>OV121098.1:16020160-17220160 GCA_921293015.1 Phorcus lineatus | reverse complement strand
AACCCTGACAATAACGAGCTTAAATACACCTAACTGCTAAAAACTCGTTACTCGTAAAATATAACGTTAGCTTTTATGACATCTCTAAATGTCCTTTTCATCATCAAACTGGCGGCCGTTATGACGCATGTGTACTTAAATTGGGCTGCAGGGTTCAATTTATGAAACAGGGGTGAATTCGGACGTGCCGTAAAAAACCCCAAATGTCAAAATCATGTCGTGTCAAATGCAAAATGATTATGTAAAAGTGAGTATTGCTTGTGTACATCTATGAGGTTGTTTCGGTACAGCTTGAGATGTTCTAACTCTACTAGACATGAGGTTTGATCACTGTATACTTAATCTGAAAAGCTTTCGAAAAGTGTTATTATAGATTATAAATGATAATGAGTCTTCTTTGGATTTAACGATGTTACTTACGGCACAATGCATTGAGAAACCTTTCTCTTAATAGTACTAAGAGAAATCACACCCACTCAAGTGTCTCTCTCAGACGTTAAGGAGTATACAATTGTCTCTTTATCATCACACTATAAATACGTCGATAATGTGTTTTGGATTTGAACCATTTAAAGGTCATTAAGATATCACATTCAAGTTCAGGTTCAGAGATGCTGAAAGCGTCGATTAACAAGATATCCTTTCCAAAATCGGATGTATTTGGAAAGATCACCTACTATCTTGTTTTTTGAGTTTTTGTGTTCACAATGTGCTCATGTTTGCTTGTATGTTGCACATCATTTCATGTCACGTGATTCATTGATTGGCAGCTGGTTTTACCCCGCCCCCAACAACACAGCCATCCCCAATCGGATCACGTAAAAACGAGGACATGTTTTGTAAGTAACACTTTTGTCATAAAACAAACAAAATTGATATTTGACCTTCTTAAGTTCATACATGATAAAATATGTATTGACATGCAAAAATGGTTGACATCTGTTCCTCTCCGTTCTATATCAAAGTTAGGTAAAACCCATAGAGCGGATTTCTGCTGGTTAATGTTAGCAATCTATTCGAGTAACCAAGAACGGTGTTCTCTTGGGTGTTTCACGTATTAGGCTATTGTCAAAGGGGTTTTCTATAGATGTAATGTACAAGCTTAGCTAACGTACAGTGACAGTACGGCTATAGAACTCCACAGCAGATCTGATTTAGGTACATTGTATATCTTTATAAAATTTCCAAGCATTCGCTATTGTTGGTGTGCGAGGTCAACAATGAGGGCAATCGCGTAAAAAACACTAGCGACTCTAGTCCATTTGTAAAGTTATGAATATATCATTAACCTTGAACAAATGATAAAAAATATTAATTCTACGACATTTTGGCGTCCCTATATTAAGTCCATTGAATTTATTATATACATGTAAAGTATCCCACCAGATATCCACAGAAATTTATTTCAGTTTCATTTAGCCATTGTTTGTCTCGTCTTAACCACTGTATGGCGTTTTTTTCTACATTTCTTTCTTCTTTCTATCTGACTACTCTCTATCATATTGCACCTCTTGTACTTGGTATATTCTCATCCTTGTCTTCTCGCCTTGAAATGAAATACTTTTCATTGTTCTGTATCCATAACTCAGAGTTAATGTAAATGATGGATAAGATGAAAAGAAAACAGCATGAGTGTTATTATGATTATCATTTGCATGAGGATGTATATAGTTAAACTGTCTTAGATTAGGTTTGAGAAACTGGGTTTATGGACAGTCTAAAAAGGACACCCTCTATCCAGTAATTAAAACAATAATTGATTAAAAAAGTAATTCTGCGAAAACTGTAAAATCGCTTTAGGTGGGATCCCAAATTGTATTACTATAAACACAGGATTCGAGGGATTATCCCATCAGTGTCTAAGTTGTATACAAGTACGTATATTTCATTCACAGGAGCATACTTATCAGCATTTTTTCGAATCACTGTGTTTAAATCACGCATGTAATGCGAAAATGTTTTCTCACAAAAACCACTTACTGTATACTGAACGTTTTAGGCAAATATTTTAATGTATTCACATTAGCTGTAATATTTTGAATGTCCTCAAATACTTTACACATTACGCTTACAATTTATGGTTTAATTATGATAAGTAATAAATCATATTATACCCAAGGGGGACGCAACACACATAGGCAATTCTTAAAAGGATGAAAATGGAACTTTAAAATTACGCGTTTATGGAGTGTTTTACATTAACTTGTTGATTTATGAGAGACAATAACGGTTGTGTTGTCATGTTTAACTGTGTCGGCGACATGCTTAGGTATGTAGGGCCGACACTCGGTGACACTCTCCACACATCACTCGTCACCCGACCAATCTATTTATTCGTTAAGACTTTTTCAATTGAATTTTAACAAATCAAGTTGATTGTCAGGGAGATGCGGATTAGAGGGATGTGGATTTAGAGACAATAAAATTAAACGAAGCAACAGACTGCAATACCTTTATGTCTAAATGTACAATTCATAAGCTGGTCTCCTTTTCTGGATTTATATTTCGAATGTCTCTCACGTCCTTGCATTAGTCAATCCTATCAGATTCCTACAAACCACTGTCCTCGACCCAGGGCTGACCTTACCATACGATCATAAAAGTACAACACTAGTCCCTGTCTTTACCTTTAGCGGTCTTCAGTGGGTGTCCAGGCGGAAGTGAGCTAAATACATTTATTACTCTCCCGTTGAAGATACCGCTGTTTAATAAATCTACAAAGTTATTACACATTGTGTAATAACATCGCGTGTTGATTGACGTCACATGACGTCACAATCGTTAAACATGACGTCACAATGTTAGCGAGGCAACGACAATGGCTATCCTGGCGATCTGTATGATTTTTCTTTGATATAATTCAGCGAGTAATAAATAAAATACTAAACTCAGTCCCGTATAATTACATTTTTATGAAACTCGTGAATGGTATCGGTATCTAACTCGCTTTCGCTCGTTAAATACCAAACCATACACTCGTTTCATAAATATGTTATTAAACGGGACGTCGTTTAGTATTCTCTATATACAGGATAGTTATCAGATGATAGAATTTTAGTTGGATGTAGTCCAAGGTGCTATTTTATACTGTGTAAAGGAGAAAACTATATATTACTACATTCATGCCTCTTATCCCTTCCGTGGAAAATACTCTTAATTCTTAGCTTTTTGTATAACGATCATGTCACCTGGTAGGTGCTTGAGGGTATTTTGGACACAGTCTCACATTCTCGCTACCCAGAATCTATTTCAATAGTATTGATGGACATTAAGAGCAGCCAGCCTAAACGTGAGATAAACTTCGTCCTGACAGAATAAACGATTCTACGGTGGCATATTAGGGCCATCTGTTTTTTTATTTTTATCTTGAAATTTCAAGAAAAAAGTTGAAATTTCAACATGTCCATCTTGAAATTTCAAGATATTAAGTTGAAATTTCAAGATGCTATGTTGAAATTTCAACTTAATTATCTTGAAATTTCAACATAAGTATCTTGAAATTTCAACTTAATATCTTGAAATTTCAAGATGGACATGTTGAAATTTCAACCTTTTTCTTGAAATTTCAAGATAAAAATAAAAAAACAGATGGCCCTAATATGCCACCGTACGATTCAACTGAGACTCACATTATATAAGCTTATAAAACGTTCTTTTACATTTCCGGCAAATATTTCCATTTCAGATGACCCAGGAAATGTTGGAACACAGCTATCACCTTTAATCTGGGCGACAATGGTGCTGTTGACAACACTTCTAGTGAAATAGGATGATTATGTAAGATATTGTTGTAACTTGGTCCTCATTCCCCTGGTAATGTCGTACTGTGTTGTCTTCTCTGTCAACATAATGTGGAACCTGATTCAGGACATAAACATCTTATGTACAAGCAATGATATATTTTGAATGGCTGGGATCAACGGCAGAGGCGACCAATGAAATTTTGATGGCAGTGGCGGAAGTCAAATAAAGCCGTCCAATGAGTGTCCGCATTCGGTTTATTACACCGTTTTGATGTTTGTGGACGTGACATTAAAAAGAAGAATATCGCTGTAGAAAATGACTTATTGTTCTTGTTTTGATGACAGTTGATGAAGTTTAACTATTGACATTACGTATTTTGAATCATAAACATACCCTGATTTACTGAATGAAAGCAAAGGTTTTGGATTGTCCATCTTTCGGGCTTTTTTTAGGATGGCGGAACACTTTGTACGTACTTTATGGGCGGGTCTATCAGTTTAGGTTACCAGCATGTCATGAAGACGGGAAAAGATATATCGTTGCAAATATAACATGGTCCCTAAACAGTTAATTCATTGTATATATGCCATCAAACCTTTCATTTCGAATGTGTAAGATTCCTGTGTTTTATGTAGATATTAAGAAGTAAAATCATACGCAGTACACTGTTAATCACATATTTTCAGCTTATAAAAGTCGTCGATGCTTCGTTTTAAGATATGTAGAATTTTAAGGATGATGCAAGAGCGGCCCTGGTAGGAGGAGTGTATCAATTGTATAAACGAAAGTTTTAAAAAGTCCTTCAGTTTCATTGAGAGTCGAGAAATAGGGTAGTTAATTTGATGATTAACCAAATATTACGCATCCACTAACATTGCCTACAGAAGAATCCGTGTCACTTTTAAATTCATGTATAGTTTTAAAGTATAGTTGGATGTTGATGGTTCATGAAATTAATCACAATTAAACTGTATTTTAAGACTCGAATATTTAGAAAAACATTATCATGTAAATGCTGATACCGGTCTGATTAAAATATGAAGAAGTCTGTGAAAAATTAAAATCCCGTGTATTAAATGTTCGAATCTCGGGAAAAGTCATTTTTCCAACTTTTATTCCTGAGAACACGGACGGATTCATTTTGATCAGACTGACGTTTGTACACGATTCGACAGGTTCTTGGTTGTAAGGTCAAAGTGATTGTAATATGTTCTGACTTTACGATATTATTTGTGCAGTGATTTTGTAAAACTTTGAAGTGAACGCATGGAATGTTTATTTGTATTTATTTTGATTGCACACTAGGGGAGGACGGGGTTGGTTTGGGCTCGGAGCACTGTATCCACCTGCGACTTCACATTGACGTTTTACTTTTTCATCGTTTAGATAACTTGAGTCTGTCTAGTGATTAGTATAGTATATGCCACAAACTTAGGAGGGCGCCACGTTCAATATATTTTACATGGTTGTAAGCCAATCTGTAGGAAGTGAATATATTTTGGTTTCTCCTGCTGATGTTTAAATTTCATCAGGTTTTTCGGTCTATTCAACACATTTTCGAAGACCTTACTACGACTTAAGGACTTTCTGCATCTGTCAATGTTACAATCGGTGTTCACAAGAATAGAACATTGTTGCATATAAAGAAAATTTGTGTATAGAACAAAATAGCATATAAATAACATTGGTGTATAGAACATTATGGCATATAAAGAATATTGGTGTATAGAATAAAATGGCGTATGAAGAAAATTGGTGATAGAAACGGAAACAGTAAATAGGTTATGTCAAATTTTCAGGTAAGGTAGACCGCATCTACCCAAACCTCTAGCCGAACGTGCCAAAAGGTCGGGGTATGTCAAGACGGATTTACTTAATTACCAATTGGGTACCTCATATCTACTTTTGTGTTGATTTTAAAGTTTTGGTTACGAAGCTGCATGAATAAACTATAACAATGCCAATATTTGGACACATCAGACAACTATTGTACTAAATACCCGGTCTTCTAACTGTTTTGGAGTCACATTGTTCATGAACTTTAAAATATTATTTCAATAAATATTATTTTCAATTACTGCATATTTTTGTTTTTTATTTGGTCTAGTCGTATCGTCAGATCTATAATCAAGAAGTATAATGCGGCCTCTAAACCCAGTGAATCGTCTTTGCCTTACAAACTGTTGCAAAGGTTTCACGAATTAAGATGTCATTCTTCTTAGTTGAAGACACCACGTTGAGGGACGAAATAGTGACACAGATACAGAGAGTAATGCTCCTAGTGTTTGTTCTCTTCAACTTCAACAGGACATCCACATGTCCTAAGATCTCCTTTTTGCTATCCTTATGCTAATAATTAGGGTACTTATATCATGGTTGACACAAACATTATTACGCTAGTGTAGGGACAAACAATATTCCTTCTTTCATTCTCAACTCTTTATGAGTATTCAATCCAGCAGCAGATTAATATGGAAGGGGATGTGTGCCAAAAATGAAATCATGTAAACTCGTAATTCGCAAGTTGTAACATGTTGTTCTCAACCATGCACTTCTCGAAAAGACAAGTCCAAGTCTGCAAACCTAACATTTCATTCCTGTAAAACTCAACTTTCTGTTCTCAACTTTACAAAGTTCAAATGTAATTCTAGAAATGTTAAGTCGATATTCATTTTTGTATTTCAAATACGAGGGATATACACATTTAGCAATGCTACAAATTACGTTTTACAATTGGTGAATGAAAAATGAAGAGTTGTAAAATCACCCTTTGGAAACAGACTTTTGCATCTGGAGTTTTACATGAGTTGCATGGTTATGATTGCAATGTTCCGAAATACATCTGTACACGATTTCGCATTGACCATATTTGGAAGTTTAACGAAGTCTGCCGATGATTTCCGAAGATGATCGGTATTTGACAACAACGAGACCTCCCTGATCCAAGCTCCATGCAACGCTGTGCAAGCTTTCCGGATAGTGTTGAGCTGAGTCCGCCACAATGCACGGAGCTTGGGCATGCGACCTTCACCTTTTGTCAAAGTTCTTAGTCAATTATTGATCTGGATAATTTGTTTCTACTGTTTTCGTAAGGGTAACACGAGGTTTATCTCACGAAAGAATATTATGAACTTTAATTCTGGGTTAGACTTTACTGGACACTAAATCTCTGCACAACTTACTGCATCGAGATGATTCACTATAAAACAATATCGTTTTAGATATTTAGGTTGGGTTTAAAAAAACTCACCAAATTACGAGACTGGATTTAGAATAATGAAACAACGGCATACTTGTCTCGGAAAGACAAATAGCGGTAGAAAAAATATATCTATATTGTACACCCACGTTACCCTTAAAACACGGGCATGTTATTCTTTCAAATTAATAGTTAGAAAAATAACTACGCAACGTAAAGTAAGGGAAAAGTTCCAAAATCATTGTAAAGAATATTTTTTTCTTTTGTTAGTCTTTCATTCGGTCGTTTAACCAATGAATATTATTTCGTTAAAAGAAACATTTATTTAATACCGTTTAAAAGCTATGAACGTTCTAAACCAGACGTTTTTTTAACAGTTTGAACAAATTTAATTGAAGAACATGTCAAAATCAAATGACTGACATTTCATGTGACATGTTATTTTTAACTCTCCGCCCGATCAACAGTTATTATAGGGTCTTCTTATAAGCGGACGGTCTATCAATTTTTGCCTGGTCTGGCAGGCCGCCAGAGAACATCAGGTCATTGTTCGATACATAGGCTATTTTGCCCATTTTTAAGTCGAAAAGCTCTTGCAAATTCAGATATCAGATACAATTTAAATCAAAATACCTTTGATATCATCAAGATGTTAAAATTCTAACAATTATTTGAAATACAAGATTATACATTTCCATACGTATAGGCTAACTTAGGGGTGTACAACTTAGATTTCTCGCATCAAGACAAGTGGCACAGCAACAAAAACACGACTATTGTATCGTAATTGATAGTTAATTATCGATTCACGTAGTGTATATCTTGAATTTTATCCAGTGTGTTTCAGGCCCGTAGGGTAAAAAAAAACTTTTTTGCTCTTTATTTCAATGTTTGTGTGAAAAATAGAATATCATAAGTTTCATGCGCCATCTGACAAAAGGCACTAATGGCTTAGTGAGTGACGTGAACATTAACTGCCTGTATTTGGTCTCTACGACGTTGTAAGCGGGAGTTTTTCTTAAATAAACATAGCAATTTAAATCCCTAATTTGCAAATGATATTTGTTCTATTACAATTGTTGCTATTTGCCTTAAGGGTCCAAAAACACCGTACGCGAGTTACTGAGAACTTTTACAAAAGGTGACGGCATGCCCAAGCTCCGCGCATTGAGGTGGACTCAACTCAACACTATCCGGAAAGCTTGCACAGCGTTGCATGGAGCTTGGATCAGGGAGGTCTCGTTGTTGTCAAATACCGATCATCTTCGGAAATCATCGGCAGACTTCGTTAAACTTCCAAATATGGTCAATGCGAAATCGTGTACAGATGTATTTCGGAACATTGCAATCATAATCATGCAACTCATGTAAAACTCCAGATGCAAAAGTCTGTTTCCAAAGGGTGATTTTACAACTCTTCATTTTTCATTCACCAATTGTAAAACGTAATTTGTAGCATTGCTAAATGTGTATATCCCTCGTATTTGAAATACAAAAATGAGTTTCGACTTTAACATTTCTAAAATTACATTTAAACTTTGTAAAGTTGAGAACAGAAAGTTGAGTTTTACAGGAATGAAATGTTAGGTTTGCAGACTTGGACTTGTCTTTTCGAGAAGTGCATGGTTGAGAACAACATGTTACAACTTGCGAATTACGAGTTTACATGATTTCATTTTTGGCACACATCCCCTTCCATAGATTAAGGCTTAATGGTTGTTTGTCCCCTCTATATACCCTACACTGGGTTCAATCTACCATGCCGTTCAGCCAGCCTTTGTCAGTTGCTGTTAGATCAGAAGCCTGTTTAATTCTCGGCATAGCACGATGGTTATTAAGAAAACTAAGGAGAAGCGAACTTTTAAGTTTCTAGACTGGTTAATTTACATTTACCACTCGAAACTGAGTTCCACAGCCTTAGGGTAGTGTAATGGTCACAAATGTACATTTTTCACGGAGACGAAATGAAATAGGATTTCGGATGATAATAGAATCTCACCCTCTTTATTCTGATATCAAATATATCAAAATTCATTGATAAGAGTAAATTTTTTAATTATTTTTAACTTTTATCAACGTGTGTTGTTATATATGTGATATCAGAAAGCACTTGGGTAATATTCTCTCTGTGCGCTTAGAAGGAGTTCACAAATGCCAGAAGCGTCTCTATCTGCAGTTGACCCCTTCAAGAAATGCCTTGATCGCATCGTGTGCAAGCTCCTATTATACATAATAATATGTCCATTTATATAGCGCTTAACTCCACTAAGACGTGCTCATAGCGCATACAAGAGTCGTCAGGCCTACCAAGGTAACGGATCAAATAACCTCCAAATGGAACAAATAACCGCATGAATGGATTAGATAACCTCAAAAACGGTACTAATAACCTCGTCAGCGGTATTAATAACCTCAAAACGGAGCGAATAACCTCAAAACGGATTCAATAACCTCGATTTGCGCAGCGCATCCCTACGATCTACCCAGTTTGAGTGAAGGAGTCCAGTCTTTTTTTGCCTGATAAAAAAAAAACAATTGAAAGGTATTTAGGCCTACTTGAATCCAAAAGTTACGGTAATCTAATGATGATTTGGTCACCGACACAATAATTTTACTAAAATTTGGAAATATGTATTGTGGTTACGAGAATCAAGAATAGGCATATCTATATTTGCAAATGGTGAAATAAATGAATGAACCAGATGTATCTAAAAAGTTTTAAAAAATCGAAATATCAAACTACATTTTCTTCGAAGTTCGCTGGTTTGAAGTCTGCCTAAATTGAAAAAAAATATTTTTTCTTTATAAAGTATTGCCCGTTTGGCTTGTACTTTTGTTTATGAACAGCTGGATAGTCAATGATGAGACATGTGACATGGAAAATTCAGGATTCTATATGTGTTGAATGTAACATTTTACTACAAATATAAGAACTAACTCCAAAAAAAAAATGTTTACGCAAAATATAAGGAGGATATCAAAAGGTTTAGAATTTAAAAAAAAATCTTGTTTCATCATAAAGATAGAATATAGTTTAGTACAATGTTGACATTGTTCCGATATAACCAAACTTGAATATTATCAAAAGATTTAATATTTTTAGAATACCAATTTCTCTGAATGAATTATTTTTCTTTCTAAATATTGTCATTTTTATTTTTTTCCCTGATATTAATCAAATTAAGCTAGTGTCGATGAATGAAATAAAAAATTCACAAGTTAAAAATCTGTACTAAATATTCCAAATCGGAGTAGGCTGTTTATCAATAATTTTTAAAAAAATATTTTTTACATCATTTTGTTCAGAATGAAATTTTGTACCAGAAAATAATTAAGGTGCATGACTGGGAGTTCGGTCCAGCAAGCAAGGACTGCTTATGCATTGAAAATGAGAGAAAAAAATCAAGGCAATTCGAAGCAATGGAAAATTCGTGCTGATAGTATTTCATACAAATTAACGTATCAATCGTTATAAACTTAACCCGGAAGTGTAGGAAATCTATTCAGCTTTATATGTTCTAAATGCAATATTAGTTTATAACATCGATTATATCTATATCATCTAACGTCCATCTCTCATTGTAATCGCCAAAACAGCTGGAATCATATGTCTAAACGATCCCTGGCCAAACAAACCGGATCAAAAAGTCTGTATCAGTTACACCACACAGAGATCTTCAAATCAAGATATTGAGAAATTATTTTCATATTGTACAAATTCCATTTAAAACTAAAGAGAGAATACATTTTTGCAGCTGAGAGTTGAAGGATTTATTTACTTTTAATCTCGAATAGTCGTGAAATACAATCTACACACTTGTGACATCAGCTACGGAACGCATCGGGGAAAGTGTCAACAACTCACTTGATGTCTGCGCCGGTCATCATCAGACCCATATTTTGTTTGTTATTATTTTTTTAATTGAGCACAAATATAATCTTATTTGATGTTTGAAATTTAAAAATTTTCATGAATGTAAAAAAAAACGCGTGATATTTACATAATATAAACAAATTATTTGATATAATCCCCATAACATGTCCCTTCTCATTTGCAATCATTATTGAGAATTAACACTTGGGATTTTGTTTGAAAACGGATCAACTTCTATGAAGGACAACATTCCAAACTAAAAATAGTGAACAACAAGACCTCTACAATTATAATCGTACAATAAAATTATATTTACACGATAAATAAATTTGTGATCTACGATTTTAGTGCGTGTGTAGCAAAAGTCAAATTCGCCGCAATACAAACTCAACTAAAACTATCGATCGATTACAGTCTCACGTCACATCCAACACGGTTCATGCATGCGAACACAGTTACGATTTAATTTTTTGATTATCTGGTGGTAAATGTCTTCTAGTTTGATTGTAGGGCTATATGAAAATAACATCAACATTTGACAAAATCTACTCACAGGGATTTTATTCGTGACCGAATCCTGTTACGCGATCGCTTGGTCTACATATTATGCAAATTATGACCTCATCGGGTCAAAGACAGTGAATGGAACACCGCGGTTAAGATAAAATTACGACATTATGATGATTTATTTTTGATTTATGGGGGGAAATTTCACTGCTAGCGTAACTTTGTTGACAGCCGCTGGCGTAAACATAAACAAAAGACTGGGCTCCTTCACTCAAACTGGGTAGATCGTAGGGATGCGCTGCGCAAATCGAGGTTATTGAATCCGTTTTGAGGTTATTCGTTCCGTTTTGAGGTTATTAATACCGCTGACGAGGTTATTAGTACCGTTTTTGAGGTTATCTAATCCATTCATGCGGTTATTTGTTCCATTTGGAGGTTATTTGATCCGTTACCTTGGTAGGCCTGGTCGTGGATCATTATTATCCTGGTCTAACCGATTAAGCGCTTAAAGGTCACTTCCAACACAATCTACACCAGGTACCAAATTAGTACTGCTGGGTGAACAGAAGCACATTTTGAATAAAGTCCCTTGCTTAAAGAGACACAACAAGTTTCTCAGCTCGTGTCTCAGTGTAGGGCAGGGAATATAACCCTTGAACTCTCAGTTAATACAGCAACGATCGAGTAACCCACTCATCCGGCGAGCCACGCCAGACGTTGCTGAACTTCACTGATAGCGGTTAACTGAGCTACACACAGGACCTCGTGCCACCACTATAAAAACAGTTATTATATATAATGTTCGGTTAGGCCAGAATAATTTCATCATCACTTGTTGCAAGTGATAAATATAATCATAAAGAAGAGAAAGGCAAATTTCAGGCTAATATTTTTATTGTGAAAATATACGACATTTTCATCCGATGGGAGAAACCATATAAATATAGTCCGTCGTGTATTCATGATCAGCAAATGATCTTATTCATATCACTTGTAAAATCCTTCCGGAAATTTGAAATGAATCAGTCCATTTCTAAATATATTTGTGCCAACTTTATGTTTCAAGTTTGATTTTCATTCTTACTAAATGTTGAAAATGCATGAAAATAATGTAAAAGTATCTTGAGTATATTCTTGACATAATGAATTGATACATGTTTTATCTTGAATTAATGAATACCTGGCGTTAATCAACATCTAACTACGTTTTTATATATAAGATAAAGAAAGAAAATGATTATAGGTGAAAGTTGGTCTTTTAGATCTAACAATAAACTGTCGATCAAGGTTCAATTATCATAAATTATAACTCACATTTCACCTGTCATACAAAGCATGATAACTTACACATAGCATGATCTGTCAGACAGCCATTAAGTATATAAATCAAAACGTGATCTAACAGGTGTAACACCTTTCAGATAAGCATGATCTATTTAACGAAGACATCTAATTGACATACATGTATATCATTTTATACGGATCTATCCACAGGGGCGTGTATCGCTTAGAAATAGCTTTAGAAAGACATATATACCCATAGACCCTACCCTACTACTATATAAAAGGAAAGGGATGTAACGACCAAACCACCCCATGCTCGAACAAAGTCAGTTTTCGCATCCAAAATAATTTTTCTGGACAAATTGTTCACTACGATTCGAAAGCTAAATGATTTCCCTACAAAACGAGCTATGGATCGTCAAAATCGGGTAATTATTTCAAAAGTTACATGCAACGACGTCCCGAAAATCGCTACCGCCAGATTTTCAGGCCAAAATCCCCACTCACGGAAAACAGCAAAAACTCACCGTTTAACATCGTTTATTGATTCCAGCAATGTTGACAACACCAATGGAGAGCTCGATTCGATCGGCGACATCGAACTACATGTTCACAATATGAGAACAGCACCTAATTATTATTTCTACGAGTGCTAGCATACATTTTATCAAAAATCATCTGCTTTGCTGTTGTCTTGCCTGCCATAACAGTGGCCTTGACATTCATTTGACCTCGTAGCCGCAGCAAATTTAAAATTATAGGATTTGGTAGAAATTAACATTGAGTATTTTCTATCAAATTCCCTTCTGCAGTCGTGTGTGTTTTAATGAGCCCAAAATATTAAATAAACTCGTTTTTTATAACTATTGGTCAAATCATAATTTTTTTTAAACGTTCCAGAAATATGAAATTATTCGACTGGCAAATGTCAAAATTTCAAACGAATCGTTAGAAAATCGCAACATAAACTTTAATTGACAAAAAAAACTTTTTTTTAATTTATGTAGAACAATATACTTATTAGTATGATTTTTCATGTTTTATTAAAGAATATATAAACAACTTTTACTCGGTTTACCTAAAAATATTGTTTTGATCTTTTTCTCCAAAAAGTGATGGCATATATAATATTAACCTGTTACCAACATTAACTTGATAGATTTCGCTATCCTTCTTAATTAAAGCATATATTTTTAAAACACAGTTATGTTTTATAATTGGAAAAGAAAATATTAAAAAATTAAAAGAATTTGTAAAGAGGTTTGAATCTCAAAGGCAAATATGAAAGCAACTCCTAATTCTAGATAAACTACTTACATGTTGAATATTTGATGTGCAGTGCAGTTCAGATACATTATTTAATAAAATAAGTTAACCATTATACCATATAGACTATAGAGTACCTCTGTTACAATTAGATAGGTGATTTAATTTCATTTCTTCAAACAATAGTGATATGATTAAAATTATCAAAACTGTGTTCGACAAAAAAGGGGATATTTATTTTTCAGAGGTCAGACAGAATTATATATTTTTATCAATATTGGCTTGGCTCAGGAGTGAGATCATGTAAATCATAAAAGATGTGGAAAGCAATCATTGATAATGACTTGTATTTTGTAATTCATACTGTTCAACCACCCTAGTGGTTAGGGGCATAAATGCAATGCCTCGCTTGGAAGGTTACCTTAGTTTTCTTTATTGGAAGCAATTTTGATTTTCATAGTTAAAAGATTAAAATAACAAAAACAAATTAAGTTACAACATGCTGCATTAAAACTTATTAACAGTTATGTATAATCATGTTGAAAAAAATAACTTTTCTTATAACTTCAGTTGAAAGGTAGATATTTATGCCTCATTAAAAGGTAAATTGATTAAGTTGAGAGCAAATAGTCCTGTTGGCAGAGAGAATTCAATGATAGGTATCTTTTTACTAAAACAAGGCCTGTATCCTCCCGATAAAGGAACAAACATTAACAGTGTGTCCAATAAATAAGAGAATAAATTTCATTCTGAAAGTAATCAGTATATTTTTTATGTATAAGGTCAAAAAAAGCATGTCTGAAGTGACAGATCTCCAGACTGGCACAGTACTTGTATCTTTAATTGCTGTTTCAAATGCAATAAATCTGATTTAGTTATATTTTTTAGAACATTTGCGTATGGGGGCATTTTCCCCAAAATGTCCCGAATTTGTTTGCCTTGCAAGCAATAAACTCTTTAGTTTCATAAACATGTCTGTAATGGTAATGGTAATCAAATGATGGCTCTACCTTTTTTACACTTCAAAGAAATTAATTATGCTCAATGAAATTAATTTGAGTTGATCGTGATAGAATAACACAAACCTTAACAGTGATACACACTCAACCTTTTTACAAGGTTCACAGGCTTATCAGTTCTGTAATAGTTTTCTCAGTTTTAAAAGAATAGAGTCATGACCCTGGAGCTCATCAGGCTTTAAAATCTATTATCACTAGACCATAGTATTATAATACCAATCGCTTATGGTGCATAGAAATATTCCATCTTTCTTAGCTTTATTAAGATTATTTAAGAAGAAGATATTTATAAGGCCATGACCTGTGTGACAAACAAGATATATAATATATAGTTAGAATCCTCATTAGAATGTACAAACAAATTCAAGTTTCTTCACTGTCATCTTCAGGAGAAAAAAATGAAAATAGGTTTGAGGAGGCCTTTCTTAGGTCACCAAATTAATAAATTTAGATCCTTAGTAGTCAAGGAATTGGTACTCTAAATTATATTAGGACATTGTCCCATGTCAGGCTAGATGAGGTGAAAAGTGAAATTGAATCACTTATATGCTTGCAGTTTAATTCAATTGGCATTGAATATTTGATGTAGAAATTATAATTGAAAATCTAAAAACACATTCTTTGTACATCATCTGTTATATATCCAGCACGAAACAGACAGATTTTATTTGTAGCCCATATTTCACCTACTGTTAAGCACTCATTACAAGTGGTGCCAAAATAAACTTTCCTTGCCTATTATTGTGTATATTATAGTCATAAAAGTATTTGTATTCAGTATTGAACATCCTTTAAAATTTACCAACTCAACCTTTTAAATATTCATGAAAACATCATGAAAGGCTTTTATGAAGTACAACCTACTGATCATCTAAGTTATGCAAAGTCTTAACAATTACTCATGGTAAATGGTATTAAACTAAAACTTTGAAAAGGGGGGTGTTATCCATAGGTGGCTAGAAATTCATGTATTAAACACATGAAATAACTATTTTATACTCCCCAAAACACATATTGAGTTCTTTGAAGGTTAATGGCACCTATTATGATCACATATCAAATAATAAGAATCAATTGAATTCAATACAATCAATATAATTGGATGAAATTTGATGAGGGTAAATGTATTGTTTTCTTAATTGGGGACTCACTTGTATGTCTGTATATATACAAAAACATATTAAAGAATCCTCACAAATAAATTCATTGATAGTCAATTTATTTATTTTATTTGAAGATTTTATTGAATTACAATAGCAGAAAATTTTCAAGAGTGTCCATGTATTAGAGATTCTTTTCCATGTATGCAGCAAAGATATTCTCCAGATTAAACTGTCCCCTCTTGCAATCGAATCTTGTAACTGAAAAATATAAATTGGAACCAAATTAAATATGAGGCAAAAAAAGATTGTTCCATTGTCATTATAGCTCCTCAAGTACTGCAATATTAATTGTATTTAATGTTACAAACTAACATTTTAAATAACAAAGTATAGTCAAAGTGGTTGCTCTCATAATTCAAACAATCATGGAACTTAATATTTGGTTAATCATAATCTACATTGGTAAAGGTGTGTTGTATAAACATCTATGATTACAACATTTTGCTTTTAAGATAGCTGAAACAAATAGGTTTTAAATTTAAGTTGGATTTCTTTTGCCTCTTTTACAGAATTGCTCAATCAAACTCTAGAAACAAAGTGACACTTTTCACCAAAAAGGTTTCATACAGCATTAACAACAGCTTGAGACATGGTACCTAACCCCTTCTTTTTTCCTTATCCCCCCCCCCCCCCCCCCCCCATGGTTAGGCCCTTCCAATACCTCTCCTCCCATTAAACCTGTTGTGACAATTGTCTTCCCTTTTCTCACTCATGGTGAAGTAATATATCTAAAAAATTACCTTGAGAAACATATGTCAAATGGATCATGTCTCAGTGACATATATCTAAAACTCTACATTATCTGCTGAAATACATTAACAGAAAATTTAAAAAAGTATATCATGCAATGATTCAAATCTTTAGATTGTGGCTGTTGTGCATACCTGAAACTTTCAAATAATGATGGAAAAGTGACTCCACTCTCTCCTCCTGAATTGAGACATATGCCTGCAAAGAGATAATCATTTTTGAAAAAACACTTCTATATTTTAAACAATGTACATTTCATCGCTTTATTTCTTAAATTAATTTTTTTTTGGATAATTCTAGGCTACATCATGTATTTGTGCTTGTCAAATTAAAACCATATTTGCTCTGCTACTCTCTTTAGAAACTTTTACCCAAATGAATAGATATGTACATGATCATATATTTGATATTTATTACAAAAAGCCAGAAGGCTATTAACCAGCTGTCACCATCAGTTTGTAAGTGTTATATGGAAGGCTCAATCTTTAAATTATCTACATGTATAAAAATGATATTACAAAATGGAAATAATTCAGGTATTCTAACAGTCTTGAATAAAAATCAAATATTGAGCAGCTTAGAAATAGAAGTGCTAGTAAATACATTTGATGGTGTTATATCAAATTGATAACCAGATCATTAAAATGACATAATTCTTAATCAAATACTTACTGTTTATGTCTGTGACATGCATGCCTTCATCTGAAATCCAAAATAAAAATCATGACTTAGACTTTTGTTAAAATGGTTTCAAACTTAATTTAACTTATCATTTACCTATTCTAGTTTCACATATATATTTTATAATCATATACAGATATAGCACCTTCAAATTTTCAAAAGGCATGCATACCTAATCGATAAAGTTGGTATTATTGTCAAATGTTAAAAACATGGCACTTTCATCTAAAATCAATAACCAATTAAGCCTGTCTTATTGGGGTTTTTTTTTACGGAATATTGGCAAAGTAATTACATTTATAAATAACTTTTTAGAGATGTTTAAACAATCACTAAAGTAAAATAATAAATTTATGTTAAAATGATAGATTTATGGCAATTAAAGAAAAAAATATGATTATCAGTGAAAACATCGTATACGCCGATGCTTACCTGATGGAGGCTTCGCAAATTGAAGGCATCGGTCCATTAATTATTCCCAGCACTGCCAGCAGCGGAGAGAAGTGATTCGAAGCGCCTGGAGTTGGAGAATCGTTTTTTCTTTTGCCGATTCAGACATAAATATTTTAAACTCTTACAAAAGGCTCTCTTAAATTACTATATGTGACTAATTTCCAAAAAACAACAGCTCCAGTTGTTTGTGGTAAGGTGGACACGTCTAAAAATCCTAAACGTTTTTCGACCACGTTGTGTTGTTTACAAACATGGTATTGAAAGGACTGTGAGGAGTTCGATCAGAGTTCGGAGTTCGCTCACTTACTTATTTGCTGCGGCTACGAGGTCAAATGAATGTCAAGGCCACTGTTATGGTGGACAAGACAACAGCAAAGCAGATGATTTTTTATATAATGTCTGCTAGCACTCGTAGAAACAATAATTAGGTGCTGTTCTCATATTGTGAACATGTAGTTCGATGTCGCCGATCGAATCGAGCTCTCCATTGGTGTTGTCAACATTGCTGGAATCAATAAACGATGTTAAACGGTGCGTTTTTGCTGTTTTCCGTGAGTGGGGATTTTGGCCTGAAAATCTGGCGGTAGCGATTTTCGGGACGTCGTTGCATGTAACTTTTGAAATAATTACCCGATTTTGACGATCCATAGCTCGTTTTGTAGGGAAATCATTTAGCTTTCGAATCGTAGTGAACAATTTGTCCAGAAAAATTATTTTGGATGCGAAAACTGACTTTGTTCGAGCATGGGGTGGTTTGGTCGTTACATCCCTTTCCTTTTATATAGTAGTAGGGTAGGGTCTATGGGTATATATGTCTTTCTAAAGCTATTTCTAAGCGATACACGCCCCTGTGGATCTATCAAACTTCAAAATATATCGAATAAAGAATGATTTATAAGAAAAAATGCTATCTTATATTATAAATTGGTTATCACATATAATATGCATCACCTATTAGATGAAGCCTGAGCGACTAAATAAACATGATTAAGCATGGCAAGCATGATCTGTCTACTCATTAACATGCAAATAAACATTAAAAGACGATTTGTTAAGTAAGTATAGTATATCAGATAGGTTTCCCTTTCTTGATAAAACATTCATCATCCTTAATTGATAAGTTATATAAATCAGTCATAGGCAACATTAAACACATCATTAAACGCAATGTAATCTGATTAAAAATATGAATGGTAATTATATTAATTGTCACTAAAGGACATTTCATTGAACTGACTAGAACAACTCGAAATTAAATAATGTTTTGACAATGTTAGCCTTGTGATAAACAAATCCAAAACAATATCCAATAGTTTTTTTTATAAGAGATGGCAGTACTAGGGCAACATTTCATGTACACGTAACTAGCCAAAGTACCAACTAGTCAGCCATCTAAACATAAAGCTTCTAGTCAAGCCTTCGAGTCAAGATGAATTTTCGCATTAAAATAACGTAGGGACTCCAACGACTTCCATATCACGTCAATGCAAAAGGCTTAAGGCACTCTAGCTCTTTTCTCAGAAAATTGAATGTATATCGAGAAAAACTAAAAAATGCAAACAATTGTAAAAATATCTTTTATCAACACAAGGATTTCTTTAACGAAAATACAATGTTTGGTTGAGCTACACATATCCATTACCACAACTCGTGTTATCAAAGGTGTTCTCTTCTGATCGCTTAGTATGTGAGGCTTTATTGTACACTACGGAGTATCGGGTTTAGATCTAGGATGTTTTATAGTTTGAAGAAATAAACTTTGCATAAACTCATATCAAATGAAAACAATTTGAAAAATATAAATAATGATAGAACCTGACCAAGGCGAATGACAGGCTCCCCGAATTCACAACTTATCATACATGCTCCGTGTATATGTTAAATGCTGAAATCTCATGTAATATCTAAAACATAACAAAAATATAGATGGGTAATCTCACAAACGGCCCCTTGGTTTTTTAAACGGCTGCGCTTCCTTTGATTTGGCGCCATGTGTCCCTCTTCTTTGTAGTCTGCGCATGCGTAAGGTATTAACTGACCGTTTCTTACGATGAGGTAATCCGTCTGTAGAAAATAAGATAGTTAAAATCATTTTATCTTCATGTGAATAAATAATTCATTTAATTCATCTTGAAATTCGTTAAAAAGTTCAAAGGTTTCGAAACCGTATATTGCGGCTGCGGAGGCATCTTTTTTTGTAGGACGAAAATTGATTTCAAATTCTGACGGGGTTAATCAAACATTTCGTTTTCAATACTGAGTTGTTTATTGAACGATGTACATGTTTTATGAAGAGGTATTTAAACTAAGGAATTCGCCTATGGATGAAGCAACTATCATCTCATGTCATAAGGTCACCTTTAACTTCGATTGATAAAGAAACAGCATTTCGTAATTTCACTAGTAAGGAATGTACGTTTTTCATCTGTTAAAAAGAACAAATAAATTATTGATAAATACATTTCGCCATCTAAAACATAATTATACGGTATTGCAAGGTGTCGGAGTCACTGCACTCTTAAAGATTTCAGACTTTCTTAAACACAAACAAATACATTCATGTCCAGGTTACTGCTTTCTTAAAAATTTCAGACTTTCTTAAACACGAACAAATACATTCATTTCCAGGTTACTGCTTTCTTAAAGATTTCAGACTTTCTTAAACACGAACAAATACATTCATGTCCAGGTTACTGCTCTCTTAAAGATTTCAGACTTTCTTAAACACAAACAAATACATTCTTGTCCAGGTAACTGCTCTCTTAAAGATTTCAGACTTTCTTAAACACAAACAAATACATTCATTTCCAGGTTACTGCTTTCTTAAAGATTTCAGACTTTCTTAAACACGAACAAATACATTCATGTCCAGGTTACTGCTCTCTTAAAGATTTCAGACTTTCTTAAACACAAACAAATACATTCTTGACCAGGTAACTGCTCTCTTAAAGATTTCAGACTTTCTTAAACACAAACAAATACATTCATTTCCAGGTTACTGCTTTCTTAAAGATTTCAGACTTTCTTAAACACAAACAAATACATTCATGTCTAGGTTACAGCTCTCTTAAAGATTTCAGACTTTCTTAAACACAAACAAATACATTATTTTCCAGGTTACTGCTTTCTTAAAGATTTCAGACTTTCTTAAACACAAACTAATACATTCAGCGACAGTGCATTAAAATGCATTAACAGTATCTTAACCTTATTCTTTAAAAATAGATAGATACATAGAAAAGACGTGACACTAATGATAATATGAAATAAATAAGCATATTTCATAAAATGTTTTTTAAATATATATTTTGGAAATTAAACTTTATCCCGTCATATAATTCATATTCTTTTCTGATAAATGACATGCCGCACATAAATCCTTCTCTTAAACTGTCGAAACGAGCAGCGGCATATGACCCACCGCTCAAATCTCAAACTCCTAAAGCATATCCAAGCTAATATAAAGTACTTTGCTTTTCACGATCAGGTGCCCGTTCCACAAAACAATTACATTTACTTGCAAGACTACAATCAATTTTAACTAATGTTAAAAGAAAGGGCTTGATTGTAAATTACAACTGCTTTGTGGAAAATGTTGTTGTCCACCTTTTACCTTTCTCATCCAGCACGGGATTGCCAGTAAGAACCAATATCGTACCTTTCACGTGCAGCACAGATATTTGTTGCATGATTGGGTCAGTTGTAACCAAACATTTGTAGTCGCCTGCGTCATGTGACGTCACATTGTGGATATGGAGCTGGAATCCACCAATAGGATCGATTGCTACGATCACGTGATTGTTTGAACTTAAAGTGTGGCGATCCATAGTAAGAGGTCGGGTCGAGGTGGGCGACACCCACGCTACTCTGTCAGATGAATCTGTAAATATCATTTACTCAAATATTATTCAATTAAATCGTACATTTAATTTTTGAGATTAATCAAAATCAGTAAAACGGGAAGATGATGTGAGGTACACTTGCATGAACCCAATTTGTCTCATTGATATACCTTGTATCACAATTTACATAACAGTTTTAATCTGCAATTTTTTTAGATTGTTTAACTTTTGGGGGATGCGTCCCTTACGGAATTCGAAGTCAGCCAAATTTGGGCAGCGCCGTTCCACACCAACTCGCCCGCCGAGCTTTAGTGATTATACAGTCAAAGTGTAATTCCAATTAATCTCGAGTTTGATATTCAAAAAATGATCAGTAACATTAGTGACTACCATACGCCCATATCCTGCAAATAGGAATATCTTTTCGAATTTCTTTATACATAATGACATTGTTGTATTTCCTCTGTACATCACTATCAATGACAATTCGGACATCTCACCCAGATTTTTCACTTTGCATGGAAATACAACATGTTCTCCTATCAAGGCTGACCTAATGCTAGGTTTGCTTAGGAATTCAACCACATCTGAAACAAATAAAACGATGTGAAACTATGAAAATTTCAAAGCAAAATACTTAAACCATGTTACATAACAATATAAGATTTGAACAGCTAACAACATTTGACAGATGATACTTGTTTAATATCTCGGTTTTTTTTGTTTGGTCACTATTCAAAAATGAAAACAGAAGATCCATTTTCAAAGAATTTATATTTTTGAAAACAAGAGGCACCAGGAGATGAATTATCCTGAAAGTCCCACACAAGTTGAATGGTCAGATTTACACGTTTATCATTAAATATATGTAATGCTGTATGAAACCGGTAAAACTTAACAACACAGGATAACCGAAAAGCAAAAAGGCACAACAGCACACGGTCATTCTCCGAGTCTCGTTAACCATATTTTGTTAAAGACCGATGTTCAGAGTTTGATATCTTGAAAAATATTTTAACGAATTTGTTGTATATTTAGCAAACTTTGCTACAGGCTTATCAAAAAAGGGCATAATAATAATAATAATAATGATAATAATAATAATAATAATAATAATATTGAAGATTAAGAATATAGGTATTGCCCCCAGGAAAATTTAGCTAAAAGTACCATTTTGCGGGGGATTCTAAATGGTTGGGGGAGGCTACTCTTACGACTGATTTGTTACAAGACCCTTGTTCATGGACGACAATGCATGACCTCATTTTAACGTGCAGTAAACCAGCATCTGGAAAATAATACTCTGACACTATAATTCCATGGCCAGCAACGTCTCCTGACCGAACATAGTTGTGACATCATTGGCTGTCGGGTATAAAGAAGGAATCCTCCTCCACAAAACCTGAGGGACCTTGAGATAGCTCTTCACGAGGAGTGGCAATTGATACCGATGGAATAATTAAGGAACCTGGTAAGGGGTACGCCAAGAGAAGTGGCTGCAGTAATTCCGGCACGTTGTGGCAGCTCACGTTACTTATGTTTTGTGATTCCTGGGACACTAAATTAGGCTGCTTTTACCGGGTGGAACACATCAAGAACATAAACTGACGATACTTATACACACCCATGTCTTTTGGTTGAAATTCCATTTCAATTTCGCTCTGTAAGTGCTCTTACTGTCACAAAACTTCTTTTCCAAATGAGCAGATGGTTATTCTTTTAAATTTTGTTTTGCTTATTTTCTTTTTCTCAGTTCATACCATACTTTCATGAAGTTCATCCCTCAGAAAAATCAGGAGGGTGTATATGTATCATACACACAAAGGGACAAATGCATTAATCACCTCTTACGTATAATGCAACACCAGATCAAATTGACAGTTGATTCTGACAGGCTGACCTGCAGTGCAACACAAGGTCACAATACTGCAGACTCAGCTCAACTCCATGGCTCGTTCAAGCAACACGAACAACACGTTGTTTAACAATGCTTCAGCTTTCACCTATCATCGGTCAAAATTTAATAAACGTTTACCATGATAGCTATAAATAATTAGTTTTGAAGTCCTCAGAAATCTAAATACTTTGTTGAGTTTAAACTCAGCTTGTTGAGTGTTAAATTGGACCGGTTCAGACTAGGTCGCATTTCTAATGACATTTCAGACCGTGGTTCAATTGTTGCTTAAAGGTCAAGCACAATAACAACCGGACGGTCGAGGACAACCCGACAGATACAATCTAACATGTACGAAACACGTCGGTAAAACATATCAATAGCCCCATGGATAAAGAATTTCTACACATCCATGACTTATGACTATGAATACTATCATAAAATACTAAGGCAATCGAAATGAGTATATTTGTTTTTAATCACGATTAATCAGGGAATATATATAATCTCTGAAGTTGCAGTGATTGTGTATATTCGCCCAACGAGTTAGAAAGCCCAGAATTTTGGTATGAATAATGAAATTCCATGAAATATACGTTCACCTAGAAACCTTATTAATGATTTACCCACACAAATCGACGGTTGTTTTCTTCATTACCTTTCTCAACATATCAGGAACATGACTTAAAGGACACAGTTATGTCAAGTAGTCACCATCAACACAGGGGAAATACGTGCTACCAAAGTACATGAACGTATCTAATGTCTCATGACATTCTTTTCAGCATAGCAACTGAGATTCTCATTTTTTCTGAGTGTGAGTTTCTTCTTGTCGGTATCAAATGAGTTTTGCAAGTGGGATTCTCGCATTCTCTGAGTGTGCACTGTGTCTTCTCGTCGGGATCCAATGAGCTCACGATCTACTGCAGGTTCGGTGTGGTTCTCATGTGTTCTTGTTGAGTTCTATACTTGAGTTCGTCTCTTCCATCACGAACTGTTACACTATAGAGACAAAAGACAGCCATGTCACCACATTAAAGAACTTCGCTGCTATAGTAAATAGTACTTTGGAGACCTCTTGGTTGAAGAAAAAGGAACGCCAAGAATCTAACTCATGATCTTGTAGTACTAATGTTTGGGAGGGATGACGCTTGTTTGCGCTCTGCATCTGATGCGATATATCTCTGAACTGTACCCCTATTTGAATCCATTGCGCAAATAATGAGCATTCCTACAAACGGGTAGATATGTCTTTTAGCGAGCAAGGATTAAACCAAAGGCACCTGAAAATAAATTTGTTGAACAAAATCAAGATGATAAATTCACATGTATTTTCGACCATAAGATCTCATTGAATGACGTTGAGTAGGTTATGATGTCATGTGTAAGAATTATGACGTCAAAATACATTGCATTGATACATTGGACATGTATCTTTGTTGCATAGATACATTATATAGATAAAGACCGCATACTACATAAGTAGTGTATCATTAAACATACATGTAAATTGACATGGAATTGAAAAATTATAGATTACAATTTTGAATCAAGCTTTGGCTTTAGTTTATTTATAGATAATAATTTCCTTTACCTCCGAGCAATTAGATTCAGTGGAGTGAACTTTCTATATCGGGAATGCGGAATACATATTCATTCCACAAGTTTCTAGATACTTTGAGGGATTGTGAGATAATGTTTATGTTTAATTTGAGAACGATTACGATTCATTCTTCAACTTTATCTCTGATTTACCGATAAATATTTCCTTACATCCATGCCATAAAATCAGGTAAATAACATTTTTTAAATCGCATATCATGCGTCTTTTCAGAAAAAAAGGTTTATTTGCTGAGATTCTATCTATCTTCAAGGTTTCACATCTTTTACATCAAAGTCAAAAACCATATATGAATATTGAAAAATTACCGAATTGTTAATAGTCAAAGACAATCCCAAAATATAAGAAAATTACTGACAAATTCTTAATATGATTCTGATAAATATTGATACAGGTAAGAAAATATAGCCATAAAAAGTGCGCAACCTGTAAGATAATCCATCGTCTATATCAGGTTAGAGGGATCGCAGGGTTCAGGGAACAGGCGGAAAGAAGGGAAATTGAGACGAAGGCAGAAGGTCTCGAATTTCTCTGGCGTCTATACCACCGAAATGATATATTATGTATATAAACCTATTTGGGAAAGATTGGTAGCATTTTTTTGGACAATAGTTACTCGTAATATATTAAAAAAGCCCTTTACACCAGTTAGAGTAAATTAATCGTATCTAAAAAGATATAATCTGAAGTAGAAAAGAAAGTACACACGCCAGGAATTTGGTTATTAAAGCTAAGAAAACAGGACAAACTGTCGAGAATTTAAAAGGTTTAATGTTTATAGTGAACCATTTTCAAACATTGTGAGCACATGTTGGGTGTTTTGTTTAACAAATCAATTCTCTCTATCTGTTTGTGTTCACTGGGGTATATTTTGAAATTTACATGGACAAATCAGGCGACATTACGCTTTATGATTTTCATAAATAGTGAATTTGATATCGGATGTGACCCCCATTACAGTCAATACAAGCATGGAAAAGTTACGACGTCGGATGACGTCATTCGGGATACGTTGGCACTCTTCGTGTACTGCCTGTTCCAGCTGCTGTATGATGACGGGTTGCTATGAGCGACGTCTAAGTCGTCTTCCAAAATGGTCCCATAGATGCTCGGTAGGTGATAAGTAAGGCGAGCGTGATGGCCAAAGCAAAACCTGGATGCTTTGTCGGTTTAGGAAGTCCATGGAGATCCTTGCGGTATGGGGTCTTGCGTTGTCCTG
Source organism: Phorcus lineatus (assembly GCA_921293015.1). Classification (NCBI taxonomy): domain Eukaryota; kingdom Metazoa; phylum Mollusca; class Gastropoda; order Trochida; family Trochidae; genus Phorcus; species Phorcus lineatus. Next base: position 17,193,644 of record OV121098.1, on the reverse strand, counting down.
TTAAAGGACATTCCTTGCTGCTGCATCTGAATGAATGGGACCACCACAGGCTGTAACACTTGATCCCTGTACCTCTGGGCTGTAAGGGTCTGATGTATCGTCATCAAATCTGTTTTCTGGTCGCCGCAGATCCAGCCCTAGACTGTCACCACAGTAGGATATTTTTGAATATATAACAAATCTAATCTCGGATAAAATAAGGAGAAAGGAGAAAATGGAATAAATCTTAATTATTCAAATTGTGAAATAGAGACTAACAAATGGAGAATTGATAATGACGAACAAAGCTATTAAACAAAAGTGACGTTATTCACTGTAACTGAACTCAGGTAAACTCTTCAGCGGGACTCGTACCATAAACGTGGTGTCAATCAATGGTAAATATTGTGTACAATTCCTGGTGGAATGTTACATTAGGTATGACCTGTGGAACGAGAATGCCCAAGTTTAAATGTATTTGTTTTCATGTTGCACGACAGCATGGGAAGGACGTGCCAATGACTTCTCTGCAAAATAATACCGAAAACAAAGACCGCGTTTCATTTTCTGACTTCAGTGTCAACGTTTTTTACCTGCCACAAATACGACGTCAATTCCATAATTAGGTTTGCGAAATTTACATCGTGACGTGACATTACCTCGCGTTTTGTTGACCTATCAATGTTGAAAGGCGATCTGATAAAAGGGTTTGTATCCCTGTTACCAGCATCTGAGGAACCACATAGCATCATAACATCTCACAGGTAATTAATGAATCATTAACAATATATTGTGTATCTATTTCATACACCGTGCATCCAGCTGAATGATAAATATGAAGACTCCTTGAAATTAGAAACTCACATACACATATAACCTAAAATGGAAAAAGAGAACTACGAATTCTTGATTTGCCCTGATATTTACATAGTGGTCTCGGTTTAAGTAAAAATTTATAGACTTACATAGAGGTTCGGAATATTTGATCTTAAACGTAATTATATTGCGTCTCTATAACTACTAGGCATACCAAGGTGAATATCCTCTCGACTTAAGAGTGCTCTTAAATTAGGCTATATAATCGTTCATAACGTGGCAAAATTTACTTGAATAAATGACACTTCTAAAATTAATCGCCAAATGATACATATAATTTTGAACATTGGGCGATGGCTTAAATATATTGAAATAAACAATTAGATTGAATGTATCTTTTTCGTTCCATCAACGATTTCTGAATCTTTGGTTATTTGAAAATAATGGTACCCTAAAGCATATATCTTATAACCCGAAAATATTTCCAAACGTTCAAATATAACTTGCATAAGCATTTCTTGGCGAACACGTGATCAACCGTATCTGACGATGAGAGTCATTCACATTCCGTGTCGATATGTCAACAGTCAATCACAGTATCACAATCTATCACAGATAAATAAAAACAACTAAACCAGGACCCAAGTATAAACTTAATAGAGCATGAATATAAAAAGAGCAAAAACGTTGTGTTCACCCTGACCAAAACTCAGATAAAGGTAAAAAATAAGGACGAAATAAATTATAACAGTGGGACATAATTAGAATAAACGTGCACGCAGACAAGATGATCTTTGCATGCAAAATATATTGAAAGTAATGTAAGTAAGGTTAAAATATGGGACGACTTCTGATGAAAGAGTTTTCTGTTTAAACTTAAAAAGCTCATATTTTAAATGAAAAATGACTCTTTAATAATTTTACGCCCAAGTGAAGACTTGCCAAAAATGTTTGCTTGACGATGATAATATTCTTACCGTACAAACAACCCTAGTCTTCTTCACCATGCATGGGGGACCTATTTCAAGCTTTTGTCAAAACTCGCAGTGACGTCATAGGTATAAATTCGAAAGGTCCGTGCTTGGTATTCCCAACTGTGTGACAGACAGACACACACACAGACAGACACACAGACGGATAATTTATTCAAGGCTCAACTCATACATTAATGCATATAAACAGAAAATTAAAGAAATATCCAAACCAACCGGTTGGGGTTATTAGAGACTATAATACTGAACATAAACATAAACTTACAAAATGTAAAACAGATACATATATACTATACGTATTAGTAAGATTAAAAACTAAAAATTATTTTTTGGTCGATCGAAGTAGTCCATTCCTCTAAATAATTCTGTATTATCATTTTTCCACCCTCATATATAGCAAAACATATACAAAAGTGTTTTCAATAGGAATAAATACCGGGCCCGTGAGATACTGTCTTCGAATATCACTGTTTAAAACTACTCAATGACATTTTACAAATGAAGAGCGTCTATGCGTAGATGCAATAAGCAATGCTCACGAGTTCTCCGCAATTGCTGAACTTGTAATTATTTACTGGCGTCACTCTATTGTTCTTAAAGGGCATTTTATAGATTTTATTTCTTACTCACAGAACAGGGGCATCATTGACGTGATATCCCTCAGATTCAGGTTATTATCAACACAATCGCTCAACCAGGCACGATCTTATGTTGACACAATCCTCTTCAAATGATGATTTCAGCGAAGATATTTTGTGTGTCGCTAAATTCAAACTGTTCATTAACTTTAAACTTTTGAAATCGATCCAAATTTTCTATTGAAAATGAACGAAATTATAAAAAGTTGATTGTTTATCAAATGGATAAAACATTAAACATAACGTAACAGATTAAAAAAAAGGTGATCAGGGTAACAGATTTTCATAATCATTTCTTTATATAAATCTAACAACGAAAACAGAAAAGGATTATCCCCGCATTTCTCATTCTCTTCTTTTATAGGATTTTTATCAAACTTTAAATGCAATTGAAATATTCATATAACTCTATGGATATTTCTGTTTATATTTTACATATTCTTCATGTATGTTTCCCCAGTTTTCGACAATTTATTGACAATTTGTTTTATAATTTCAACCGATTTTCCCCTAATGCGTAAGCTTGTTGGTATGTTCAGCAGTTTTTGATTTAATTTAGAATAAACTTGCTTAAAACTATTTTGTCGTTTGTCGTTTCTTTTGAATAAAGATTTCTGGTTTTCACCTCAATCTACATTACTCAGTAAAAACCGTGAATTTTACATAAATGGGAAACATATCATGAAGAAAGTTTACCGAGTGTTCCATCGGTGGATGATTGCTCTCTTAGCGGCGAGAAGCCTCCGTGTTTTCAATGAGACTTCTACCGAATAATGACTCTTCCGGATGAAGGTTTTATTTACTTCTTTATGGGTTTTGCTAAACATTCAAAATTAGTTAATAAGTGTATGAAATATCCCCCACGTAACCTTCCCAATTCTCGAATGTTTAACCCAAATCGTATTGTTCTGAAAATGAAAGCACTAATTTCTGGCCTATCAAAAACTACCAAGCCAATCGATACATCAATTTTACAATGTTCAATTAATCATCGTCACGCTTGAATAACATCCATTAATGCCGCAATGTCTCCGTCATTTGTAAACCTTACATAGACTGCTGATCCTAAACATGCCATTTGAAAATAATTAGGGAAATATGGTATTTTAGCTCTTCATTTTAGCAACATCAAAGTCTATGAAACATACTCTGTGTCACTTTAACTAAAAAGTCTTTTTTTATTCATTAGTGGCTGAGTGTTAGTAAAGCTTTCACTTGTGGATATGTTCGTATATTTCCTCCGATACCAGTGGATACACGTGACGGTTCCTACTGTACTTTAACTCCCTGCCATCAATGACGTACATACCGACAGCAGAGAACCTGATACACAGGAACTCTTCAATGTGGCTATAACTGTTTACGAAGTGAGCAGATCGGTTGAAGAAGCAGAAGCAGGATCGCCTCCGGATTTGATGATATTCACATAGATGTATTGAATAATACAACGTGCGTCCTCCAACTACATAAACTGTTTTCACCCTTGTAAGTAGATGTGTACCATCAAGTTGGTCTAAGGGAGTGTTTTGAAGAGTGAATGCAGTAGAATGAAAGTGAGATAGTGAGAAGAAAAAGGAAAGATAATAATGATCCACTCCGACCTCCAAACTTAAATATGATCCTGTTAAATAATCATGAAAAGTGCAGTGTAATGTGAAAGTAAGAAACAAATGAAATACCCAATAAAGAAATCCCCACTATAGCTACAAGGCTATAGTACTGTCAATAAATGTCTCAAAGACTTTGTAAATGTGTTAATAAACACGATATAAAATGAGCAGAAATAACAAGTTTTGGCTTGATATAACAAATATGAAAAATATAATCAGACTTTGTCTTATTACCAAAATTGTGACAAGCACACACGTGTTAACGTGTAAATCCAAATAAATATTAAGTCAGACTTTGTCTGAACTCAAAAAGATTGAAATTGGTTAGGCCACACACGTCTTGTCGTGTGAAAATCTACCGGCCAACTGTTAGTGAAAACCTCGTGGCTGACACGTTGCCTGCTAGCGAGCTCGCCTTGCACGAGGTCGGCAAGCTGGGTAAGAAGGTGCGTTCGTGAGACGAAAACCTGTTCATGGTTTATTGTACTTTGTTGTAAATATTGTCAATTGTCTTCAGAACATACCCCCTTCGATGATAGACCCCTGTCTATCATAAAATAAACATATAGAAATAGAAGACAAAATGGTGAAATAATAAACTGAAAACTTCAGGCAAAAATAAAAATGTTTTTCCATTCAAATATGACAAGCATTAAAGAAGTTGTATATACAAAAAGTCTTGTCATGTCAGTTTAACTGTAATGGACACAGTTTTGTCACAGGTCGTGTAAGTCTCGACTCGCCAACCTGAACTTCAGCAACTCTGACGAGTCCGTCTTTGCCATGATAGATCTTAGTGATTCGCCCACATGGCCAACATCCTCGTGGAGTGTCCTTAGACACAACAATCACAACATCTCCAACTTGCAAGTTCTTTGTTGGAGTGTGCCACTTCTTGCGATTGTTTAAGGTTGGTACTAACTCTTGCATCCAGCGTTTCCATACGTGTCTGATCAATTCTTGGACACGTCGCCACCTTCGGTGAGGATTGTGATTTGACTCATCAATGTTTGGTGCAAACTCTGCACCCATCTGACCTTGGAGAAAATGGTTCGGCGTCAATGGGGGTAAATCTCGAGGATGAGCACTCTGGTATGTGAGAGGACGTGAGTTCATGAGGCATTCTACCCCAGTGAAAGCAGTGACTAATGCTTCATCACTAATGTCCCCTGAGCCAAGTATAGCAAAAATTGCTCGCTTGGCAGACTTGATTAGTGCTTCAAATACACCTCCAAAATGAGGGGCACTGGGCGGATTGAATTTCCACACCACTTTATTTGCGACCATAGAAGCTTGAAGTTTGTCTTGGTTAAAGCGTTGCACAAGAGTTTTTAACTCCTTAACAGCACCCACAAAATTTGTCCCATTATCTGAAACAACTTCTTTAGGCATGCCTCTCCGATGCGCAAATCTGAAAAATGCATTCAAAAAAGAATCGGTGTCCAGACCATATGCCATTTCTAAATGCACAGCCCGAGTCACAAGGCAGGTAAAAAGGCAGAGATACCTTTTTAGACGGCGTTTACCACGTCCTTGCACTGTGACAAATGGTCCAGCAAAATCAACACCAACGTTCTCAAACGCTTTCATTGAATACATGAGTCTGTTCTGTGGAAGATTTGCCATGAGTTGATGTCCTGGTTTAGACTTCTGTCTCCGACACCAAGAACACTGATGTTCCCAATCTCTGATCTCTTCTCTTGCATACAAAATCCAAAATTTTGAAGACAACGCAGCAAGAGTAGAATTGGTGCCCATGTGCTGACACTTTTCATGGAAATGTTTGACAACAAGTTTTGTAATCCAATTACCTCTTGGCAAAATAATGGGAAATTTGGCATCGTCAGACAAAACATCAGCAAACTGCAGTCTTCCCCCAACTCTGAGAACTTTGTGCTCATCAAGGAAAGGATTCAGACCAATGAGTTTGCTATTTTTTGCCAATGGTTTGTCGTGTGAAATTGCTTCAATCTCTTTGGAAAAAGCTTCCCTTTGAGCAATCCCATACAAAGCTGTTTCAACATCCCCAATTTCCTCAACAGAAAGAGGTGAAAATGTCCGAAGACATGAGGGTGCTCTTGCATTGGAGATAAATCTCAAAACCCAAGCATAAATTCGGCAAAACTTTGCCCAATCAGAATATCTAGTGGGATGTAAACGCCATGTTTCAAAATCTGTTTGACTCAACAGGGAAAAACTTGATGCCGGTTTTGTTTTGTACTCGGACGTTGATTTGACCTTGAAATCTGTGATCTGTTGAGGCCACTGATCGTTTGGTAAACTTATGAAATCAGGACCATGCAACCATTTGCTATCAGACAACTGCTGTGCTGGTATTCCTTTGGTAAGAAGATCAGCAACATTCAATTTGCTAGGCACATAGAACCATTGACAAGGTTTTGTTGTTTCATGAATGAAACCAATGCGATTAGCCACAAACGGTTTGAATGATCTACTTGGACTCTTGATCCACCAGAGGACATTTTGGCTATCAGACCATATTGTTATTGCATCCATACTGGCACCTAGGGCTGAAACAACAGATTGAGCAAGTTTGACACCCAGTGTTGCTCCAAGCAGCTCTAAGCGTGGAATGCTAACAGCCTTGAGGGGAGCAACGTGACATTTTGCCGCAACAAGTTGTGAACAAGTAACTTCACCCTCTACAACAGATACTGCATAGATTGCAGCTCCATATGCTTCTTGGGAAGCATCAACAAATACGTGAATTTTGGACTCTGCAGTCCATTGAAGACATCTGGTTATGCGAAGTGATGAGAGATGTTGAATCTCGTCTAAGAAAGTCCAAGCTTTAACTTCCAAATCTTTGGGTAAAGCATCGTCCCAGGCAACTCCAGCTGTCCACATCTCTTGCAAGATCACTTTAGCTCTAACTATGAATGGTGCTAACATTCCAAGAGGATCAAATAGCTTTGCAGTTTCTTTAAGAAAATTCCTTTTTGTCATTTTGAAATTGGACATTTGTTCTTTTAGAAACCGATATTGGAACTGATCACTCTCAGCATCCCAAGAAAGACCCAATGCCTTTACAGATGGCAACTCTGTGCTTGCAATGTCTATTTCCTTGAGCCTATCTTTCACGGGAATCTGATCAAGGACAGCATATGAATTTGACATCCATTTTCTTGTATGCATACCAGCAAGACTCCACAACTTTTGTAACTCGCTATACAGCTGCAAAGCTTTGCTTTCTGTTTGAACAGAGTCCATATTGTCATCCATATATGTGGACTTGGAGACGGTTTCAGAGGCCAATGGGAATTCAGAAGCATGTTGTTTTGCATGTTGTTGAGAAATATACTGAGCCAGAAAAGGTGAACTATTCATGCCAAAAACAACTCTTGAAAATTCATAGATCTCTGGTTGACTGGTCTTATCTAAAGATCTCCACAAGAACCTAAAGTAAGGTCTATCCTTCTCAGCAATCTCAATTTGCAAATACATTTCAGCAATGTCACCTATGACAGCAATTGGAAATTGTCGAAAACGAAGTAAAATGCTGAATAAATCATTCTGCAACTTTGGACCTTGTAGAATGACATCGTTCAGAGAAATTCCTTCAACTTTGGCAGAAGCATCAAACACGATACGAACCTTGGTTGTATCTCTGTCAAGTTTGATGACAGGAAAATGTGGTAAATACCATTTTGTTTGTTGAACTTCATTTGTATCGACTTTCCTGATGTATCCTTTCTCGAGATATTGATCAAGAACCTCTTGGTACATCTTTGCACTGTTACCATCTTCTTTGAGAAGTTTATTCTCAGTGCTGACCAAGCGTTTGAAAGCCATACCATAACTATCAGGCAAATCTGGGGATGGCGTTTTCCAGGGTATACCAACTTCGTACCTGCCATGTACATAACTACAGGATTGCTTAACTGATTCTACTGCCATCTGATTTTCAGGGCTCATAACCTTTTGAGTATCTGGAACTTGGTCAAGTTCCCAGAACTTCTGAACAAGTTTGTCCAGAGGCAAATCATCAGAAGAAATGAATGATTCGAAAATGACCTGTGTGTGGAAAGTGTTTACTTTTGTCTGATCTGCGATGTCCAGAGTACCAACACAAGTCCAGCCAAGAGGAGTTAGTCTAGCTACTGGTTCACCAGGACCGCCAGTTACATCACCCTGGGAGGAGTGAAGCTCAAAATTGTCAAGCCCAATAAGAATGTCTACAACTGGACGTTGACTAACTTCTGGAAATTGAATGCTCCGCAAATGTTTGAACTTTTGACTGACCTTGTTCCAGTCAATGGCTTTCAATTTACCTGTGACCCTATTTGTTGTTAATGCGGCAATTGTAGTGTCCACAGAGCCATCAACACTTTCCAGTCCAAGTTCAACACACATACTGTTGAATGTTTCTGTTCTACTGTTGAGAACATTGACGGATACAGACTTGGGTTCACCATGTAGATGGAGCTCACTAGCTACGTCTTCATTGATATATGTTTGTGTGCTTGCATCATCAAGAAGTGCGTTGACAACAAGCCTGCGAGTGCCATTTTTGACTACCACTGGAATGGTTCGAAGGGCACACAAATTTGAAACTTTGGTTGTTGACATTGTTGTAGTCAACGTATTTGGCGATTTAGGAAAAGTTGATTTTTGTTGACCTTTGTCGGATTGCTTCTTATTGTCATGCAACAACCTATTGTGATTATCTTCACAACCGTTGATTCCACACTTCATCTCCTTGAGACAGCCAGCATTGTGTTTTTTGAGCAAACATCGTTCACAAAGACCCAAATCTTTCACGGTCATCAATCTCTTGGCTATTGATAGATCTTTGAACTTTTTGCAATACCATATTTTGTGTGTGTTTGCTTTGCAAAAGAAGCAGAATGGTGTGTTTTTACTTTGCTCACCATAAAAGGTACCATGCTTGTAAGTGGTTTTAGATTTCTGCTCTGAAAACCCATGTTTGATCTCGGAAGCAACAGTCTGAAATTCAGATTCAAGCAAAACCCATTCCCGCAAGACTTCAACAGACTCTTGTCTCTGTTGTTCATATATCCACCTTTTGTACCGGCAGATCATATCTTCTGTCATTTTCTTTTGCAACAAGGAATACATACAACCATTGCCTAGTTCTTCGACCTTATCTACCTCTCTAAGAGAAACAATGGACAAGTCTAAAAGATCTGCAAATTTGTCAAGATCACGAGCACTGTCAGGACGTAATGGTTTAAAATTTGTAACTTCTTCCATACGTATTGCAAGCTGACGTCGTGAACCTCCATATTTTCTGTCAAGCTTTTCAAGTGCTATATCATATACAGCTCCACTATGCCCCAATCTAACAATCAGCTCTAAAGCCTCGCCTGCTAAATATTGCTTCAATTGTAGCAACTTGTATTCATTTGTTGCAGGAGCTTTGTCAACACATGCCATGAATGCAGCCTTCCAGCCTTCATAAGCTTTAATGTCACCAGAAAATACTGGGATTGAAATACGTTTGAGCTGTTTCCACAGATCATTGCCAATGTCTTTGGTGCTAGAAGTAGTGATACTCTCGACAGAATGTTTTGTTGTAGGTTGATGTGTTTTTGGTTTATTTGCAGCTAGAGACATTTCAGTAATCTCACGAGCACTACCTTCTACATGTTTTGAATGATGTGAAGAGTTGGAAGATGTGGAAACTGTGTTTTTAAGATAGATGTCAGCTTGATCTATAGCAGTCTCACATTTTGCCTCAACTTCACTCATTTCCTTAAGTGTTGTTTTTACCATTTCTTTATCACCAATTTGAGTGTAACTTGTGGAAAGTTCAAGCAAGATATCTACTGCTTCCACTTGCAGAGAGCTAAGATGATCTATCAGTTCGCGTATTTCTCTACGAGAAGGAAGTTCCTCCTCAAGAAGAGCACTTAATTTGTTTTTGTTTTTTGTGATGGCGGATTTAACTGTAGTTTTGTGACGCTTCATTTGAAAGATGCCCAATTCTAACTGTGTAGTGGAAGGCCCAACATCCTGACGATCCTTTTGACCACCAGTGTCGCGTATCTCATCAAGACCCGATTCAGATTTGGAAGCCATGATGTAAATTGCGAACAATTGACCATTGACTACACTGCCTCACACAATGGTATTTCCCTTTGATTTTATGAAATGCATGGTGTAGTGCATGCGAGTGAGTGAGTTGGAAATGTATGTGTCATCATGTTGTATGTGTGAGAAATTTGAAATTTACAAAATTGAGATTTAAATGAGATGTTTTGTCAGTTTGAGTGAATATAACCACGCTCTGCTACCATTTTGTTTTGAAGAGTGAATGCAGTAGAATGAAAGTGAGATAGTGAGAAGAAAAAGGAAAGATAATAATGATCCACTCCGACCTCCAAACTTAAATATGATCCTGTTAAATAATCATGAAAAGTGCAGTGTAATGTGAAAGTAAGAAACAAATGAAATACCCAATAAAGAAATCCCCACTATAGCTACAAGGCTATAGTACTGTCAATAAATGTCTCAAAGACTTTGTAAATGTGTTAATAAACACGATATAAAATGAGCAGAAATAACAAGTTTTGGCTTGATATAACAAATATGAAAAATATAATCAGACTTTGTCTTATTACCAAAATTGTGACAAGCACACACGTGTTAACGTGTAAATCCAAATAAATATTAAGTCAGACTTTGTCTGAACTCAAAAAGATTGAAATTGGTTAGGCCACACACGTCTTGTCGTGTGAAAATCTACCGGCCAACTGTTAGTGAAAACCTCGTGGCTGACACGTTGCCTGCTAGCGAGCTCGCCTTGCACGAGGTCGGCAAGCTGGGTAAGAAGGTGCGTTCGTGAGACGAAAACCTGTTCATGGTTTATTGTACTTTGTTGTAAATATTGTCAATTGTCTTCAGAACAGGGAGTGATCACACCCATCCTAATGTACTCAAGACCCCCTCTCCTACCGTGACATCACCCTAGTCAGTGCTTCGTATAAAGTGTACTGTCTCAGTATCGAAGAAAATCAACGTATACATGATCATCAAAATGGTTAAGGAAAAAGAGTCGGTCATTCGAGGAACACATCTCTGGTCTGACGTCTATTATAGAAACTAGGAAATGACTGAAAGATATTGTTTTTCAGCTTTTATGTTTCAATGTATTGATAGACTTTACTTTCGGAGATATTAAAATATCTCGGTATGAATGGTATAAATATCTTATCAAAATTATAATTAATGTGCTTTTCGTTTTAATGGGCAATAAACACCCTGGTTAGATTTTGATATTCAGTGTATAAAGCGTGGTTGTTTATCATCTTATGTTTGATTTATTGTTTAATTGAGGATTTATTCAGATGTTACTGGTGGCTGTATCAACATTGCAGGTTTAACTTACATATATGCGGATGTTATTGTTGTTATTGTTGAGAATACGAATGATTTAGATATTGTGTTAGATTGTTCAAATAATTGGTGTGTATCAAATAAGATGACTATTAATACTACCAAATCCATGGTTGTTCATTGTAGAGGTCCTTCAATCTCTGGTGTTATGGAACTAGAACTCACTCATTGTTATAATCATCTAGCTTTACTGCAGACGGAGCATATACATTACATCATCAAGGCAAAAGCTTCAACTTTTTCCGTTAGTTGTGCTCATGGGTTGTTAATAACTAAGTTTTAATTCTTAGGCGGCATGCCATATCACACATTTTCTGCAATGCTTTTCAATAACATGTTAGCGTTTTTTTCACAATGAATCGATGCTGCCGCAGTCCAAATGTTGCAATAACAATATGAAGAATATAATATCTTTTAATTATTTAAAGTCAATGAATTAATTCAATTTCAACACATACATGGGCTTTCATCAACATCTGTTTTACTTGTGTTCTCGCTACAGCAATTGATGGTAGTTACATCCAGTATTTGCAGGTTTTACAGCAAGGCTGACCAATCAGCTTGTTGCTGCCTCACATTAACGCTGGAGCCCCACGATTCAATAAAAGTGGTATCGAGATCATGGGACTTATGTAAATGGGTGCAGCTACTTGAACAGAGTACCCCATTTGTAGGTCAGTGTGACTTTTGACAATATAATTTATTGCCTAAAGAGAGTGTTAAAAATAATCGATTGTTAGTGAAAGCGGGTAAACGAGGGGCTAGTTTTGGTTTGTCACACTCTAAAGTCTTAAAGCATATAAATCGTCTCTCGGCAACGTACATGTATTTCTAAAGGATAATGGAATAGCGGACCTAACACATCTGGAAATTCAAATCCTACTGAGGCAAGGAGTCAAAAGCGCATTCATTGTAATTTCTTTTAAAAGTTCCATGTGCATTTTGTTCACGGAATGGCGTCGTGTACATAACGGAAAGATTAGCAGGTGTTGTCGAACGCCTTCATGTGATATCACCTTTTTTTTGGTATTTCTAACTTTATGAAGAATACCATGTTATGTTTGAAATAGGCTGAGTAAAGAATTCTCTTTCAACCCTTGATATGACAGTTTATAAAATCATTTGATCCAGACGTTTTCTAGGGACATTCGCCTTTGCGCCTCTGCACTAACTTATGGTTAAACTTATATACATTTACTTTGCTACTGCATATGTATGATCATGATTGAGCTAGGATTACGGGCGCTAAACGTGGTCACCATCAACAAGACAGTCACCAATCTGAAATATACGTCATTTACGCGAAGACGTTCTATATAACTTTCATACATGAACGTTATAGGGAGAATTACAATAAATAAATTCTCTGGTTTTCTGATGAGCAAGGAAAATGGATATGGGTCCTGATTAAGGCGTCGCTATTGTGAAGTAAATAACTTGATCATCGATAAAGGCTTACCATCACTCTGTATCATTAATGTTTAGAGATTTCCCCCCAGTAACCTATCATATGAATTTAAAATCACCATAATTAAATATAAAATAAAGGTTATAACAAAATCTAAAAGATCTGAAGGCACTTACCGCATTTCACGATTAGAACAAAGCCAGTAATCATACTGAAACACTTCAACAAAAATAAAGCGAGTGACATAGTTAGATATGGACAAAGTGTATATCCCTGCACTAAACCATGTGTGTTTAAACTTTTTGAACCTGGCTGCCACTTCAAAAATTCCGAGTCGTGATGACCTTTTGTTGGCAAATAAGGTCAGCCATATCAGTGAAATTATCAATATCCGGGCCGGGGTAATAGGTGCCGTCACAACAGCGCACTGTACAATGTCTGGACGCAGATTTGTGAATGGTTAAAAGATATGTTAATTTTAGAGACCTTTACAACCCCACACAATATTTTCAGGTGTGTGAATGAGATCTGGTTTTGTTTTCCAGTGTGCGCCACAGATTGTGAGAAGATAATATTGTTAATTATCAAGTTGATCTGGGAGCACAAGCTTGCATGTGTAGAGTATATACATCGGGCACAACTAGCATTTGTCATAGGATACATGCCATCGCGTGAGATTTGTAATTTGTCATTATAGATTTGGAACAATGTTGGTAATTTTACAATATTTGAGAAAAAAATACGTTACATGAACCTTTATTTAGAGAAGGAAGAGAAGTGACATTTAGAAAAGGCGAGGGAAAATCCAGATTGAGAAGAAGTTCCGACAACATGGACAGCAGAGAAAGCGACACACGGTCACAAACTATATAGAAAGTAGACATACGATTTATGAAAATTAGTTTGTCAAATTAATTAAGTCGCTTCGAGTTAATTGTCATGCTCGAAATATATCAACAAAACAAACAACTCCACTCCACATAAGAAGTAAAGTTAACACTAAAAAATGTTAAGAAACAATTTATTTCACAAACACATCACTAAACACCTTTTTATACAGCAGTAAAAAGAGTCAGAAGTTTTACGAATCAAATACATGTAGCAAAAGGTAAACTTTGATTAACCATATATGGCAGTAAGCTCAACAGAGCGACATTGTAGAAGGATAACCACAGGAACATTCGCAGAAAAAATTAATCATTACTTAACTAATAAGGGTGAAGATATGACGTGACGTAAATTCAAACAAAAGTAATACAAATGAACTTACATGAATTGATGTCACAAAAATGTATTTTAAGACATTTGAGTCGATTGGGTTCGACTGCTGTAAAAGCCATATATACAGGGTATTACATTTCTGCAATCATCCGACTAATTACTAATATACGACATTTCAAATCACCGCCCAATTAGCAACGACAGACAACGAGAAAATGAAAAGGCCACTATGGTCACAGAAGCGTACCTGCCGTATCTGACTACTAAAAACTATCTTCGTTAACCAGACTGAAAATAAGTCAACGTGTTTGAGCACCTTTTTAAATGAGAAAAAGCACACCACAAATCTGCATCCAAATAACTCAAATCTTCATTAAATTAATAACTTTGATATTTCCCACAGAGCTATGATGGAAGGCTGCTGCATGACACGGTACTGGGGAAACCTAAGTTGATACCTGCCAGGTGTATGTAAATCTCTTTCCACAGAAGAAGCTCAAGTCAAAGCCTCCTACGCTAACCTCTGTCCTAACGTCTTAGGATCACCAAGAGACTGACGATCTGCTGAACTGCAGCCAATGAAAACTCGTCTTGCAAGGGAGGCTTACCGCTGTCACCGCAGCCGATGCCATGATTCAGGCACCATAAATAGGTTCTGTAAAGAAGCAAGTTCATAGTGGAAAATATTTGAGTGTTACAGAGGTTTGGCCACGTTTATTGGGAAAAGGTGGGTGTTTGCGATTGTAACTGATAATGTGGATGAACATTCAGATTTATGTTTAAAAGCATAGACACATCTATTTCATCATATTTACCTTATTATATTTGCAGATTATATTTCAGGTATGGTACGGGTTATGACGTGGTATATAATTGACCTTCACATTGTTTTCTATGTTAGCAGCAAATTTCTTATGTTTTTTGTGATAGTATATTTCGCTTCGCAAGTGTTGACCAGTTACAGGTTGACATGCCTTGCACTTGATATTATATCATAAATGCATACAAGTACAGACATTCATTTGTCGGTGATGAGGGAACGGTCTAGGTTCTGGTTGATTAAGCTATGTAAGACTAGGTACAGTTTTGATAAATAAAAAGTACTCAAAAGGCAGCCCAGTTTGAGAATAAGCAAAAGATCTTTTGGTTGAGAAAATATGGCTGTATGAGTCAGTGTGACTTTTCGGTTGACTTGACTATGGTGATTGGACAATAAGGACGCCGTTCTTGTGTAAATGCCACTACTACCGAGTTAATGCTTGTTTAAATCATGTGACAAAGAGAGAGACATATAGCGCAGTTTATACTGGTCAAACGTCCTGTAAGTGTGCAAGTTAGTGTATGTACGTGAGAGCAGGTGAGTTCTTCTTACTACAAGAATATTTATGTTTACGTATGCATGTATGTAGGTATAACATAACGTTTAGTTGCAGATCGATTGAATAGTCAAATGACGACCAGGGACCAACGTTTCCGGCAAACAATAACTCGCGCAAGTTTGCATTACTGGCTTATTCAAACATTGCTGCTCAGCGCCGACATTCGATGTTGGAGTGGAGCGTCTCCTCTGCGGAAAGTTGCAATTCATAAACAATGTTTAACTTGACTATCGTGAACCGTCGCAGCAGCTTCAAGAGCAAGCACAGAGGAAAAACTTCAAGGCTTCGAATAGACAGGCAGTGGAGTTGGGCGCAAGTTATGCCTTGCGAGAGAAATTATCTCAAGGGACAGGAATGCGGCGGGATGGCTGAATCATGCTCGGTCAGTCGTATACTTTAATTTTAATAATTTCTTATGGTATTGTCCTTTCATTTTTAGGATGTTTGCAAACACCCTTCAGATATGAAGAGTAAGATATTTGAGCCCGATCTCAAAACATACAAAGTATATGACGAAGCTGTTAATATGTAAACTACGTCTGAATATGGGTACCTAGTTTTGCTATAGTTTTTGTTGTATAAAGCCGGTAGGTTTGGCTTGGACTGTACCGACTGTACCGACTGTGTCTTTGTTTGCTCGTCATGCGATACCATGTTGCCTTGATGTGTTGCAACACAAATGGTGGGCGGGGCGTACTTTTCTGTTGAAAGAAGAAATCCAGAAGTTTGTTACACAGGGTACCCGGGCCCTTTTAGTGCTAAGATAGTCGTAAGTACAATACATTAGCATTGATTTACGACTATCTTAGCACTAAGAGAACTTCGAAAACCTAGGTACTGGTGAATAGATGTAACATCATCACGTGACCAAGGAAATAGACAAGTTAAGTCCCAACTTAAATAACTCTCCTACCTATCGTACTGGCAAATGTATTAAGACACTACAGCCAAACTAAGTTCTTTTCACACACATTGTTTCCAAGCTGATTTGATTTGAAGTTAACCATTCGCTGTACTCTGGCAGGCATTTAAATATATGCATATTTTCTTTCACCAAAGATCGGAATTGCGTGAAGAAACTAGACATTATTTGAGGGTTGGATTTTTAAGCTGTTTTTAAGGTCATTGAAGAAACAAGACATTATTTGGGGGGCTGGATGAATAAGCTGTTTGAAAAGTCAGTGAAGAAACTAGACATTATTCGAGGGTTGGATGATTAAGCTGTTTGATTGCTCAGTTAAAGAACTAGACATTATTTGAGGTTTGGATGAATAAGCTGTTTGAATGCTCAGTTAAAGAACTAGACATTATTTGAGGTTTGGATGAATAAACTGTTTGAAAGGTCAGTGAAAACTAGACATTATTTGAGGGATGGGTGAATAAAATGTTTGAAAGGTCAGTGAAGAAACTAGACATTATTTGAGGGTTGGATGAATAAACTGTTTGAATGGTCAGTGAAGGAACTAGACATTATTTGAGGGTTGGATGAATAAGCTGTTTGAAAGGTCAGTGAAGAAACTAGACATTATTTGAGGGTTGGATGATTAAGCTGTTTGAATGGTCAGTGAAGGAACTAGACATTATTTGAGGGTTGGATGAATAAGCTGTTTGAATGGTCAGTGAAGAAACTAGACATTATTCGAGGGTTGGATGATTAAGCTGTTTGATTGCTCAGTTAAAGAACTAGACATTGTTTGAGGTTTGGATGATTAAGCTGTTTGAATGCTCAGTTAAAGAACTAGACATTATTTGAGGTTTGGATGAATAAACTGTTTGAAAGGTCAGTGAAAACTAGACATTATTTGAGGGATGGGTGAATAAAATGTTTGAAAGGTCAGTGAAGAAACTAGACATTATTTGAGGGTTGGATGAATAAACTGTTTGAATGGTCAGTGAAGAAACTAGACATTATTTGAGGGTTGGATGAATAAGCTGTTTGAAAGGTCAGTGAAGAAACTAGACATTATTTGAGGGTTGGATGATTAAGCTGTTTGAATGGTCAGTGAAGGAACTAGACATTATTTGAGGGTTGGATGAATAAGCTGTTTGAATGGTCAGTGAAGAAACTAGACATTATTTGAGGGTTGGATGAATAAGCTGTTTGAATGGTCAGTGAAGAAACTAGACATTATTTAAGGGTTGGATGAATAAGCTGTTTGAATGCTCAGTGCTGTTATTAAACCTTTGTGGTTGTAAGACAGTTATTTATCCACTCGCATAGTCTGCAGATTTGCAGAAATATCGGAGGACATCACTCACGAACACGTGTGATCTGTTGGTCCTCGCCAGACATCTTCCTTGTACAACATCAAGTCTAGAGAACTAGAGTAGGCTATAGGAGAAATTTGTAGTGTCAAGCAGGTGATCCATATTGAAATATTCAAGGACATGATGTTGAACAAGCCACCCAATCTTCTAATCCAGGATAGAATTTTCTTTTTGTGTGACGGTGTAGAACTCCTGAGTAAGCTTATAGCAGAGTAGAGAGTCATTACCTATAATCATACCTATACCAGTTACTACGAAAGTTACATGAAACGCCCCTGTCTCAAACGAACAAACGCACTCGTTCTGAGAGTTTAGATAAACTCGGAACACTTCTTGAATCAAATTCAAACACCAAATCACTATATTCTGCTGACTAATGTGACGGTAAGAATTGTGCAGGAACAGAGCAGATAGTGAAGTTGTTGACAATGCACAATCTTATTGAACTGGTGTGTGCACCTGCCCATTCGTCTGCTTATATTCAAAATCTACAAATGTTGCTGTCTGTGGCGAATTGGGAAGATATCCCTTATACATCAACCGTTTTGTCAGAGTTATAAAGTACTGGTTTATTTACAACGTTCTGATAACCTTGTTTTAAGAGTATGTTTTGATATCCTGCTTGAATCTTGTTCTAGAGGAGCTAACAACTGGGCAACTTTTGTTAAATCAGTTCTTTTTAACCATGGATTTGGTTTGTATGGTTGTTTTCTGATTGTGTTGATGTAGGTCATTTTTGCTAAATTTTTAAACAACGTTTGATTGATGAATTTGTGCAGAAATGGAAAAATGACATTGCTCAAAGTACTAAACTTAAATTGTATAATGACATAAAGTATAATTTCGTTTATGAAAAATATCTCAACTTTATTCCACCATGTCTATCCTGTTACTTAACACGTCTACGAATATCATCTCATAAATTAAAAATAGAAGCTGGTCGCTATTCAAATATTAATAGAAATGATAGATTATGTGATTTTTGTAAAGAAAAGGGCATAACTGTAATTGAAGACGAATTTCACTTTATTTGTTTCTGTAAAAATTTTGAAATCTGTAGAGTAAAATATATAGACCGTTACTTTTGGGAGTGTTCATCTAGACATAAACTCACAAAACTGTTACAGTCTACTGATAAATATATCATGTCGTTGTTAGCTAAATATATCAAACAATGTATGTATTGTAAATAATCCAAGTCCTGCCTCATACTCTGTACAAATACATTATTGCACTGTAGATTGGGGGCTCAAGGAGCCCAAGTCTGAAATAAACTTCTGTTCTGTTCTGTTCTGTTCTGTTATATTCTGTATAGGTTGTAACAGCTGATAAAAAAACCAACTCATTCATAACTTACTCGTCACGGTTGCATAAGCATGACATATGGATTATGTACAAACCTAAACCAGACCCTGCACATGTGCTGATTAAATGTCGGAACATTTACAAAGAAGAGTTAGAGATGCAATTGGATATCTTTAAGTTAAATATTAACAGATTCAAATGTAATTCAAACATGTATAATAAAACTTTGCTTATTATTTTGAATAAACATGTTTCCAATCAGGATACAAATGTTCAAATGGAACAATGATCAGGTTCTCCACGCAAAGCGAGCTCGAGAGTGTGGAGTGGTAGAACGTCATTGGTTGAAATCTCGACTTGAGGTACAAAGACAAACACAAGACAAAACTTGATTAAGTCAGGAACGTCAAAACTGACTTCTGTAATAAAACACTAATGGAGATGAAAGGTAACCCGGGCAAGTTATATAAAACCATAAAGCAATGTCAAGTTTCCTGATCATGATTCTGACGATGCTCTTGCCAATGACTTTTTTGGTACCAAAATAAGAGTCATTCAACGAGGTAGGAAACACACTTCAAGTGAATTTCGTTGCAACCTCTTGCAATGAACACTCTCAATGAAAAGCTTCATCCCAATAAAGATTGAGAAGAATATAAGACCATAAGAGCAACATGACGTCAGCACGCCTTTTTACACGGGTCTTACATGGAATATTTGGTAGTTTTTAAAAAGGTTATTTGGAGCATTTGTTTTTTAAACAAGTGTGTGTGGAATAGAACATTTGATTTAACAGTAGATAGCTTGTCTCGAATGAGAAAAAGAACACTTTTGCTTTTCTGTTTCAATCAATGTTCAAGGCGTCAGGGTACCGGTTAGAGTAAGTGTAGGGGACCTCGATCTCCATCATCACCGGGTCTTGCTTCTTGTACACTCGGAAACATCAGTGAATATATTCTTAAAGAAATCTCAGTCTTCAAGAGTAGGCCTTCTTTGAATGAAATAGATATTTGAAAGGAATAATTAGGTTTAAATTGATGAATTCATGCAGAACTGCTTTTCTTTATGAATGGCAGATGATCCTCTTGATTCGGTTATATTAATTCAGATTTGAATCAGGTAACCCAGTTTTGCCCAAATTATGCTTTACATAACTCGATGTGTTGACATTGCATAACTCTGTAGCTACTTTCAGCTTGATCATTAGGCCTAACCGTCAAGCGGATGTATGTATCTGAAAGAAAACAATTATGTGTCCCGTCACATGTACAGATAACACGTGGCCCCACAGCTAGAGTCCATTTAGAGAGTAATACCAACGAGCTGTACGTCCTACATATTGACCTCGCACTGTAAACCAAGCGTTTTGAAATTGTATAATTGCGCAGAGTTGATATTTCCATGCTTCGAAGGTAGCTGCAAAATGGAATACCTTTGCGTTGTCATCTGCAGTCCATTATCTTCATACCTGCACTTTTGATAAAAATACAACACATTTAGTAAAATGACAGAAATTGTCCCTCTTAAAGAATTAGTCTGTTAAAGTTACACAAGACGCTTTTAACAACTAAGCAATTGTTATTTTCTATATCCAAATTGTACAACCGGTTATTTGTATGTCAGTTTGCAATAAAGAGCTTGAATTACAATTCTTTGAAAGATTTGATGAGGCGAAGAGAACAGAAAAACGGGTTTATGTTTAAAGAGCTCAATTATAGCTGGTGATTACCTAACAAAACGACGACCACGTGAGAGACACTCCGTGAATGTCATGCTGCAATTGTTAATTCATAAGTCTAACTGTACCAATATGTTCCAACTTTCAAGTGTACCAATCATAGAATCTAGACCTAGCTGACTATTGCGTTATAGGCGTTAACGTCCGGTTTTCAAACCCAATCAACACGTTTTTCCCTAAATGATTCCTCTACTTATCCGAATTCCATTTGAATATTTATTTTTGGGCGTGACCCAGTAATTTTCGGTAAAATGACTCAGTACAAAATGCTTACATGTACCATGAATGACCCAAACAACTCGGAGGTTGTATCTTTAATTTATTTTATATCATTTTAAAACGTTTTTAAGTTCGGTTTTAGAGCCTTTTTTTGATGAATCTCATCTACCACTAAAGCATTCAATTAGTCTGTAATATGCATCTATTACCCAAGTACCCCATACCAACAGGGAAATACAGTATGCCTCCACATGTAACTAATGAAACAATTGCAGTACCTCGCACTTAATGCCTCTAGCCAATAAAACAATGATAGTAGCTCAATTCTGTATCAACCTGTATCTTTACAGCTAATCGGCGGTTATGATACAAAAATGCAACTGTTACATCCATTTTTGTAAGCTAAGATAATGACACAATTACAGCAGATCTTACTAATGCCTCTAGATAATGACACAATTACTGCAGATCTTACTAATGCCTCTAGATAATGACACAATTACAGCAGATCTTACTAATGCCTCTAGATAATGACACAATTACAGCAGATCATACTAATGCCTCTAGATAATGACACAATTACAGCAGATCATACTAATGCCTCTAGATAATGACACAATTACAGCAGATCATACTAATGCCTCTAGATAATGACACAATTACAGCAGATCATACTAATGCCTCTAGATAATGACACAATTACAGCAGATCTTACTAATGCCTCTAGATAATGACACAATTACAGCAGATCTTACTAATGCCTCTAGATAATGACACAATTACAGCACATCTTACTAATGCCTCTAGATAATGACACAATTACAGCAGATCATACAAATGCCTCTAGATAATGACACAATTACAGCAGATCTTACTAATGCCTCTAGATAATGACACAATTACAGCAGATCATACTAATGCCTCTAGATAATGACACAATTACAGCACATCTTACTAATGCCTCTAGATAATGACACAATTACAGCAGATCTTACTAATGCCTCTAGATAATGACACAATTACAGCAGATCATACTAATGCCTCTAGATAATGACACAATTACAGCAGATCATACTAATGCCTCTAGATAATGACACAATTACAGCAGATCTTACTAATGCCTCTAGATAATGACACAATTACAGCAGATCTTACTAATGCCTCTAGATAATGACACAATTACAGCACATCTTACTAATGCCTCTAGATAATGACACAATTACAGCAGATCATACTAATGCCTCTAGATAATGACACAATTACAGCAGATCTTACTAATGCCTCTAGATAATGACACAATTACAGCAGATCATACTAATGCCTCTAGATAATGACACAATTACAGCACATCTTACTAATGCCTCTAGATAATGACACAATTACAGCAGATCATACTAATGCCTCTAGATAATGACACAATTACAGCAGATCTTACTAATGCCTCTAGATAATGACACAATTACAGCAGATCTTACTAATGCCTCTAGATAATGACACAATTACAGCACATCTTACTAATGCCTCTAGATAATGACACAATTACAGCACATCTTACTAATGCCTCTAGATAATGACACAATTACAGCAGATCTTACTAATGCCTCTAGATAATGACACAATTACAGCAGATCATACTAATGGCTCTAGATATTAAAATAATTACAGCAGATCTTACTAATGGCTCTAGATAATGAAACAATTGTATCAGATCTTACTAATGGCTCTAGATAATGAAACAATTGTAGTTTGCACTCAAGCCTCTAACTAAACTAGTCAGTTATAAAAGTTCGTTCTAAATCTACTAGCTAAAGAAAAAATTATAGTAGCTCGTACTAATGATCTTAGATAATGAAACAATTATAGTAGCTCGTACTAATGATCCTAGATAATGAAACAATTATAGTAGGTCGTACTAATGATCCTAGATAATGAAACAATTATAGTAGCTCGTACTAATGATCCTAGATAATGAAACAATGATAGTAGCTCGCGCTAATGATCCTAGATAATGAAACAATTATAGTAGCTCGTACTAATGATCCTAGATAATGAAACAATTATAGTAGCTCGTACTAATGATCCTAGATAATGAAACAATGATAGTAGCTCGCGCTAATGATCCTAGATAATGAAACAATTATAGTAGGTCGTACTAATGATCCTAGATAATGAAACAATGATAGTAGCTCGCGCTAATGATCCTAGATAATGAAACAATGATAGTAGCTCGCGCTAATGATCCTAGATAATGAAACAATTATAGTAGCTCGTACTAATGATCCTAGATAATGAAACAATTAAAGCGTCGAGTTGATGTATCCACCGTACGAGCTCCTATAGATGCTCGTATAAACGCGTCTTGCCATGAATATCTATTAAAAGGTAGAAATGCGAAATTCTGAAATAGCACCTACTCTATGAAGTCATAAAGAAGACCAAGCTCCAGAAAGAGGAATGATAAGAGAGATACGAGATACAAGGGCAACGTTCCGTCACAACCTCATAATAAAGACCCAGGTGAGGGGGGGGGGGGGGTAAATATGTAAATTTTACCTTACAGATTTGGTTGACTTGCCCTACAAGTTGTTTTTTTCGCTTTCTTTTCATTCCTAATCACCTTGATCCAGGTGTAAGCCTGTCCGGAGACGTTTTGCAATTCTTAATTATTCAACCACTAATTGTCTTTCAAAAGAATGATCATTACTATATTCACGGTCATTCAATCATTGTAAACCCATTAAGTGCATTATCCTACATTATATAAGGTCAAACTGTTCCCTGTCATTTAGAGCTAGGAATTGCTTATGTCAAACTTTTACCTTCAACCATTAATATTTTTCAAAAATATATGCTCTCGTACAAAGGACAATTTTTTTGGTAGTCTAATTACAAAATACGTTATTAAGCGCTGTCACTTTGGTTTCACCTGATAAAAAGATGGAAAATATTGTCTTTAAATGACGTGTATATAACGATTACTTTATTCATGGTGATGCAAATAAGTATAATGACTACGGCCCTAACCATGGCGGACAATACTTTGATTTATACATTAGGCCTAGAAATGCGTTCTACCTTGTCAAAAGCAGTTTTGAAGTCTTCGGGACAGGATGACTCCTCGCTGAGTTCTGCAGGTTTATGTGGAATATAGTAATTCATTCAGGCACAAGAGGTAGGCGACTCTCCGTTTGGATGTCACTCCGTTTAGAGGTTTGACATTTTGTATCAGAAATATCTTCTTTTATTTATAAAATATGTATTTGAAATGTGACTTTGAAGACATTTCTACTAACTGAAATGCACTGTGCCCGGTTTCACAAGAATCCGTATAGAATGGCTAGAAGTTCGTAATTTCAATGATATTGTTTGTGGCAACTTCTTAAAAGAAACAAAGCAGGGATGACCGATTTGCTTGATGATTGCCGATTTGCTTGATGATGGCCGATTTGCTTGATGATGACCGATTTGCTTGATGATGGCCGATTTGCTTGATGATGGCCGATTTGCTTGATGATGGCCGATTTGCTTGATGATGGCCGATTTGCTTGATGATGGCCGATTTGCTTGATGATGGCCGATTTGCTTGATGATGGCCGATTTGCTTGATGATGGCCGATTTGCTTGATGATGGCCGATTTGCTTGATGATGGCCGATTTGCTTGATGATGACCGATTTGCTTGATGATGGCCGATTTGCTTGATGATGGCCGATTTGCTTGATGATGACCGATTTGCTTGATGATGGCCGATTTGCTTGATGATGGCCGATTTGCTTGATGATGGCCGATTTGCTTGATGATGGCCGATTTGCTTGATGATGGCCGATTTGCTTGATGATGACCGATTTGCTTGATGATGGCGCTGTGCTTGATGATGGCGCTGTGCTTGATGATGGCGCTGTGCTTGATGATGGCGCTGTGCTTGATGATGGCGCTGTGCTTGATGATGGCGCTGTGCTTGATGATGGCGCTGTGCTTGATGATGGCGCTGTGCTTGATGATGGCGCTGTGCTTGATGATGGCGCTGTGCTTGATGATGGCGCTGTGCTTGATGATGGCGCTGTGCTACTATTGTGTGAAAACATCTGTACATGGCCTTGGTCTCTGTTAAACTGCCGACACATGGCGGCCTTCGTTTACAGAGAACGAATTTTATAAGCAAGTTTTGATAAATTCTTTGTCTGATATAATATTAATATAAATATATTGTGTAATATGCGGTCATGATTGTAGTGCTTGAATGAGAACTTCCTGCTTGCATTTACACAGAGAAACAGCGAAGGTTTATCTACAGCAACTGTTTTTTGTGTGAAACAAATATGTTTTAATGAGAAAAAATAATGATATTATACTAAAACATGAAAAAATATTTTGCTAAGTCAATCTTAAAAAACCAATAGGGCTAGAAAGTTTTGCTTATTCAAACAATAATATGACCAAGAAAAGA
The DNA here is from genome assembly GCA_921293015.1 of Phorcus lineatus. Taxonomy (NCBI): domain Eukaryota; kingdom Metazoa; phylum Mollusca; class Gastropoda; order Trochida; family Trochidae; genus Phorcus; species Phorcus lineatus. The sequence continues at coordinate 17,168,245 of OV121098.1, read as the reverse complement.
TTTTAGTACCCCAAGTCCTAAAGAGCTCGTCATTGCTACGGATATAGAATATCTCATCCAAGTGCCTTCTGACCCCAAATATATCAACACGAGTTGATAAACCTTACAAATGTCCGAGGCCAATCAGTGTTGATATATACACTTGGACAAAATTTAAGCCACCACCAATATTCAGAACTTCAATGTGATGTCTTTGAATTTTAGGATAGCTTCACTGAATCATTGTTCATATTCATGTTCACATTTGAAGAAATTATGGTTGAGGTTCTAGGAATTTTTAAAAGAAATAACTTGTGCCAAAACTACAGTTAACCTTTGAATTTTGGTTTCCGCTATCATAAACAACACTAATATTGGTGTTACCAAGTTGAGATCCACAGATCATAACATCATACATTGTATGTCGTGCATTACAAGGAACTAGCCGGTTGTTGGATTTCCATCCCTTTTTTCAACAAATTTTGACAAAATATTACAATACAATTTAGGAATATCGACTGGATTCTTTCTGGTTGAAATCTTTCATTAAACGTTTCTTTTTGATTCAGGGGATCATTTCAGTTAATATAATGCTAAACCAGTTTCGTTTTTAGACAACTATTACTGATTTGTCGTTTTCGAAAATTTGCGATTTTGAAGGTTATACTGCTGTAACCAGTGACGTATGGTAAAAGCTAGTTACTAAGAGTATGATCAGTTCACTTGACAGAAAGGATTTCGTAGTCGTAACAACCAATATTGACTCTCATCTCTCAGTTGAACTAAACTTGTTTTTGGCCATCAAATAGTAGAATTTTTCAAATGCAAATATTCAAAAGAAGGGAAGCGTTTTCTGATTTATTTTTTTGTTAGATTGTTAGATAATGAGTATTTCCTTGAGTCTTATTTGTTGTAGACAACTTTTGCCGGTAAAAAGCTAGGGGTTGCTGTACTTTTTAGGGTGTATATTTGATATCAGAAGACACGTGGAGGGTGGGGGGGGGGGGGAATTCTATTTATCATTCGAAATAATCTCCATGAAAAATGTACATTTCTTGACACTGTACTATCCTTAGACTCTCTTTTTGGTGATTATTCTAAAACAATTTTACGTCGTCATGTTTATGACGTCTCGTGATGTCATTACTTGTTGATGTAAAACAGTTGTGTGTCATTACTTTACGGTAATAGAAATTGGTATAGGAGAGTTGAGGTTGTGACGACGCGTGCGGGTGACATTAACTTATCATTATTAAGTCATTATAATCTTCCATACATAACTGAAACTTATAGATACATATTTACACAAATACATTATTTTCGAGGAATTGTTTCAATAAGTCTTTATAACTATGTCCAGTCATTTGTCAAAATCTGTATTCATATCGTCCTAATTAATTATTTATCAAATGAGGTTAATATGTTTTATCATCCAAAACTGTGTTCCACAGGAGGTATCGCTTGTGGAAGATCAAGCGATATCTCCTAGGAGATATCGTTTTGACACTAGATTTTGAACAATGCCCTATTACAGTCAAGTTCATGACATGACAATTGTTTTACATCATCAAGTAATGGCATCACAATGCTATGACGTCATGACGGAATCGAAATGAAAAATGGTTTTGGATGATAAATAGAATCTCACCCTCGTGTCTTCTAATATCAAATATATCAACACTCGTTGATAAAAGTAAAATATCCTCGGCAAGCCTCGGATATTTGTAACTTTTATCAACTCGTGTTGATATATTTGATATCAGAAGACACTTGGGTGAGATTCTCTATTTATTACACGCGTACGTATCTGCACTTCCGACAATGAGAAAAAGGTCCCTTCTTAATCTTGCCTTACCTTCAGAAATACTATATTAATAAAAGCAATAATATAGTTTTAATAATTACAACGACAACAACAACACCACCTCTTTATTGTATTTTCGAATTCGTTTTCCCGGCAAGCACAGTGCAGCGCCAGTTAAAGCGTTGTTCCGGCTAAGGCCAAGTCTTAAACGAGGATTCAACAACTACCTCCTACTAACGTCTTCTGGTAAGGGTGATGGAAGCCCGGTCTTCCGGGGTTGATGAGAGGACTCTGTACATACTGAGTTGCAACCCCCAGAGCTGAATATCTCTGAGTTCTCTTAGTCGAATGCATTCAACCTCTCCCATTTAGAATTTCATCGTTCAGTTTTCCTTCTGGATAAAAGTGTCAAGAAGTGTTAGTATTTATTTTTTTAATTTGCAGGATGACTCTCTTCGAAAGTACGGGTATCATACTGGAGACCATATCCATGACCCAGTCTGCTGGTCTTCTCGTCATAGGAACCAGTGCCTTGCTGCTTTTGGTCCGGAAAATACTCAACACCAAGAACTCTCCTCCCGGCCCATGGGGGTTTCCAATAGTTGGACATCTACCGATGTTGGGCAAGAGGCCAGATAAAACACTTGAAAAGATGAGAAAACGTTACGGAGATATCATTAAGCTCCAATTCGGCTCTCATCCAACTGTCGTCATCAGCGGACCCATGATCAAGGAGGCACTGTGCAACCGTGGGGATGCCTTCTCAGGGAGACCACAGGTCTTTTCCTCAAAATCTATTCATGATGGTAAAAGCTTATCATTTGGAAACTTTGACAGGATGTGGAAGATGCACAGACGGATAGCAACATCATCCTTTAATGCTTTTGCAAATGCCAAAAACAATCCGATTGAAGATGTCATAGTTGAACAGGTTGAGATTCTGGTTTCAGAGTTCGAATCCCTCAAGACAAAAGCCTTTGATCCCCATGACAGAGTCTTCACCGCAGTCGCAGGCATCATCTACCAACTCTGTTATGGACGCAGTGAAAACATTCGCACAGATAAGAACTTCTTAGAGTACATCCTTCTAACGCAAACCTTTTCAAACTTCGTGAGTGCTGGTAACGTCATCGATTCTTTTCCTTGGATGAAGATTTTTTATAAGAAGAAGGTTGATCAGTTTATGGACATCCTCAAGCGTGGGAATATGATCAGGAGGAAACGAATCAGTGAGCACAAGGAATCATTTGATGCAGAACATCTTCGAGATATCACTGACAGCCTCCTAAACGCATGCAAAGAACTTTCTGATGAAGACAAGGTTGTTGGAATGACCGAAGAGCGGATCCTATCCACCATTGGTGATCTCTTTGCAGCAGGTTTCGACACAGTCGCGACAACAACTCTTTGGACAATCCTGTACCTTGTAAAGAACCCGGAAGTCCAAAAACGTATCCAGTCTGAAATGGATGAACATCTGGGAACGAGGCGACCATCGTTATCAGATCGAGGCAAAATGCCGTATATTGAAGCAACGATCCACGAGATAATGAGGATCATAAACCTTACGCCGCTTTCAACCCCTCACTCAACCATAACTGATGTCGAAGTTGGTGGATACACTATCGAGAAGGATACACTAGTGTACGTTAACCTCTTCTCTCTAAGCCACGATCCGGAGGTGTGGGGGGATCCTAATAATTTCCGTCCGGAGCGTTTCTTGACAGAAACTGGTGACATCAATAAACGTCTTGTGGAGCAGTTCCTACCTTTCTCAGCAGGACGACGACGATGTTTGGGGGAGGCTCTAGCCCGGATGGAAATATTCCTGATCCTGACTGGCCTCATGCAGAGATTTACATTCGTCAAGCCAGAGAACATACCTGACTACACTATGGACTCTCAGTTTGGTCTGAACGTGAAGCCGCTGTCTTATCTGGTAGAGGTTCAATCTCGTTCAGGGTAATGTCAGGACCTCTTTGATAACTCGTGAACTTTTCTTGACATGAAACATTTCAAAGGGTAAATTTCACATTTTATTACACTTCTTGAAAGAGACTGGATAAGATTCGCTTAAATGATTCCCTTTAAATACGAATATGATTTTGCCTTGTTTATTTTCTTTGCGACATATGCATTTTAGGTAATTCAAGTTCCATCGATGTTATTTCAAGTTGTATTTCTGTGACGGTTTTAAATGTCCCATTGTCAGCGAGTACTCAGGTTATCAAAGTAAAACCTTGCACATGTGGAAAACGCTTGTTGTCTTTGCTGCACTTGATGTGACGACTTCGACGTATCTTCCCCACTCATCTCTACAAGTCCTTTTCTCCTTCCTTCTTTTGTGAGCCTAACTTTATATACCTGACAGAAGGTATACTTATTACTACTACTTCTACTACTACTACTACTACTACTACTACTACTACTACTACTACTACTACTACTACGACTATTACTACTACTACTGCTACTTATACTGCTACTACTACTACTACTACTACTATTACTGCTACTACCACTACTACTACTACTACTACTACTACTACTATTACTGCTACTACCACTACTACTACTTCTACTACTACTACTACACCTACTTGAATAACTACTTCTGCCACTATTTGAATTATCATGCCATCTAACTTTTTACTTGATAAGGATTACTGTCATCACAATAAATGTTCTCATTACTGTGAAAATTCATGAAATGATATTAGGAAAAGATGTACTGATATTTGAAACAATAAAAAGCATTTGTTTAATGAAAGAATGAACTTTATATACATGACAGTTGGTATTCAAGCGAATCTCAACCAACTCCCTTACATGCATCAACTCGATCTCTATTATCTGTAAAATGTAAGAAGGTTCAAGTAAATATGGAATCACTTCCAAGATTCTTCTGATATCACCAGTTACATAAAAGCATATTTATACGAGGGGAAGTCTATAGGTTCATAAAAGTTGATATTAAACAGAAGCCACTGGTTGTGGTATTTGTTTTATTCTTCAATATAATCTCAAGTTTTAAGATTCTGATTGGCCCTCAGCACGCCTCAGTAGCTTCCTTGAATTCATCATCATTTCCAAATCTTGTACCACGGAAATGTGATTTCAAATTGCGAAACAGATAGAAGTCGGTTGGAGCCAGGTCTAGACTGTAGGGGGATGGTTAAGTTGTTCAAAGCATTATTGAAGTGCAGCCTGTGTAATACGACTCCTGTGCACTTGAGCGTGATCATGGAGAAGCATACCTTCAGCTGTCAACATGCCGCGCCTCTTCTTCTCGATCGCCGTTCTCAATTGTTTTGACGAGTCAGAATAGTAGGCTCCTGTTATTGGTGGTTTATAGTCTATAAGTGTCACGCACCTTGAATTCCAAAACAATGGTCGCCATGATCTTGCTAGCAGAAGGCTGAGTTCAGAACTTCATGAGTCCAGGTGAGGGCTTACGCTTCCAGTGCATGGATTTTTGCTTGGTGTCAGGAACCCAGTGAGTGGCCAGGGATCAGGGATCAGCATTGTCGATATCCAAGAGCTCACGATTGGATTCAACTCTCAGACGTGATTAAGTCCTTGTCCCGTGCAACCATATCTGTAATGGCTTCAACAGGTCTTCTTGACCGTAGGTCATCGTCCCCCATTTTGCAACAATAGAGTATGTAGTTATATTTCGGTCGCATTCATCCCTTGATTACCGCACGATGCTCAGTTGCAGAACTTTCCATGATTACAGGAGGGTATCTGTGTTCAACAGGCTGTAAATCTGAAGTAAATTATAGTTAAGGGTTGTTTATGTGTGTCACCTGTCGTCTCAATATGATCGTTAATGTCGTCTTTAAAGTTGTATTAATACTCACTTCTATGAACTTACTGACTTCCCCTCGTACTTTTATCGATGAGTTCTTCTCCATAGAGATCGCTGAACATATAAAACCGTGCCGATGACTTTCATAAAATAGTTTTGTGAGCCCAAATATATGTCAAAATAAATATAGTTCCTTTACCACGATTCTTGATTTGAAACAGAGTAGGACGTGCTTTATAGAGAACATGGGAACATCCTTCAAGAAGCATATCTAAGACTTTTAGGAGTTCAAACGTGTTCTCTCTTCTGTTTTAGCAGAATACATTACATTGATATTTTCATGGCATGGATTTTAAAGAAGACATTTAAGATCCCACAAGAGATAATTGTGTCTTCTCTGCAAACCGAAAGTAGTGTGTAGACTCCTGCTAAAAGACTATCAGAAATTACCTAAATAAATGGTGTGTTAATCACACAGGAAAACACACTTGAATTGCTTCCTTCTTTGTCTGGGTTTGTTTAAAGCAAACCCATTGTTTCATCTTTGACCCTTTTCAAGATGCAGTGAAATCAAAACTCTGACGTTATGAGTCCTAATGTTCGCAATGGCGGACTCTAAGAGGCTGCTTTTACAGCGTGGCTAAGATGTGGTTGTGATTTTAGATTTTATCTACGCTTCAAAAAATATTCGCTACACCTTGTCAATGAAACTTTATGTAGAATAATTTTTCGATGAAAACAATTTGCATTACTCAACAACACTAGAAGTAGCGAATGTTAGTGATAAGTGGATGATTGACAGCAAGTCGTGTAGATTGTAACCCTGCCTGTGTAGAGGTGGTATTGAAGACGTTAAGGAAGATGTACTTATGATTGTAGTGGTTGTGTAGTTGGACTGCCAACAGTAGTTGTAGTACGGTTACCAGAAACTACATCAAAAATACATGTACGTGTAGTTATAGCAGTTTGAACATAACACGTGTTACAGAGGCTGTTGAAGCAGTAAGTCAACCCAGGGGTAGAAGCAGTAAGTCAACCCAAGGGTAGAAGCAGTAAGTCAACCCAGGGGTTGAAGCAGTAAGTCAACCCAGGGGTAGAAGCAGTAAGTCAACCCAGGGGTAGAAGCAGTAAGTCAACCCAGGGGTAGAAGCAGTAGCAGTGGTGGCGTCTTGGTAGTATCATTAACATTAATACAAAACAAGAAGAATTAGAACACAATGAGCAGCAGGAGCAGCGGTAGAACACGCTTTGTACAAGTAGAAGCGAATACAATAAATAATTTTTTGAATTCACATTGTTTGAAGCAGGTGTCGTAGTTACAAAATTGTAGACTTTCAATCACGAAGCAAACGGTAGTTGAGTGGTTATTTCTCCTAGTTTTGAAAACTGCCAAGGATTTTGCCATTTTAAGAGGTATCTTGTTTTCCTGTAACAACCCGATAAGAGCTTTACATTGAACAGTTAGATCACTGGCTAGTTTAGCTATAAGGATTTATTCAATGATGTTCAAATTTATGGTTTTTGCGAAATTTCACTTTAATACGATCTGAAACTCTGCATTCGTATCTTAAGCGTTACGGGTTTTTTCCTGTGTTAATTTCGAGGATCTCAAAACGCTGTCAAACACGTGGCTTTTTCATTGCAAAAGCATCACATTGATTTGCACGTGCCGATCAGCATCGTGACTAGTCGTGTCTTAATTTTTAAATAGTTTTAGTTCATTACATATGTTATGCAATTATACAAAGCATGATCTTTCCTACGATATCTAAGTTACATAATACACTCGCGGTCGGTTATATTTGGGGTAGTCAAATCCTCGGAAAGAAAGCTTCGCGTTCTTCAGACCTCGAGCTTCGCTTCTTCTATTCAGCTACTTCTCGCTCAGCATTCATTCCTCGAGTGTTACAATCCCAGCATACCCGAGCTCCAGTGTACCATCGCTTCACAAAAGGAAAATATGCGGTTCTAATCAATTTACTTTAAACAGTTGAAATATCACATAACACTGAATGTTTTTCACAGCTTTAATATTAACAAAAATACAACAAACCACAAGCGTATGAATATTTGGACACCCGTAACTACATCAACTGCTGCCTGGTAACCCATATCCGATTTCAGTGTACACCTCATAGAAGTAACACAACTCGGTTGCACCTCCCGGTATTAAGCACGAACCTTATGCCGTGTTCAGGTCAAGCACGTGCTTCTTGGTGATCATGTTGTGATGGTACTGGCAATGGATTTTATTGTTTCACTGAGACATGATCTTATCTGATAAAATGAAACTTGAATTCTACTGGACAATGTTGATCACTCGAGAGTAGGGTTACTTTCCTTGAAGCGTACACTCTTCTCTCAAACCCTCTTAATGGCACCAGGCCACATGAGTAGAAGTCGACTCGAATGCTCGACTAAACCCAGGCCTGTATAAAGTAAACAATGTTAGCACACAATATAAACTAGAATTCAGTTTTCACAAAACCGTTGAAATATTTGGGGCATTGTTTTGGAATGTCTTCTGGCCAATTTTCAAGGAATTATCTTCTTTATACACATCTATTCACATCTATTCAAATCTATTCACGTGGTCCAAGCTGGAATGTATTATGCTGTGATTATTGTCAAAGTTACACTTGTGGTTGATGAAAAGCAGTGGATGTTACTTTAAAATAAAAATACAGTAATGTGCAGAAACAATTACCCTGACTAAGCATATTGAAGCAATGAACTCTCAAACTTAACCATGTTATAACGCAGAGATAAAGATACCATAGAATGATATTAACATACTGATTAACTATAACCCTCACACACGCCTAGTAGAAATAATACTTTCAAACCTTACCGTGTTATCAAATATTTACGGATATGGAAAGATTTAAAGTTTCGGAAATGTAAATGGTTTACCCCGGTGTCAAGTAATTGGTTTTGCACACACTTCCATTACATATGAAGTACATTAATGACCTAATAAAGGACTGATAAATCTGAATGTAAAAAAGTGACAATGTCAACAGAACAATTCTTCACAACAAACCAACAATAACATTTATAAAGAGCAGATATGAGTAAACCTTTCAACAATTTCCACTCAAGTACGAAAAGTTTTCTCGAGGATCAAATTAGAAACAAATAATTTCTAAAAAATATTCTTAAATCTACATATTTTCTGCAGACCCCTTTATATCGACACACATGAATGTGAGGAGCATTGACTTGTTTTCCCTTCAGTTCAATCAGATTCAGAGAAACATTTCTACGTTTAGTTGTAAGATATTTCAAACCAGTAGGTTATATTCTTAACTTCATTAAAATACTTTCTCTGGGAAAAACATCAATAAAACACATATCTCAGTTATAATATAATATTTCATAATAAATTGCTATAGAAACTTTGGAAAGTTGATTATTGGTATATAACTCACAAAGATGAGCAAATCTGATTTAAAATTCAATAAAATACACGCAACAAATAAAAACACTCGAAGCGCAATGGTATATTCAACGATAATATTGCACACACACCATAATCGACATTTAAGAATGATAAATGTAATGAAACAATTCTAAGTCCCAATACTAACTAATACACTGACGTTAGTTGATTGAAATCAGTTATACCCTTGATCTCAAACAAGTCATTAATATATCGGAAAATATAAATACCATATACAGCGTCCAAAACGCTGCTTTCCTTCGGTCAAAGACAATTATAACTTTTGTTTGAGTAGTTTGTTTGATCAAAGTTCTATTAGATGAAAAATAAAAGTTTAAAATTCAACAAACAATTGGTCCCGATAATATCAAACTGGTCTAAAACATATTTTTCAAAGCCAAATTTCAGTTGCTTAAATAGATAATTAGAGACATAAATGAAATATTCTATATATTATATTCTATGATGGTGATACTGTCATCTCTCCGTTAATTGAAGTTATCAAATGATTATTGAAACTAAACATTACCAGTTGAAATGACAATACTTATATGTCAATATAACGACGCGCTTTAATTTTACAAGACGTCATCAAATCCATGAGATCAGTGAATATAGAATCATAAAACCTTCGTCTCTAAACAAATATTGTATAATGAAAGATATCTTTTGAATAACAATAGAAGGAAATACTTTATGTTTATCATTTTTACAATCAATGCAAATCACTCGGTAATTTCGTTTCTATTGCGTTTCCACACATATAGCTACTATTTGCATGAAAAAAAGAATACTTTCTTAGTGGAAAACAAAGTATGCAGTAATATGCTATCAAGATATATATCTTATGTTCTAACAAGGGGAAGTAGATAACTACTTAACGTGCCATTTTTCAAGTTTCCACTGATAAATTAAAACGTATATCACATACTATCGAGTAACAAGTAAACAATATAAACCATAGAAACTCACTTAGGATCCTTTGATCTCGTTTAAAAAAACAATTTTATAAACATATACAATTAATTCAATTAAAAGTCACATATGCATAATTAGCAAAGGGTTTTCAAAACTCTTTTGTTGGTATCTCTTTAATCAAACATCTAGTCTTGACAATTATGACTGACAGCCGTGTGGAAATCTGCTTTTACCATTGTCGTTACAGAGTTGAATTATAAACTATCAGATTCTTGGTTCACAGGATACCCTGTCATGCATTGACTGGTAACAAATGGTCTTTAAGATAATGAAGGAAATATTAATATTTTTCTCATACAAAATAATTGCAATGATTTATTAAAATTGAGTGTCTATACATACAATATCAATGAGTAAATTTCCTTAATGATGTGCTTTAGGTTTTCTACAAAGTATTAGCAATTAACATTCGAAAGTGGACAGGTGTCAAACATTGAAAAATGAGATGCAAAATTTGTTTTCTCATGTGATGAACTTACTTCTTCGTTTGGTGAAGATTATGTGAAGTTATTATCAAAGTCATAATACAAACTGGCATCTATACAGTTCACCTTCTTATACTAAACGTAGCAATTTGCATGTTCTTGTGAACAAATGTTTGCATCTTTGCTACGCATTTACAAATTAAGAGATAATAAGACAACAAAATATATCAATGTGCCATATTCTATACAACTTACATTTAACTAAACAAAATTTGACATTTTCTACACATCATTGTGGTTTCCAATTCCAGTGACTGCTCACATTAATTCAAAGTTTGCAGTGTTAACCAATTTTGATGACATTTCAAACATATTAAGCATAAAATATATATATAAAAATTTATTCGCAACGCTTTCATTTTAATTTAAAATTTGCAAGTTCATGCGGTGATAAGAAGCAACGTACGTGTTCACATCAATGAAACTAATTTAGCAGCCCCCGTATAACGGAAATGGACTACACGGCAACACGTATACGCGTTCCCTCAAATAACACGGACAAACTGAACACGCCGATACGTGAGGCGCACCTTAAGCGGTATACATACGGTACTGAACGCATTGGGTGTGCGAGCACTTGCTGAATTCATATCATTGGTGAAAGAAATTTGTCATAAAACTTTTGTGTAAATATGAAACAATATTTTCGTTTTTTAATTTTCATATTGTAACTCTTAACATTGTCTAGACCATGACAAATATTCAGTGTTTTTACTGAACAACTTTGAACTTGAATTCCAAAGTTGAGTAAGTTATTCTTCAAGTAATAAAAGGGATTGTTTTGCTTTTCTATGAGTTTCTGTTACAAGACCCTCGTCAAGATTCTTGGAAGAAAAACTTTGAAAGGTCAGGTGACCCGATAGACTGACATATCGGAGAAAGGCTGAGATAATATATCCGACGATAGAACACTGTACAATCCAAAAATCGTTTGCTTTCAGAATTCTGTTTGGACTACTTTTTCTAAGCCTCTACAGCACTAAATGTTGACTAAAACCATGCAATAATATTAGCTGGCTTCTGTCTGGGCGCTAAGAGAGCTGCGATTGTTTGTTCATATCCACACATCGACGATGAGAAAGTTCTGATTGGCCACCATTTTTGCATATTGTTAGATGAAAACAATGGTATGGACACGTCTGATGCAAACAAACTTTTCTATAGCTTTTCCGCCATGACCCTTTTGAGAGTTTTCTGAATTATGAGGATAAAAATAACTATCAGTACAAAGCAACGGAGTTCTATTGTTGAGGTTAAAGTTGATATCCTGATATCTCGCTATTTCAAGAAAAACATCTAAGGACTGGTGGACTCGGAGAGCATGCGCAAGCCGTTGTGTCCATCTTGTCATAGCGTACCATTAAGCAATTCTTACCAGGTTGGGTTTATACACAAATAAACGATTTGTTCTTTAGTACCTACCCAAAAAAGAGAACGTGCGTTAATTTTTTCCTAATGTCGTGAAGTCACACAATTCTTTTTCTATATTTACTATTAAACTGTCGCGTTCAATCCTAAGACTTAAGATCTCGCACAGATTATTTAGCTAAGGTTTCATGTGCTATGGGTAAGCAAATCAGAGTTCGAAAACTATTTCATGAAGGTAAACAAATGCAAAACAGTAAAAAAAAGTTCCTTAGATGTACTGCTATCGTATCGAGATGTCAATACATTTAAGTTAGGCTGCGCATGTTCACATTATGCTAGACCTGAGATGGAAGGGAGGTCCTGGAAGGTTTTGCATCGCATGGTTAGAGTTTTGTCAACAGGAGGATGACGGCTGCCAAAGGAAACAAGGGAAGTTTGCCAAGTCTGGAAGCTTCCGACACGGCTGAAACAGAAATGTAGTCATCATAAGGTCAACAGTTCACTAAAACAAGAAATCCATAGATCGCTATCAATTGAGTCGAGGAAACTATGGAAACTGGATTTCTTGTTTCTTGTGGTTTTTATTACAGAACATCTAGCTGAGGTGACATGGCTCCTGTTTGGTTTTAAGAAATAGTCATTTCAATGGCGAAAAATAGTCTGACACATTTGAAAAGGAGGTTAAAGATGTAGATATGAGATAGAGGAAAACGTGAGGGACACGTGAGAAACACGTGAGAGCGTAAGTATGATAGTCTGTTAAAAGGTGTCTAAGCTTGGTGTAGACGGTCAGGCTACCTGATCTGGCATGACATCATGTCTTAGTGTGCCAACACAATCCCCTGTTGATATCAACTTTCATCTCTAATTATCATTGAACAACCAAATGAACGCAAGACTAAATAAAAGTCATAACAGTCGTGAAGCAAACGTGGTTAATTTATATTTAATCAACAAACTGCTTTACTCACCGATGCAATTTCCGTCTTTCAGTTCGAAGCTGTCTTCACACTCGCATTCGCCTTTCGTACCCTTCCACTCTCCATTTACATTGCATACGGAAAGTGGCTCGGATTTGATCTTTGCATTCTCCCTACAGCGACCTTTGACCTCCCTGTCACTGGCCAGCACCGATGTCTGGGGAAATGTAACTAAGGTTGAGGTCATTGCGTCACATACAAGCAAATAAGCTTTGAAGGACGTGATAGTTGTGCACCCGGAACCATGGTCCTCAAACCCGATCGACAGTTTATTCCCCTTGTTTTTAATCTTGACCGGCATGATTATCTCCCCTGTGTTGATTGACGTGTCAGATTGTGATTTGCTGGTGTTTATAGCAATGACGGGATCCCATGGGACATACACAGGTGGACCAGCAGATGATTCGCTCTCGAAGCTTTTGATGTCAAAACGGCACCCAGACTCATTGGTGCACTTGCTGACGGTGTAGGTGACCTTGATCCACATAGCGTCAAGGCCTTGCACGTCCAAAAGAGGGGAGGTAACGTAGTTTTCCGGATTCTTCTGGTCTGTGTCACAGACTCTGTACACCCTCGTCCATCTGTCGCCTGTTTTGTAGTCCTTCTCCAGCCACTACAAGGCAATGAGACAATTTAGTATCAGTTCGCCAAGATTTGTATGATGTTTTTCGTATTGACCCTATAGAACTTGACGATCAGCGACTTTTTTAACATACCATTTTTGGTCAAGGTGCATGATGAGGCTGCTACGAAAACGAATGCATGTACTCAAAGCCTATGTTCAATTGACGATTTTCTGAGATGTGCCGGAAGGAAATCTAGCTGAAATTGTAACCCATGTGGATATATGTGTGATGTACTTCGGTCGACATAGCATATGCAGTACAAATGTAACACAAAGGTTGATGGGAATAGTTATAGTTTCTGTGGTTGACGAGTTCCTTGTCCATGTACTCGTGTGGAGAGCAGTGTGAAATTGAAACTGACCGCATCTCGGTTGTAAATGATAGTACTCACAATTAGAGAAATCTCATAGTTTTCGGCATTCATAATTTCGAACTCGACTAAGATATGGAAATTCGTACTTATGTTCTAATAGCAAGTTGAAGTTTTCCTTACACGCCTAGCTAGGCATCAGGAAGGTATTATTTGTATTACCTTTTTTCAAAAAAATATGCCAAAACTTTTCGTTATTGCTCCACATTTAGAGAAACATCTAATAGATTACGTCGGTCACAATCAGACATACCTTCAAGGCGGGAAGGTGCATGAGCACTTGCGTTGCCATAACAACTGTGCACTTGACAATCAAAGCCACGAATGAACTCGTAATTAGTTTCACGCGATTAGGACTGTAAACGTTATGAAAAGCAACTTAATCAATTTATGTTTTAATTATCTTAGATCACACAAAGCATGACTAGTTATGGACATAATATAGTTTTTTCTCAGAGTATGAAATACATTGAACGCAGAGTTTCAGATTCTGAACATTATTTAACGCATTCCATCAATTATCATTGATCACACGAAATGAGGAGTCTGAGGTGGATTTGGTAGGAATTTTATGGATGCTTCGCTAAGTTAAGAACTTGACACAACTCCTACTAAATCAGAGTCTAAAGCGTTATGCAATACTTGCTTTTCATTTCTGAAGGTTAAAGTGGTTGAACGTAAAAATGATGGACACCTGTTCGAAATTACAATTTTGGTGGCCTATCCGTGTCATTTCAAGAATTAGAAAACTTACCCCACTTCCGGCTCCGCCGTTAAACCTGTCCCATCCGAGTTTGGACTTGGCAGTGGTGTCATACAGCACCTCTGAAACATACAAAGAGACAATGTCACACTAAACCCTCTTTCTATGGAAGCCTGTCAGTACTAAACTGTCTGGTGTTATTTTACAATTGAATTTGAATGTGCTGCTTCATGACTTAACTGAAAACATGTTGAGATCTGAGGCCGCTCGGCAACCTTAAGTCCTTACGAATGAATGATATTTCATAAGTTTTCAATCCCCCGATGTAAGCATTGTTTAAATCCTTGGGTCAAGTTTGCCTCCACGACTACCCTACATTAGGCCTTATGTATAGTTAAACACGTCACGTGTCTGTTTATCCTCGATACTCCAGGGTAAACGTCCTGTTCTTTAATTATACCATGATTCCATCAAAGGCTTAACCAGATACCGAAAAGTATCCCATACTTTGCGCCATACGCAGCGAAATATAACATAAATAATGAGTTCGCTGTCGGTTGCATTGATATACTTATGGCTAAAAAATCATCATCTTTCGACTAAAAACTGAATCAGATCCATATATCCTTTGTTAACTGGTCGTTATTTTATAATAGTACCATGTTAGATTCAGGTCGATAGTGATTATATTTTTCCAGTTTCAAATCTTCACTTTTTTAAATAACAATGTGTGACTTTATACTATTAAATGAATAATATAGATCTCTCGCCTTAAACATGTCCAAAATTAGACTACACATTAACATTGACAGTACATTTCTAAATAATGGGTTATTCCTTTTCAATTCCACATTCTTTTAACTCCGATTTGTCTAAGAAACATATCACCCCAAATTAAGGGAACAGACTTTTTGGCATAGCGGTATTATGAGTTATGATAGTTTCATTGGGTCACCGTTTTAAGATTATAAATTATTAACTAAACACGTCCTAGTTCACGGTGCAGCTGGACAAAGTCTATTCTTTACCTCAATATCTCAAGATAGATAACTCTGTACAAGCAAATATTGTTCTATCTGGGTATACAACATTCTGGAGGCAGCTGTAGACACCTACATGTCTGCGTGATTGCTAACCCGGGAATATAGTACGTATTCCCATGTGGAACTTCATCATGTTAAGTAGACAAATCTAAAATAGCGGGTTATGTAGGCGCTTTTATCGCCTCTCCACACCGTGCATTTCTTACGTTAAAGCCTTCTCGTATACTTACTTACTTACTTACTTAGGGTAATATCCCCAGCCTTTAGATTGAAATCATCTTAACGATTTATAGTTACAAAAGGGTCTATATCAGTTAATAATCAAGTGAATAAAAATATTTATGACTGCAGGAGAAAACATCTACATCTAAAGAATTAAGGATTTCCCCGTTCAAGTCATTTGGTAATCATATTTAGATGTGGTCGTTCGTAATTGTTTGTTCCGTGTTTTGGGATTTAAGACCATGCTATTTAATTGTTGAAAATTGGAAATTGGTTTAAACCCCCGTCCAACCAAAATGTGAATGTTATTTTAACAATGTTTATGTCAAGTTCATGTATGTAAACATGTGTGGTTTATAGCAACGTGAAAAGAAATATTTACAGTGAATTGAGGCGTAAGAATATATTGTTTTTCTCAATCAATTGATTCTTTACATAATTATGATTTTTTCATAAATCCTGGTAAATGTTTGAATTATTCTGTTTAGCCAATGTTATTGAAGAGAACAGTCTTACCTTTACCGGTTATCTATGTAACGATACGCGTTTGGCTATCGCTAGCCTTGGCAACAAAACATCAACACAACGTTGTCAACACATAATAGTGCACCATTATCACCAAGGTAAAACACCTTGTAACAAGTATAATGAACTGTGCATCGATCGCATCGATATTAAGTCGTTACAACAACCATGGTCAATATCGCGGGCATTTAAATGAAGACACGGATTCACATCAAATGATAAACAACAAACTTTAGTTTATTGCCAAATGTATTATATTCAGGGGGTGAAGACATCAGTTTATTGCCAAATGTATTATATTCAGGGGGTGAAGACATCAGTTTATTGCCAAATGTATTATATTCAGGGGGTGAAGCCATCAGTTTATTGCCAAATGTATTATATTCAGGGGGTGAAGACATCAGTTTATTGCCAAATGTATTATATTCAGGGGGTGAAGACATCAGTTTATTGCCAAATGTATTACATTCAGGGGGTGAAGACATCAGTTTATTGCCAAATGTATTACATTCAGGGGTGAAGACATCAGTTTATTGCCAAATGTATTATATTCAGGGGGTGAAGACATCAGTTTATTGCCAAATGTTTTATATTCAGGGGGTGAAGACATCAGTTTATTGCCAAATGTATTATATTCAGGGGGTGAAGACATCAGTTTATTGCCAAATGTATTATATTCAGGGGGTGAAGACATCAGTTTATTGCCAAATGTATTACATTCAGGGGGTGAAGACATCAGTTTATTGCCAAATGTATTATATTCAGGGGGTGAAGACATCAGTTTATTGCCAAATGTATTATATTCAGGGGGTGAAGACATCAGTTTATTGCCAAATGTATTATATTCAGGGGGTGAAGACATCAGTTTATTGCCAAATGTATTACATTCAGGGGGTGAAGACATCAGTTTATTGCCAAATGTATTACATTCAGGGGGTGAAGAAATCAGTTTATTGCCAAATGTATTACATTCAGGGGGTGAAGACATCAGTTTATTGCCAAATGTATTACATTCAGGGGGTGAAGACATCAGTTTATTGCCAAATGTATTACATTCAGGGGGTGAAGACATCAGTTTATTGCCAAATGTATTATATTCAGGGGGTGAAGACATCAGTTTATTGCCAAATGTATTATATTCAGGGGGTGAAGACATCAGTTTATTGCCAAATGTATTACATTCAGGGGGTGAAGACATCAGTTTATTGCCAAATGTATTACATTCAGGGGGTGAAGACATCAGTTTATTGCCAAATGTATTACATTCAGGGGGTGAAGACATCAGTTTATTGCCAAATGTATTACATTCAGGGAGTGAAGACATCAGTTTATTGCCAAATGTATTACATTCAGGGGGTGAAGACATCAGTTTATTGCCAAATGTATTACATTCAGGGGGTGAAGACATCAGTTTATTGCCAAATGTATTACATTCAGGGGGTGAAGACATCAGTTTATTGCCAAATGTATTACATTCAGGGGGTGAAGACATCAGTTTATTGCCAAATGTATTACATTCAGGGGGTGAAGACATCAGTTTATTGCCAAATGTATTACATTCAGGGGGTGAAGACATCAGTTTATTGCCAAATGTATTACATTCAGGGGGTGAAGACATCAGTTTATTGCCAAATGTATTACATTCAGGGGGTGAAGACATCTTCTATTTTTGTAGAGGAATTATCAAGTATCAAGCAAAAACCACTGGAAGCCATTTTGTATGAACAGCTTTGTATATCATTTCATATCGGGAAATGGTTTTGCTTGAACTGCTTCTAATGATTCAAAAACATTATCTTGCAATTGGAAACAATTATTTTCGTTTTCGTAAAATCACTTTAACTATCTACAAAAACGCTCTATTGCCCTTTGAACGTCAACTTTAACTTAATCACACGACGCCATAAAGACGTTAAATCGACACAGAATATGTTTTATAAATTATGTATGTGGCTTGAATAAGAGCCTTAATACCATATGACCTGAGCTGAGTTCAAATCGCCTGTCTAAAGTTACATCTTTATCTCTTTAATATTAACATTATGATATTTTCGTTTTTCATTTTGTAAATTAAAAACGGCCATATAGATGGAAAGAAGTCGAAATTCTGCATTCAATTTACACATATATCACTTAAATGTCCTTTTAAGCATTACCAAACTATTGTTGTCGCTGTGTTTCGAGTAAATAAGTTTTCAGAATTACGTTTGAGCCATTGGCGTACGCCACTGTCCGGTTTTCGATCACAAATGTCTACTTTTACCTGTTCGTTGTCTTCATACTACACTTACATGTAGAATCATTTGCCTACCAATTTTCATTGTCTTCATACTACACTTACATGTAGAATCATTTGCCTACCAATTTTCATTGTCTTCATACTACACTTACATGTAGAATCATTCGCATACCAATTTCAGAAACAACCAGTTCTTCTCTATCAAAGGACACCGAATACGAACTTTGACATATTTGACCCCAACAACTTACTCTGTGCCCCTTTAAAGATGTTTCATTGTTCGGAAAAATACAAATTCACATGGAATGAACTGACCGTTACTTGCTACAGAGACTAGAAGGCAATGAGCAAGATTTTTTTTATACCAAAACCTAGGATTGAAACAAACAATGTCAAATAAACTACGTTCAAAGTGACTGTAATCGTTTTGAAAAATCATCGAGTATTTTCCAAAACAATGTTGCAATTTTAACTTACTTAATTTTAAATTAGTGTCCATTTGTTAATGATAAGGACAAGTTCTTGAAATGTATACATAGTCGTTGATAAAAAAAAACTAACGGAAGCTGCAACCACGTGCTTGAAATTCTTCAGCCACCCTTCTCGGTATACCCTTCACAATGTTTCCATTATCACTGCAACTCTCTCATGTAAGGGTTTCTACAAATTCCCTATGGTGTGTGAAGAGGGGTTTCTCAATCCGATCCGTCAACCAATTCGGTCACACGGGAGCTGTGAACCATCATTGCTCACAAAATGTTGAATAAAGCTCAGGAACAAGGTGTTGTGTAATCCATTACGACTGAATACTGAATGCAGCACCTATATATAGCGAGCACATGTAAGTCTCACTTCTTTATGACGTCAAGTTTCACAGTCGCCTCTCCAAACACTAAAGCCTACTGTTAAATTTGCGTCAATCTGTCAGATATGGTAGTTTGCTAACTCATTTGTCCACGAAAACAGAAGCTTTGAGACGGCTGCGCACAGACTGGTTACTCAACCGGCGAAAGTTCAGAATGGTCTCGAACCAGTTTTTCTTAAGGATATACTTCCGTCATTTGTTGGAAGTCTGACAAGTTAGGAGTTAAGTTAAGTTTATTCCGTCAATGAAATTGAGGAACGACATTCCCTTAACCTTTCATCTCTTGTGAAAAGGGAATGATTCTATAAAGGCGTTGTAAGTCTCTCTGCTGTCTTGAATATAAATTTGTATTTGTATATATCGTATTATATAATTATGCTCGAGCTCTTGTACCACCAAGGGGGTTTATGAAACAAAGGAACTGAATTGAAACAGAGAAAAGAAACGCATAGCTGAAAACTGTCATTTACATGTTGTATTAAGGGATGCAGGTAAGTGAAAAGAAATTTTTTATTGCCTTTTGGTTTTCCAATTTTCCAATTTTGGGAATGCCTAACTTTAATTGCTATCTTTTACAATCACATATTCTAGTTATTTGAACACGATGAGAACAAATGTATTTCACAATTTTACAACCGATAGACAAGCAATGCTCTTTGTTAAAACTAGTTAATTAATCAATTAATTACTTCAATCCCATCTAATCTAGACAAAATAGACTTGCAATGAGTATTTAAGTCAAATGAGTGCAATAACACTAATGTTTACAGTGGATATTAAACAATACTCTACTACAGAAACACTTTTTAAAACGTCTGATATATTTCAAAAATAAATGTAGTCAAAATGATCGAAAGAAAAACAATGATTTGATATTAACGTAAAGAATACCGTAATGGTGAATTTGCTCAACACTATAATAGCAGAAATATATAACATTTTAATGAAGAACAAACATCATCTTTGTTGCAGTTATTACATTTTTTTCAGGAAGTTCTTAAACTAATTAATTACTATCGTTTATCACATTCAGAAACGTTCAGCGTGTCACAATACTATGGAAATGCTAAAAAACGTTCACTTTGTCAAAAAACTATATCTTTTTCAGAATCGTTCAGTATATTCAGAAACGTTTAGTGTGTCATAGGGAAACTATGGTCATTCTTAGGGACGTTCATCTGTCATAAACTAAGGTCATAGCAGATATGTTCAGCATAAACAGAAACTTTCAGTCTGTCCTGAAACTCCGGGTAAACCCTCTCATAAACTATGGTCATGCACAGAAACGTTACACAGAAACAAAAACAGAAACGTTGAAGGAGTCATGAATTCTTGGTGAACTCAGAAACGTTCAGGGAGGCATGGAACTATTGGTGAACTCAGAAACGTTCAGGGAGACATGAAACTATTGGTGAACTCAGAAACGTTCAGGGAGACATGAAACTATTGGTGAACTCAGAAACGTTCAGGGAGACATGAAACTATTGGTGAACTCAGAAACGTTCAGGGAGACATGAAACTATTGGTGAACTCAGAAACGTTCAGGGAGACATGAAACTATTGGTGAACTCAGAAACGTTCAGGGAGACATGAAACTATTGGTGAACTCAGAAACGTTCAGGGAGACATGAAACTATTGGTGAACTCAGAAACGTTCAGGGAGACATGAAACTATTGGTGAACTCAGAAACGTTGAGTGAGGCATAAACTATTGGTGAACTCAGAAACGTTGAGTGAGGCATAAACTATTGGTAAACTTACGCTCGGAGAGAAATCAAACTCTGGGTAAACTAAGGAAGATGAAAGAAATTCTGAGCAGAATGGGAAAGTTGAAAATATTCAGACACCTTTTGGTATGTTAGGAAGTTCTAAACTCTGTTGTTAACAGAACCTGAGATCATGAATATCAGAACTAAAACCAATGTTGCAATATCACCATATGTTAATGACACAAAATGAAAACGCAGACATATTACGAATCGTTCAACACACTCGGGAATATAAGGACTTGTTTAAAACATCCATGTTACACAGAGATGCAATACATTTTTAAACGATTATACCCACCACGACGCTATAGGGATGTTGTGTATATAAATGATCTAATGGCAAACGTTTAAGAGGCAAGCACAACGTCTGGACACCGAGGAAATTATTCATGAAACTGAAGACATATTGATGGTGCTATTTATTGTTACTGTAACTATTGATCGACATCATAACCCGCGTCTATACTAGAGATGATGGCCGACTGAAGATATCACTCGTGTGCATAATGAAAATGTTTGCCCGAAGGATTATATTTTTTGCATCAACGGGTTAGCTTATGTTCATTCATTTTCGCTCAGGCTTCACAGTTTCCCCCTTGATTTGTTCTTACGGCTCAGTTTAATATCGTTGATAGTTTTACATAATCTGTGGTGCTTTAAAAATGGCCTTACATGCTTTAAAAGGTTCTCTTACAAGAGATATGTTTGGTTGTGGGTAGCGAATATGAAATTGTGATGGTATATTATTAGCTCTCATTAGCCCTTTGCAATTCAACCGACTGAAACCAAGTCAAAATGCCTGGTTGTATTATTAGCACTAAGGGGAGCTATTCTTAGCCCTCAACTATCTCTATGCTAAGGACATACTTATCCTGGATGTAAATCCCTGTTATCTTGTTTAAGACGAATTCTATCATTTCCAACTGCTCTTAACGCTTATACTGTTTTCCTTCAAAGGTATCCTGTGTATGTTATTCCATTTTTCCATATATTCTCTATGTCATACACTTTGACGTTAAGGCCAAAAACTTATATGTATGCAGTGTTTTCATAGTATAAGGGTACTTATCAATAGTTGTCTTGACACAAGTAACGGTATTTTAGTACCGTTAAAAAGTGAAAGAACTTAATTGTCAAAATGAATCAAAGCGGTCTTCTTGTAAATTTGGAGCAACTGAAACACAACCAATCATTAAAACCGTGAGCTCCGAAGAATGAGCAACTGTGCGTCTGACCTAAAACGTTATTCCAGATCTGGTCATACCTGACTACAGTGATTATTCTCTACCCACACTGGTAACGCGAGTCATATCATCCTACAATTAACTTGTATTCTAACACTGCCTGGAGAAACCACTAAGTGGACTTGGGAGGTTCTGTTGAACTATCCATAAACCCATTTGAAGTTTCCCTCTAAAACAGTGCTTGCAAGGAGAAAGCCTACACCATTAATGTGGTAAATCTTTACAATGAAAGCTGTATCTAAGCAATGTCTTGGACTGAAACCGGAACAGAGCAATCAGACTTGAGGCCGGAGAGTTCCAGTCAACGGTTGCCTTAAACTGTCAATCAATGCAAATGCAACATCCCATCTTTGACATGTTTCAAGACCTTAAACACAGTGGGAGATAAGGGGTCAAGAATGGGTCACAACTTCTGCAAGTGACCGTTATTTTCGAGCTATCAGTCTTTTGAACAGATCTATAAAAACAACCCACACAACAAACATAGTCTCTTATCTTTAGCGGCTATCGGTAAATTTAAAATCCTGTTCGTCAGCCGGTAACTTGGAGTCGATTGACCTTTTACCGGATATTTTATAAATGACGTGCGGGAGTCATTCTTTTATCCTGAATGGAAAATAAGGACAGATACGGTCAGAGTTGTTACTTAAAGAATCATTTGCAGTTAATTTCACAACTGCGTTTTTTTTAAAAAAAGCACCATAAGTATACAAACATATTTGTTCCACTCGGCACCTTTTCATTCATTCATTAATCTTAATCTTCCTTTTTATATTCCAACTGCTGCAAGGAAAATTCGATGAATTATTCAACGCTTTGTGAGAAAGGTAATACCTGGATAAAGCTCTGAGCTTTGTTGGTATTGCTGAGCACGCTCTTCCGATATAAACGAGATATCTCAATATTGACTCTGAGGGTATCATCATAACAATGAAGGTATTGAGCCTATGTAACATACAGCAGTTACATTTCCCCTGAAACATCAATCTTCCTCCACAGAGGTATCGCAATGCTATCCATGCATGTGGTGTTTTATTTGCTAAAATTTTGCAGATATTTGTATTGCACTAATTTGCCGGAAGCTCGAGAGAGCCCGTATTATGACGGAGCTACTTCTGTGGGGAGCGAAAGCTGAAACTTTAGTTCAAGTTTGTTATAAGGCTGATCATGTTCTTTGGATCAAAGGGGATATAACTCTCTATAGACCCTGGAATTATATCAATTAATTGCTATATGAAAGCACACGAGAGCGTCAGGACAATGTGCTATATCAGCAGCCTCATCAATTATTAACGATCAGGTAACCAAGACTAACCATATGAAAGCTATGTTATTTTTGCTAGGCACGCACTTTAGTCAAGGGGAGGAAACTAAGGTGGAAGGTAAATCGATTAATTGCCATGTGGATGGTATGAGATAGGTAAGGACAAAAGGGAGTTTGCGAAGAAATATCACCCCTTTGAAAATCATTAGCAGGAGTTCCGCGTTGGCGTTATTGCATGCCAGGAAATTAAAATAATGCTTTATCGACTCCGAATGATATGTTGGTGTTACAAAGATGTGTTATGAAAAAGCGAAGTAGAAGACTAATTAAATATTTCACATTGCAATTTGTGAGTGAAACGGAAATTTAAGCCATCTCGTTAATTTTGGCAACCGATCAAAGACTCGCACAGTTTAGGCTATTCTGAAATGCATAGTCAATAACTGAGCTTGAGCAAGAAACGTCATTACAATATAGGGCATTATGCGTGATAAAATATGAAGTATTGACTTTTGAAAACGCACGAATTACCAAAGGAGAGTTTAATTTTTGTACTTTCATGTAGAGCGATTGTAATTGATTGATAGTTGGAATATGTAATTATGCGTTGACATACCTTAGGGCGGTAAGATCACTAAGGCCCATCATATTTCAGTGTTCAGTGTTCAGTTTATTTCATTGTTATAATTGAACGTGACTATAAGCCTCCTTATTATCACTGACTACGTACTTTCGATCAAAGGGAAGCTACATTAAATCATTCATGTATGGGAGGTACACATGTTGGCATGACCAGGGATCTGGATATGAATGACAAGTTTGTCAAAATGATCGCGAATACTTTATGCAGTTACCATCCAGATTTCTATAAATCTGATCTCAAGGGCTTATCCTCTTGCTAGCCTACCATAAATATTCTACAGTTTCTACTCGTAGTCAGAGTTTAAACTTGAACATTTGTCTTGACTTGATAGAAACATCAAGAAGAATCTTTATCTAGAATCAATTGTCTTGATGTGCTTAAACATCAAGAAGAATCTTTGTCTAGAATCGTCATTTGTCTTGACATGATGGAAACATCGAGAAGAATCTTTATCTAGAATCAATTGTCTTGACTTGCTGGAAACATCAATAAATGATTATTTATCTAACTTCATTAAATGTCTTGACATGATTGAAACATCAAGAAGACCCCTTATCTATATTCATCATTTGTCTTAACATGAAATAAACATCAAGAAGAATCCTTATCTAGGTTCAACATTTGTCTTGACATGATGAAAACATCAAAAGAAATCCTTATCTAGGTTCAACATTTGTCTTGACATGATGGAAACAATGTGTATCTTTATCAAGAGTTATTATTCATCTTAAGCACTTTTCCTGTTTATACAGAAAAGGGACGTACAAAATTTGATATCCTTCAAAATCATTTCAAAAGTTAAACGCGTAAACTCTACTTTTGATATTCATAATGATTTTATTAAACATACGTATAGCGCTCAAAACGTATTTTACCACATGGATACCACACTGTTATTTAAGACTAAGTTTATTTCGTCTCCTTATCTGATGCTCAAGAGAAGTTATATGACTATTTATATATATAATTATATGACCTCTCTGCTTTGCTACAGTAGAGCATATTGCCGTAAAGGGAGAGCAGTCTTGATGTATATCACCAACAGAGCAGAGTATCAAGATATTAATTATCCTCTCTGCTACCAAGATTATGTATGTAACATTCTGAAAGTTTATAGTTGTAACCTAGGTCTAGCAAATAATCCGCATTCTTTGTAAGGTCCTAGGGGATCTTTCAGCAACTCCCAAGTCCCCCGAGTAATGCCTGTGTGAAACAATTAGTCTTATGCTGACTTGAAATCAATAGGGACAAGAGACAAGGTGAACACGGATTTAACCCAGATTGTAAGATCTGTTATTTCTTTTATGGGCTTGTTTCAATCTCTTCAATGTTGGGTGTACGAATTTAGGGGAAAGACAATTATTTGGCCTTCTTTCATTTACTTCATTTCACTTACTACTTGTTTTATAGAAATTTGAATTCTTATTAGAGTCTCCGAAATACGGGTACCGTTTCTGATTTCCAAGAGCTGTGTATACATATGAAGTTGTAGGATAAGAACAAATCACCGTTTGATTAAATTCTGTTTTCAATTATTTCGTAAAACTGCAAAATCTTGAACGATCGAAATTAACAATGTTTAACAACAGCGATGTATTCTTGTGGATTCAGAAACATTTTTTAAAATCTGAGTTTTATATATTTGATCAACCTAGAACATTGTGGGATTCTAATCATAAAATCTATTTTAAAAAATTTGAACACTGAAGCCTAGAACATATATTCTACATTCCGGAGATTTCCCTGAAATGCGCTGATCTGGGCTCACGGAGGTATTGGTTTGAAATTTAAGTCCTTCATTCATTCTCACACATTTTACACTCGTTTGAAGTTCCTAAGGTGGCCTTTTAAAGTCTATACGTGCCTTCCAAATATACTATTTTCAAACCAGGCTTACGATTCATCCGAAATGGTATAAGAGCTTTTCTAACCTGGTCCCTTTGGAGATATGAGTAGCGCGATGTCTCTCGTGTAGAACCAATAGTCTTTAGCAGGGTAAGCTAGACGACTTCACAGGATCGATACTAGACCAACAAATAAAGATTTATATGTACTGGCGTAAGGTTGATGTATTGGTCAGCTTTTGTTTGTCGTGACATTCATTGTGTATAATTAGACGCTGGCCTTATGTATTTCGGGAAATTTGTTGCAGACACTAACAAACAAACTATCACCTGATTTGCAGAAATAAATTCTGTTTTCCATGATTGGGTTGGTATATTGTTTTCATTGTATTCCCTCAAACTTAGACGTTGTTTTACCTATGTTAAAACATTTATGGCAGATATCTGAAAGCGAAATATGACTGTACTGACTATACAATTTCGTTTTCTACGTTCTCTAGTTACATATTTTGTTGATGTTCATTCTGAACCACAAAACATAGGCCTTATTTAGTGCATCATGCATATGAGTGGCATCGATATGGTTAAGAGAATTATAAACAGCTATCAACATGGTGTCTGGAGCTTTCCTTTTGAACTCGAGTCCCGAGCCACCTCCAGTTAACGACAATTTTATGATTAATAGGCGTTAAACTAATTGCCTCTTTCCTTCGGCAAAACACCAGGAGAGTTTTTCCGCAAGATGGACGAACTGTACTCAAACACGGAAACTGACTTACAAATCACTTGGTCAGAGAAAAAAAGTAAAAAATTGGATTTTAGATAATCTTAATAATGTAAATATTTCTTGAAACCTTTCAAGCGTATATGAACGAAGTATGTAGCGCTACGGATATTTTGCTTTCGGGGTTTTTACTGTCAGCATTCTAACCATGAAATACTCTTGTAGATTGAAGATTCTCGGAATGATTTTTATTAGCTCGGTTCGTGAACAAGCGTGTACTTTTAAAAACAGTTCCAAATTAGATCATTTTGTTTTGCATTTTTATTATTAGGACGTCTTTATTGTGTTGTACTACAGTGACTTTTAAGTAGGATCAAATTTTCTAGGAATCTTCATTGCAACAAATGTAGGTAACTTCTATAACCTTAAATGATTGATTATCTAAGTTGAATCTTTCTTATGAAACCATTGTCATATTTGCATTCATTCTATTTATTTCTTTCAAATGTAATGTTTCTAGCAAATTCAGTTAGTTGGTTCAAATAGTTCTTTTGTGACTTGATCGGAATCAAGTATTGAAATGCGCTTTCTAGCATCATGACCTTGGTAAATAAAACTGTAAAGGAACTGTTAATTTCTTTGTCTTAGCTTGATGAGTTTAGTTAGTCTTGATTTCAAAAGTTTCTGACATCAGATATCAGGACTCTTTGGACGAAATAGTCCTGATATCGATAATGAACAGGACACTTTTATAATAGTTGCTTCGATCAGCGAGGTCACAGTGGTATATAGATTTTCCTGAACACTTTTTTTCTCAGTAGGTTCACACGTTGAAGTCTGTTTATATATTGATACAAATATTCTGTGTAAGTGAATTCATGCACACGATATCAGATTCCACGAACAAAAGCATGTGATATGTAGAGACTACTCTGACTTGTATGATGTAGAGCTATACTTGGTTCCACTGCGTGGATTCCAGTTTAGTTTCAGCGTCCAAATGGTGGATCCAGGTTTCCATATCTGGAATTTCAAAGACTTTCTCACGGCGGTCAGCTAAAAGGCTTCTTTCTATAGTTGCAATAACTTCCGGTTGGGTGACTTCTGAGGGTCTACCTGACCGTGGGTCATCGTCTTAGGATTCCCTGCCTCTTTTAAACTTAAGAGACCAGCGATAAACTGTTCAATAGTTAGGAGCATCCTTACCCATCGCATTACACATGCGATTATGTATTTCTGTAGCTTTGCATCCATGGTTGGTAAGGAACTCGATCACGGCGCATTGTTGATGTTTGAGAGAATCCACGATTAAGGGGACCCCTAGGTCAGTGCAAATATTCAATCTAAATAACTGTTTTGTCTAGAAATTGTTTTGACATGTGTCAGTGTTATATTTTGACTAATGTAACATCGGCTATACGCTGACACTATTTTTGCAAACATAAATGAACAGCTTGCAAAACTTATTGATTCCTCCTCGTAAATGATATAGTTTTCAAAAAACAGTGAAACGACAGATCATTTTACATGTTGAGATCATAACTCAGCCTTTGCATATAAACTCTCTGTCAAAGGGAAACCTCGCAATAAAGTATCACGAGATTATAAACCAGGAAGATATTAATTGATTATACATTGTTCTTCTATATACATACATTCGTGTGTCACAGATGTGCTCCTATGTATGTATGTAATGATCGCTGTGCTTATTCATCTGTTCCATGGTAACCTACAATGCCTATCGTCTATGAAACATTTATTGATCATTTCAGTAGAGGAATGCTTACAAACTGCAGCAACTGTGTCGTGGCATCTGCTGTAGGCGCATTGCTTCGAGCAATGTTAATTTATTGGCATATTGTTTACTTGGTAAAGGTTGAATATAGAAATCTGACCACCTGAAAAGCAATACATTCCTTCCAGCATAAATAAACAATAAGATTGATCAAGCTAAAATGACTAGCTAGAAAACGGCCTTTTGCTAAAGTTGTATTCATATCTTAAGAGCTCAATGTCAAAATTCGCATTCAAAGACTATTGTATTGAATTTATGAACGTATACGATACGATAGGATGATTACATATGCTAAAGTATGAAGGGTCAGCTTTATAACATAATATATATAAGCTATAATGCTTGAACAATCTTCTGAATAAATGCATAAAAATCAACTATCACGCATAGCTTTTTAAGGCCACATTTGGTATTCTTATCAAGGAAATGTAATGAGACGTAAATGGCATGCGCAATGACATGAATGTTTCTCTTCGTGAGGATGTATGGAGCTGCTAAAGAAACAGCGACTACTCCCTGCTGTGATGGACTGGCCATGTCTCGTGTTATACCGCTGTTGACACTGTCATCTGCCACTGCACTAATCAATACAGGAGCAAGCAGGTCATCCTTCTCACCCAGACGGCTCCTTCTGGAGTCTCTATTGTACTGTGGCAAGGACTGATAATCACTCTAAAATCGGTTTTGTATGGAGAGTAAGATTGACAATCACTCTCTATTCTTAATTGTACCGAGAGCAAGATATAGACAATCCTTCTTTAAATCTGTTTTGTATCGAGAGAAAGACTGACGGTCACTTTCTTGTCTTTGTTGTACCAAAAGCAAGATAGACAATGACTCTACAATGAAGATATATTTTTATGGATATATTAAGGTTGATATTCACTGTCAAGTCTGTCAAGGCCAAGATTTACTATCACTTTCGAATCTGTTAGCACCGAGAATGCTATTGACATTCACTCTGAAGTGTTTCTTGTATCGAGAGCAAATTAACAATCACTCTCGTGGCTGTTTTATATCGAGAATATGATTGACAATCACTCATAAGTCTCATCACTCTTAAGATTGACAATTGCTGTCAAGTCTGTTTTGTATCGAGGCAAAATTGAAAATCACTGTCAAGTATGTTTTATATCGAGAGTAAAATAAACAAAAACATTCAAGTCTGTTTTGTATAAGGGCAAGGCGATCACTCTCTATTTTGGTTTGCACTGCAAACAAGAATGCCACTAACAAAAGGTTATATTTTTTGTGTCTAGAATAATATTGATAATCGTATAGAGATCTATATTTCAGCGTGCTAAACAATCTTTCACGAATTGTTGTTTTTATAGGAGAATCCACGTCACGTTCACTAGCCAAATTCACGTACGTCTCTTTGCAAAGACCCTATCTACCCGTTTGACGGATCAGGAAGAGCGTACTTTATCTCCGCATTCTGCAATGAATTCCTTTTTTAGTTGATCAAACACAGATGTTAACAATAACTTATATAACTCCATATTGCATGTTTTGGGGGTTCATTTTCCAGGATGATAACCTATCTCAAATCAGTAACTATTGTTAGGTTTCAGGCTTCTATGTCGGCCATTTCTTTAAGAAGCAATGGAAGAGACGAAATGTGTCACCGATATCTTATCGATATATTTCTACATTCTCTTGCAAGTGACTGTTTCGGTTCGAGACATATCAGTGTCTGGCTTGATCTTAAGTTTGTTTGTTTGTAAGTCAGGCTTGTACAACTTTCTAAAGAATGAAATTAATCGTTGATATTCCAATAATATACATTTGTACTTTTTATTTTGAAGATCAGTCTACACACTTACCTCAAGTCGAGCTTATCTTTAAGGACTGAACGCAGGTATTTAAATCATTCGTTTTTTGTTGAGCGATTACCTAATAATTGACAAGAATTGTTTAGAATTTAAGAATCCAAAATCGACATTGACTGTCATTCTGGAGCCTCGTAGTGTACTTGGAGATAACACATCAAATGTCATTTGTCACCGCAGCAAGAGACTAATATGGTACCGATGTGCTTTGATTTATCTGCAATCATTTCTGCATGTTGAGATATCAATTTCATCGACCATCAGTGCCCAGCCTATAGCATAAGGAGTTACAAAGCACTTTGTTTGTATTCAATGGACAGCAGAGCTATTGTTGAAGCTAGTCACTATATAAACAATTCAAGCATATAACTCGTCCAAAGTCTTCATTTTAACAACAGTGAATAACTCAAAACATATATCTTACAGAAGACGATACAGCTACGGGTCTATTTTATTCACACTTTGAAATCATTATTAAGGCAAAAAGACAAGGAGGGACATAGTTATTTAATAGTGTTCAATAGTGTTCCTCAAATAGAACCGTTTTCTCTCTCAAAGTATACTATTGATACATGAAATCGTCAACCATGCAACAAATTTCGAATAGAAGTCATTAATGACCAATACAAAATATGTAGATTTCCATTTAACAGGGAACAGTCAAATATTTAGCTTTGTATACCTTCCATTGCAATTTCTGATATTTTTTGACAAAATTGACAATTTACCTTACAATATAAAAAATCCTATTACTTTAAACTGAAACTCTTTTTATGTAAAATCTTCTATCATGTGTCTTGATAATTGAAGAAACTACCTATCGCAAAAATAGCAATGATACGATTGGTCAATATTCAAATGGCATGTGAACCAAGCGTTCATGATGTCGACAATTATAACTGTTAAGGCCCGGGGTATCGAGCTTGATATGAACGCTTGTAATAAAGATTGCCTTTGGTAAACAATCAAAGTCACATCAAAGTTTCTGAATTCATCATAAAAAAGAGAAAAGTGACAACTGTTATGTCGCTTGTCAGATGATAAGAGAAGTGGAGCATATTTTTGGTATACTTGTTTAAGTTTTCGCTTTTTGCGATTGGTTATATATTTCTTCAGAGGGTGAAACAACTTACCCGCAGTTGGAGAAAAAGTGTCTGATATCATGACAAAACGTCATGCGACAAATTTAGTGTGAACACCTACAAATGATTCAAGTTTCACTTTGTTTGTTCGTTTTAGGACTCGTTTTATTGATTTAAATAAATTGCTTTGAACTTACAAATATTTGTATTCATTAAGTGGGATCCACGTGTATCCTTTAGGGTAAGTGCTACTGGAACTGGTACTAACGAACTTAGAACTGTCTGTAATAGTGTCCATCAGTTTTGACGCCACTTTCATTTTGAAGTTGGCGCGTCGGTATAAAGATATATGTTATAAGGGTTACTGATTGTTGTTATTAGTCCGCATTTCATAACATAATCAGCAATGTATAGGATTTAGCATTGAAATAAACTATCTGTGTACTTTACTGTTTTGTTGATGTCTCATATTTTATCAACAGTGAGACATAAGACAAAGTAACTAGCAATTAACCGGAAGTCATATCACGATATAATAAATGTGGTACATAAAACTGTCTCCAAATACTGAGATTGTTCAAATGGATGACATGATAAAATTTTCACATATCGCATCAATTGTAATTGATTTGACATCATGGCATATCACAGTTCTTTGGCATTTAACCTAGATAGAAGAGCGAATTTACTCACAATCAAAAACGGTATAGAAGATGGGAATAACAGCGTATTTTACGGACATAAAACAGAGGCGCCTAATTTTTCCCTAAACTAATATTTGATACTCAGAAACATTTCAAACAACGATGGATAAGCCAAATAACCCTAATCGATTTATCATCTTTGACAGAGGAACTCGCAATGAAATTTGCCATTGGATTGACATAGACCATTTGCTAAAAGGTTGTGCCAGCCCCATCAATAACCAAAGCAAACACGTAAAGGGATGATTTGAGAATAGTTTTCCAGAAAAATAGAACGAATATTGGCTTAGAGGTGAGAAAGACATAATTTGATATCATCAGAGTTTGTTTAACCCATGGAGCCGTGTACGCCCGGGTATATCGACTAAACTCTTCATAAAGTTGTCTCAAGAACTCTTAAAACAGTTAAAAACGGAATGGTCATACATTGATGTGAGCAAAAGGTCACTATCTCGACAAGAAAGGAGGTTAAATAATTTCCGCCTCTGATCCACCCTGACAGAACTGACTTATCTTTTACATGTTGTTCTTACAAGATCGATATCATTATGTATCATGGTATCACAACGTTTTCTGTAGCTTCACCATTCACTACATCAAGTGGATATCATTAAAGTATATGAACAAAGGAAACACATCCACTAAAGGGTAAGTTGATGCAGAGATCTAAACGTTACAGTACAACTATCAACAATACGAACTAATGTTAAAAATGTACACACAATTTAATAACCAAAAAAAAACTTGAAAATATTAAAATTGAATATTTCTAATGAATTTCAAAAACACGAGAACGTTAGAAATAAAAGGGTTAAGCAAATGTGTAGACTGTAGAAACGCTTTACTTGGTGATGATACATCTCCTTACAAGTACTGGACTTTGCTATTTGTGTGAAGTTTATATCTATGTATTCAAAGGAAAATGTATGTGTATTAGAAAGTTGGAATTTTGTTTAAGTGTGATTTAAAAAGGATAAAATAGTTCTCATACTGTGGAATTTGGTAAAAGAGAGTAATTTTGTTGAGTTGTCTACATGTATTAATATTTTGGAAGTTTCTTGAAAATAATTGAAAACCCAGATGAAACAAATATCACATTACTATTGACCAAAAGTGTTATAAGAAAGGATAGTTTCTCAGGACATTTCCATCGTTTTGCTCTCTACACATGGCTGACGGCAAACTTTAACGTTTACAATGAATCGCCCGACCAACTGACCTCCATTATGTAAAATTTCACTAACTACCGACGAAACGGCATACGTATAACGTGGGCTTGTAAATATTTGTAGCATGCTGATACGTTCTGACAACATCATCATCAACGCTTTTATTATTTCATTTGCACATTGTTTTGAGGTGGCCAGGATACATGTACTTTACATGTCCTAAAAGCCTGCCCTTTTGCTGTTATCTCTCCATTCTGAAAACTGATAAACTTCACAATATTTAATGGGTGAAACTTATCGCAAAATG
Organism: Phorcus lineatus; assembly: GCA_921293015.1. NCBI lineage: Eukaryota > Metazoa > Mollusca > Gastropoda > Trochida > Trochidae > Phorcus > Phorcus lineatus. Next base: position 17,134,428 of record OV121098.1, on the reverse strand, counting down.
ATTGGTGTGGTTTGAATAATGTCCAGGTCAAGTCAAGTCAAGTCAAGTTTATTGTATTCGAGGCCTCCGGCCCATATACAGTTTACAGAGTTTACATAAGGACTGAATAAATGACAGTGTATAATTATGTGTTTAACAATTCGTCTCTTAACCTATAAGCATATTTTATATACAAAGACAAATTTTTAATATTTTGTTCATCACATGATGATACTAATGACCTAAAGGCTACTTCCGGGGATTTAGACAGGTAATAATAAGGTAAAAATTTCTTTCGGATTTCATCATATGGTTTACAGATAAACATGAAATGGATTTCGTTTTCAACTGCATCTTTACATAATGGACAGAGTCTTTGGTTTCTTTCTATTGACATCTTTCTTCCCTCATTTACCATTAACTTCAATAATCCTAATCTAAATTTAATCAGGCTACACCTTAAATCTTTACATGTAAGTATCGATAGATATTTTTCTGGCTGAAGTAGACTTTTAAATGTCCTATAACAGTCATAGCGTGTGCTATTATTCAAACTCGATTGCCATTCCTGATGAAACATGCTTACAGCTTGATTACGAAATATTTTCAAAAAAGCATCAATATTACCAACAGTTTGATTTAACCAGACAAAGCCAAAGCCATGAGAAAACAATAAATATCTAACGCTTGATGCCCAAGTTACTTTACCAATACTGTCTAAGTAAAACATCATATTGTATGATAACTTTGGAATACGATGAGTAGGCATGAAAAGAATTTTTAGCCAATATTTCAGACATCTGATTTGCGAGTTGATATAGAGGGGGTGTCTACCGCATTCTCCATACACCATAATATTTGGTGTTGAAGGCCCAACTCCCAAAAACTTTTTACATGCTAATAAATGAATTTTTTCTAAAGATTGGAAACGTTGGAAACCCCATATTTCTGACCCGTATAACAGAATTGGTTGTATTTGGGCATCAAAGATTTTAAAGAATAAAACAGGTGTTAATATTCCAAGTTTATATGTTGCCGATATCAATTGAAAAAGAGATTTTTTAGCTCGAAGGGCAAGATCCAAAACGCTTTTTTTCATATTGAAAGTATGATAAAATCGAACACCTAGATAAGTATAACCATCGACTATTTTCACAGGGTATTTATCTAGAAACCACTTCTCTTTATGGGATATTGGACCACCCCTCCGAAATATGACGACATTAGTTTTATCGAGATTTACTGAAAGCTTCCATTCTTTAGTATAATTATCTAGAATGTTAAGTTGTCTCTGTAACCCGGCCACTGTATCTGATAGTAAAATAACATCATCGGCAAAAAGAAGCATTAATATTTCTATATAATCTGGAAACAACTGAATACCATGTTTTCCATTACATGCAATTTCATGATATAGCTCACTGATAAAAAATGAGAATAGGATGGGACTAAGTATGCATCCTTGTCTTAAACCAAGAGGACAATCAAAATAGTCTGTAACACCACTCTCACAGCGGATACAGGATTTTATATTTGAATACATTTCTTTTAACATATAGAACATTTTAACATATAGAACATTTTACCCCTCAAACCAGTATTACTCAAGCACTCCCATAATTTCATCCTATCAACCGTATCGAAGGCTTTTTTAAAATCAACAAACGCTACATACAATTTATGTCTTTTTCGGGACAAACATTTTTGAATTATGGCATATAACGTGAAGATGTGGTCAGTCGTGGAGTAGTTCTTTCTAAACCCTGCTTGCGTTTCTGGAATTTTATCTCGCATATTTGCCCACTGTGAAATTCTATTATTCAAAATTGTTGTAAATACCTTACCTAATATGCTCATCAATGATATACCCCTATAATTATCAGGGTTATTAACGTCCCCCTTTTTGTGAAGTGGAACAATGATAGAACGAGACCAGCTAGATGGAAAAATGCCACCGTTAAAAAGAAAATTGACACATTTTAAAAGAAAGGGCATAATTGCAGTTTGTGAACATTTAAGCATTTCAATGACAACGTTATCCGGTCCAGGTGTGTTCATCAGAGGTGAGGTGTGAGGTGAACTGAGGTGAACTGGGGTTAGCCACAGGCCCGTATACAAGATCAATATAAATACATCTATGTGATATATATGTAACATTGTTTATGTTTTCGTTGACACATCCAGAATATCCAGAATTACGATGACGGTTACATGCTGGATACATTGGCAATATCAAACGAATCAATTCTCTTAGTTCATAAGCATGATATAAATATTTACACAGGTTTAGCAAAAGTGTTTTGCTGTTTGTTGTTAACAGGGATTTCACTTTAAGATAAGGAGGTTCCTGACAGTATACTGATGGTAAATATTTCATTCTGATAACATCAAAAGCATAAGAAGTTAAAAAAAAGTAAAAAGTGGTACCCGTCTTCCACTCCTAAATTCCAATGTCAAGATGATGATTTGAGCGAAATAATCGATCAGCTCTACTAGGGAACAACCCATGTCCTCCTGCAAGAGGAAAGGGGTTACTCCCAAGGGATACTGTCTATAAAAGACACCAGCTGTGTGAATTCGTGTGAACTGATGCATGAACAAGCAACGGAAGAATGATATCGTCATCGACCACCAATTCTAGTCATGGACCATCGCAGACTATTTCCGTTCTGTAAATCTACCTTCAAACACCACTTTCTTGTGTTTACAAAGTATATTTTAAGCCAGAAGCTTTATATCAGAAGCTTTGAACATAGAGAAAATGAAAGATAGCCTGTTAATAAGTTAAATCAAATGGAAAGGACCATATAACACATCAGCTGTGAAACTAATGTCTACTCTGAGATCATTCTTACTTAAAACCAGGTTATAGGAAACAGGTTCTTGCTGCCCGAGTGCTCGCCACATTGTACCTTAACCAGTGCAAGACTACATCAATGACCTATTAGTAGGCTCTATTAGTTCTTTATGAGCCCCTTCCACCGTTAGTTCCAGCTGCAAAGCTAATGTCGAAAGTTCAGATATTTTCCTCTCATTTATAGTTTCTACTACCTTTTACACAGAGAGATGAAGCTAATCCAAAATTCTGTCAACATCTAATACTCTTGAAGAGAAGAGAGATTGGAACAAGCCCATACAATATATCACGGGTCGTACAAACTCGGTCAAATCCGTGTTCACCTTGTCTCTCGTCTATCGATTGGTGTGGTGTTGGATCTGAGCTCAAGTCAGCATAAGACTAATTGTTTCACACAGGCATTACTCGGGGGACTTGATGTTGCTGATAGATCCCCTGGGACCTTACAAAGGACCCGGATTATTTGGAAGAGGAGATCCATATTGGAACCTCAACTGCACAGCTAATCATAAGAAAGGGAAATTAACTTGACCAGTGTGCGTGACTTAAATCGGATATGAGCTTTTCATGAGATTGTTTATTTACTGGAGACTTTTGTCCTTTTGGCTGTGATGGGAAGTGGGGCTGATTAAAATCTACTCCTTGTAAGCCATATGAGGGATTGACGTGAAATAAATGATCTGTTCCAATTGCAAAATGAAGCTCTGGGAGAATTAAATATGTGGTACTTACTTACGAATGTAGTGTTCAGTGAAGGATGTGTGGGGGAGGAGGGGGATAGAAGTGAGAAATGGAAGTGCAGTAGCTAAACAAACCTAAACACTTTTCACTTTGGTTTTGCTCATGATATTCTCTTGACATTTTCATAAAGGGAGGTTTCGTAAAGGATGGAGCTGTTGAGAGCATCATCAAAGGAGAGAGAGAGAGAGAGAGAGAGAGAGAGAGAGAGAGAGAGAGAGGGGGAGAGAGAGAGATATTTCTGTACTGCTTTCCAATTCATTTCACAATCTCTTCATCATTAGTATACTATTATTTCATTAGATAAGTGCTTTACCCGCGTTTTTTTATCAGTTGGTTAGCAAAATCCTTGATTTTTTGGGTATATTTTTTATTCAATTAAAATGTTTCTGTTAATGCTAAAGCAGATGTCATTCCTTTTCAATGAATATAATTACTTTTGTAATAATCAGATGCATTATCTATTGTAGTTGCATGTAGGTTGAAAGTCCAGTTGTGACAATGTGATTCCTATCTCCTCTATGGGACTAATACCGTCTTCATTTGCCTATTTCTGAGTGATGGCCTACCGCAATAATCCAAAAATCAATAAGCCTAGAACTAGGTCAACTCTTCACCGACAGACGCTGCTGACAGCACGCATTTGGAACATCATTGACCATCACTTGATCTCGAATTGTTTTTGAAGATTCCGAATGCCGATTTGCTATTTCTTAACCAGCAGGGGAGTCCAAAGTGGAATCGAACGGTTGATGAGTCGTGGATTGGAGAGGAACCTTTTAGACGACTGTTTGCTTAATGGAATTAATTGGCTTCATGAGCAGTTATCATGTTCGAATTCGTCTTGGAGAGGGAGTACGTGGAGGTCTTAAGAATGGTGACGCGTGAACAATTTTTCAGAATCATACGAGCATCTCGTAGAGCATCCACTGTCCAACAGGTTCCTTTACACATATAGGAAGAGGCATAAGTCGCTAATATCTGTGTAGGAATGTCCTCGCAACTATTGATTTAATGACTATTACGTATCGGTCACAGTTTGAGTTAAGGTATGTCACATTCTCAAGATGATCGTTATTGATAAGTTTTACTACAAAAAAACGAAACCCATGTGTTTGAAGACCTTGAATTGTCGTACTGATAACTAGTGGGTGGTTTTAGTTTTGTACTGTATAGATAAAAACCATCACTTCATACAAACCTACATACCGGGATAATTTCCTTTAGGCTGAACGTTCGCAGTGTCAACACACACTTTTTGTGCGTTAATAAACAGATATATACATTACATTTGTTTCACTCGTTAGTTAAGCCATTATTGTACCGACGTATCGATATGTATATATTTGTCTCACATCTGGTACATAGAGAATCCTCGGCAAGCCTCGATATTTGTTACTTTTAAAATGTAACATTTGACATAGAATATAAAGTGAATTGTATCCTCGTAGTGATAGCCATCGTCACAGGACATTTAAAGCCCAGTCTTATTTAAACCCCGTTAGCGTGACAGAGCCTGTACAACAATTGATAGACAGTATGTGATTCTAACAAACATATGTGACTTGCACTATTCAATCGTATTCCAAACGTGCCCAAAACTCCCACGTTCCGAGCTACTACAGCGAAGGAAAAGTGAGCGAATACTGAGGCAGTAAGTCAATCATAACGCAAGTTTCAACCTGATACTAACGCGTCATAGGAACATGAGCTTCACATGAGACCTTGACTGAATTCTCACGCTACATTGGTTGCCACTTATGGAGAAAAGCACTAACCACATAATGTTACTAGATTCTTATTCTGGAGTTACTATCAGGTATTTGTCGAAAGTTCAACGAAAATTGTCTCTTTAATTTAGAAAAGGCCAAATCAATACGAACAAAAGGATAGATGTGAATTCTTAATGCGTAAAAAGACTCATCACTGCTGAATATCAGGTGTTAAGACCGTAGATAGTGTTAACATTACATGTAATTTATCTAAATATCAAAATAATTAACAAATTGTGAGAATGCAGAACGATTTCGCCTCCATACTTTTCAAAGAGCCCAAAGATATAAATGTTCGTGTCCGAACGCTTCACAACCAAGAAAAATAAGGTCAGGTGAATTGGGGTTTAAAGTTACACAGAGTATATTTTATTAATATATGTGGCTTAGATAAATCAAATCGCATGTCTAAAGTTACACCTTTATCTCTTTAATATTTTCATTTTGATATTTTCGGCTTTTTATATTGTAAATGAAATACGGCCATGTGAATGAAAAGAAGTCGAAAATTTGCATTCAATTTACACATGTATTAGTTAAATGACCTTTTAAGCATTACAAAACATTGTTGTCGCTTTGTTTCCAATAAATAAGTTTTCAGAATAACGTTTGAGCCAAAGGCGCGCGCCCCTGTTCAGATTTCGATCACAAATCTCTACTTTAACCTGTTTATTGTCTTTAAACTACACTTATATAAGCATTGTCATGTAAATTTTCAGAAACACCCGTACTACTCTTTCAAATGACACGATATATGAACTTTGACATATTTGACCCCAACTAACTCTGTGCCCCTTTAACGCCGCTCTTGTTTCAGTTGTATTACGGCCAGTTGAATTAATGCAGGGAGAAAGCCCGCAACGCCCTTGGAGCTATGCATCGTGGTTGAACCTGCGACCATCTGCTGGAACTAGCGATCCATGATCGGTACTGCACTGAAATTCAGTGTAGCATTGCACCCAAACCCTACTGCGTATAGAACAGTTTTCTACCTCTTGATCAAGACCCGAACATGCTAACCACTGCGCTATCCGCCCCAAACAACCGAGAGGCCGAAGTCGAATGAATAATAAATCGAGAAGGTAAGCAGGTGTATATATTAAACGAATCAATCGATCTGTAGCCGGCGTAATGAGAAAATAAACCCGTCCGTCGCTATGGCCGATTTACATGCTGAAAACATTGATTTTTCTTTATTTACACACCGACCGAACACAACCTGTATCGAACTCCTGGCACCCGAGGTGAGCAAAGGACACATTCCTTAATCCGAATGCATGCAGTCCGAATGCGTCGTAACCTAATAAGGGCAAAGTAGGGATCATTGGTCAAGGAATCATTGACAGCTATTGTCATTGATCTTTTCTTAGGTGACTTCAAGGACGAATCAACGTTGTTGTAAGACAGCAAGAAGTTTCCATCAGAACACAAGAAGAATCTGCGATTAACATAAGCTAATGTTTACAGATGGGTATAACAAGAAATGTTAAGATCTTCAGTGTCTTCTATGGGTTCCCAGAGATTGACCCCGAAGAAGGGGTATGCTAGTTAAATGTTGGATTGGATTGTGTTGTCTTGGGTTACTATTTTTAATAAAATGTAAAAGGCATGAGGAAAAGGTTGCTTACTAACGACAAATCAATTACAGATCTAATGGAAGCAGGGCGCTATATCCTTTCATGTATCATAGGGAAAAGCAATAAATCCATTACGGATCTATAAAATAATTTAGGTTGATAAAACAGTGTCTTCAGTTTGGGATTTGCCCTTGAAGCCCTTGATCCTTTTTAAACGTAAGTCATATACAGACCATTGCACTGTCTTTCAAGAGTCTTTTCGTGGGTTATCACCTCAGGTCGAAAACGGTTTAATAATAGCTATATAAAAGCCTATGAGATGTATATATCCTCTCAATAGGCTAAGGGAATGATAATGTCAAAATTCTCAATTAACCGACCTCGATACATCTGTGGCTATAACCTCAAATTATACATCTTGACAGCTGCAATAATTTATCGAGATTGATTTTAATCGTGTATGTTAATGGTCGTGTAAATTTTCGTTTATAAGTCGTTACGATCGCAGATACATGAATTCTACCAAAAAGTACCATCGCTATTTGCTTATCTTATGGCTCGCCAGTAGTAGACAGCAAGGCCGATAGAATTAACTTGAAATGTTCATGTTTCACTTTTCAGTTGTTCATTTTGAGCATTATAAAAGCTGATTACAATACCAATAAGTGTGATGTTCCTTACAGAAATGTACCTCTGGATTTTACATTACCGCCACACCCATATATAACTATTTTTGGGAGGCTAAGCACATTGGCGCCTTTTGGACCCGCCAGTCTCCTTCCTTCGGCCTTCGTTCCCTGGTGGATGTTGTGAAACGATCACTTTATCTGCAGGTTTCCATAACCTTTTCCTCCGAAAATCTTAAACGTTGACTTCCCCGTTTTATCACAACTTCTGACATATTTGTTGTTTAACTATGTCGTCTCATGACGAAATTAATTAGACATGTCGCTTTTCATTATGCTTAGGAATGTATGAAGTTACGACGTTCTGAATGGTATTGGCTTCTTATTGCAAAATATGTTCTTTAATAAGTGAAAATAGGTAAATTATATACCTTAAATCACATCTGTTACATTGCGATTTAACGTCCAGTCCTTATGAGTGTTTCATGGTTTGAGCAATCCTATCATTCGATACCTTTTCATTTTTCATCAAATTCTATAAAATGATTGTAAAGGGAAAGGGTTGTTTTTCTCTTTTTTTTCTCACCTTTAAGAAACAATTATCGTCCTATGCAAATCTGAACCAATAAACAAGATGTTTCCTTTGAAACACTTTAAGCATTTCGACCTCATAAAATATTCACCTAGATCGATAAAATCAATATTTAGGATCAGTGTAAAAGGTTTGCCTATCCCTATTCTGGATTTAAGATAAACGGGTCTCCGGTTTCTTCTGAAGGTATCGATATTACGTTTTAGATGATTAATTATTAAGCTTATGTAATAAAACTTTAAATGAAATGACAACGCTAAAGACAAAACATCAACAAAGGCTCGTATTCCAAAGTGGAATCAATTTCTATGTTTACGATCAAAGTCACGCCTCGAATCTATTTATAGATAAGTAGAGGGTTTCACTCGATACATTATGCTAAACACGGCAACACAGAAAAACAAGCGAAGGAAAAGTGCACACCTTGAAACAACACCGTTACCATTAAACGTTAATTCCATTTTGTCCATTGTTATGAAAGGTAAAAACTGGGTTATTTTTGCATTACATGGGCACAAAAGTGTTTTCTTGTGGGATGACAGTGCTGGAATGACAACAACATCTTATATTGAAAACATTTGACAAAAATACTGATGACGCCATCGAAACCTACCTTCACGCCTGCAGTAAACACTTCCTAGCACAATCAGCATCAAAAACACTTTATCCATGTTGTCGTTTGACACTTTTACATGCATGCGAATTTCTCTCTATCGTTCATCACTGTTCGTATCCCCTCTTCCTTCCGAGCGTCAAAGGACCAGCTCGCTACAGCGACCTTTATCCACTCTCAAAACACGCTTAGTCAATACACAACACTGCGCAGAGCCTTGCTACGCGATGCCAAGATCTAAAATGAACGCGCCGATCGATAGACTACTGCAGGAATCATCTTCACCGATGCTGGCAGCGCTTTGGATCTAATTTGGTGTCGCCCAGTGGAGATCATGCTAAGGGTTGGTACTGGAGATATCCATACTTGATAAGGGCTATGTTATTAAGGTCACAAGCCCATGACAAGGATGTTTAATACTGTTTGTCTCCAGCGTTGGACATGTACCTGGCTGAAGCGTTTGTTATGGTGGACGTTTATTTTATGTCTGTACAAATTCGCCTTTGAAGTATAAGGAATTTTTCCCTTTTTTATGGAGACCTTTTATGGCAACAAACGAAATACTCTAGCGTTATTTTTCTTGTTACCCTTTGTTGTTTCCTCCTGAAATAAGCATCAAATCAATCAGTTATCCTTACAAAACACTTTCCATACCATCTGTGAAGTGATTTGATTCACTTTTAGAACAAGTTGCGTAATTCTAAAACGTGTTTTTAGAACAAAAACATCTCTCCTTCCTCTATTGTCTACTTCATGCTTGTTTTTTAAAAAGTTAGTTATTTTTAATCTCCAAGTTAGAAATTTAAATGCCTGATCATGTTGACTGCTGACCTGTTGGTGTCTTCGCCTGTGTGTTCAGGTTTTGGTCTAACTTTTTATCACTAGTGTAATCTATCAGATGAGGTAGGTGTTAATGTGTTCTGCACCAAAAACAATGTAGTCATTGAAATGGGATCGAACCTATAACCACGCAGGGGTTCCGATATGAGTAGTGCTTTGTAAGGGTTGTATCAGGTGGCCATGACACTGAAAATATTTAATCTTGCCGATTGCTCCCTCACCTCCTCGCTGAGTTGCTGGATTGCAAAATTTTCCTGACACGACCCCATTAGAGCAGGTTTTGCATACGAGTTGTAGGTTCGAGCTGATTTAAATGAGATTTGACCACAGATGAACTGTTGGTTTACGTTCTTATCAATAATATAAAAAAACCTAAGATGAACAGTGTCAGCCCCTGTTAGGGACTATGACATTTTGTGAATCAAATAACTTTGACAGTCAAGCATCATCACCGTCACGGCTTTTAAATAATTGAAACTTTTTCGTGTGCATATTCCTGTACCTCATCAGTATCAATGTATTGTCGTACAGCATCCTGCTCTGCGGCTTCTAGTCGGGTTAATTCCAGGGTAAGCGTAGGCAATATATACGTGTTGCCTGAGACAGGATTATCAAACACATCGAAATAAGTAACTTACATCAATCGCTTCCAGAGGGTTCGAACTCAGGACCACCGAAAGTCTGGTGCTCTGCAAACATACCGACCAGGTACTATGGACTCTTCTGTATCACCCACCCTTCCACATTGAACAACTGTCACATGCTGACTCGAGCTGGTACATTGATTAGTGCTGTTATGTGACTATCTCGTGATTGTAAGACGCTTCTTTTCTTAAGAACTAAGATTATTGGCACTTAGATAAATGTATTCATTCACAGTTGTAGTTCTATCACGGATTTATCGTTCACTCTGATAACTAACGTATTATTGTGTCGGGTCACTCACGCTAAAACTAGATATCTGGTACTCTCCATCTTGCCCGACTTTAAGCTTGTACATTTCACACCACAACGTCGAACAGAATTCGGTATTAATTTGAGCACGCTTTTCCCAATTCTCTCTCCACGGAGATATCTTGGGTTACATACCTTACGCTAACCTCTGTTACATAGCGGCTGAATAAACGTTTTTAATGATCGACACTGATCATACATTACTCATCACATGGCCACAATGTTCCCTTCAAACTTACCTGAGGGGGCGGGATAGCGCAGTGGTTAGCGCGTTCGGCTTCGGATCAGGAGATCCTTGGTTCGAATCCCGCCAGGGGCTCGGCAACTTTGTCTGCAGTAGAGAACTGAGAACAACTAGTGGGTCTTGAACCTTCGCTTTTAAACGTCGTTTTTACAATGTGAAAAGTTTTTAAAAAATGACACATTCAATAAATAGTTCCAACGTTTTCACCTACTACCTAGAAATTTAGAATCTATTGTATTTTTGACCAAATCCTCTGTATTGTCATTTTGTTATGTGTATGGAAAATATAGTTTCTTAAAAGTTTAAAACAAGATATTATCTCGTTACGTAACCCTATAATCAATAGTCGTACAGTAATGTGTATCAGAAGCCTTGTACTGATTTGTAACAGCTTCTCGCAGTTAGTTGCATTAATCTCTTCTTCGTAAGATCTTCTTATTGCTCTGAGAAAACGGGCTACAGTGCCTTCCAATTTTTAAATTAAATGTCTTTACTTTGCGTTCATACTAAAGAAGGTCGCGATGACATGCTACTTACAAGTAAAACGTAAATAATATGTGTAAGGGATTATGATATAAGATATCACTTGCACATCACAAAGGATGCAACCTTGATCTTTAAATGAACAACGTGAACAGCACGAGTTAGTTAATAGGAAACATTATACCGTTGTTCAAAACATCTTTATGTCTTAATGATGAAACTGATGCTTTTAAGCAGATGTTAAAATGTTTAAAGCAGTACTCTACAATCACATTTTCTTTGATAACATTTAACATTTAAAATTGTTTTTACTTTACAAAACCAACATGAAAATATTGTAATCCGACATAAATAACCTTATAAGTTTATATCCAATGCATGTAAACATTAAACAAACTCATTACCTTCGCACGCACATTAACCTAACAAACACCATATGACATTCAAGATCTCGAAGGTGACCTTACAATCTGTAAGTGTCATGTGGTTATCCTGGTAAATGTTTCCGCTACAGTACTATCAGAGGGACATTTCTCACAACAATTTGACAAAGCGAGGCTTTACTCATTAACCTCTTTAGCCTATCTTTATGTATGTGACCCCGTATTCACTAAAGTCGTTTAGCACCAGCTCCATTGTTTTGAGAACTCGAGCAGTCGATTTCCACATTGTTATATCTAGAGATGTTATTTTTTGTTAATTTGAAATGAGTAGGTCTTTTGACTACTCCTCCAGGTTGATTATACTGTGATAAGTCGGTACGAAACCGCTAACGCATTTTGCACGTGCAATGTATGACTCGCTAGTCATTTTTGTCCGGACCGTCTCCCTGTCGACACGTTTGTTGTCTGTGTGTTAAAGCTGGAACCAATAACACATATGACATCAAATGCTCTGTGATGCTTCGTGTGTACAGCTCATTCTGTGTTGTCTCGTGTGGCAGCTGGATAACCAATGTTTATAGCGTTAATTTACTGGTTACTCACTCTTGAATGAATGAATGAATGAATGGTTTATTCTCAAGAAGATCACAAAATGTGACATAGAGAAAATACAAATGTACAGTATGAGTTACGGGAGCATACGTAGACAGGTTTTTACGTAGTTACATAATTTCAGTTGTAATGCTTTATGCTTACAAGACATTAGAGATATAAATTTGTCTAAAGATGGGTTGTTACAATAATAGTGAGGAAGAAATGAATATCTAATGTTATTTAGTGATGGACAGTACAACACGAGATGAGCCTCATCTCCAATTGAAGATTTAACGTTACATTTAAGCCAATTTCTATTTGCAAAATTTTGAGATAGCCACACATAACTTAAGCCAGTACCTTCCAAAGTTGTTTTAACAACATTGATAAGTGGTAAATATACATTTGGGTCATTATATTTCATTATATACATGATTCTATATAAAATACTCGACAATGTACCAGTTGATGAGATTAACTTCCACCAATATGAAATAATTCTAGTCTTAATGAGTACATCAAGTGGGTACCTTCCCAGTTCCCCATATACCATGTAGTCTGGGGTTGACTGTTTAACTTTTAAGATATATTTACAAAATTTCAAATGTACCCTTTCTAAAAGAATACTTTTCTCGAAACCCCAAACTTCGGCTCCGTATAACAAAATTGGTTGAACAAGGTTATCAAACAGTTTAAGTTGACAATCAACTGAAATATCTAACAGGCGCAGTTTTCTAAAAACAGCGTACATTGCCCGTGAGGCTTGCTCAACAATTCTCTTTTGAGCTTTAAAAAATCGACCAGTGCGAGTAAATAAGATACCCAGATATACATATTCAGAAACCTGTTCAATAGTTTGCTTTTGTAGCGTGAAAACATGATTATTTTTATCCAACCTCTTACCAAAAATTAATATCTTTGTTTTTGAAACATTTACAGTTAATTTCCATCTCTTACAATAATCATCAAACAAAGTTAATGTTTTACTCAGATCAGAGGGAGTCTCTGCGAATAGGATTATATCGTCTGCATAAAGTAACAGAAAAAGTTTAAGATAAATGCCAAGGTGGTGTGTAATATTACTATTAAGATTCTCGAGGCCATTGATCTTGTTAAATAGTAAATACTCTTCTAAATCGTTTAGATACAGTGCAAAGAGGAACCTTAGACCTGACTTACGAAGCTTGAGGTGTCACTCAACACAAGAGATCAAAACTGGGGTTCTATGAACAATGATATCGCATAGCTTTATCGAACATGATACATTTGTTTAAGAACTGCTTCCTTTAATTTAAAAACATTGTCTTGCAATTGTTTTTATTTTTTTGTTTCTGTGAGATCACTTTATCTAACTAAAACGTGCTACTGTCCCTTTAACTGTATTATTGGCTTTTATTGCATCGAGCAACATATAGCTCTTGAAGTTTTCGTCGCCTCAAATGAACTTACCATTTAAAGGATCAGCAGGGCATACATGATTAAAACACATCTCTGTGGAGCAAATTGCTTTATTACAATTGTATACCAAGAACAATTGATAGACAACACTGGAAGGCAAACAATTCTTTGCGAATCCTTTATTCAAGGAACGAACAACCATAGATCCGTGTCATACATGTAATATGATTGACAAAAAAAGCTGTTTATGAGAAATATTGTTTATTCAGGACTGATGAGGATCCACTGTGTTGACACAGTGCACATCGACAGGAAGTGTGAAGTGTGAGTTATTCCCCTAGATACCATTAAATGAAATAAGACACGAGAGTCTCTTGACTAATCTCGCCACACAAATCTGACAATATTTCATACATAATTAAAAAGGTATAAAAACGTTAGCACCAGCATGGTAAGTCTACCACAGGTTAGTTACCTGCTCTAGATACTAATCTTCTTTTCAAATTCCCATCATAATTTGCTTTAAAATTTGTGTTTCATTTCAATGAACGGAATTCTTTAACTGTTTTCAATGAATAAGAACGATCGGCTTCAATATCAATAATGATAAAAATAAAATCCCCTAAATGTTATTTCAAATGTAATTTGTGCTGACAATAAATGAATAATAAATAAATATATATATATCATGGCCACTTCATCCCGTAAATGTAATAATTCAAAGACAAAGCGAAATTGATTTATGGGATGTCGTGCATTGAATTAGAAAGGGCATTTATATTGTTGAGAGATAATGCATGGTTAGTTACAAAATGTAAATGCATGCTACATACAAACCGAAATAAAAATATTCGACTTTCTGAAGCGAAAAGATTAAATATCCTAAAACACCTAACATGTTTAGAAATCAGCAGTAGTGAAGTATACATTGTAGACTCAAAATGTGTCTGAGAATTAATTATTTTTAAAAAATGATTATTTTCTTTAAATCTGATGCCAGTCACCTGGTCCTACAGTTTCATGTGTGTCAGTATCTTTTATCTGCAAATGTGTCAGAGGATACGTTCAGACTAGGTTTGAGGTTGTCATCGATTAAGTACAGTTTATATTACATATATTCACTATATAGATAGCTTTTAATGTAGAACTTGTATGGGGATTAATTCCCCCCAATACTGTGACGAAGGGTTACGAAGACTAAATCATTTTTCAAATGTGTGGAACTGAGTGGATTTCTTGAAACTTTTCTTTTCCAAAGTTCTTCTTTCGTACTAGTTGCATCTTCATACAATTTTGGTACCTCAAAACCTGTACTGGATAATCCATTATACAATTCTACTTGTCACAGTGTACCATGACCTTCAGAGCCTTTGCTTCGGGAGTTATAAACGTTTCAAAAGCCTGTAACGTCTGACGCAGGGTGAAATGGTGGGTGATCATCGCTTTGACGTCTACTCTTCCTGTTTGGATCATCTTTATAGCAGCAGGATAACTGGAAAGAAAACAACCAGAATCCGTAAAAATATTTTCGCAAATTATAACCCTTTTTAGAGTATATTTTTAAGCATGTATGCGATAATAAATAATTTCTTTCGAATGACGAAGTTCAGTACTCGTAAGAGAAACGTTTAATTGCTTTCAAAAATTCATTTCTTTAAGTCTACTCCAGGTTCCGCGATTAAAGTATACTTCCTTCTGTACACCACTGTACACAAACACTCACCAATTCACATATCTGTACACCCCATCCCTAATCTACGACTGCAGTATACTTCCCTCTGTACACCACTGTACACAAACACTCACCAATTCACATATCTGTACACCCCATCCCTAATCTACGACTGCAGTATACTTCCCTCTGTACATCACTGTACACAAACACTCACCAATTCACATATCTGTACACCCCATTCCTAATCTACGACTGCAGTATACTTCCCTCTGTACATCACTGTACACAGACACTCACCAATTCACATATCTGTACACCCCATTCCTAATCTACGACTGCAGTATACTTCCTTCTGTACATCACTGTACACAAACACTCACCAATTCACATATCTGTACACCCCATTCCTAATCTACGACTGCAGTATACTTCCTTCTGTACACCACTGTACACAAACACTCACCAATTCACATATCTGTACACCCCATTCCTAATCTACGACTGCAGTATACTTCCCTCTGTACATCACTGTACACAAACACTCACCAATTCACATATCTGTACACCCCATTCCTAATCTACGACTGCAGTATACTTCCCTCTGTACATCACTGTACACAAACACTCACCAATTCACATATCTGTACACCCCATTCCTAATCTACGACTGCAGTATACTTCCCTCTGTACATCACTGTACACAAACACTCACCAATTCACATATCTGTACACCCCATTCCTAATCTACGACTGCAGTATACTTCCCTCTGTACATCACTGTACACAAACACTCACCAATTCACATATCTGTACACCCCATCCCTAATCTACGACTGCAGTATACTTCCTTCTGTACACCACTGTACACAAACACTCACCAATTCACATATCTGTACACCCCATTCCTAATCTACGACTGCAGTATACTTCCCTCTGTACACCACTGTACACAAACAATCACTAGCTCACATATCTAAACACCCCGCCCTGGATGCGCCCCTGCAGTTTCTCTCAACAACACTCAGCAGTTTACATGTCTGAACACCCGCCCGGCAGCGCCAATGCAGTATACTTTCTCCTGTACACCACTGTAATCAAACTCTCCCCAGTCCAGATATATCTGAACAACCCACCGCAGATGAGCCTCTGTAGTATATTTTCTTCTGCGCATGACTATTCATAAACACTCACCAGTTGACGTATCTGAACACCCCCTTGATGTCAACTTCTTTGGAAAAGGCGACGCCAAGTGGCAGGATCTCCTTCTTGTTGGGTCGTCCAACACCTACTAAAGTACCTCCCGGTTTGGTTGCCTGGAATTTACACATATCGTACAGTGTGCTTTGAGTATAAAGAGGTAGGCTTCAATGCAGAATTTAACAAGTTGACCTAACTCATGTCAGAGGGAAAACCTGGATCAATATTACACGATAAATTACGATGAAAACTATTGAACCGATACACCTGAATCCTTCTTTGGTTGATAAGAATCAGAGCTGGGCGTGGTGTTTAATGGTTACACCAAAATGGCAATTCAACACAATAAAGAGAGGGTTGGCAGTAACTAGCGAAGTCCGTAAGCGTTTAGAACAATTATTTGGCTGTTTGTGACGTACATGAATCCCAAGTTCGAAACTGTAATCGGAGCTACTGCATTCTATGGTCACTTCTGGTTGACCACCAAGAGCAGCCTCGATTTGGTCTGCAACATCCATGATTTCCCGCCCTTTCACGTTGATCACGTGGTCGGCGCCAAATGACTTCGCTGCTTCAAGTCGGAAGTCAGTTATGTCTGGCAAAGCAATGTGAATGTTATTATTATAGTGTACAAAGTGAATAAGGCTACCCAGATTTAAATATATCATCTTCATGAAACAAAGTTGTGTTTCGATCGGTCCACGTCCATGATTGTAATCGTGTCAAGGGGTAAAAACCAATCTCATTGAAATCAGGTCGAAACTTGTCCCTGGTATCTCGCTGCGTTTCTTGATCTGACCACTGCTCCATAAGAGCCGCGTCAGACGGCCTTGACCGCCAGACTGTGTCAGCCAATGTGCATCGGGGCTGGAAAGACATTGGCAACTTTTGAATTGACATTCAAATCACCACATCTAACCTTTGTATCTCGGAAATCGAGCTTCTGGAACCAAGAAAATCCGAGCTGGGATGAACGCAAAATGATCGTTTGTTTGTATACTATCATGACGAATGCGCTCATATTTGGTCGGAAATTTAGCTATGCCTGCAACCCCGGGGAAGATAATGAGGAAGATTTATTATCGTGAAAATATTTGTGTTTGATTTTCCATTTTCTTCGTCTAAGAGCAGTTTCAGAAATTTTGGAAGTTATAGTGAAGAAATTTACCAAAACAAAACTACGACACATTGTTGAATAGATCAAAAAGCATTTATCTCAAAATAAGGGCGACAATAATTTTTTCAAAGGGTTTCGAGGAATTATTTTCTATTTTTAAATTTCAAAGTAAGTATTTTTCTGAATGGTGGCAGATATAAAAATCAACTGCAGAAACAGAAACATTTGCAGTTCATTTGATAAATGACGTACAGTTACATATTTCGAACTCAGTTCCCTCGCCCCCTCCCTTTGGATAATTGACCGTAAAATGAATGACTCCCGAGGGTGCTCCCCCCTCTCGCTCTTTCGCTTTCATTCAAAATTCCTGGATCTGCCACTGGTGTGTATCTAAAAAGCGATAATTATTTTTTCAGTAAAAAAGCTGATCATACAATTCAAAATTATAGATCTCAGTTGCAACAACAATGCTCTTCATGTTTTATGCTTTCTATTAAAAAAATTGGCAAAACATTTTTAGAGCGTCCCTTACTTTTGACTTTCCGCAATCTTTGATGATCAGTCAAAAGCGATATGTACGAGGACCTGTGATTGGTTAAAATAATTGAAGGTGAAAGGTCACGGTCAAGGCCGTCTGACACGGCTTTTATGGAGCCGTAGTCAGATCAAGAAACGCAGCGAGGTACGAGGACAAGTTTCGAGCTGATTTCACTGAGATTGGGTAAAAACAGTTCTTGCCAGAGTTTAGGTACTTAGAGCATAATTATTTTATACGGTACTCAGTGTGCAAAGGAATAGCCGTTTGTTAGAATGTTCTGAGGTTGCAATGAATCCTCACGTTTATGGCAGACAAGTTGAACATAGGTACGGTTATTCAAAAATACGAATCATCTTTTAATCATTTATTCATTTTGAACTACATATATACGATCAAGTTTTTACTATTAATTGTAGAGCTGGAATAAATGGAGATCATTCAACTTTCCTGTTAGTGCAGTGATTCACACATATCTGTCAATTTGAGCCGATTTGCAAATGTTAATATTTGATCCTTTCCAATCTATAATTGCCTGCAAGCCCAATCCAATTATTATTAAAGATGATTTTTTTAAAACTGACAATATCCCTCTACTTATGTCGCTTTCCAAGCTTTTCCTACGCCCCTTTGTTGTCGCCAATCAATGTTGATTCACGTTGGTTAACAATTTACATGTCAACATGTCTGTCCAGGCAGAAACGTTGAGGCGTTTCAGTGTTAATGCTTAAAACAAGAATAGATCAGTTACATCTTGGTGCCATGGGTAATCGCAAGAACGTGTCAGTTACATCTTGGTGCCATGGGTTATCGCAAGAACGTTTCAGTTACATCTTGGTGCCATGGGTTATAGCAAGAACGTGTAAGTTACATCTTGGTGCCATGGGTTATAGCAAGAATGTGTCGTTTACATATTGGTGCCATGGGTTATAGCAAGAACGTGTCAGTTACATCTTGGTGCCATGGATTATCGCAAGAACGTGTCAGTTACATCTTGGTGCCATGGGTTATAGCAAGAACGTGTCAGTTACATCGTGGTACTATGAATTATCGCAAGAACGTGTCAGTTACATGGTGATGCCATAGGTTATCGCAAGGAGCCATCCCATACTTACACTACCGGCTACAAACCTTGCTCGATACCAGCGAACTACAGATTCATACTGCTATCGCTGTCAGATAAGCACTAGTTTTATACCTTACTACATGTTCATCAGTTCCCTATATCAGATATTGTTGCTGAGTGCCCTGCTGGATTCGAACCCAGACTTCTTGAACGCATAACGAGGAAGTGTTTATGGAATGCATATGTAATGTAATACTGTGTATTTTGGACCAAACTATTTGCAAAAGTACAAATTATAGTACATTTTCGGGTTGAATACCTTGCGGTTTTCATCCCAACCCTCAGAGTCAAGCCACATCGCACTCCTGACCGTAGAAACAGCTTACAACACTAAAACAAGCCTCGAAAAAACAAGCCTCGAAAATCGATGGTTAAGTTCTCTTTACATTCAGTAGCCGTCCATAGATGTAGGTAATGTGATCCCACATATAACAATGTTACATTTATTCAATATCTTAATCAGATGGAGTAAGTTAATATACCTATGTCAACATACCTGTCATTATCACCTGCGCGGCTCCACTTGCCTTTGCTGCCATTAGGCACAACGTTCCAACAGGACCTGAAGAAATATAGATTGATTGAAAAGTTGTAAATAATTTTGTTCTCTTCTTCTTTAATATCGTTGTTGTATTTTTTCTATTATGTACGATAACAACAGTAAAAAATCAAGTATTTTACAGCAGGGGAGACATTTACATTACTCAACTCAAGAGTACTATAATTTGGATTAACCCAATGAACGTTCACATGATGAAACTATAATCCAATCTTGTGTCAAAAGGTCTTGAAGACATGTAAGCACATAACAGCCGTGATAATGTTTTAGTTGTTTGGATCCAAGATAAAAACTATTTTACGCCATTTTGATCGAACTAACTAAAGTGGAGGTAAAAGGAATTGTCAACCCGAAGCAAAATACATATTGCCTCGGGCTCGGACTTTGTCATTTTGATTTAAAACATTACTTTTTTCGGTTTGCTGGTTTATATATTGCCTTCAGTCCTACGAACAATTAGCAAGCAGAATAATTTTAGGACACACAAATGATGTATTGTCCAACATTCAAACAATTTAGAGTTTATGTTGAAGTAGTGGGACAGAATAAAAAACGTAGAACTTACAAAAAAACCTCACGGGCTTGTGCAGTGATCTATGAACCTGATTTGTAAAAACCACTCACCTGACCGACTGTTCTTTATTGCCCTATGTATAGATATTGTATGTGTCTGTTTGTCTGAACATAAATCTATCAACTAATTTTCCTCGTATTCCTTGATTGATGTATTTAATGTGTTTATGTCTTTACAACAATCCAATCGGAACAGATGAACCGTACGTAATTCCTCGGATTCTTGTCATAATAATTCGCTTTCTCAAAATGCAGCCCTATCAAAGACGTTGCAACAGTGTCAAGCGACACAGCGTAACACCAGTGACTTACTGTCTCAGAATTATACTATTGCATAAAAAGTCTGAGTAATCTCTAATAAGACTGTCACTGTGTCGTATACCTGCTCCAGTGATGAGTACTTTGCTTCCCAGAGTTACCTCCCCTCGTCTACAAGCGTAGATTGCAACACTGAGGGGTTCCACTAATGCGCCTTCATCAAGGGACAGCGTATCCGGCAGTCTGGAAATGGTTTTATAGTGCATAAGTTCTGAGAGGATTTATTTTATTTCATGAAAAGTGAAACGATGTCCGTACGAGTTATGATATGGCAAGAGTGTTTCGGCAACTTTGAAATATTTGTGATGTCAGAATTAGGTTTCCTAGTGTGATACGTGAAACCAAAGGAACTCGTAGGAGCAAAGCATGTTGCACGTGTAACTCGAGGTAGGAATATGACACGTGCAACACGAGCTATGAATATTCCACGTACAAATGCTTGTAATTTTTTTCGGGCGAGTCCCGTATTGCAAGATGCATGTTTTATGCGTTATGTTATCTTACTGAAATAAGTAAGAGAAACGATCAAGATACCTTACTTTGCTCTGGCGACCATCAGTTTCATTTTTCACATTGAGTTAGTGAATTTCTTGCTATAACAAGTGTATTTTTTGAACTATCAATATTATATCTCATTTAACCTCAAAAGTTAATTTAGCTCTTTTAAAGATCGGTAAAAAACGGAACACGTGTAAATCAAGGAGAGAATTGTGGTATCTGTTTCGATGTATCAATTGAGAACCAAAGGTTTCTAACGCTTTGATTTTTACGTGATAAAAGTTATTCACTGTGCGATAAAATGAAATGCTAGAATACCCTTTATCGTAGTATAATCAGTCACTCCTTACTTGAAGCAGAAATCTTCGGCGTGTGCATAGTATCTTCGGATGTTTCCGTCATCAGGGGGCGTGGCACAGAAGACAATATTTGGACATAAGTTGTATCGTCCCGACTTACACTGGTCACAGTGCCGATCTGGCGTGCCTGGCTCGATCGCAACACGGTCACCTGAAGTATTTGTTTTCTAATCAATAAAAATGATTGTAGTTTTCCCATAAATGTTCAAAGAACCTACCTCGATATCAGTCTAGCTTAAATGCAATTTTTAATGATTTGACTTTTTCTCGTTATTGTAGATTTTGTCGTTATGACGATTTCATGAAGTGTTGTATATAGCTGATGACCTTAATATCGCTTGAAACGTTTGTAAATCTAATACAGAAAATATGTTAGTTATATGCGACCCTGAATATTTTATAGGGATCGACTTTCGTGTATATTCAGCTTCATTGATTTTTCCCGCAGAATGGCTTCGTTCTGTTTCATTATTGATCCGGCATATTGAACGTTTATTAAAACCGAGATCCATAGCCAGTGAGATCAAGTTCATCCGTTTCATTGATCATTGATTAAACATACAATGAAAAGGCCATCATGTTGATGATATTCACAATCATGAGCGACGCAAAGGAATACCATTCTGACCTTGAGTCGGAGTTACATGCCCTACAATTCATTTTCGAACCAATAAAACACTTCAACAGTTTAAAACATCTTCCATCTCTCTGGTCTAATATAGAATACAAAAAACAGCGCTTGAAGACTTCACAAATCTACATTCACTTCTCACTTGTACTTTTATCATTACCTGTTTCATTAGGTGATTCCTTGGCAATGCGTATTTTAATCTACCTATTCTATTCTATCCGAGGAACAAAGCTTCTAGTGAGTGAGTGAGTTGAGGTTTAACGCCGCTTTCAAGATTATTTCACTTATATCGCGGCTGCTAGTATTATTGCAGGGAGAAAGCCCGCAACACCATTGTGGCTATGGATTGCGGTGAAACCTGCGAGCATCGGCTGGAACTAGCGAACCATGGGTCAACTGCGCTGAAACTCAGTTTAGCATTGCACCCAAACCTGACTGCGTGTAGAACAGTACTCTACTGCAGACAAAGATGCCGAGCCCCTGGCGGTATTCGAACCACGGACCTCTTGATCCGAAGCCGAACGCGCTAACCACTGCGATATCCCGCCCCACAAAGCTTCTAGTACAGGTCCTTGCATATAAGAAAAGAAATGCTAAGTAACACGCTTGAATCGTTAAGTATTTTTTTTATTTAAACTATTCGTCTTGATAAAACATCCATAAATTTACTCAGACTTGTTCTCCAATTCAGTCTTACCGGTTTGACATATCACACGTTCGATGTTTTTTTCCAGTCGTATCAACTGCTATATAGTAAAAATGCAAACTACTTCAATTCTTCTTCAAAAAAATGTTTCGGAACTTGTTTATGCAAGGGTTTCATTTCGATAACACTGCTTATCCAGTTCACTACAAACATCTTGTTCAAGCCACACCTACAAATAACTTCGCCCATTTCGAGTATCTCAGAGCAGGTCGTTTCAACATTGGGGATGTCCAATGGCATGGTCTTGGAAGTTCTCTCAACAGTTTGGACGTTACAAATAAGGTATTGAGGTATGTGTCAGTCAGGACAACTATGTTACACGTACAACAACGCACTCGGGCTATAGCTTCGTTTCATGAGATAGAAACTACCGCTAAATGTAACTGTGGCACTACATGAAGACCTATGGGGGCCGAAAAGCGTGTCTTTACATGTGGCAAAGCCTTTCTGAAACCAGACCCTGGAAACGTAAACAACCTTTCGCTTTGAGGATTCCATTTCGGTAAACATAAAATTAAAACAACTTACTGTATAAATCTTATTATTATATGATCAAAGATTTGTATCAAATTTTATTGGTCCAAAAACGGTCACATGACAGTTCATAGAAAGCGATCTTGACTTGAGAACAATAAAAAAAGTCAATCAACTTTGATATTGACCCACTGCAAGCTCGGTCAGTATTGTTTTACTCAGGTCAATAAAAACGATATTGACCTCTACAGAAGTCTATAATTATATCTTGATTGGTGCTCACTAGCTAATTTATGGAATCGTATGATTATATCGTGCTTGGTCACTAGCTAATTTATGGAATCAACAGGTCAACCAAGTAAAAAATTCATAAACGGAAATTAAGAAACTTGTGTTTGCTTGTAGGCTTAACCCTATTAGTAAAGCGGTACGTACCTATTGTGAGAGACTTGACCTTTTTTCCGACCTTGACAACAGTGCCACTCCCCTCGTGTCCACAGATCATAGGCGCCCTGAGTTTGAACCTATGGGATCCCCCCATCTTCCAGTACATGATGTCAGACCCACAGATCCCTACAGACCCCATCTTCAGCAAGACCTCTGAAACAGACGAATGCTCAAGTTCATGATATTTTTTAATTCAATGTTTATTCGGTATAAAGGCCATAGGCCCACGTACAAAATTGATCAAAATTAATAGCGTGACAAAAAACACATCTTAACCTTAAAGCTTCTTTAACAAACTTTGCTAAGTTAATAAGAATATGTACTTTATGACAACTTAATAATACATTAAATTTATGGATAGAAGGATTTTTCCAGAACTACTCAGGAATATATTTATCTCTCAAATCGGTATATACTTTAAAAAATAACACAACATGGTATTCATCTTCAATATATCCATTCACACATGATCTACAAAATCTTTCTTTCCTAACGATACCACAACGTCTGCCAACATTTATCTTTAAAGTTAATTCCCCTGATCTTAGGAGAAATAAAAGCCTTCTATATTCTCGGTTCATAAAGTTGGTTATATAACCCTCAACTGTAAGTAGAGATTGATAACTTTGATAGAGACATAACTTTTTAGATTCACAAACTTTAGAAAGCCAATCTTGCTGATGACAATCCTTAACTCTCTGAACAAACTGATTAATAAATAAAGAAGTATTACCCACTTCCTGCGAAATCCAGGCAAACCCAAAACCATAGTAAAAAGGAGCATCTTTACCTTTGAAGCCCGGCCCATGCATGTAATACGATTGCATTCATCCAAAGATTTACAAAGTAGATAACCTTGCTTCGGATATCTATGATTTGGCATGGAAAGCAACTTTAACCAATACTGAATACATCTTTTATGACAGTCAACATATAAACTATATCTACCACATTCACCGAGTGCAGCTGCATTCGAAACATAATTACCTACACCAATCACATATTTACAAAACTTTATATGGAAACGCTCAATACATTCAAACTTCGAATGACCCCACACTTCACTAGAATATAACAAAATTGGTTTATCTCCGCATCAAATATCTTGAATAAAACTAAAGGAGATATATTATTAAATTTAAATTGTAATTGTTTAATTGCAACTAAAGCTTTTGATGCCTTATGTACGATAACTTCAATAACCTTTGACCAACATAACCTGTTGCAAAACGTTAACCCAAGATAATTATAAAAGGTTGATGTTTTAAACATCCTTTTTTCAGAGGATCTTAACGTACCCCCGTTTCTAAAAACTAGAATTACAATTTTATCTAAATTGACTTCAAGACCCCATTTGATGCTAAACTGTTCTTACACTTTTATCTTTCTCTTTAAACCAATTACACTATCATCAAACAGACACAGATCATCAGCATAAAATAATGATAAAATATCAAGAAACTCTTGACCGACAAATATACCTCGGACACCCGATTTCTGCAACATAGTATCCAAGTCAACAACAAAGAGAGAGAATAGCAATGGACTCAACGTACACCCCTGTCTAACGCCACTCAATGTATCAAAATAAATAGATATGGAACTATTGAAGTTTAACAGCAGATTTAAGCTTTGAATATATGTTCAACAATACTGTAAATACTTTTCCATGAATGCCTTTCTTTAAAACTGAGAACCATAATAACTTACGATTAATAGAAACAAATGCCTTTCTGAAATTAACAATTAAGCAATAAAAACGACTATTTTATTTCGAGAGATATTTTTGAACGAGACACTGAAGAGTGAAAATGTTATCGGTGGTGCTATATCCAGCACGGAACCCAGCCTGAGACTCAGGAATCAGTTCATAATATTGTGTGTTCATGAACATATCCGAGGACACAAGGACGTTCACCTTTGAGTGACACAAACAGGTTTAAAATATGAAATGTGCTTTTTTCATATATATCACTTATTATATTTACAATTCTCGACTTGACTGGTTGTCACACTGAAAACAATGAAATCTCTTAATGTTCAGTAAAGAGCGTATGCAACTTTTGTAAAATGTTCAAGTTTTATTGACAAGTTTGACAAGAAAGATTCCTTTGTATGAAAAATAGTATTAATAGACCACATACCATCCTCCCTAGGTTCTGGCACTGGCACCTTTTCCTTGAAACAGAGAAACAAATAACTACTAGCACATTATATTAAGAAGGTCGCCTATCTTCGCGTCTTGAAGATGCGATGAGTGTCTGTTGATACACGAACTATAGAACGCCATATAAAAAAAACATTTTGAAATTTTAGTAGCTAGGGTTACTCTCAAGCTATTCTACGGTATTATGAAAGAAGTTTTACATTTTCACAAGGTTATTTACGTCGAAGTGGGTGAGTGAGTTCTTGTTTAACGCCGCTTGGACAATATTTCATCCATTAGCGGCGTTATCTACGTAGAAGGTATATATCTTGTTCATATGCAGTGCAATGTTCAACTTGAGTGTTGGAAAAGGTGAAATAGTGTCGAAAGAGAAGGGAGGAGGGGAGATTAAACGGAAAAAGAGGGAAAAGGAAGGGGAGATGTGAAGAGATTGGAACAGAGAGGGGGTTGAAGAGAGGAGGAGAAAGAGGTGGGTCAAGGGGAAGAAAAAATGTAGAGATCACAAGATCAGACGGAAGAGGGTAGAGAAAAAAGGGAGAAAGAAAAGAGAGTTTCGGAAGAAGACCACCACGATCGAACTTTGCAATATAGGAAACGGTATACAAAAAGCCCCCGAGGAAAAAAGTGACATAGAGAGATGCATAAAAGAGAAAACGAAACACCACATGTAAACAACATGAGGGACACACAAACTAGAAAGACAGATGGACACAGAAAACCAAACAAAAGACACAGACAGACGAGACAGGCCGAGGAACAGACATACAGGTGGGCCATACAGACACATTAACTAGTGAATCAACTGTCCGGGCTTATTTCACTTTTAAATCGTTCAACGATATCTATATAGTTTATCACCTTTAACGAGGCATAAGAGTTACACCTACAACATATTTGAAATACCTACAATAACCAAATCGTCAATTGCCCTGAGCACTGCAGCCTCGTTGTCTAACGCCATGTCTGTTGTACGGTTATGCTTATCACGCCCCGGATCTGGGTCACAGCACCTCCTATATATGGAGCTGAGTGTTCTAGGTCATTGCAGTTTATTCATATCATGTGCTATATGTATTTAAATCCGTATGGCTGGAAACTACATGTAAGGTCGACTAAACATCAGTTGAAAATAATGTTCGACAATATTGACATGACGTGATGATTTTTCCTAGTGTGTGTTTTGTTGAACCTGGTTACGTCTTTGAAAATATTTCTTTGAGTTGTTCTTTCAGGAAAAGGTTGCATGTTGAGATAATGTTCACTTGAGACAGTTATCGACTTGGTTGCAGATAAAACTGATTTCTTCCAATTGACCACAAAGTCCAATATTTGGAGTAGATAGAAGTGTTGTACAAGAATTTCTAAGTGCGAAACAAATCAAGTAGAGGTTCAAACGATTTTCATCCCGTCGGTCTAGGCTTACTGCTGGTTGGGTGGTACTGCACTGAATTTCAGTGTAGCATTGCACCCAAACCTTACTGCCTGTAGAACAGTTCTCTACTGCAGACAAAGTTGGCGAGCCTCTGGCGAGATGCAAACCACGGACCTCTTGATTCGAAGCCGAACGCGCTTACCACTGCGCTATCCCGCCCCGAATTATCTCGAGAAGCCGACAAGAAAAGACCGTAAAATAGCAAAAGGTTGCAGGTTCCACTCCTACAATGTAATGGTGAAAATACGTAAATATTTAAGCGATGAAGAACCTTCTCAACAGGAGATAAAATTATGAAGTGAATGTTACGTAAAGGAGAGCACGACTACGAGAACTTGCCACAGATTGTAAACTTTGTGAGAAGAGACAGCTCGAGGACCAAGACAGTTCGAGTATTTCCCGATTCTCAGGGTTAACAATCTCTGGTAAATCCGAGTATGAGTGGTTTCTCCTGCTTATTAACCGTCAAAGATAGCCTTAAAACAGTATTTAACATCGACACTAACACGTGGACGGCATAATAAATGGATCCCATGTGATACACGGTATATCGATTACGTAGGCATCATATAAGAGACTGCCAGAATTTCACGAAAAGCTCGTGTATAACTTGCCACTGTTAGTTTATAAATCGAGTATGTCTTTCTCAATATTTATTGAGGTTTAATATATGTGATTATAGATAGAGTAATTCAGTGGTTTCCAAGATCCAGGGTAAAGTATTTAGATTGATAAAAAATATGTATTTTAATGTTAAATCATGCATTTCATTAAATGAAGGTTTCACCTCCTTTTTCGATTGTATGTGCGGTGTCCGACAGGGCTGTCAGCTGTCTCCATTTCTCTTTTCTCTATATGTTAATGATATTATTGACTTCTTGGGAGATGATGATCAGAGGTGTATAGAGATAGGAGTTCTTCAGATTTTCATGTTGTTATTTGCAGACGATATGGCGGTTGTAGACAGTACGGTCATAGGTCTTCAAAAGAGGTTAGATAAATTAAGTAGATATTGTAATAAATGGCAGCTTAAGGTTAATGTTCAAAAAACTAAAGTAATGGTATTCAGAAAGGCCGGAAAGCTGAGGAAATATGAAAAGTTTTTCTTTAACGGTGGTCAGTTGGATATTGTTAGTTCTTATAAATATCTTGGTGTACACTTTTCCAGTTCAGGTTCATGGTATATTTCACAGAAGATTCTTTCAGAACAGGCTTTGAAAGTTCTTAGAATTATTCGCTCTAATTTGTATAATTGTATAAATCTTCCATTTAAAGTTTTATTGCATATTTTCGATGTCAAAATTTTACCGATTCTTCTGTATGGTACAGAAGTTTGGGGATTCCATCCATCTTCTGACGCTGCCCGAGTCTATGATAATTTTTGTAAAGATGTTTTGCATCTAGGTAGAACAACGCCTAATTTAGTAGCTCGAGGCGAGCTAGGTAGATATTCTCTCCGAGTTCATCAATATGTAAGAATTATCAAATACTGGGTAAGGCTCTTGTTTCAGCAGGATAATGTTATTTTAAAAAAAAGCTTATGATTATCAGTATAGTTTGGCAGAGAACAGAGAAATGTTGGGCCTTGAATTTTAAACAATTGTTGTTCAGTTATGGTTTCGGTTATGTGTGGTTAAATCAAGGTGTTGGACATATTAATGTTTTTATTTCTTTATTTAAGGAAAGGTGTATTGCTATTGATAACCAATTTTTTCTTGAAAGTATTTCAAACTACTCTAAACTCCAGTTATATAGCACTATCAAAATTGAAGTTAAATGTGAAGATTATATATCGTTGGTTACTATACCAGTGTATCGTATTGCATTGTGTAAATTTCGATGCTCCAACCATAAATTGTTAATTGAGGAGGGAAGAAAGATCGGCCTACCTCGCAGCCAAAGACTATGTCCATTTTGTATCGTTCAAGTAATTGAATCTGAGTATCATTTTTGTATGGAATTTGACTTTTATGATAATCTTCGTCGGAGCCTGCTCCCTAAATACTACACTTCATTCCCTACTGTTAGTAAATTTCTGCAGTTGATGTCATCACGAAATAACACTATTGTTAACAATCTGGCTAAATATGTATTTCTAGCATTCAAGAAACGATCCAGTTTCCTATCATACAACTAGCAATGTATATCATTTTATGGCGCTTCAACTATATTTAATATCATGATGCATGTACATGTATAATGGGCCGGTGGCCCCTTTACGGAAATAAACACAGTTTCAATTCAGTGGTTTCTGTATGGGTTCCGTTGTAGTGTGGTATAATTTTTAGTACATGTAGCAAAACATTGCATAGTTAAGTTCAGGCACGTTAGCTGTGAAAACTTTAACTTTGGACTTATTTTTATTTCATTTTCACTTTTCGATTATGATTGTTTGATAAAGTTGTGTTAGTAAGTTGCTGGCCCGTCAATAATTGTCAATTATTTATTTCTCATTTCAAAAAAAAAAAAATTCAGGAAAATGTTTATGAAGGTACATTTGGTACTTACATGTCACATCCTGGGAGAAGAAATGTAACCATATGGTACGTACTCGAAAGGCTATTTGAAATGAAGCATTATACTTGAGATTATGAGGTTATAACTTCAGTTGGTTCGCCGGATCTTACAATCAGACTGTACAACCGACTGTACTTACTTTTATTTAAGTAATTAGTAGTTTATTTTTCAAAGTAGATTGTTCGAACAATAACTTCAACACAGGAAATTCACAATTGTTCTTGTCGAAACACTTGATCTAACTCGTGACTCGTTGATTCTGGTCGCGTAAGATAACAACTACACCGGCGCATACAGCTGTTTCAGTGTACATTTCGACACGTGCAACACGCATCGCTCGGGTTTCTCACATCAATCAAATTTAAACCGTGTTTGCTTCTCTTGGAGATGTCATTTATATTATACCGATAATGATAACAAAATAACTCTTATTTTAAACAAGTTTATGCTAGCTCTTTTGATTTTGTTTTGTTGTTTTCTAATGGTTAATGGTCAGTTAATGTCCAAACTAGTTGTTAACTTGCAGCAATTGGTACACCTTCACACATGAATTATAATCCCTCAAAGCTTTGCGTCTCGGAAATACAATATTCGCACGTACCCGGGTGTTCCAATCTATGCACACTTTCAACTGGTTGTAACCTTTTCTAACCGAAAAATTTCAACTACTGATAAAGTGACACAGATTATGTTTCACACATTTGTACGTGGCTTAAATAAAAGCCAAAATACCATATGATCTGAGTTAAAAGTTCAAATCGACTTTATAAATTTGCATCCTTATCTCATAAATGCCAACAATAAGATATTTTTTTGTTTTGAACTGCAATTTAAAAATCATCTTTTATAAGTGTTAGAAGTCGAAATTAAGATTTCCACTTATATGTATTTCATTTAAAATACCAAACTATATTTTCCCCTGTGTCTGGTTTAAATAAGTTTTAAAATTTCGTTTGCGTCATTGGCGCGAGCCACTTTCCGGTTTTCGATCACAAATCTCGACTACTACCTCTTTATTGTCCCTGATACAACTGATAAGCATTGAGGGTGTTTATGTTGGATACATCCAGTACCTTTCCATCAAATAAAACCATATGAGAAGTTTTACATACTGTAGTACAACATACTGTGTGCACCTTTAAACCCTCAAAACTTTTGGTAAAACTACTGAAAGGTTCCTACAAGAAATGCACTAACCTGTACTAAAGGTAAAGAAAGTCCTGAGAAAACTAGAGAAACTTGATCAGTTAACAGCGTAAAAAGGGCGAAGAAGTTACCACGACGTATGCAGAAATTCTGTTCGTTATTTTATCAAATTATAATATTCAGTTTTTCTGCTGTTAACTATCGCTATGTTAGTACCGATATTGCTCCATCTCGAACGTTTGTCTGTTTTTGTTTAGTAAGAACTTCTGTGGATTTAATTAAAGGCAACCATCCATATCACTGATGGAAGAAAAGTCAACAAAATATCAAGACACATACACGCTTAAGTAACCAGCCTTGCCAGTTAGTGTTTAGTCATCAGGAGCCGAGAAGACCATTTCTGAGAAATATATACAGCGGGTCCAGGGACTGATGTCGGCCGGGACCAACGTAAATATGTTTAAATCTATAAGATGTAATTCTGAAATATTTTGGGCATATTTTAAGTGATTGTCTCATAACGGCACAAAGGAAATAAGAGAAGCAATGGGCAAGTCCACCATTAGACAGGCATGACGTGCGATATTACGCGTGCCACTGGTTTACTCTCGATTGAAACAATGACGAGTCGGTTTGGGAAAATGAGCTCTCCAGCTCATCAGATTTTGTATTGCTTAATATTGAAGATTCTGAGAAATAGTTTTCCAGGTAAAATAAGACATTCTCCAGTGTCAGTTTGGTGAATGGTCCACCATTGCACACTTTCAGAATTCTAAATATGTAACTGTTTGTCATTTTTATCATATGTAACTGCAAATGTTCATGTTTCTACAGTTGATCATGTCCTGGATGTCTTTAAATAATTTGAAGCTAAATGATGGGAAAACAGAGCCTTTGTTAATAGGCACTAAACGCAATTTGCGTAACATTCCGGTTAGATCTGTTCGAGTCGGAAGTGATGCAATTCCTTCCGCTGACCGAGCAAAAGACCTTGGCGTCATCATTGATTCAGAACTGACAATGGAACCACAGATAGATAAACTTCGTAAAACTTGTTATTACCATCTCCGTTGCATCAGTCAAAAACGCTATCGTATTACAAGAGATGCTGCTAAAATACTAGTGCAAATGCTTGTTCATTCTAGACTTGATTATAGTAATAGTTTGCTATACAAACTTCAGAAGGTTCAGAACACTGCAGCAAAATAGTGACTAGAACTTTTAAATCATCTTACATAACACCTGTAGGACCATAAGGATCTGCACTGGCTTCCAATTGAAGCGAGAATCAAGTTTAAAGTCCTCTGTATGACGTACAAATGCCAAAATAATTCCGCACCAATATACCTTTCAAAGATGTTGAAGGACTACATCCCTGCAAAAACTCTTCGATCACAGAATTTGAATTTTCTCAAGATACCAAACTATAATCATACCAGTTGTGGACAGAAATCATTCAGTAATGCTGCTCCTCGACTTTGGAATCAACTTCCTCACGTCAAGATATCGCCTTCATTGACTGTTTTAAATCAAAACTCAAAACTTATCTTTTTTCAAGCTATTATTCAGAGACATTATTTCATGATATTTTCCCACTGACTGAATTATCTGACTTTGTGTACTATATTTATTCATATGCTATAATTCATACTCTTCTCTATATTTTATTCATGCCAATACCTAACACCATTACCTTTTATTCTAACATGTATATGCGCTTTGAGCATGCACCTTGTGTATGGAAATAGTGCTTTATAAATACTCATTATTATTTATTTATCTGCCCCCCATTCAGAAAAATACTTTCTTTGAAATTTGAAAATAGAAACCAATTCCTTAAAACCATTTGACAAAATGATTGTCGACCTAAAGTGGTCTTCAGACCTATTCAATAATGTGTCGTAGTGGGTTTTTTTGGGTAAATTTCTTCACTGTAACTACAAAAAGGTCTAAAAACTGCTTTTGGACGAAGAAAATGCCAAATCAAACCCAAATATTTTCACGATAATAAATCTTCCTCTGGGTAGCAGATATACATGTAGCCAAATTTCCGACCAAATATGAACGTATTTGTCATGCTAGTATACAAACAGACGATCATTTTGCGTGTATCCCAGCTCGGCTTTTCTCTGGTCAATTCAGAAAGAGCTCGAATCCCGAGATACAAAGGTTAGATGTGATGTTTTGAATGTCAATTCAAAAGTAGCCAATGTCTTTCCAGTCTCGGTGCTCATTGGCTGTCACAGTCTGTCGGTCAAGGCCGTCCATGGCCGTGTCAGACGGCCTTGACCGATCAAGAAACGCAGGGAGGTACGAGGGACAAGTTTCGGGCTGATTTCAATGAGATTGCAGCTGTTTAAGAGTAACTACATTTTGTAACATTTGCATGCTCTCATACATCCGCTCTCCGACATCTTTTGAAAAAACCTTCAGTAAGCACTAAATGCATTCAAATGCACCAAACTAAAACATAATTGCAATCAGTGACATATCACTGCTTGCCAACATCCTACCTTCATATTCTCTTTGTCACTTTTCCAAAATTAACATCATCCCCTCTCGACAATTTTCCTCAAACCACTCAATACACACCAGCTGAGACAAAGAGACAAATCACTGCCAATAAACAAGGAAATCGCAAGCTACCAGGCTTTATGCTTGCCTTGCAAGATCATCTAACGTATCAAGAGAATTTCCAATGTATTTCCGCGATGCTTGCCTTTATGACTGTTGCAACGGATCTCGATAGTCAAATATGTAATCATATTTGTTTTGAAAGTTTTTGCCAAAGAGGGTGCTGCAATAATAACACGAATTTTGGTGTGTTAAAAGCAATATTTGAATTAACCAGTGATTGAAATTTGCGCAATTAAAAGCTATGCTGGGGAACTTGGAAATAATCAAATAACAAGCAATAATCACTGGCGGCCATTTTTGTGTGCACACCTCTTGGTCATTTGAGGTAGGAAAATTGATTCTCTTAGCTTAGCCGATCGTTAAAAACTGCCTCTTTAGTTTAGGACACCGTCTTGCCGTTATTTCAAAATTGCAGTGAGAATGACAGACTGCTTTCCCATACACAAACTACAACAATCTTCAGTTAGGAATGTTTATTAAAATACAATCTGAGTATATAGTTGATTAAAACTAAACTTTACAGGTAACATTATACTGATTGTAAAACAATTAACTTGGTTAACCACACACAATATTAAAGATACTAACACATAATTAACAACGTGGTTGTATAAGATAAAGTTTAATGTACATTGCATGTAAGTATCATCAGGTGAACAAGTGAAATGATTATGCAGCGTCACATCACTTATACAAGTGCTGCTTGTGCCTGAAGAGAGAGACAACATCAGATCTAAGAAGGCAATGTTCGAAGGCAAAAGTGTCTTGGGTCAATTGATGAATCCTTTCTAAAAAAAACAGTCAAACTTCATAACAACTTCAACGTCAAGTCCCAACAGGGAAATATTCATTTCTATAAAACTGAGAAAATATTAATTTTTATCATGAACACAGAATTATTAAAATTATCATATGAGAAATAATAATATTAGTAATTCTTAATATAGAAACATCAATGGACTGTTTTGGTTTCCTTTGATGATAAATATCAAGGTATCAGTTGTTGTAACCAAAGAGGAAATTATTCAACATCAGAAAAACAATAGGCATGATACAAGTTTTCCCATGGTATTGTGAAAGATTAACAAAGAGTAGATTCAACAGCTGAATGTCTAGAAAAGAACATTTCAAATTTCAACAAGACGACAGCTTGATGCAACTAAACAAAAAACCATTAGTATTTGCATTGATCATACACAGAAATTTTATGATCCAAAACACAGTAAAACAGATTAAATCATTTGCAAATATAGAAATAGCAACATTCTACGGTGGTAAAATCTGTAAGGATGAATATGTCTAATGACTTAGGGACGGATTTTAATTAATCAATATCTTTTGCTTGACAATAAACAAAGTATAAAAAGGTTCCACAAAATTCGGCTTCAAAGGATCTGCAAAACGTGTAGATCCTGTGGTCTCCTTGATGAAATCAACAGTATAAGAAGGCTCAGTTACATGTGCAGTTGATAAACATGTTTAGATGATTTTGCCTTTGACTTCAGCGAAAAGATGTCTCATTCCTGGATAGTTTAATGAAGCTGATTTCATTAAAACACCTTCTTTTCAAAGATCAGTATTTTGTGGTCCCATCAGTAAACCAGAGCTTGGAATGTTTGATAAAAACATTTTAGATAGATGTTAAAAATTATGCTGCAAGTGGATTTCAGTCCGAGGTAATTAGACTGGTAGAATAGGTGAGCAAACAAACGTGTGAACAAAAGTATCACTACAAAAATTGCTGTAAAAACAAATTGTATTAATTTAAAAAGTTATACAAGGTGCATTTCAAGTCCTAAAAATAAATGAATAAAATTCTAGGACAGGAGTGGGAATCTATAAGAAAAGCAAATGTTATTCATAAAAAGTTGAAATAAGAAAAACCTGAATGTGTATGATCGCTTTCCTATTCCCAAATCAACTCAAATAAAACTAAATTTGCTATTTGGCTTGAAAACTTTAAATGTCAACACACAACCAATATAAAAATAAATATTTAAAACTGATTTTTCATTAAGATTTGAAATATTGCAGAAAAATCGTAAATGTACCATCATTGATATGATCAGTAATCATTTTGCATAATAAACAATGCAATACGTGTTAAATAAAGAAAAACAAGTCAAAACCTTTTTACATGAAATTAAAATATTGAAATGAAACTTCATAGCACGAGACATTAGTAACAAAATTATTCATAGAAAATATATAAATGTAAAAGCTAACACAAATATCCTGGATATCAAGATTCAAGGAAAATATACTTAAGTAGAGTAAAGCAAAGAAACCTTTATTCAATCCTGT
Organism: Phorcus lineatus; assembly: GCA_921293015.1. Lineage (NCBI taxonomy): Eukaryota > Metazoa > Mollusca > Gastropoda > Trochida > Trochidae > Phorcus > Phorcus lineatus. Next base: position 17,098,360 of record OV121098.1, on the reverse strand, counting down.
TGTGAACCTCTCGATTGTCAGCTATTGAAGGTGGCATGGTCCAAGTGTGAAAACACTTAAGCAAACAAGCAATTTGTGTTGATTATTGAAGCCATATATGTATAAAACAACTTGATTTCTTGAAGAAAGAATTACATCATACAAACATAATGTCATGGTATTGAAGGCTTTCAACCTCAAAGTAACAAAAATAGTTGGTCCTCTGAAACTTAAAAATATCTTCAAATATCTTTACCTCAGTTCTGCCAATCAGCTTAATACAATAAATGGCTAAACGACAGAAATCTTTACCCACAGACCAATCAGTTGCCTTAGAGAAGTTTTAACAAATTTAGATGGCTTTAATGTTATCAGCGAGGTTAATGTGTGAAAAACTCTTATCCTTGAAGTTAAAATTACTACACCTGTTGAAATGAGAATGTGAATATGTGAATATCAAGGCAAGTTATCTACCATCTTACAAGATTTGTAAGCTTGAGGGACATTTGTTACTTGTACAGTTAATGGTCATCTGGAGGTCTGTTTCAAGACCTCTATACTACTGTCAAAGAGATGTGGAGCGTTCTTAGTTCTTCTGTTTCTCGAAGTAGTTGAAGTCGATCAAGAAAGTTGCGCCAAGGAGGATGGACTTGGGGAGAACATCCATATTTGGTGGAACTGGAATGAAGGAGGACAAGAAGATGAGAGTCAGACATTGACCACGCTGGCTAGAGAAGAGAGGGGATGGACTCACAGATTGAACTTTCATTTTGATGGAAGAAGAAATCAGCCAGTGTTAGTTTTGGTCATTGCAACAAAGATTATATTATGCATATGATGCAATGATAGGACGTGGCACAATGATAGGATGTGGTACAATGATAGGACGTGGTACAATGATAGGACGTGGCACAATGATAGGACGTGGTACAATGATAGGACGTGGCACAATGATAGGACGTGGTACAATGATAGGACGTGGTACAATGATAGGACATGGCACAATGATAGGATGTGGCACAATGATAGGACGTGGTACAATGATAGGACGTGGCACAATGACAGGACGTGGTACAATGATAGGACGTGGCACAATGATAGGACATGGCACAATGATAGGACGTGGCACAATGATAGGATGTGGCACAATGATAGGACGTGGTACAATGATAGGATGTGGCACAATGATAGGACGTGGTACAATGAAAGGACATGACACAATGATAGGACATGACACAATGATAGGACATGACACAATGATAGGACGTGACACAATGAAAGGACATGACACAATGATAGGACGTGACACAAAGATAGGACGTGGCACAATGATAGGACGTGGCACAATGATAGGACGTGGCACAAAGATAGGACATGGCACAATGATAGGACGTGGTACAATGAAAGGACGTGGTACAATGAAAGGACGTGGTACAATGAAAGGACGTGGCACAATGATAGGACGTGGCACAAAGATAGGACATGGCACAATGATAGGACATGGCACAAAGATAGGACATGGCACAATGATAGGACGTGGTACAAAGATTATATTATGCATATGATGCAATGATAGGACGTGGTACAATGAAAGGACGTGGCACAATGATAGGACGTGGTACAATGAAAGGACGTGGCACAATGATAGGACGTGGCACAATGATAGGACGTGGTACAAAGATAGGACGTGGTACAAAGATTATATTATGCATATGATGCAATGATAGGACGTGGTACAATGAAAGGACGTGGCACAATAATAGGACGTGGCACAATGATGGGACATGGCACAATGATAGGATGATTGGGAATAACTTATCAATGCAAGTACTTTACGTTCATTTTGTTGTAAAATTAATAGAAGAAAATTTTTTTGTGTTTCCAATTCATGCTTTTAAAGGGTCACAACTAAGGGCCTAACTTACAAAGATGCCATTCTTTCATGGACTTGTTTTAAAGTAGTCATTGTGTGTGTCATGTACCTAATCAAGGGCATAAATGTATGACTCTCTTGAATTGATGTCAAACTTCGTGTCAAATGTTCTGAACAAATCTCAAACCTTAGACATCTTTAATTTCTATTTTAACAAAAGGGATTTTATGTTTTCAATTGAATATTTTATTTTGAAAACCTAAAACCCTACACCAACACCCTGTAATCTATCCAACAGTGCAGACCACATTGACAAGATATAATGGACTCACAGACAAGACTGAAGTTGTTGACGCCCCCGAAGACCTCAGCGCATCCGCCCCAGTGTTTGAGGATCTGTCCAATCTCCTGACCTTCATCCCCCTCCAGGACCTGCAACATCAGCAGATTACATAGGTCAAATTAGTAATAGAAATACAATTAAGCAAGAAAGACTCAACATATTATATGGGTAAAACAAAGTGTGCACCGATACCTCACAAACATGACACCTATCTACACATGTCTATCTAAAGGGAGGTAACTCTGTTCTAATAATGAGTTCAAGGAAGTATATTATTTTTGCTGCAAAGCGACGTGAAGTGAATAAATGTTTACATTTTCAAACTGTTGTAATATCTAGCACAAGAGACACTGGTTTTGAAAGGACCAGAAACAAATATTCTTACCCTGAAGACAACATCAGTGCAGCACTTGCAGTAACAACAGTCTCCAATAATAGTAAACATGTGGGTCATGTTGGCATCATACACTCGGTACTTAGGGACGAAGGCAGTCCAGCTGAAATACAACAGTCTCATAATAAGCATCCAAGAGTACAATAGGCATTTCTCTCACAAGCGGTCTCATAGACATCCCCTTCAGGTTGCTACTCAAACCAGGATATTTATCTAAATAAAACAAGGCTAAAAATAGAGTGTGATCGAGAAAAGTGCTATACAATAGAGGTGAGGTGAGTTGATGTTTAACGCCGCTTTCAAGATTATTTCACTTATATCGCGGCTGCTGGTATTAGTGCAGGGAGAAAGCCCGCAACACCATTGTGGTTATGCATTGCGGTGAAACCTGCGAGCATCGGCTGGAACTAGCCAACCATGGGTGGTACTGCGCTGAATTTCAGTGTAGCATTGCACCCAAACCTGACTGCGTGTAAAACAGTTCTCTACTGCAGACAAAGTTGGCGAGCCCCTGACGGGATTCGAACCACGGACCTCCTGATCCACTGCGCTATCCCACCCCGCTATACAGTAGAGAGGTCCTTTTCATCAAAACCTGTTTATTATAGTTTAATGTTACTGTTAACAGTTTTCAATGTAATTCACTCTCATGGTGTGTTTTTGTTGGCCCGATCATGCTCTGGACAGGTGATAAACCCAATTATGACATTCATAATGCAGCCTACTTTGAATATGGACAGGTTATAAACCCAATTATGACATTCATATTGCAGCCTAGTTTGAATATGGACAGGTGATAAACCCAATTATGACATTCATATTGCAGCCTAGTTTGAATATTGACAGTTGATAAACCCAATTCTCATATTACAGCCTAGTTTGAATATGGACAGTTGATAAATCCAATGTCATATTACAGTCTAGATTGAATATGGACAGGTGGTAAACCGAAATATGACATTCATATTACAGCCTAGTTTGAATATGGACAGGTGGTAAACCCAAACATGACATTCATATTACAGCCTAGTTTGAATATTATAAGGTGGTAAACCCAAATATGACATTCATATTACAGTCTAGTTTGAATATGGACAGGTGGTAAACCCAAATATGACATTTATATTGCAGTCTAGATTGAATATGGACAGGTGGTAAACCCAAATATGACATTCATATTGCAGTCTAGTTTGAATATGGACAGGTGGTAAACCCAAATATGACATTCATATTACAGCCTAGTTTGAATATGGACTGGTGCTAAACCCAAATATGACATTCATAATGCAGCCTACTTTGAATATGGACAGGTGGTAAACCCAAATATGACATTCATATTACAGCCTAGTTTGAATATGGACAGGTGGTAAACCCAAATATGACATTCATAATGCAGCCTACTTTGAATATGGACAGGTGGTAAACCCAAATATGACATTCATATTGCAGCCTAGTTTGAATATGGACAGGTGATAAACCCAATTATGACATTCACATTACAGCCTAGTTTGAATATTATAAGGTGGTAAACCCAAATATGACATTCATATTACAGCCTAGTTTGAATATGGACAGGTGGTAAACCCAAATATGACATTTATATTGCAGCCTAGATTGAATATGGACAGGTGGTAAACCCAAATATGACATTCATATTGCAGTCTAGTTTGAATATGGACAGGTGGTAAACCCAAATATGACATTCATATTGCAGCCTAGTTTGAATATGGACAGGTGGTAAACCCAAATATGACATTCATATTACAGTCTAGATTGAATATGGACTGGTGGTAAACCCAAATATGACATTCATATTACAGCCTAGTTTGAATATGGACAGGTGGTAAACCCAAATATGACATTCATATTACAGTCTAGTTTGAATATGGACTGGTGCTAAACCCAAATATGACATTCATATTACAGCCTAGTTTGAATATAAGAAGGAACATTTACTGGCATATATAAGGTATATCATAGTGTGAGATTTAAGCTGCTCCCAAGGATAAAAAACTCATCTGCTTTGTGAATATGTTCATCTTGTGAATGTAGGTGTATTGATATAGACTTATTTCACAGAGTTCTAAACTTTGGGTGGATTGACAAAGGGCCTCATCACTTTAAACCTAATGTAGCACTCAGGACTATACTACAGGGAAAGAAATGAGATTTTGTTCAAGCATTCCTAAAAAGCACTCAGTGTCAAATTCAACTGTGCCCTGATAAAATGAAGAGTTCCAACAGAGATCATGATTAAAAGATTAAAACTATAAAGATGCTAAATTGTTTGAAGAATTTGTACAGAAATTTTAGAAAATGCATCAAAATTTAGTTAGGCTTTCCATCACTCCCTAAGGGAAGAACAAACACACTTTACTAAATAAGTCACTTTTTCCCCTGTCACAAACAAACAATATCCTGTATTTTGGCAGAGGCCAGCTTTGACAAATTCCCCAAGTTTGTCTTGTCTTCATCAATACTACCGGTACTTCTGTTGACACTCTCACATTCGTAATTGGCTGATTTAAGTTCACTTTCAATTTGTTCACCTGTCATGCAGAACACTGAAGGGTTGTGACTTTCAGGGTTGTCATCATAAATTACATCTGTTTTGGTGCTTAAAGAAACTTAAATTTTATTTTTTTTTCAGGCCTAAAAGAAATTCTCGTCTGCTTGCTATTATGAGGTTATTTCATTATTAGACTTTAATGCTTCATTTCCTGTGATGCGCATTAGAAACAAAATGGCAGCCCCCACAAGAATGACAAATAACATATGTTTTATTATCTACGATAATTTAACAAACAAATGCAAACATTCTGACAGTGTAATTAAAATTCCTGATGGTAAGAGATTTTTTTACGTGCCCACAAGGCACAGCAGTACGATTTTAGCCACGCCCTATAAAATTTACCCGTGCGCTCGGCACAGAAATAAGGGGAATTACGATCCCTGAACTTTCCACTCGTGGACTGGAGGAAACAACTGATAGAACACTATGATGGCACTGAGTACTTACGCCTCCTTGACGTAACCGATGGGCACACCGGGGGGAGACTGGATCTCCATCTCCTGGAGGTAACAGCACCAGAGGAGACTGCCGCGGCACCGGAATGGTCGGTGCAGCTGGATCAGATGTTGGCCTTGGTTGTCGGTGACGTTCATCTGGAACTCTCGTGCCGGTCCACACATCTGTCGCATGCAGCAGTCCGTATCTGTGAGGGAGAGATCGTTATGGAATTATCACCTCTTGCTGACACTAGGAGCCTTGCAAACATCAAGCAATCCCAATACGCGTCTCTTTATAACTATTATGGAGCTTGCAGGTAAATTCGCAACTATCAGTTGAAACTCTTATAAATTTTTTTATTTTACACAGAACAAGATAAAGTTATTTGCATATGTCCCATATTAAGCTTCAACCCAGCAGATTTAATTATAACATTTCAGTCTTTGACAAAACAAGGGTTAATCTCATTAGCATATTAACATCGCAAATGACTAATATATAATTGTCAAGAAACCTAGTATTGGTGTTTGTATTGTTACTTTGTTTCACGAAATTAAAATTTATTCAACGATTATTACAAACCAAAAGATGAAACGTTTATTCAACGTAACTGTTTCAGGAATAAGCATTTGGATTGATACGGTTTACCAAAGGATAACGTTGAAGAATGTAAATTTTGCTTTGTGAAAGATAACTCCATAGAAACAATTTGAGCTAGGGTATATTGAATGTACATAAACTAATAGACAATTTAATAATAATAATAATAATAGACAATTTATAAGGCGCATGTATCCATGTCAAAAGACATGCTCAAAGCGGAAAACATTCGGAAGTTTATGGTTTCCAAGATCTGAAAAGCATACAAGCGAAATGCAACATGCCAGCACCATAGATTACGGGGCGACCTCGCTGATTAGCTGATTTGAATTATGTCAGAGGCAAACCTGACGGCTCACGTTACAGAGCCTGGTGAGATCTACATGCAATGTAGTTGAGCATTTAGATTTCATTTCAATGAGATTGGGACTGGCAAGGGATCTGTCAATATTACTGGGTCACTATGGAGAGCTATACTATTGGGGTCATGGTCAGGAGGTCAGGGCATCTTACCTTCCTTAGCATACATGAACTGCTGGTCGGCGGAATTGCAGATGGAGTACCTGTTGTTTTTCTCCCATCCCACAACAACTGAAAGAATAGAAAATCATTTACATTTAATTTGAATAAAATAGTGTCACATAACTCAGATATATTGTTTATAGAAACTTACAAATGAAATATATAGCTTTACAACATGAAACAAATTGTTGCCAAACATGAAATAAAAACCTGATAAGACAAGAGCAATTGCGAGAGGCCAAGAGTCTTTTGGAACCTACCACTGCACTAGCAATAGGCGATTGTGACCACAAACCTCACTAAAACATTAACGTGTAAACCATGTAGCATTTCCCTGTTACACTACACAGTTCCCTTGAGTTGTTGAGCCCCTTATGGGAATCAAACCAGAGTCCTGTGGTTGCTGCCATCCTTTCAAGGACAGGCAGAATTGCAAATGAGTATCTGCACAAAATTCCCATACCCACATCATACAGAATACAAGAATATTATTTCAATGACCCAGAGAAGAGTAGCTTAGCAACTACTGAATCATCATGTCTATTCGGGCTATAGTCGCTAGTCCATCCTTTTGGAGAGGGTGAGGGGTGGGGGGGTGAGGGAGGGGGTGTCATATTGATATTCCTTGTGTCCATTCACAGTGCGTCTACAAAAGAGGCCAGGCTAATATTGACATACTGAGTAACCTGCAGGCAGTGTATAATAATAATTCAGTAAGAGTATCTCTGAGTAGGTGGGTACACGGCTGTGTAGTGCAGGCAACCTCTCCATGTCATGTAGATAAGAGTCTGAAAGATTTTCTTATCAATTACTCCATCCAAAACTTGAATTTTTTGTAGAAGCATATCATTGACTTTATCCATGAGATTTTTTTTATTCCATTGTATAACAACAAAACGTTAATGTAGTAATATAATTTTTTATTTACATTCAAATATTGAACATGTTGAACCAACTAAAATTTTATTTATTGGTTACATCGTTACTTTGATAAGATGTGCCGCATATGTACGGTATAGATACACGGAGGGTCAAGATATGCACTCACATAAAACTTGCCTTCTCACATAACAATTATTGTCAATGGAAACCAAAATATTGATACGACCATCTGTTTGTCCTTACCTAAACTTTGGAAAAAAGTTTAAAAATCTACCAAATCATAATAATGGAAATGTCTGCCTGCATATATTTAGCCTTCATAAGCTGACAATTGGGAATAGGGGTTATATGACTTAATATAAATGACATAATAGTCTGTAGGTGTTCAATAACCTGAAATTACTATCAAAGACAGCAGGATAGAATGAAAGAAAGGCGCAGTGTTTCTAGTGAAAGGAGGGCTTTACTTGTCATACAAGGTTTATCACCTTTAAAGAAATGTATGATGTTTCGACTCTGATTCTATCTCGACTTAAGGCAAGATTTTCATTATAGCTAAAGATATTTCCAAAGTATCAGCGCTAACCAATGCGCTATCCCGGCCCCAAACTTGCCCAAGCTTTGTTGCAACAACACAATTTCTTATTGTTTACATTAGTCAAAGATTTCAGTAGTTTTGTTAAAACAACAAAACCTCTTGTTATACAGCCATGGTAGAGATACCCACTGCTCAAAACTTAACCTAGTAAATCAGGATGAGTGTAAGCTTGTAATAAATTGATGTCTTTGCATCTTTGTGCAATTTGGAAGATTTCATGATTTTTTTAAAAAGGTAAAAGGGACATAAATGTTGATTAGTCGCGCAAAAGAGTGACAAATTGGTAAATACTGACAGAATTCCTAGCAAACATGGTGTCATCAAACAGTTTGCCTTCTCACATAGATCTAACAATATTGTTGATGATAACCAAAATATTGATCTCACTACCACAATCGGCATGCTTTCAGTGTCACTGACAAACGCATTTCAACATATAATTTTACATTTATACTATCAGTGAAGCTCTACACTTTTACAATGATGTCGTTTTTTTTATCACATGGATACACAGTATTTTAGAATCGTTAGAATGAACATGTATCTCTTAAACAACACATATAACTTCAACCATGTATTTTTTTCCACCACGATCATATGATTTAATGCTTTCTTACACAAAAAGAACACATATACTTTTTGGTTTTGGCGCGTTTGAATTACCCATACCCATTAAAAATGGCTTCATTTCCGAAAACGAGTTGTTGACGATCATCATCCATCACAAATATAACGATCTATAAGGCAAATAATGACTACCGTATGCAATCAATCCTAAGCAATAAGACCAGATAAGACACTTTACAAGCGAACTGTGATCAACTGTGTTGCAAAAATGCAATGAATGATATGCTTGACAGCGATCGGGTACGCGCGCAGTCATCTCAAAAGTTTTGACATACCTTCCAGCATATCCAAAATCTGATGGATTTGAACTCGATCGAGTCCCCCGAGATAAGCTAAACCTGGGGGTAATCCTTGGGGTAGCATGATAGTTGGGGGTGGTTGGGCCACCATCTGCATGGCCGTTTTTCCATCTTGCGCGGGTTGGGTCACTACGGCTGCCATATTCTCACAACTGATTCCCGATCAAATCCACAGGTCGCGTCTGAAACCGGAAGAGCCACACCTAACCTTGAGTTTTTGCGATCTATTTTGATCGACCGAGAACACGATTGCGCAGATGGGTTTCGGTTGCCTTGCGCGACAAAATTCGAAACTCTAAATGTACTCAGTGTGATAAACCTTTTATAAAAGGAATATCGGTCTTCCTTTTTTCAATAATATCATTAACACAAAGGGATAGATCGTATGGCAATCTCTTTTGGTTTTAAAATCAAAATTATTTTACTTACAAATTCGAAAATATTTAAAACGTATTTACATAAGTCACAATTCGTTCTGTCTGAAATTTGAGAATATTTAGTCTGAGTACTCTCCACAAAAACAAAACCTTAAAATCTCAAAATAGATGAGGTAGTAATTCAACACACATGCACATATAATTCTAAATGTTGACGTTCAAATTATATTGACTCAAATAGTATCGGCAGCATAGCAACGACCGAGAGTTGTCATGCGCAAATAACCGAATTAATCTGAAAGTCCAATTAATCGCTTTACTGTGATTTTGGAGACGCACGGTAATAGTTAAATCGTACTTTCGTATAATCCCGGACGTTAGACGACTCTTCAATGACGATGTCGCCATGCATAGTCTAATTAAAATCAACCATGTTCCGAGGAATAAAAATTTCAAAATATTGACTTTATCGAGATTCGAACCCGTTCTGTCTAGGGCTCTTTTACACGAGGAAAGTCCTAGACAGGACAAGTCTGTGAATACATTGAATCTTTACTAAACCTTATTGAAAATTATTGTGGTTGTAAGAGATATTAAGGTATTCAAGAGACAACATAATTAAAAAGGCAATTTCTCGGTTTTTTTTGTTTCTTCAAATTTATCCCAATAAACATTAGACTAGTTTATGCCAAATGGAACATTTTCTCAATAGTCAATCTGATTATCCGTACTCGTAAAGGAAATAATGAAGCAATAAGCAAAACAACAGCTGTGAACAACTTTTAATCATTTTAGTTAGGTAAATGGATTTACATAAAATGATATAACATAATCGATCATGGTAAAGGCACTAGTGCAATATACTATTTCGAAAACATGTATAATGCAAACATGATACTTATCTCTCGATGTAACTAAACGACCCGCACACAGGTAAACTATCAAACAAATTATTTGGCAAATATGCACGTTTTCAAACTATTAATTTAATTTTAAAAGACCAAAAGTATTTAGTTGCATTAGATACGATATCGGAAATATTAAATTTTGCATACACTTATCAAAGCCAAATTAAAACCACAGCCTCTATGATGAATTCAACAGTTATACTTTCACAACTTTTGCCCGGGTACAGAATATGTCAAACGACCTTACATGCGATACCACTTAAATTTTGTTACCAACGTGTGAAAAGGAATGAATGACAGAAATGGTACAAATACAAGCACAAAACACCAATTTGTGAGGGGAAGGGGATCTGAGTGTGTGATTAGGGGGGAGGGGGATTTTTAAGTGGAAATTCTATATTATATACAAAATTCTTTTTAGAATGGCATTCAAGACGTCTCTCTCATTGACTGTATATATTTGAAATCAAAACTCATAACTTATTTGTTTTCAAGCTATTACTCTTAAACCATATTCCATAATAATTTCACTTGATTAACTGAGTTTAGTTCTATGAAAAATTAACTGCACTGTTAGCATAAATGATCACTGATTATAACAATGGTATGATTTATTTGTAAATTAATTATGTTCATTTATACATCTTTTGTGAACATTTACATTGCGACGGCTACCTCCGAATCTGTCAATTTTGACCCTAAAATGTGATTTTATCAACATTTTCAAAATAGAAACAACTCAATCTGACCATCAACATCAAAATATGTTTTCTTGAAAAAAACCAACCCTTTTTAAAACATTTAAAATAAAATCTTGATTGGAAAGAAAGTGCTGCCAGTTTTGAAAACCACCCATTTATGATCTCTCTATATTGTACAGACACAAGTTTTTGTAACGTGAAAAGACGAAATCGCATCTGCATTTATCGAAATCACCGAGTCGTATTTTTCTTTCCGCTAGTAAAACCGGGGAAATTGGTTTTACGATGTTAACTAATATTTCTTAATGAGAACCTTTCTCGATAATGACGTTCACAATCGCACGAACGTAACATGTAATGACCTTCACCTTGGTTTATATTTAGTTTTTGTTTATAATGTGTAGGCCTAGAGAAGATTGTGCAAGTTATAGTAACGCTAGATACTGTTCATGGTTACAAACGCAAACCTTGTCTGTAGGTACATATGTACTCCTACACATTTAATGACAATACTTAAGCCTGTTAAATGTTGTAGGTAATCTACCCTGGTTATAGACAGACAGACAATTGTTTATTTACGTCTAACTTCTGTACAACAATCAAATCAAATAGCCTACTTATTAAAAAAAATATGGGTAAAAGGGTATAGAACCTGTCAATGTGAGTTATGAGAGACAAAAAACGTAAAGGCACAATTTGAAAATATATAGGACATAAAATTGGTAACTTTGAGAAAATAAAGGACGTTCGATCGGGCCTTCTCTGTAGTGTTAACAAGCAGGTTTTGGCAAAATAGTGAAACATGCCATTATCTTGACAAATAAAAAGATTATCCCAATCCGTTAAAATATCAAAATCAACAACATGGGTAGATGAAAATTTAAAAAGGTTTTCTCTAATGTCCTTATACATATGACAATGAAACAATACATGTAGCTTGTCTTCGACATTATTATTGCAATTAAAACAATTAAGTCCTTTAATTGACTGGTAGGTTTTCATATCGCCCAGTTTCTAATCGTATTATGTTGGGGGCGCCCCATTCGTCAGACACCTCACTTGTCAGACACTTAATTTAACAGATTTACAGATTCTGTTACCCATTAAGAAAATGGAACATTCCAACAAATACTCCGCTTGTTAGACAGCAGGGCCAAGATATGACAGAAATGGATCCTTAATTCCTTGAGTTGACCCCAACTCATACTCCACTTTTTGTTGCTACTTGGCAAGAAAGATTGTAAAATGACAAAAAGAAGATATGTTTTAAAATTTTGATAAATAATAATGTTTATGTTAGTATTGTATATAATTTAACCATAACAAGGTACATTGTATGATTTCAGTCTTGAGCAGACAAATCTATCTGCATTATGTTTATAGTGGACTGTACAATAGACCAACACAAAGCCTTGCCATGGCTACTAATTATAGATCTATACCAACTTGAATCAGCAAGAGTCAATGTAATAAATATCAACAGCCTTCGTTTTTATAACCTTATCTGTAAAAACACTTCGTGTGTCGAATAAGCCTATTTAGAGGTAAAAGCCTATTTGAAAGCTAGGCTATTTGAAATCTCATCTGCGTTGTTTTCGCATTTTTTGAACAAATTCAAGGTATGCTGATGCTAGGCCAATTACATTTTGCTAGTCGATGTCGAACCGATGAGCAATTTGAAACCCGTCGATGCCATGTTCACAGCGCCAGCTAGCCCAGTTCAGAAAAAGCCACAGATGGGTGGGAGAAGGCTTTTATTGTTTCATAATCGTATGTGTTTCTTTACCTGACTGCTAAAAAACCTCCAAGAAAACCAACTCTAAATATTTCTGTTAGGACTCCGCGACCGAATATGTTTTGAACAGGAAGTTTATCAAATATGAATATTCAATTTGGATAATGTAAAAAGTCCTTTGTACTTGGCTATACGTTTTGATCAAGGAATAATATGACGTAGCGTGTAGTGTAGGCTACGCGGTTAGGAAAGATTGCCTAATCCAGTTTCAGTCTACTTTTCCACGGACGGGTGGTTCGATTGTTCTGCTATCGACCGACCTCCCGTGCTGAAGTGCAATGAGTCCACACCTCGTGCTCTGGTTGAAGAATTTCGAAATAATTAAGCCTCTTGGGCATATCTAAGCCAAAAACCTGTTTCGCAAGTAATTGCGTAATAACCTTATATAGACACATTGTCCACCTTATCTAAATACCTACTTGTATTCTCATAATTTCATAATTTATCTACTTAAAATACTTGTATTCTTAACAGCGTTAAGATATAAACAAGTAAATTTTGGATTTGGGAATTTCATTTCTCCGTTGCTAACATTATTTCCTTTTCTTTCAGATGGAGTATATACATCCACAATCTATGAAAGAACTGATGAATGCTATTATGCTAATGGAGGTCTTTGGGATTAGGCAGAGGGACAGACAGAGATACAGACAGTCAAAAGTACATTTTTCAAACAACATAAGTTTGCAGCACGGTGGAGAACATTTTTAATAGATTAAACACAAAAAAGCCTAAGATATATTAGAATTGGACCTATAGATTAAATGACATTAGTATAAGATACACGGTTTTTCGCTAAAATGAAATTCAGTTTTTTACAGACACTATTTAGAAGTTCTTGAAATGTAAACGTAGACGTCTATAGTAATAGCTAGGTATGTAAGTGTTCGTGATATGATTGAAAGTAGGGCACATGAGTAAGACATAAAACTTGTCCTCTACGTCAATCGAGCAATATCTACATGTTCGTTGAGCAATTTCTAATCTTTTCTGGGCCACTCTTCCTTTTCCTTTGAACGAATGGGAACTCAAGAGCAATTGTAAATTTCTTATTAGTAATATCATCTGACTACATTTCAAACTTGAGACAGACTTTAATATCAAGATCGCAACGAGTATCACTTTAACTGCTTAGCTGGTGATGGCACTGTTGTGAGTGTGTATCATTAACTCTTTGTTTAATCCACCTAAGAAACCATTTAAGTTACTCAAAAACTGGTTCAACCAAACATTTTCAAATCCATAATTAAGGAGTAGTTTCTCAACAAGTGTTATCCACGTCTCTATATTGAACTTTGTTTCCAAGAGGTCCAAAAATACCTATCTGTTAGGGTACATAAAGGCTGTATTTGCATTGTAAAATGGTTTATTTTTACTTCATTGAGAGGGCTGATTAAAAACCTTTAGATAAACCCAACAATGTAAAGATTTACTTCCTTTAAACAATGACACATATTCCAAGGCTACACTAGTTCATTGGCAATAAATCAACGCAACAATTAGCGAAGCGAAGCTGACGGACATTGTCCACTCTACATAGTTCAAGGGAGAAGTCTACATACATCATTCAATCAGTTTGGAGACCAAACCCACAATTCGTAACAAAACTAATTAACTGGCCTAGTGGATGATGGATCGATTTGTCTAATTTGAAAAAGTAACTGATTCTTTACTGCTCTTCATAAAATGAATTATTTTCAAAGTTTTCTGTTTCAAATGTTTAAATAGAGTATACAAGACGACCTTCCATTTAATACTATTTTTACGAGTTAATGTTTAAGTACAAAACGAGCCAAAGCGAGTTTGATACCAAATCATTAACGAGTTTAATAAGAAATAGTATTAAATGGAAGGAAGTTTAGTATTCTGTTTATACTAGTACAAATGCTTGTTCATTCTAGACTTGATTATAGTAACAGTTTGCTGATAGGAATCAGTAAACGTCAACTATACAAACTTCAGAAAGTTCAGAACACTGCAGCAAGAATAGTGACTAGAACTTCTAAATCATGTCACATAACACCTGTACTTAAGGATCTGCACTGGCTTCCAATTGAAGCAAGAATCAAATTTAAAGTCCTCTGCATGGCATACAAATGTCGAAATAATTCTGCACCACTATACCTTTCAAAGATGTTAAATGACTACATCCCTGCAAAAACTCTTCGTTCACAGAATTTGAACTTTCTCAAGATACCAAACTCTTATCATACCAGTTATGGACAGAAATCATTCAGTTATGCTTTGGAATCAACTTCCTCATGTCCTCAAGATATCGCCTTCATTGACTGTTTTTAAATCAAAACTCAAAACTTATCTTTTTTCAAGCTATTATTCCTAGATTTTTCCCACTGATGGAATTATCTGACTTTGTGTATTATATTTATTCATATGTTATAACTCATACTTTTCTCTTTGATTTTATTCATGCCAATACTTAACATCATTACCCTTTATTCTAACATGTATATGCGCTTTGAGCATGCACCTTGTGTATGGATATAGCGCTTTATAAATACTCATTATTATTATTATTATTATTACTTGACCTCAGTAATCAAGCATGATTACCGAAAGTGTACTGAACGAAACATTTCCGCGACTTGGCAGCCATTGTGACGCGGTGCGAACATCCCCTATAAATCAAAAATGAATTATTATAAATAAATAGCAATTGCTTTGCGTCAATCTGATTCGCTGAACACGGTAATAGAAGTTCAGTTCATACCTCCATAAACTTAATTTCGTGACGTCACATCATTTTAAGCCACGCCCATCGACGGAACTATTTGTAAACAAGTTACGTTTTTCTAAAAATAGCAACACTTTGTGCTCTCGCGGCCGTCGCAGGGATTTTGGCAAAGTAATGTCGTTAAGTTCATGAACAGAGTCAAGCTTGGCTCCTCAACAAGTTTAAGAACTGTGTGCTGTTTAATCAGATTCCGTTAGATCGAGATCATAACACAACCAGTATATGGCATCTACGAGGGTAAATTCGGCTGGTTTCCTCTCCGAGTTCTACGTTCGCGATTTGTGTTTACAACTGTGAGAACTAGCAATGTCAAGGCCACGTGTGACGGACGTCCGATAAGTTCATGGCCACGTGCGTTGTAGATTTTCATTGGCTGATGAACGTTTTGTAGGCGGGGCTAGAGATCCGATGACGTTTTGATTGACATTTTATCTCTTTCATGCTGTTGAGCGTTGGATTCATTCGCGTATATAGTGCAGCTCTATCTGGTGCAAATATGTATATTTAGAGCAATAAAATGTTTTAAAAACAACTAGTATGTATATATTTATTTATAAGAATTGACTTCAACATTTATTAAGTTCATGGAGGTATAAACTTAAAAACCGATGTGCAAACTCGGCGTAAATCCGCTACGCGGATTCACACAGTTTGCACATCAGTTTTTAAGTTTATACCTCCATGAACCTAATAAATGTTGAAGTCAATTCTTAAATAATGTCGTAATATTATCTTAACAGCCGATCGATATTTTCAGTTGAGTTTATACTGCGGGGAATTTGACTTTAGCTACACACGCACTTAATCACATCTTTAATTAGTTTTCTTCTTTATCAGATATGGTAAGATCATTTATACGAGCCGAGGTGACCACGGATATATTCTTAATTTTCATTTCGATCTATGAGTTCAGTTAAACTAATCTGCAAATGAACGCTTTCGTTTGAGAGATGATTACATCTATTTAATTGAAGAATATACTCTATAAATGTTTTCCATTATTTAAACTGTGTTCATGAGTGAATATTCACGCTAAATACATGAATTTTGTTTGATTTTTACCTAAATAAATAAGGTAAAATTATTCAATAGTATAGTAAATGATTTCTTTCTTTTTTTTTATAATTCAAGATAATATATTTTATGAGATGATAGGACAAACATTTATCTGCAGTTTTGTATGCATTTGGAAATAAGCTGTTCAAACTAAGATTTTACTTACCAGAAACTGGTATTGTGTGCGGCCGGGCTAATTTTTCAAGAAATTTTTAAAGAAACAATTACTATCAGTGCATGAAAATTCAGTCACTATGCTTTTATTGTGAAAACGAGGAGGTATTGCCGTGCATAGGCCTAGTCTATTTTCCGCACTTTGTTTGTATTTGAAGTCACAAGGAACAATGTTCAACAAAGTGATTACAAAAAGATTGTACAGATAAACTTGTATTGTTTCGTGAACAATCGGTCACAGGAAGGAAGTAAACATACCGTCGTGCACGTGGTCGCTGTCATTTTCTCTCTTGAAATTACAATTTATTTACATTTTTAAGAACAACAATTTAATTACAATCTATGAAACAACGGAGTAACAGGTTACGTCTATTGAACTTTAGCGTGAATAATCTCTCTGCCATATATAATCAACGCATTTTCATTTTAATCTTAACTGTTTTTTCACATTGTCCAAATGATAAACAACTCAGCATTCTACAGTTAAAATTTCATTAATTTCCGAACATGGATAACGCCTCAGTGACCTTTTTTGTACAAAGTTGACCTATATCTTGTGTTTCCACAAAATGTTAGCGGCACTGAGCGAGTGCATAGCGTCAACTGCCGTGTATCAATAGGGTAACGCCGCTTGGGCAATATTGCAGCCATTAGCGGCGTTCCTTTTGCAAATATAAATATTCTTGATCAGCACTGGATACTGAAATAATTCTGCCACGACAATAGGGTTACCTCGATAATAGGGGTACCTCGACAATAGGGTTACCTCGACAATAGGGTTACCTCGATAATAGGGTTACCTCGACAATAGGGTTACCTCGATAATAAGGTTACCTCGATAATAGGGGTACCTCGACAATAGGGTTACCTCGACAATAGGGTTACCTCGATAATAGGGTTACCTCGACAATAGGGTTACCTCGATAATAGGGTTCCCTCGACAATTGGGTTACCTCGATAATGGGTTACCTCGACAAAAGGGTTACTGGCCATTTATGTAATATACAAAATGTATGTATGTGAGG
Organism: Phorcus lineatus; assembly: GCA_921293015.1. NCBI lineage: Eukaryota > Metazoa > Mollusca > Gastropoda > Trochida > Trochidae > Phorcus > Phorcus lineatus. The sequence continues at coordinate 17,080,445 of OV121098.1, read as the reverse complement.
AACTCGATTCACGTAACCACAATAAATATTTCCAAACTTTAGTAAATTAATTGTGTCGGTGACCAAATCATCATTAGAGTATTGTTACTTTTGGATTCAAGTAAATACCATTGAATTTTTTGTTTAATCTTGCAAAATGGTATAACTATTGACAGCTGCTAGCGTAAACATAAAACAAAAGACTGGGCTCTTTCACTCAAACTGGATAGATCTTAGAGATGCGCTGAGCTAATGCGAGGTTATTGAATCCCTTTCAGATTATTCGTTCCGTTCTGAGGTTATTACACACCGTATAGGAGCGGTGAACGGCAGGCAATATTTAATAACTGAAAGTGAACTATTTGATGCGCGAGAGGTCAGAACGTTTTGTGTTTTAAGTGTAGGGAAATTGTCAATATCTATATATTTATAAATAAGCCACACTTCCACCAAAATCCATGCTGTAAAATAAAAGGCCTTTGTGCGTATTATCGCCAAATTTCTTTCTATTCCGTCTACAGACTAGCCTTTAGATCTGAAAAGCAATGTCTTGCCGCGACAAACTGTCCGTCAAAATATTTGAATTTTGCGAACTTGTAGGTATCTTTGATAAATAAAGAAAAATCTAAACACACCAACATTAAGAACATTTATCAAACTATCTTCATGCCAAATTTGAAGGCTCTTTGTTGTGCCGTTTTCGAGCTGTCATATTTGAAACAACAACACCATCAAACTCTTGGTGAACGATTTCATAACATCATGGTGAACTATTTAATGTCAAAGTGTTCATTGTGTAGTGTACGATTAAATGTCACCGTTCAATGCGTTTTCTCGTCAGAAGGGGCGTTGTACCCTCCATTATCAGTGTATTTACATCATGTATATGACAATCATGTAAATCCTGATCAGCTTGATTTTATTTACTCATTTTTGTTTACCGCATATTGATTATATTTCTTACCTATGGGCCTTCTATATCCAAAAGTTTTAACTTTAATAATAAAAGTGCCATTCGTTCGAATTCTTAACTATTGTTTTATCATAGTTATATTAGTCGTAAACTATTTGCAGATGGAGATACTATAGACGTGAGTGGACTTTCTTTGGACGGGTCATTACATGAGACAAGTGATCATTCCTCTGTAAAGAATCTACTCCTGTATACGGCGGTTAAAATCTGCTCCCTGAAAAAAAACTTCCTTTGTAGTACTTTCGGCCAACTATATGCATCTCAGAATTGTTTGAGGAGCCACACACGGCTTGTACATGAAAAACATGCAACTTATCGCACATTACATTGGCGACATGAACACTCATTCTAAATTGAAGTCATATAAAGGTTGAGAATGTGAGACGAAGTTTTGTTATGACGCGGCACTTAAAACCCAGATTTGATTTCCTCACCATACTCTTTCTGTAAGATATCTAGAGAGTCTACAATAATTCCTGGTTTCATCTCATTTGCAAGGATGTCTTCGCTTGTACTGTCGAGAGTTTTAAAGAGCCACTCCGTGATTTTCATAACATATTATTCACCTTTGATACGAACCAAAATGACATATGTTATGATATAAAATCAAAACATCTTAATTGTTCATGTCCAAAAGACATATATATGGCAAATACTGGCTTTCCATGAAAATCTAAAAATAGTCTTATAAATGCACAGAGGCGGAGATCACACGTTCAGTTTACATGGATACTAGTTATATAACCTAACAAACACTATCAACTCCAAACTGACCTCCAGGCGGCTTTAATAAACTGAGTCTCCAAAATTACGTTTGGCTGTTTGACGCGCGCTACTGTCTGGTTTTCGATCATAATTGCGACTTTCTCCCTTAGTATTGTCACTGTACAAAACCAATTATCTTTAAAATGATTCTTTTTTTGGTAACAGTCGATACTTCGCGATCGAATGACACCATTAACTAAGTTTGGCATATTTGACTCCAACAGCTCACAGAATGGCTCTTTAATGTAAATTGTCTAATATATATATTTTATTGTATATTAATGTCTGTCTCTGAAAATCACCATTGCTGATCAGTTCATTAGGGAGACAATAAACCGGTTCAAGTTGTCGTGTGTGATCGAAAAACGGACAATGTTCATTAGATGAAAAATTTTGGCTTATGAAAGGTTTTATGGCGGTTTATCTATTGCCATTGAAAACGAGAAAATATCCTAAATTTTGGCATTTAGAGAAAAAAAATGCAAGTTAAGGGATATATTTGATTGAACTCAAAACAGATGGTATATTTTTCCTAACAATAGCAACACTGATATGGTGGCATTTCTATCGTTTGAACAGCGCATCTGAAGTATAAAAACCTGAAAATTAGCTAGAATGCTACAAAATAAAATAAGATGACGAGTTAAGGTTGACAACAAATCGTTCACTGCCAGAAAATGAAATCGTTCACCAAGTTAATAGTGCCTGTGTTATGAAATCGTTCACCAAGAGTTTGATGGTGTTGTTGTTTCAAATATGACAGCTCGAAAACGGCACAACAAAGAGCCTTCAAATTTGGCATGAAGATAGTTTGATAAATGTTCTTAATGTTGGTGTGTTTAGATTTTTCTTTATTTATCAAAGATACCTACAAGTTCGCAAAATTCAAATATTTTGACGGACAGTTTGTCGCGGCAAGACATTGCTTTTCAGATCTAAAGGCTAGTCTGTAGACGGAATAGAAAGAAATTTGGCGATGATACGCACAAAGGCCTTTTATTTTACAGCATGGATTTGGGTGGAAGTGTGGCTTATAAATATATAGATATTGACAATTTCCCTACACTTAAAACACAAAACGTTCTGACCTCTCGCGCATCAAATAGTTCACTTTCAGTTATTAAATATTGCCTGCCGTTCACCGCTCCTACGGTATGTATTAATAGCCTACCGCTAACGAGGTTATTCGTACCATTTTTGAGGTAATCTAATCCATTTGTTCCATTTGAAGGTTATTTAATCCGTTACCTTTGCAGGACTGAATATTACACTGAAGTATCTTACACGGGCGAGTAATACTTATATTTATTACAAAATGTGAACTGATAAGGAGGGGTGGATTCACTCTCCTTCTTAATACAAGTCATGAATGACTTTACGATAGGCTACTACAAACTGATATATTTTCATTATACTGATTTTCCCCCTATTATACTAAAAATAATAATGGCATTTTCGATGCTCCCTCAGCGGTTACCGGATACAACCATATAGACAAACTTGAACCGCACGTTCATAGCCATTCTTTTATGCAACTCGATGCGATTGACAGGAAATACACGTGCTAATATCATAGCTATGTTATCAACGTGCTCGTCACACATAACCATATTTCCTCGAGTAGACGCCCCCGGCGTCTATTTTTTCAGACGCCCATAACTCCCGGCGTGTATTCGAGACCCGGCGTATATTCGAGGCCGGCGTCTATTCATTTTTAAAAGGAAATTTCGTCCAGGTCTCATTATTTGCATTCATCTACGGGAGCATTGATTAATCAACTTGTCACCGGGCGTGTATTCGAGACCCGGCGTGTATTCGAGACCCGGCGTGTATTTACTTAAAACAGCCATACCCCCGGCCTCTATTCGAGGCCCGGCGTCTATTCGAGGAAATACTGTAAATGGAAAACACGGCTTTCTCACTAAGAACCTAACTCTATGATTCTGTCTTCTCAGTGCATATCTATAGGCGCTAGTTCAACAATCGGAGGTTTGCATGTTCGAATGTCGACTCACACACTTACAGAAGTTTATTTTCATTCTGAGACGTATAAGATTTATAGTACCTTAAGTAAAAAATACCACACTCTTTATAATAATTTAAACATCCCACCAGGCCGAGATAGTCAAAGAGCAGTATTATCTTAAAAAAGTCAACTGTTATATTAGAATAGTTTGACGTAATCACCATTGATTAACATCTTCCGATACTGATAATGTCATTATGTTTTGTAAAGAACCTGTCTTCAACATGTGTGCTCTTTTATGATGCAAAATGCATTTCTTTCAAGGTAAAACTGCTTTATCACAATCATGATTATCCCCATCACTTTCATGATCATAAGTCCACTATTTTTATTATTCTTATCTTCACATTACTACGACCGTTTGTTGAACAACTCCCCACGGAAACCTGACACAACCGACCCCTCGCGCTAGCTAGAATAACGAGGGGTAGCGGAACGTAGCAGATATGCCTTTAATTATTACAGTATATCAGCAGTTTTATACACTTTTGTGATGTTTCCAGTCTTTATTACATGATAATACACCCGATAGAAAAACATCTGAGCTGAAAGGCTATATATCCCTTGAGACACGTATTATACCTGCACTTTTACCATAAGATAACTCTCGGCCACCCGGAAGAGCCCGAGGGGGATTACAGTCGGCAGAAAGTATAGTTCATTAGTTGTATGTATGTTTTATTTTGTACACTAGATTTATTTAATCATAAGTTGACAACTATAAGCGTATTCACATCGTACACGGAGATATGATTTAATATCTACTCAAACCCACCTCGATCGGTTTCGATGCATGTGATTGATTTAAACATATTTTATTCATGAAGAAACGGATTGGGAACAAGTTCTCCAACTTAGGATACCCTCTCCTTGGTATTTACAATATCATACATTTCCATCATAAAATGATGACAGATACTGAACAAGAAAAGGTTGTAGGAAGAAGAAAAGCAAAGAAGAAAGGAAAAAATGAAACACTAATTTGTTACACAAATCGTTTGGTAGCATGAATATACAATTGAACAAACTCAAATATATTAACATTTTGACAAAATGACAGGTCTGTACTTCCCTCTAACAAAAGCTGAAGAGTAACTGAAATACATGATGTATGCAGTATGCGCTTTACTGATGACATAAGGTTTTTTCTCTCATTTTTGTACAGAGAACATTCAAAGAAAAAATGATAGGAGTTCTCAACATAATATCCACAAGTACAATTGGTATCAGGCTTCATTCCAAATTTGTATAAATCATAATTCAATGAACTGACAGCATAACGCAATTTTGTATGCAAAATATTTAATTTTCTTTTACCGCATGAGAAATATTTTGGGGCAGACACATACTTATTGGTAACACATGTTTTAAAAATTGAAATGCTTTCTGACTTACGGACATTCTCTGGTAAATTGTTCCATGAACGTATTGCTGATGGATAGAACGATTCATCTGAATGTTTAAGCCTTGAATATGGAATGGAAATATCTTTTGCGTTACGTAAATTGTAATTACTTTTGGAACCAACATTTTGAGGAAGAAGTTCTGCGAGGTATTGTGGTGACATTTTATTTTGGATTTTATACATTAAATTTAATTTTCTTTTTCTACGACGTTCTAGCAAAGGCTCCCAACCAGTTTCAAAGTAAAGAAATTGCCGTGATGCGTATCTTGGCAATCCTATTACAATCCTAGCTGCTTGTAATTGAACTTGCTCTAGTTTATTGGTTAATTCCTGTGAACAACCATCCCAGACTTCGCATGCGTATTCAAGATGGTCTAATAAACATTATATAAATCCTATTGAGAGTATTTCTACCTAACACATATTTTAGACTTCGAAGAGAGTTTACCATCTTTGCAACCTTTGTAACGATATTTTCGATATGGTACGCCCATTTCCCATTTTGTGATAGTATTACACCAAGATGTTTATGTATCTCAACCATTCTTATTTCAACTCCATCAAAATAAAGATGTAACTTATCATTAGTATTTTGAAGCGAGAAAAGCACAGCTTCAGTCTTATCAGGGTTATATTTGATTAACCAATTTTTACCCCACATGTTAAGCTTGCACAAATTAGCATTTAATTTAATTTCTATATCACTATTGACAACTGATGAATAACCAAGCGAAGAATCATCAGCAAAAAGCCTCGTAAGACAATCTAGCTCATCAGCTATATCATTTATGTACACAATAAACAAGAATGGGCCTAGTACTGACCCTTGTGGGACACCAGCTTGGAGTGTTCACGGCTTAGAACTTGACCCATTGACAAACACGCTTTGACTGCGATTACTTATATAACTTTTTATCCACCCTAATAGCTGACCTGTTATACCATATTTCTCTAATTTTAGTAATAAACCTCTATGCCACACTCTATCAAATGCTTTCGACACATCACAAAACACCATACAGTAATTTTCCTTTCTATCTAAAGATTCACAAATCTGATGATATATTTCAATTAGCTGATGTACAGTTGAATGTCCAGGCTGAAAGCCAGATTGATATTTATATAAAAGCATGTTTGTATGGAAATAATTAAACAGGTGCTTAAAACAACGCTTTCAAAAACTTTACCAACACAACTGATAAGTGAAATTGGTCTATAGTTAGACGCCAGAGTAGGATCCCCTTTCTTGAAAAGAGGCATAACATTGGCAACTTTCCATTCGAGGGGATACACACAAGTTTGCAAAGACATATTGAACAATAAACACAACACATCACTTATTGAGTATGCAATACTCTGTAACACTTTTTCACATGTAAACATTTAATGACATCTTCGATTTCACCTTTTGTAATAATAAGAGAATCAAAAATAGCGCTCGTTCGCTTATTAAATGCAGGTAAACAAACATTATTATTATCCAAAGTTGATATTGATTGGAAATATTCATTTAATCTCTCAGCCTTTTCAAAATCTGAAAAGCACGTTGGACTATTGTTATCATCCTTACATTTGAGAGGAGGTATACAGGTACTAGAGCCAGATTGCTTCACTAAATATCGCAGTAGTTTCCAATATGAACACTTGTTTTCAATATACGAGTCAAGAAGAAAATTATCAATATTTGCATAAAAGTTTTCTTTGGCATGATATTTCATATTATTAACTTTTTGTCGTTGTTTTTTGAATTTTGTAATATCTGATAAAGATTTTGTTCTATTTGCCTTTTTTCGCAATCTGTCTCTCTTCCTACACTCTTTTCTTAATTTGGAATCAAACCACGGTTTATCATTTGGTCGAATAGTAACAGTCTTTGTAGGGATAAAAGATTTCAGAAATGAATTAAATTTTCTATAAAATTTGTCACAAGCTTCGTTAACATCTTCGCAATTGTGTAACAATTCATTCCAATTTGTTTCTGTGATAGAATCATTCAATGAAGTATAGTCGCCTTGTTTGTAACACAACACTTCTCTGGTATAAGCCATTTTGGTATTTACTGTTTTAGTTAAGGGTATGTAAGTACCTTTGTGGTCGCTAATAGCACTATCGAAATCAGTAACTCCACAATCAACAGTCTTTATATCTTCACTGACAATAACTGGATCAATCAAAGTACTAGAGTAACGTGTAACTCTTGTTGGTTCTGTAATAACATGAGTTACACGTTTCGATGCATGTCATAGCACTGCACTTTTCTGTCTCTCTGTTCTCTTATCAACGTCTCTAGGAGTATACAACCAAGGCAACTAACGAAGGCTTCATAAAGGTATTATGCAGATTTTCTCGCTTTAGAACCGTGCCCGTTGTACCTTTACGTCTTTTATCATATTTCAAACATAAATCGTGTCATCGCTGTCACACATCAGAGAATTTGAAATGAAGCAATGGCCCGCTATTATATGAACGTTGAAATGATCTGTGTATGTGCTTCAAGAAGGGAAACCAAAATAGGCTTTATTGTGCATAAATACTGACCTTCCAAAAATCGTTGGTCAGTCGAGACACTTACAGGACTTTTGGCTGCTCCTTATATTATACATTTGCTGTTGAGAAGTTGTCACAAATTCTTGTGAACTTATAAGGGAAAAATTATGGTTGTTTATTGTGAAACAGTATGAATGTTTGGCTTCATGTTTTCATGTTTTTAAGCTACTTGCTGATCTAAGATTAACGTATCCCCCTTGGCCTTTGTCGTGCTAATCCAATCCAAATGTCACATATAAGACGTTTAATTGCTTTCTTCGATAATAGAGGAAATACTCAATGCGATTGCGGAAGTAGAAAACGTACGTCTCATTACATATAGACCCATACTAGTTATATGATATAAAGACCACCTTACCCAATAAACCATTTCCTTTTATCTAATCTTCTTGACTGATCGGTCCACGCAAATCACAGTACACTTTATTTGTATGTGAACGGATTATTCAACATGTCCAACATCAAAGTTTACCGCGGTTCGACTTCGTGAGACTTCTGAAATTTGAATTGTCGACGTCGTGAGACGACACCTATTTGTATTGACCTCAAATGATTCTAGCACTAAAAGACTTTTATATCTATTTCAGGACTAAAAGAGTCGTTTACTCCAGAGTAATGTGAGCTTAGATTTGTCCTCGGCCTGAAATGACCCTTTATGGCCTCCAATGACTCTCTCTTGCCTCATGTGCCTCTATTGCCTCAAATGACCATCTATCATCATATGACTCTATCTGACGTCATACGACTATTGCCTCAAATGACCATCTGTCATCATATGACTCTATCTGACGTCATATGTCTATTGCCTCAAATGACCATCTATCATCATATGACTCTATCTGACGTCATTTGACTATTGCCTCAAATGACCATCTATCATCATATGACTCTATCTGACGTCATACGACTATTGCCTCAAATGACCATCTCTCATCATATGACTCTATCTGACGTCATATGACTATTGCCTCAAATGACTATCAGGCCATAAATAACTATCAGATCTTAAATAACTATTTCGCCTCATATGACTCTGTCTGGCTTCATATGACTCTTTCTGGCCTCATATGAGTGTCTGGCCTCATATGACTCTGTCTGGCCTCATATGACTCTTTCTGGCCTCATATGACTGTCTGGCCTCATATGACTATCTGGTCTCAAATGACTATCTCGCGTCAAATTTATTTCTCAGGTTTTAAATGACTTTAACTTACCTCACATGACCAATACACAAATAAAATAAATGACATATGATACACATATTTACATCACAAAGTTAAGAGTACAAAAGGGCTTGTCGACGTTTTAGAATAAGAAAGCAGGTTTTGGCTGTATAGTAAAACACTTGTGAATTGGACATTAAAAATTTCATTTTATCAACACCATTAAAAGAGCCACTCCGTAAGTTGTTGGAGTAATATATGCCAAACTTAATCAATGGTGTCATTTGATAGCGAAGTATCGACTGTTACCAAAAAGACACATCTAAAGCTTATTGGGTTTTTTTACAGTGACAATATGAAGGTAGAACGTCACAATTATGATCGAAAACTGGACAGTTGCGCGCGTCAAATAGTCAAACGTAATTTTGGAGACTTATCTAAAACAGCCAGGAGGGCAGTTAGGAGTTGATAGTGTTTGTTAGGTTATATAACTAGTATCCATGTATATTGGACGTGATATCTGCACCTCTGTACATTTATAAGGCTGTTTTTAGATTTTCATGGATAACCAGTGTTTGTCATATATATGTCTTTTGGACATGAAAAGTTCAGATGTTTTTATTTTGTATCACCACATATGACATTTAGGTTCGTATCAAATGTACATAATATGTGACGAAAATCAAGGAGTGGCTCTTTAAAGTCATAAAATTATCATTGAATTGATCACATTTTCTTAAAAGGAAGTCTCTTTCACTTGAATACAGAGGGCATTGTAATGAAACATGACGTTCATCTTCAGTACAATCTTTACAATAAAAACATGTTTTATCCTGTAGAGGAGTGCAATTATATCTTCCAGTTTCAATTCGTAGAGGAGCGTCACCACATCTAAAAAGTGATAATGCACGTGAAAGTGATAATAGGTGCGTATTTATAAACTATGTCGCCTCAAATGACTCTGTCTTATCTCAAATGACCCTGTCTGGGCTCAAATGACCCTGTCTGGGCTCAAATGACCCTGTCTGGGCTCAAATGACTCTGTATTGCTTCAAATGACTCTGTTTTGTGTCAAATGACTCTGTCGATCTTGTCTCAAATGACCCTCTCTGGGCTCAAATTACCCTGTCCTTTCTCAAATGACCCTGTCTTGCTTCAAATGACTCTGTCTTGTCTCAAATGACCCTGTCTTGTCTCAAATTACCCTGTCCTTTCTCAAATGACCCTGTCTTGTCTCAAATGACTCTGTCTTGTCTCAAATTACCCTGTCCTTTCTCAAAATACCCTGTCTTGTCTCAAATGACCCTGTCTTGTCTCAAATTACCCTGTCCTTTCTCAAATGACCCTGTCTTGCTTCAAATGACTCTGTCTTGTCTCAAATGACCCTGTCTTGTCTCAAATTACCCTGTCCTTTCTCAAATGACCCTGTCTTGCTTCAAATGACTCTGTCTTGTCTCAAATGACTCTGTCTTGTCTCAAATGACCCTGTCTTGTCTCAAATTACCCTGTCCTTTCTCAAATGACCCTGTCTTGCTTCAAATGACTCTGTCTTGTCTCAAATGACCCTGTCTTGCCTCAAATGACCCTGTCCTTTCTCAAATGACTCTGTCGTGTCTCAAATGACCCTGTCTTGTCTCAGATGACTCTGTCTTGCCTCAAATGACCCTGTCTGGGCTCAAATGACCCTGTATTGCTTAAAATGACTCTGTCTTGTCTCAAATGACTCTGTCTTGTCTCAAATGACTCTGTCTTGTCTCAAATTACCCTGTCTTGTCTCAAATTACCCTGTCCTTTCTCAAATGACTCTGTCTTGCTTCAAATAACTCTGTCTTGTCTCAAATGACCCTGTCTTGTCTCAAATGACTCTGTCTTGTCTCAAATGACCCTGTCTGGGCTCAAATGACCCTGTCTTGCTTCTAATGACTCTGTCTTGTCTCAAATGACTCTGTCTTGTCTCAAATAACCCTGTCTTGTCTCAAATTACCCTGTCTTGCTTCAAATGACTCTGTCTTGTCTCAATTTTCCCTGTCTTGTCCCAAATGACCCTCTCTGGGCTCAAATTACCCTGTCTTGCTTCAAATGACTCTGTCTTGTCTCAAATCACTCTGTCTTGTCTCAAATGACTCTGTCTAGTCTAAAATGTTTGTTTTTTGGGCTCAAATGACCCTGTCTTGTCTCAAATGACTCTGTCTTGTCTCAAGTGACCCTGTCTTGTCTCAAGTGACCCTGTCTTGCTTCAAATGACCCTGTCTGGGCTCAAATGACCCTGTCTTGCTTCTAATGACTCTGTCTTGTCTCAAATGACCCTGTCTTGTCTCAAATTACCCTGTCTTGCTTCAAATGACTCTGTCTTGTCTCAAATGACTCTGTCTTGTCTCAAATGACCCTGTCTTGTCTCAAATGACCCTCTCTGGGCTCAAATTACCCTGTCTTGCTTCAAATGACTCTGTCTTGTCTCAAATGAATCTGTCTTGTCTCAAGTGACCGTGTCTTGCTTCAAATGACACTGTCTTGTATCAAATGACTCTGTCTTGTCTCAAATGACCCTGTCTTGTCTCAAATGACCCTGTCTTGCTTCAAATGACCCTGTCTTGCTTCAAATGACTCTGTCTTGTCTCAAATGACTCTGTCTTGTCTCAAATGACCCTGTCTTGTCTCAAATGACCCTGTCTTGCCTCACATGACCCTGTCTGGGCTCAAATGACTCTGTCTTGTCTCAAATGACTCTGTCTTGTCTCAAATGACCCTGTATTGTCTCAAATGACACTGTCTTGTCTAAAATCACTCTGTCTTGCCTCACATGACCCTGTCTTGTCTCAAATGACTCTGTTTTGTCTCAAATGACCCTGTATTGTCTCAAATGACTCTGTCTTGCCTCAAAAATGACCCTGTCCTTTCTCAAATGACCCTGTCCTTTCACAAATGACCCTGTCTTGCTTCAAATAACTCTGTTTTGCTTCAAATGACTCTGTCTTGTCTCAAATGACTCTGTCTTGTCTCAAATGTTTTTTTTTTGCTCAAATGACTCTGTCTTGTCTAAAATGACTCTGTCTTGTCTCAAATGAATCTGTCTTGTCTCAAATGAATCTGTCTTGTCTAAAAGGACTCTGTCTTGTCTCAAATGACCCTGTTTGGGCTCAAATGACCCTGTCTTGCTTCAAATGACTATGTCTTGTCCCAAATGACTCTACCTGGCCTCGAATAACTATCTGGCCTCGAATAACTTCCTCGCTTTCAACTTTACCGCTGAAACCACGATCATTTTTGGCTAGCTTCAAATAACAAGCAGTGTAACATTTATTACATGTAATATTTTACCCCTGTCGCCATAACTGAGACTACTATAAATAAATGTATGTATGTATATATTCAATGTTAGATTCTATTGTTGTAATAATATGATATAGAACTGTCCGTCTGAATTTATTTAGTGACCTGAAACACGATTTTATGTATGTCCATATTTGACAAGTAACCGTAAACGTTTAGAAGATGACACAGTCTGTTGTATTCCCGTTGGTGTTTTTAAAGCATGTTCAATTCAATCCAGGTGTCATACTTGTTTGATTGATACACTTTGCCTTCATATAAATGCTAGAGAAAAAAAACCTTTTCAACTATGAGCATTTTTCGTATTTTTACTGATTGTTCGTTGATTCTTTTCCACGAATGCATCGATCCGACACTAATTATGAACATCATTTTTCATTGCATATGCTTAAAAATGATGTAAGACTCTATACGGAAAAGTCGCTATTATAAAATGAATAAGTTGTTCGTTATATAAATTCAGTTGTCTCATTGAAAGAGTTTCAGATATATTTTCTCTGACAAGTAAAGGAGTAATGGCTATCACAGATGATATCACACATTCCATCTACGGAAAGGAAGCAGCACCGTTCCCTGCCAAAGTTTGGGTCAAGCCTTTTCCATTTGATGTATCTTCCACCAGAGGCCCATCTGTACTTGTGTGATCGTATTTTTCTTCTCAGACTTGTCCACATAGCAAATTCTGAAAAGGTTAAAAGAAGTTGATTGAATTTAGGCGTTGAATAAGCGAGGACTATGACAAGTAGAAGTTATTGCCACAACGAGGAGAATTCAGGTCATATTTGGTTTACATTCCTACAGAACAATATGGCAATGTTTACAAACCGTTTTTTTTATTCTAAACTCACGGGCAAAAGAAACGCTACCACTTTAGATTTGATATAACGAAAAAAAGTCAAACTCAGATTCAAACCCAATCGCATGAATACACATCGCCAAAATACAACAATGATTGTTTCATATTGAACTTCAAACGCATGTTTCTCCTAAATTTTGTAAAGTTTTCACCTTTTTCATGCAAAGCAAGATAGCCCGACGGGTATAAAACCGATGCGAATTGTTTGTCGGACACCCACATTGTAAAAAAAGCACTTGAAGAATGACAAGATTGACTTTAAAACAACGTGATCGAGCAATCGGGATGATTGAAATGGGAGCCACCCACACCCATGTTGCAAATACAAATTGGCTGCCACCGTACAACTGTCACAGGACTAATGCAGCGTTATCGTCATTCGGGACAGACCTCAGACAGACCAAGATAGGCCGACCGAGAGTACCAATATCTGACCAATATCTGCGCACGTTACACCTCAGAATCGGCTTCCTGACAGTGACGTCATGGGCGTCGAATGTCCTGGGTCACCGGATAAGCAGACGCACAGATCAGGGCATACAGACCGTTCCGGTGACAGCTATTGACAGCCGAACATCGCGAACGAAGACTTAGATGGGCAGGGACGGTTTTACGTTGGCAGAGACGTCAGTGGTAGAGGGTGATTTTCTCTGACGAAAGTCGGTTCTGTCTCTTCAAATCAGATGGAAGAGTACGTGTTTACCGCCGTCGGGGAGAGAAAACCGCATCATGTGGTGTTCAGGAAGTGGTGCCCTTCGGAGGAGGAAGTGTCATGGTTTGGGGAGGCATACTTAGTGAGCAGAAGCGCCGCTAGTTGTCGTGAATTGAAATCTAACGGCTCAGCGTTACGTTGATGACATTCTCCACCCCGTCGTCTGTCCCTTTCTTCGACAACAGGCACAAGGTGTGATCTTTCAACCAGACAATGCCCGAGCGCACACAACAACATCGACGTTTTGCCGTCGCCAGCATGCTCGCCTGACATGTCACCGATCGAACATCTTTGGGACGCTTTGGATCGTCGTCTTCGTCAACGACGACCATCTCCGGATAGCCTCCAGCAACTTGCTCAAGCTCTCAAAGAAGAATGGCAGCGCATTCCACGTAATGACGTCAGACGTTTGATTTTCTCAATGCGTCCGAGGGTTAATGCGTGTATTGTGGCAAGGGGAGGCCATACACGTAAATAATGTGAACTGTTTTCAACACACTGAACCTGGATTTCCGTACACCGGGATCAGTTATGACAGTGAACTTGGACTGTTTGATCCCAAGGCCAATATCGTAGACTGTGCTCTTGATACCGGAAGCTGATTTGTTGCATTTTTTATGAATATGATATCGTCATATGTTCTTGTTGAATAAACATTTTGTTTTTTAATCTCACTTTTGTATTTATTCTGCAATCTAGATATAAATACATGGTAGTGTTTCTATTGCCCGTGAGTTTCTATTTTTAAAATGCTTTTCATGAAACCTGGTATGAGTTAACGTGGTGGTGTATGTGTCATTACTGAACTGAGTCAATAATCTGCAACTAGTGAACACAAACTATGAACTTAAGGTACACTGGCTTGTATGGTTTCACGGGGTTAGATTAAGGCACTGTTTGACAACAAAGCGGTTAAGGCTTCCCTCTTTCGTTTTTTTTTGCTATCCAGAAAATGAAAAGTAATAAGGAGTCAGTATGTTTGCAAGGTTATACAAAGCCTTATTGTAAATATCAAGACGTCTTTTACCCATTACCTTGTAATTGTAAGTCGTCCAACTCTAGTAAATGTATAACAATATTTTGGAAACAAATAGTTAAGTATGTATCTAAGTGTATGAAATAGCTAGGTGTTTACTGGAATGCACAAAACAACTTCTTTGCGCTACTCTTTCTATCATTTTATGATAACTATATCAAAATGACTTCCCTCAATCTATTATTATCACTTTATTTTACATTAAGGATGTCCGCTCCTCAAATTTAAAATATTAAACTTTTTTTCTAACTTGTTATTTTCAAAGGTTTAGTGTATTTGCTTGAAATATCCACCCCCAAAAATAGGGGTTAGTGTGGGTTTTTTCGAGATATTTTAAGACAAAGATACATCTGTCATTCAGAGTATTAACATGGGAGTCTATGGGAAAATGATGACCTTTTCGGAGAAATCTTAAATTTTAATTAGTTCCTGTATTAAACTTTTTTTAATATGAAATCATGTTAGAGTTAACATAATCTTCTTCCAGAAAAAAGTAAAAAATATGTATGGTAGTGTGGGTTTTTAGCCGCTACGGCACATCATGTATTCAAACATTTCAATTAAATTATCAACATTCAAGGTATTTTTGGACTAAAAACATGCTTTCTCCCACTCATTATCTAAAAATATACCTGAACGCATTCATACAAATTGTATTCATTCAACAACATCTACTTTCTAAGAAAAACAGATAATAGAACTTGCTCAAATTATAGTTACAATTATTATTGCTGAGTCAGCAAAATTGTGAATTATTTCAAAATGAAAATACTACGTTTCTTTATTTTGATGAATATTTAGTCAGAATTCATCAAAATTGAGAAATTACTACTTCATTTTAGTTTATTATATAAGAACATTATTATATAAAGTTAATTGAAATTTGTTACTGGGACTGAGGAGCGAACATCCTTAAGTGTTGTTTTCAAACATGCTGCCAAAGGTTGACACTGAATACTTCCCTTCCGCCCGAACAGATTGAATTTTATGATGAAAATGATTGCTTCCTTCATCACATCTGATTTAAAGCAAGAAACTGCTCAATTTACGAGGAATAAGACCATATGTGTCAGGTTGACTAATCTATCCAAGAGCCTATTAATCACATGTGTAAATATGTAGCTGCGCTTTCCTTATGGGTCCTTTAAAATGTTAAAACTTTTTAAACATTGGACATAGAGATCACACTAGTAAGATCGCCTGCTAATGAGATATCCCTCGGAAGTTATCAAATACCTGCAGATATCAAAAATTAAGATTGCTTTTGTTACGGACAATTCGAGGGAGGAGATAAAACCATAGGCGATGAAGATTATGCAATTTTACTACACTAAGAAGGCCATTTGTTCAATGTGTTTGATACATTGTTTTAATCGAAGTGCTCGATGTACATTCCATTTGGTTAAAAATTATGCATGTTATAAGGTGAGTGACCTTTCCCAGCAAGTTTCGTCATCTTATGCACGAAGAATCTGTGTTTCTCCCTCGAGTCGAGGCTTATGAGATCTCCCCCTTCCCTCCTGCAAGTTCTACTGGCACTGGTCCAGTCCATCTCCTCTCTGTGAACCTTGAAGTTCAGTCCGAGACGTGGAGAATGTTCATATCCGGCGCCTACCCTTTCACCTGGAGGAATAGTTGGTATATTTTTGTCAAAGTAAAGGTAGAATAGATATATCAGATTACATAGAATGGGGCATTCTCTTTAAGTAGACTTTGACTAATTCTGTCCCCATAGAGTCTACTGTACTCATATCTTCCAGCATAGCCTTTGTAACAAGTTGGCCACATTTCCCGTGCCTCGCGATTGGGTTGTATACGTATACAGCTTTCGTTAGTAAAAATGATCTGTTTTGGTGTCCTGCCAAGGCAATGATTATTTGATATATCACTGTCCACATCCAATCATTTACAGTAAACAAATGAAATAATTTTCAGAAATATGAAAATATCAAATTGCACTACTTCAGAAGACGGGTAATAAACGTATAAAATTTCAGTTACAACACAAACATTTGACATTTCTATTAGAAACTCATATACATCCATCTAATGAAATATAAATTTATATATATGGACACTCATGGTTGCACCGCTAGTGAAAATATATATCTACATATCTGCCGATGAGATATGGGTGCTCGCCAAATTGTCTTATCACATTAAATACAGCAACACATCTACGATTGTTGCTACGTTAATGTTTGATGCAATGCTGCATCAAAACTTTGAACAAATTTGAACGGGAAGTTCCCAAAATGTCCAAAAGATGTTTTCTTGGGTTCGGATCGGGATTGCAAGGAGGCCATGGTTGTATGATTATGGCTTCTTGTTGTATATTCAGTGTTATCACTCTCGCTCAAAGTAAATTAGTCCCATTCAAAGAGTGTGATTGTCAAAATGTGGAATTATCACAGGGAGAAGGATATTATCCCGATAATACCTAGAACAGTCACAAGGTAAGTTTATACACAGCCCCCCTCCCCCCTCTATCACCCTATTTAGTTGGCATGCCTGGGTGCAATACGAGTAAGAGGCTGAATTCTTCCTTCTACTATATGCAGAAGCATCCCGCACTAGTCAGATCAGTGGATCCGGCGCCACGATACATAATTCCAATCTGCCCTGCCTTTCAGATCATTAAAAATTCAATGATGTGCATTGTGTCAACTTGAAACGATTGAGA
The DNA here is from genome assembly GCA_921293015.1 of Phorcus lineatus. Lineage (NCBI taxonomy): Eukaryota > Metazoa > Mollusca > Gastropoda > Trochida > Trochidae > Phorcus > Phorcus lineatus. The sequence goes on along the minus strand of OV121098.1, from coordinate 17,062,970 downwards.
GTTCTACGCGGCCTATATTCATCCATCCGAACACTATACTATTCTTGACGATTGAGAGGGAAACCTCCTAGGAGTTTTTAAATTATCCTTCAGTTTTTGCGCTCTAGACAAGGGTTCTTGTGTACGCTCCAAAAAAGTGCTCTGTCAAAACGTTCATATATCAATCTCGAGCGAGATTTCACACATTACAGTTTCAACCTGAAAAGTTCATTTCTCAAATTGAAGTCATCGCACGGGACTGCGGGACCTTCGTTCATTATAGTGAGTATCGATGTATCGACGAACTTAAACAGACATGAAATTTGACTTACATAATACAACAATGAGATTTTTGACCTACCTGTACTTCTATGAGTGATAAGAGCCGGTTTGCTTGATTGTTTTATAATAGGCGAACTGACGAGTCTATAAGCATAACACACTCTCTCTCTTATGAAGGCTACACCTTTGCACTGGGTGTCCCTTACGCAGTAAATTGCACAGAGGGCCAAGTTATTTGACATTCTTTGCCATATTTCAATCTTTTCTTCAAAGTTTGCACCCTTCCTTTCAAAAAGGCAATTTTGAATTTCAACATTTGCAGTCACCATGGATAGAAGTGAACAGTGGGAAATAAGCAAGGACATTTTGAACAATTCTAGCCTCAAGACTTGATTTTGTATTTGGACAGAAATCAGACACATCATATTTTTTTAAGTTTCGAATATGAATATTTTAAAAGTTGCATACTTCAGATTTGTACATTGCTAATTTCCTGTTTATGGCAATATAATAACTGATGATACCGCATATCTTGATAGTCATTACAATATCCTTGAACTCATCAACAGCTACAGATTGACTGCCAGGTGAGGAGTGGGATAATTAAGAATTTATCGCGGACAATTTAAAAGATAAAATGGTGTCTCCATATAACTCATTATAATAAACAATTCTTCAGAAAACATATAGACTTATGTTTTTACAAAGTTTGAAAGTTTTTTTTCTGCATTTGATTCTGCAACACTCAACTAAAACGTATCAAATGGGTGTTTCAATTTTAGTCATATGCACATAAAGAGTAATAGGACACAATAAACATAATCTAAGACAATGAATATAAAAACCAAATCTTATCGATCTAAACTTTCACAAGCATTTCTCCATACATTGACCGCCAACGTAACAACGATATTCATGCATAACCATTATCTTCGAAGATAAATTCTGACACAAACATGCGCCACCTCCTTTCATTTATTTGCATATATTTTACTCTTATATATATGTGATATTATTGGAGCGCCCTTGTAATGAGCACTTGGGTGCTTATTGGCCATTCATTCATGAACTGTATTTTCTCCATGAATAAATATGTTAAAAACAATATACAATTACATTGTTAGGTCTATTACCCATATCCACATACGTGATCTACCTTGAACAAATTTTAAAGGTATGTTCCATAATTTTTCAGCGTTGCTTTCATACTTGCCAGATCGCTTTTTAAGGTACTGCCTGATGTTCCCTTCATATCGCTTAACCTGACCAGTCATCCTCATATGCCAAATCAATGGCATTTTCTTGTTTCCAATTCGGAAGATATCTTGGGGTTATTCTCTTGAATCTATTCATTTATAGGTTTTATGCAATTTCAAAAAGGAATCAGAACACCCCACTCCCCCACAGAAAGGTTTCCCATAAAAATGGCATGAAAATCATTCAGCGGTCTTTGTAAAGAAAACATGAAAACAATATCATTGTTTTTAAAAGGCAATATCTACTTACATATGAATCTTTGACCACAGCCTAGTTTACAACACAATGGAATAGGTATATATACATATATATATGCATATAATTTTAAATTTGTACATACATTAGCATATGGTAATATGCACACAAACATACATGGCATATAATTTTAAATTTGTACATACATTAGCATATGGTAATATGCACAAACATACATGGCATATAATTTTAAATTTGTACATACATTAGCACATGGTAATATGCACAAACATACATGGCAATACGCACCCTACATTTCCAAAACACTCTTTGTGTGTATATATTATGCATATGTGTAATTGTGCCAAAACATACATGTAGTAATAGTTTACAATGAATTAATATAAAGTCTAGATTTACATCTATAAGGTGTGTGTTCACATTGTAGGTGTATGTGTTCATAGGTAATTATAAATGCATGGTTTAAACATATTTATTTCACCATCCATTTTACAAGGTGAAGGGATCAACCAACAAGCGGCGATATCTATGTATGATACAATCGCACAAATGTATATGAGACACATATTGTATGTTTGTGTAAACGAATACCAAATACATAACCTCTCTCACGCTTTCAACAACATCTTTTACTGCTGATAAGTTTTCTAAATCAAATTTGATGAATTGACGCGCGTGCTTGTCCTGTTTTTGATAAAGATTTAACTGATATATTTTATCAAGATGAGGTACCGCTCATTACAATGACACAAAGTTTGGCCTTTGTGATTGCAATAACTCCCTGAGAGCCTCAAAAGTTTGAGGAATTCTAAGTAAGTAAAGCACGATGAATATATGATAAAAATAAAGATTGGTATCAAAGACATCGACAGTATTATGACAATGAATTCAAATAATTATATAAAACAAAATATATAGTATCCATGTATATTCACTTATAAGTGCAATAATTTTACAAATTGTCAAATTGAAACTTTTCATTGTAAATCTAAAATTTGCTTGAAACACCAAATTGCATAAATAAGTTCTTTCGATTCGGAAAAGTAAATTAAAGAGAAACATTCGACAATAACTATTGTGCTGCGTTAAATCGATCACAGACAAAAGCATGCTTAACTATAATATAAATAATAATAATATATTTGATATAATTATTAGTGAAAATAATTATTTACTATTAATTTGATAATAAAATATTTGATATATTTGTTATGTACTTTGGATGCATAACTATATTGGAACATTTCAATTTTGAAATATTGCTTTTTGAAGCAGCTAGCATTTTCAAGATTTGAAATTTGAATAACTCTATTGACCCATACTGAACTCTTTAACATTTTAATGATAATAATTATTTTCTAAATGGACATTACTTAAAAGAAGATAAGAGTCAAACAAGTATATCAAACGGACACTGCATTATAAGGTAAAAATGATGAGTATGTGTACAGAGCATATCATATTTCCAAACAGATGGACAGTCTGCTGACAATTCACAAACTTAGCAAAGTGATCGTGATAGAGAAAGAACAATCCGTGGATTGCCCGGGGTTTTTAGTTAGCAAGATTTATATTCACCATTACGTTCGAGACAGTTTTTTTAACAAAGAATTTGTAAGACCGAGTTTGGACTGGTCCATCATGCAAAGAAAGGGGTTATTGTTTATCCGGGAAATATCATAACATTGATTATTAGATAACTTATAATTTTATGAATTGTTTACGATTTTTGGATTTCTTGAAACATGTTCAAGTTTTTCTTGACGAAAGTTCTCCAAGTTAAGATGTATTTTTTAGGATAGCTCTAAATCATATGATTTAGATATGACCACATCTATAAACTAGTAGTTTGGTTAAAAAATAAAATAATTAGGGAAGAAAGTAAGCTACTTGAATATTTTTTTCCAGATGTTCCTTTGTCTATTGTGAAGGATTTTAGATGTATTACTGATATGAATAGAGATATATTATTACATTTTTGCAATGCATCAAGTAAAACTTAAAGATTTGATTTGATGAGGAAATATTCTGTTAAAATAAACAACACATAATATTATTGGCATTTTCAAATAACATCTTTCTTTCTGGGACTTGTAAGTTATATGCCTTGAACAAATATACAGATGCATGCAAAAGTTTGTTCACATACCTGAATATACTAGTGCAAATATCATGTAATTTAAGATGCCTTTGAGGTATCGTAGCGTTGCGAACAAGAAACGTATAATATTGAATTTCCAATACACATATGCAGATCCATTCTTCTTGAAGGTAAATGTTTATCGTGCCCTCACAATTACCCGTAACAGTTTAGGCAGGCCATTGAAGTGACCAGGGGTCAAAATTCCGAAAACACTAATTTATATTTTTCTCCATAAAAACTATTATAAGTTATCAACTTCTTAAAAGATAAGTCATCCTTGTTCCTAGCTCAATGTGATTAGGTTGGTTTTAATCTCAGAGAGTCGATATGGAACTTTTCATTTGACATTTAACGAAATCGAAATTTCGAAAATATGACCCCTTTTGTCTATATCAATATGCCAAAATTCGAATTTTTGCACGAGACAGGACGATCAAAAAAATGAGTTCAACAATGTCTATTTCATACATGGACAGTGGGTGATCCATCGTCAGTTTTGCTGAAGTTTTTCTATTGACGTTGAAAAGAAACCAAAATGACATGATATTTGCACTACGATTCAGTGGTAATTGAACAGACTTCCGGTATGCAGCAGTATAGATTATTAGAGCAGATGAGGTAAAAATAGAATGGCAGAAACTGTTCTTAAAATATAACAGCCAAAAGAAATCACCAATTTCTCTTCAGATTAAAGAAGTGTAATTTAGATTTGATAACTACTTGTCACAGAGTGGGCTAGTGCTGGCTAGATAACAATATATAAACCTTCTGTTATTCATCTTGACATTTGTTCCAAATAATATCCATCGCGTGAGAAAACAGTTGTTCCAAAAATTTGAATTTCTATACTAACAATCGAAAATTTTGGCGAAATTCTACAATTGCAAAATATCATCTCATTTCGTTGTTTCTTTTACTTTTTACCTACTTAACTTTTATTTCTCTTTGATATATTGAAGTGTGATTTCTAAGGATTTGGGCTCTCTAATAACATATTTCGTAATTCTTCGTTAAACGGTTTATAAAATTCCTGTAGCATTTCTCTTGTCTCCTGTAACATGTCCGGACTTTTCCTACGATTTAATCCAATCTTCTTTGTTGGCATGGCCACGATCTCTTTGATATGTCCTGGGTGCAGTTCAGCTGCAACAGAACCTATTGTTATATACAGAGCAACTCATCACATCAATCACACGCAATCCCTTCCAAGTTGAAGACATTACAACACAATGTTATCTTGATAACAAATTACCACATAAGAGTTCATGCTCTTTAGATGATGAACATATGTAACAATGTTAAGATTGGGATCAACTGTCTGTAATACCTCGATGAAAGATATATATCACAACATCAAATCTACAAATATGTCTTCCCTTGTTATAAACATGTGAAGTTTATATGACGACCCATCCATCTCAGTTTTTCAGTATTCCGAAATTTTTCTGAAGAACAACTATTATGACAGAAGACTTGATTGTTTCGCCCTTTAATCTAGTTGGCAAACTTGACAATAACAACCCGTTATATAATTCACGTGGTGCTGTACAGTTTAACACACCCATACATCAACCTATTTCACATATTTTGACAATCTGGCTTTCATACTTATGTCTAAACGATTATTGATTCTTCTTTCTTTCTGCCACGCCTTATTATCGATATTATTGAAACCGGTTCGGATACTTGCAAAAGTCGTACTTACAAACTTCTAAAAACTTGAATAATTTTTCCAGCTCTCTTTCAGGGGCCTTTGACCGTCCCTCCAAAATGGTAATGTACATCTGGTCACGGGGAAACGTTTGAAACCAGTCCTTCAGATACACCGAGTAGAATCCCACCGCTGTCCTCAGCTGTTACAAAAGAATCCAATTAACTTCCATCAATAACTATAAAGTATCAAAGTGACATTATAGATTGATCAGAATTTTTGTCCCCGTGAGGCATAAGTCAGGCAAGTCTCAAGGAGTTGCTTTATAAGACTTCCTGCCGGTTGCCGCTCTAGTGGTTTGACTGAAGCGCCCGTCCCGCAAAATATTCGTAACCTCTAGCTACCTTTGTTATATGACATGATATATATAAACGATTTCAAAGTCAATATTCGTTGTCTTTATAGTTTGTCCAATCGGAAGAAATTTTAACCTCTATGACGCTTGGTATCTAGCACAATAATAGGTGACAAACTGCTCGCAGGTTTAATCTAACAAGTAATGGTGAAAAACTACATTCAGGTTCAATGTATCCAGTAATGGTGAAAAACTACATTCAGGTTTAATCTATCCAGTAATGGTGAAAAACCGCTTGCAGGTTTAATCAAACCAGTAATGGTGCAAACGGTTCGCGGGTTTAATCTTTCCAGTAAAGGTGAACAAGTGCTTGCAGATTTGATCTTACAAGTAATGGTGACAAACTGCTTGCAGATTTGATCTTACAAGTAATGGTGACAAACTGCTTGCAGATTTAATCTAACAAGTAATGGTGACAAACTGGTTGCAGATTTGACCTTACAAGTAATGGTGACAAACTCCTTGCAGATTTGATCTTACAAGTAATGGTGACAAACCGCTTGCAGTTTTGATCTTACAAGTAATGGTGACAAACTTCTTGCAGATTTGATCTTACAAGTAATGGTGACAAACGTCTTGCAGATTTGATCTTACAAGTAATGGTGACAAACGTCTTGCAGGTTTAATCGAACTAATAATGGTGACCGACTTGAGCAGGACAAGTTGTAGTTTCTTTTACTATCTCTGCTCTAACCAAACAAAACTAATCTCAAGGGTAGACGATATCCGTGGTCGTCTTCTTACTTGAGATGAGTCTTCCTAACATGATGTCGCACTGTCTCATAATCTTAGTAGTCACTCTTGAATCAAAACTTTTAGAATGGCGGATTTGCCCTAATCACATCTAACGCTGGCACTTCATGCTAATGATGCAAAATTATTATTTTAAAAAAAAATTGACAATAATTTTCTAGTGTTTCAAACTTTAAATATGTTTATGACTCTCCTGTTGTTTGAAATGTTAACACACCGACACCTAAATTACATTTCTAACATGCAAGGTTCGATAAAAGTATTACAGCTGCATATCAAAAGTTTGTTCACATACCACTTAATCGTAGTGCAAATTTTATGATACAATTTTGGTTTTGTTTGGAGGTCAATAAAAATACTTCCGCAAAACTGACAATGCATTTTCTATAGTCCATGTGTAAAATAGCCATTCTTTAACTAATTTTGGAGTCGACTTGTCTCTCATGCAATAACAAACATAACTTTTGTTTAAAGCTGTTGATCACTTTAAATTGAATTTGTAGCGAAAAATGAAATGAGTGTTTTCGGAATTTTGGCCCCGGGTCACTTTAATAACCTGCCAAAATTGCTGTTGTTGACTGTTGGGTATGATATCAAGTTTACATTAAAGTACAATGGGTCTTCACTTCTGTATTGAAAATTCAACATTATTCATTTCTTTTTCGCAATGCTTTGATGCCTCAAAGAAATCCTAAATTACATGATATGTGCACTAGGATACGCAAGCATATAAAAATACTTTCGGTATGCAGCTGTATAGAAAGATGAATAGCTACAATGATATTGTAGAGAACCTTGTTACAATCAATTATTGTACAGATTGTAAAAATACAGCAAGTGTAAAAGCGAACACAGTTCATATCCCGCTTTCAGCTGAGCAACTTAATATTAGCAAAATTAATGTCTTTGGTAACTGTTTAAACAAAGTTAGAAGTTGGATGAAAGTCAAACAAAAAGTTTCATTGTTGATTTCACTTTTTCCATTTCCATTTTTCAAACCATATCGATATTTCCCCCCTTTTATAAGGATCCGGAGACACTTCATATTGATATCTCCAAGGCTATATGTCCTCTTGTCTTTGCGTGTGGTTCATGGGAGCCATGAAAATTCAACTTCATATTACATGAGTGTTATCTCAAAAATACATCTCAAGATATCATTGTTGAAATACCAGAGTAAGTGGACAAATAACCTCATAAAACACTACTTAAGTCATGTAAACATAGAAACCATAATAAATATAATTGAGATTTAGTTATACCCTAACGGGAACATATCAATTGACATATCGGTGGACATCTGTATCAGTTTGAGAGATGCTGCTGCTGACACAAGTATGCTTTACAGTGTCCTTGCTAAAGGCAAATATTGGGAACCATACAATATGATTCAGATTTCCGTTTAATGTTTAAAATGCATGTACATTGAACATGGGTGAAACGTTAGTCAAGTCTGTGAAGATTGCTTTCCTCGTTTCAGATATATGCGCAGGACAAGATATAGAAAACCGCACAAGTACAATTTAGATTTTGGCATAACCACCAAAAAGACAGATCTATATGGGCTATGTTTGTTATAATGTGCAAGTGAGAAACTTTTAGCGTTTACAAAGTTTTCAAAATATCTTCTATGGGAGTCAGGAAAGAATGTTGATCCCGACCGATGCCTCACACACTTGGCTTGGCGATGGTTGGGATGATGACCAAACCAGCGTCAGTGGTTTAAGAACGGGAGAATTATATATGCAGTGCGCTACACTGGTCGGATGGTATCTGATTAAAACTTGACTTGCAATCGTATACAGAAGGAGCAGAATAATGAATTTGTGTAATTCAACATTAACAATGGACAGGTTAGTTAACGGCCTAGAGCAACAATGATGTCATTACGTATATCTGTTGCCAATAAAGGATTAAGGAAGGATTGCAGGTTAATCATAATTGATGACACAAAGGTTGTCTCAGGCGTAAACGCATTAAGTTAAAAACAAAGTTTATACATTGACTTTAAATATATGGGAATTTAGATGAGTTGATAAATATTTGTTTTAGAAATTATGTTGAAACTTTAGCATGACTGAAAAGCTATGACTATAAGTTTGGTTTGCTTAAGCTTGCTAAAAAAGATATTTTAAAATGACTTACACAGTGAGTCAGCGCTTAAGTCATGTTTTCAAACGAGATTAATTCAGATTTTGGGCTAACCTTTACAGGCTCAGCTAAAGATTATAGTTAACATGTGGATTAAGTTTGAAGTAACTAGCATATTTAAAAATTTGTTGACGGTGAGATGGACGGACGGACAAAATGAACGCTATGTACCAGGTTACGCTGCAAGGCAAGGTTAAAAGTATTGACAGAAAACGTGTAGAACTTGTTTGTTAGATGGTTAACGAGTGATAGAACTGAATAATACTATTTTCTAAGGAAAGGGAATGTTCCATTGTGTTAACAATTCGTGAACTCACTTTACTCCATCTGATCAGGGTATTGTTGTAGGCGCACTGTCTGACCGGAAACTGCGCAAAGCACTCTTCGTAGACGCGAACTTCCTCCTTAGCGAGTTCATGGAAGTCCAATGGCGTTTGTCCTACGTTGAAGAAGTAGTAACTTGAATATAATCTGTTATCAACAAAAACATGTTTTTTAACAAGAGCTTATTCATCCGAAGTTAAAGAAATAGAGTGTGCGTATGACGCTCTTTCAAAATGCAGTATTCTTATAAATAAACATAGTTTTTGTATACTTTAGTTGCTCGATATCTCATTAGGCGCAGGTTTTTCGTCAGCGTCGTTTCAAGATATCGGCAAACTCTTAACAGAGGTTATGTAGAAGGTATGTGATTCGAGAATCTTCTGTGAGAAAATGAACGAAACTAGAATAAAAAATCCTGGCTCGTGAACCAAAGACTTTGCATGTTCTCACCTGGAGACGGGGTCCCTGAGGGTAAGGATAACCTTAGCCTGGGGCAGTATGTGATACAGGTAGATGGGGTTGACTACCCGGGGCTCTGAACACCCCTCGTTCCCTTCCAGCTCCTCCCAGTGTCTATTGTCTCCAAAAGTTGACGGCGAAGATTCTCCTGAATAGGAAATTTGATACATGCTATTTTCGATCAATGTAATGCAATCCATGTTATAACGACATATATCGACATAATTTGATTTGAATGCCTAACGTGTTTACTAGTTTGAACTTAAGTGAACGTTATCAATATTGTTCAGACCAACTGAAAAATCGACAAAAGCAGCGGCAGATTCACCAACGCGGAATTCAAAATTGATGTTGACAAATCCGACGCAACTGGCGGTTACTGCGGATATTTTTGTACCAGTAACCTGGTGACTGTTTGACAATGATTGAGAAGACCATGGTTAGAAATGTCAGTTACACTTCTTACAATTGGTGGTGCTTCCGTTATATCTGCATAACATGACAAAAATCCATCGCCCCGATTAGGAAATAATTATAGAAAATATATTGTTTTTTTCCGTTCAAAGTAATTTCAAAATGTGCTTAACTGTCTCTTGTTTTGTTGCATTCTTAAGCTGAATCAACGTTTAAGGGACTGTCTACAGGGCATTCCTAACAAATTATTTGAATTTTGTTGGATCAATAAAGAAAATAATCATTGCATTTAATTTTGTTTTAAAATTTCAACGCTGGCCTTAAAGGGCCTTTGAGTATGTTAATGTTTCTAATACAACATTTTTTTCAAAAACGCCTAAAATTTTTATTAATTGGTAGATAATTGTTTCAGCTACAACATGATATGTGAGAAATAGTATATATACCATGACAAGTTGGTATAATTATATTTCAGACGCACGAGAAGCGCGCTACTGAATTATGATGTCATTACGCGGATTTTCCTTTCCTGTGTACCACGTAAGCTCGGGTTTTAGTGATAACAAATAAACAAATACAATTTAATTTCTTAAAATGTCTTCTGTCTGCTTAATGTCCTGTTTTCCACCTCCGGCACAAGCTGGGGTGCAAATAAGCAATGCCTAGTCAACCTATATATATCACTTATTAGGTCCAAATTGGACTACGGCGCCCCAATTTATAATACTCTCAACGCCAAACTTACTCCTAAGCTTAATTCTATACAATACCAATCACTTAAACTAGCAACAAGCACACAACACGGGACCTCCCTAGAAGCGCTTCAAGCCCTAACTGGTGAAATACCCCTCAAACTCAGAAACTCAAACTTCTGGGCCGCTTCTTCGGAGGATACACTAATTTCCAATCTCCTAAACTCTAAACTATCTTAACGCATAACGGCATAAGCAAACAAATACCCTCTCACATCTCCAATATCCCTACGCATATCAATGCTTTGCGCAATAAAATAATAAAGTCGATCTATTTATAGAGAGGGGAATCACCATTACTAATGAGTTAGATTTCTCGGCTTTAGCTGGGGTCTATACAATTGGTGAAAAATTATGTAAAGATCTTTGAACGAGATGGATTTTGGCACCATTTTCTAATTTGTATCAACATACTATCTGGTCCTTTAAGATATTAGTCATCTCGTATAAAGATTACCAAGTCATATATTCCCTTGTAGCCTAGGTTACAAGTACGCAGTTGTCCGCGGTTCTTTTGAAATATCCCAGCTGTGAAACTTTGCGGCAAGGGTAACGTTCTTTACACAGCCATTTACATAGTAACCGCTCACGGTTCTCTATTTCAAGCCTAGAACGCTCTGTAACATAGTTTAAATGTGGTAAAAATGAGTTTATAGTTTGGTTAAAAGTTTTAAAATCTTACCGAAAACAAGGGGGTTGTAGAAATCTTCCCCGGGTTTCATCCTGTATTGTTGAACGAAGTCCTGGGTATGGTTATTGAATATTCTTGCAAAGTTTTGGAACGTTTCACCTTTGGAACAGAGCATAAACAGTTCAATTCTTGAAAGTGATGTGAACGCTAATAATAATTTTTGACATTATTTTCTTTAGATTTTATTTTATAAAACTTTAATGCGCACGAATAATGGTATGTAAAAATCGAGACTAGAAATTTCTTATCCCATTCTTTTTACAATATTTTTCAATAATTTGTCTTTTGTTATTATATACGGAACACCAGGTGTTAGGATATTTGGGATGTCACCTGGCTAATCTCTTGAAGCCACAATTCAAATGTAATGAGGGAAACAAATAGGTACAATGTGAGTAAATAGAGGTTAGTGGCAGACAGCAAGGAGTCTTTTGTCTTTTCCATCACGTAATAGTTTTAGACACCTGAGCGTAAGTAATTTAATCTTTCAAATGCCTGTGTTTCTGATGCCATTGTTAATGAATTAAGTCGAAGACACTTTGGGAATAATATTAATATTACATGATTACAAGTTCAACTCACGTGACACGTTTTTTATGCCTTCAAACTTCTTTGCTGTTGAAGAAAGAATAGCTTTCTATAAATTTATAGTTATACAGGTGCTCTTTGGATACGTGGCCTAACTAATGTGATTTACCAGAGTTCTTTATTACCATTGGTCATTAATATGCCAGCCCCTAAAAGAAGTAGACCCTCCCACCATAAACAACCATCACAGGCCTTTACATGTTATATCACCTGATGGTTTCACTTCAATGCAGCTTATCTGTTTTTTGTGAGTTCTAAAATTACGTAAAATGGTTTTCATCAAACTTGAAAAAAAAATCAAAATCGAATGTTACATTTCATTAGTACTTTTAATTTACTAAAAGTATAGATAATTTGTAGTTGGTTATGTAAAATTCAATGGTAATATTTGAATATACAAACGTTTTACCCACCGAAACGAAGCCGTGCTAACCAATGAAGAGCAGAAATCGTTCTACTTCCAGCAATTTGGGGATGACGCGAGATTTTATGATGCAGATCAGTTGTGCCGCACTTTGGCTGACCTATGATGAAGAAGAATGGGACACAGCAGAGGCGCAGTTCCACCTCCACTCCTCTCCTCCCCATCCAACACGGATTCTTGTAGTTCCGCAGATAGTCCGGACGTTTCTAAAACATCAGTATAACGTGACAGTCAGGCAGGGCACATTGATTATTTTGACCCAGGCGCATTTCACTTCTCAACTTAAACATTGAGGAGTAAAATTACCAAATGAGAAAACTAGGAGGATTTCTAGGTTTCTCTTTTTCATATCCTCATTCCAAATGAGACACTTTTTTATGTTAGTCGTTGATTATATTTTATTTGATGTTAGTCATTGGTTATATTTTACAACCTTTTATATGTAAGAAATGAGAGAATCGTTTCGCTGAAATATTTCAAGAACAGTTTCTCCCATTCTATATTTGTTGACCTCATCTGCTCTAATAATCTAAAAGACAGTTTTAATTGAAAAAATCAATAAAATTATGTGTTGTTTATTTTAACAGAATGTTACCTCATCAAAATCAAATCTTTACGTTTTACTTCAAGCATGACACATACATCACTCACGTGGCTGACTTTCTTACCTAATTGTTTCATTTTTTAAACAAAATAATATCTTATAGATGTGGTCATAACTAAGTCATATCACTTAGAGCTATTCTAAAGAATACCTCTTAAACGGGTGACCTTTCCATCGAGAAAAACATGAAAATGTTTCAAGAATTCCAACAATCGTTAACAATTCATATGATTGTAAGTTATCTAATATTCAGTGTTATGATATTTCTCCGATAAACAATCACCCCTTTCTCATGATGGACCAGTCCAAACTCGGTCTTACACATTCTTTGATTACAAAACTGTCTCGACATTAATGGTGTAGATAAATCTTGTGTAAACCAAGATTGTTTCGAAACGGATCAAGGTGTTTTATTGTTACATAATTATAGGATATCTTATTTGGTCTCAACTTTATTCTGGACATTCTCTGCAGAAATGGGCCTTAATATGTTGAAAAACAATATTCGACTCGTATTCTAGAAAAGTTATTCGTATCTGTCACTGTTTCAATGCGTATATCTGAATTATCCATGCGTATTTTAGGCCGATACGCATCTTATCTGGAGCCCTGTTCAGAGGTAGGCCGTGTCATCCTGTCTCAGTGAGCTCCACTCTTCTACGTCTTACCCTGAGACAGGATGTTTCCCCACATGTCAAAGCACGCACCAACGTGCGTCAACGTTTCTGTAACAGCTCTTCAACATTTTTCGCCTGACATTGACAGTCCAATCAGAAATGTCGCGGATGAGGACACAGCACTCAAACCAAGAATATTGGAGACATTGTTAAACAGTCTCTTGTAATTCATAATATATGAACCGATATTTATTTATCGAATATGGACGATGGCATATCCCTAAACCTGAATTATGAACTGAAAACATTCCCCCGAAAAGATGTATGAAGTAAAACTGGTTTTCTTGTCGCCGAATAGCATTTACTTTGCGCTTTTATGGCTGATTCATCAATAATATGTTTGAGTGGTACTCAACTGACAAGTTTCAAGAGATTATAAGCTCTCATCCGCGGGTGTGTAGTCTTCTGTGGACCAGTACAGTTGGGACCTATAGCAATAACTGGCTCTCTTCTTCTCGAGAATAGCTGCTCCCCTTGGAACCTGCTAACAGACTCCTTTCCTTCTTCCTTATAGCTGCCTCCTAACCATGCTACGTGTAAAACATCCGCTTTGTCATCGTTACGAATTAGTGTCTCTTTGAATGTCCTGTCACCACTTCCGGCGTCATTATTGCTGTGTATCCTGGAATATTTAATGGGCGTAGATCCAAATGGTATGCCCTCTTTACCTAAATCTTTTTCTCTATATGCAATCAGGTTGGTTTTCTTAAGAACGCCATCTCGGGTAGAATGAGACATTATAAAGAGAGCAGCCGGTAGCAACGTCAAGACACCACATACGAGAATCAAGCAATGCTGAAACATAGACAAATGTTTGTATGCGTCAATGATATTGGTGATGAATTTCATTTTAATTTTCTGTGTCCGAAATAAGAATTTGAAAAAGAAAAAAACATTCACAAATATTATTTAGAAGATAAATAGTTGCGTTTGTAAAATTTCCGGGATTCATTGTTATTCAACACCCGCCAAATTTAGTTTAAAACCGATTTTTTTTTTACAAACGCACCTATTTATCGATATTGTAACATGACCGTTAGTTATTAGAAGCGTAAGAGCGAACTCTAGTTTGCGTACTTATTTGTGTGTGGAAAGGACTTTGCGACTGTTCTATTTGAGAGATGTGATAAGCTCTAACTAATATGAATTCCCGGCATTATTTACATTACAAACATCGTTGTGATAAATAGAGGATACTAAACGACCTTCCATTTAATACTATTTTTATTAAACGAGTTAATGATTAAGCATAAAACGAGCGAAAGCGAGTTTGATACCAAATCATTAACGAGTTTAATAAAAATAGTATGAAATGGAAGAAAGTTTAGTATTCTGTTTATTACTTGACCTCAGTTATCAAGCATTATTACCGAAAGTGTACTGAACGAAGCATTTCCGCGACTAAGCCGCCATTGAGACGTCGGTGCCGAGATTGTGACGTCACAACCACACAATATTATGACGTCATATGGGTAGCGGTATTACAATAGTTTAATATCGCGGTATAAATATTACATTGCGGTATCTTACACGGGCGAGTAATAATAGCAAATAGTGGCATTCGTAACAGCGAGACCTTACAACAGACTTTTTTAATTTGAGACCGAAATCACTAATATAAAGCTCGTAGAAAAATATCGTAAATCCCAATAGTCTTAATTAAACGAGCCCACAACCATTGTAACAGCGACGCAAACATTGTGACGTCAAAGCGGTTGGCCTTTGTGACGTCATACCATGGGAACGACATTCGAAAGAAGGCTGCCGCATGAAACTTTGCAGCAAACTTGGACTAAGTAAGCCAGTTGAAAATATTTTCTTTCTTCAAAAATAAATCATATAAAAGTGTATTTGTAATATCAACCGGTAGACACAATCTGAAAAAATAAAAAGGCAACAGTCCACTGTGTGGCATGAATTTTCTAAGTTACTGGAAAATTAAAACTTGAGTCGGGCCGGCACTAGTGAACATGTTGTATCAATTCGCGGTGATTCGCCTCTTGCTAACTTGCGGGTATTCATTGTCATTCAACATAGGGTATTTTTTTCAATTCAACCAATCAGAATCGAGTATACAACGAAGTTATATTACACTTTATTACCCATATGATTATTCATAAGCGGTGACATATTTTCAATATGAGCACATGTGAACATATCACTTTAGCCTGAGTGGAATAAGTTCAGTTCAGTCACCAACATTGAAAATAATGCACCATGTTAATGATGCATGAAGTGTCTGAATTGAAGTGTCTGAATTGAAGTGTCTGAATTGAAGTGTCTGAATTGAAATGTGTCAATAACGAGCCTTAGAGATCTTTTCTTTCATTTCTGGACTTGCTAGTATGTGATGACTGGATTGTAGACTAAGACATTGATATCATACCTCTTTCACTGATGATGTAAACTGAACAGGACCTAGCTATAGTGAGATTAAAGGGGTACACAGTATGTTGTTAGAGTCAAATATATATCGAACTTCAGAAATGGTGTTATTTTATAGAGAATTACTTGTTGCTTCGGAAAATCATAACCCTAATGCTCATCATCCATCGTCAAAAGTACTTTAGATGCATTTATGAGACGTCCGTCGACGTTTGGCATCCGTAGTCAATTTCGTCTGTTTCATAGAATTGATTAGTCGTTGCTACCCCATACTTGTAAACGAAAATAAAGACTTTCTTATGTCCGTTCTGGGGAATGCTAAGAATTGAAAAATCCTGAAATAGACGAAATGGGCCGATCTGGGTAGAAAAATATACTTCAATCGATGTATTTTAATCATTTACGCCTGGTGATTAAAGTACAACGTTTTTTTCCGAGTATTCGGCAGTTGCCTTATCAAACACCCCATTTATCATTTTCTCGATTTTATTAGATTTGTAACTTTAAAGATCTTTAAGATTGCCACGGTGGCTTCAAACGCGAAATAACAACACAAAACCAACTCTAAACTTATATGAACCGCGGCATCAACTTCTCATCGCCCTTCACTCTCGGAACGTTTTAACGTCTTAACTACAATTTCTATGTATAAAATAATACATATACAAAAACAACTTGTTATCGAGGATCTATTTTCCATGGAGACTTATTCATAACAACTTAGTTACGAATCATTTGTATGGCTTCAAAAATATATCTATAATCGTTTTTCATTCGTTTTCTTTGCTGAAAACATGCTATAATAATAATAATAATAATAATAATAATAATAATAATAATAATAATAATAATAATAATAATAGTCCACTTGTTAAGCGCATTTTCCACACATAAGTATGTTCAAAGCGCTGGAGGAAAAGAGTTCTTAGGCTGAAGGATAGGCAAGGCAGAACAGGTGAGTCTTTAGGGCAGTCTTGAAAGATAACAGGTCTCTACATGTTTTTAGTTCCAAGGGCAGTTTGTTCCACTCAGTGGTTTCTGCAAATGAGAACGACTTCTCACCATAGCGTGTCATCTTGACAGTCGGCGCGGCACAGATAAATCAGGGGCAATGTTATTAACACACTGAAACGTTAGACAGAGAAGTTTGTAGATAATCCTGTAGTGCACAGGAAGCCAGTGCAGGTTCTTTAAGACTGGAGATATGTGGTCACAGATAAGACGGATTGTGACTCATTAGGTGTTCCAGCAAAATATTTGCAAGATTTTCTCAACAGGAAAATTTGTCACTAGTTGGTGGCCATATTTCCCCATCATCTAAATTGTATTTCTTTATAAATCTTAAGGATTACACCCGTGGCACTCAAAGATTTATGCAGCACTGGGGTCTAAAATAACCTAGAATATTTGCCTATATAATTAAATTATCATTTCGAAATATGTTTTGCAAAATAAATGCAAAAGAACGATATATCATTATGTTAACCAATGTTGTCTATACTCACAAAAGATTTGTCTAAAATGTGTTCATATAATAATTCATTTCCTCATTTTGACCCCATGTATCTTATTTGGGAGGCTAGATTTGTTCTTGGCATACCACATATTTGTCCCTTATGTATGTAGTGTTAAGTGATCTCTTCACAAACTGGTCTGAAAGGTTTGACTTAGAATATCATTTAAGAAATTGTGACAAGTTCAGGTATGTGAAACAATCTTCTGTTCAGGAGCTGTACATGCTATTCACGCTACGTCATTCGGTCGAGGCCTCCAGTCCAACATAAAACAGAAACCATCATTTAGTGAGAATGACAGTTAGTTTCCTAGTTTTTTCTTTAGAGTTAGAAAAGTTAAAATATCAATTGTGACAACGCCTCGTGTAATTTTTTAGATTTCAATCACACCTTTTAGAAATAATGCACCGGAAATTTGAAATAGTCAGTATATAAGGATTATTACTCGCCCGTGTAAGATATCGCAGTGTAATATTTATAAGGCGATATTAAACTAGTGTAATACCGATGCACGTATGACGTCATAATATTGTGTGGTTGTGACGTCACAATGTTGGCACCGCCGTCACAATGGCGGCCAAGACGCGGAAATGCTTCGTTCAGTACACTTCATGCTTGATTACTGAGGTCAAGTAATAAACAGAATACTAAACTTCCTTCAATTTAATACTATTTCTATCAAACTCGTTAATGATTAGGTATCAAACTCGCTTTCGCTCGTTTTATACTTAATCAATAACTCGTTTAATAAAAATAGTATTAAATGGAAGGTCGTTTAGTATCCTCTATTTATAAAACTAGTCTATATTATCACTATCGTAAATCAATAGAAAAAATTGTATACATGTATATTTGCATGTTACAGATCAAAACCTAAAACACATGATTGTAAGTATAAGATGGTATCCAATGAATATTTAGTCCCTGTCTATTTCAAACTTTATAAATACAATCACTTTGTAAATCAATAGAAAAAATTGTATACATGTATATTTGCATGTTACAGATCAAAACCTAAAAACACATGATTGTAAGTATAAGATGGTATCCAATGAATATTTAGTCCCTGTCTATTTCAAACTTTATAAATACAATCACTTTGTATATTAATTTAAAAAAATAAATTCTGATGCCGCTTAGAATGATCGTGTGAGGATGACACACTTACGGTCAGGTTGAATTGATGCAACGTTTAGGGTTTTTTAGCAAAAGTAAGTAGATTGACGAAAGTATTTTCTGATATACGATAAGGATGAACTCTAGTAAAGAATCGGCGGCAAGATGATTGCAGATAACATTTGTAGGGTTTTACCTATAAGTACCGAATGGAGCGAAGTCGTAGTTTTAGAACTTTGGAAAGAAGGTAAAAAAAGAGGGGTTATTATCATTTTATCTCATTGCTGATGAATATTGATTATTCTTAATTCCCTGTGAAACAATAGAGAAAATACAATATACATTTTTTTCTTGTCAAGCACACAGTACCATGTTCATCTTAATTTATGAGATAGAAAAGTTAAATTAACTCTGGCTACGCAACCCTGAAATGTGGTTTTTATTACCTCTTCCGGTGAGATAAATACACGTATAAGGTAGATGTAAAGGGAACAAATGTTTGCTGTGATAGATTATCGACTAAGTTATGTATACGTAAAACCCCTGCCATCTGTTACACGATTGTTCACATTTCAATGCAGACAGACGCTTCGTCAATAAAGGTCTCCTTTGTGCACATAAGCTCTTTTTGAACCAAAGATTTAAGTCCCTTACAGGCCTATATGTTTTGTCACTTTGCTGGACTAATATTACTCATGTAGTGGAGCGTATTTTATGCTGTAATCTAAATAATCTAAATAAATGCTGTAATCTAACGCTGATCAAGATCTCACGAAAAACTGAATTAAAAGTTTACAATTGCAAGACAATGTGTAATTATCAAAAAAAGCACTTCATTCCGTTTCCCTATCTCCAATGACGCGATGTGTTCACACAAACATGGCCGCAAGTGGTTTTTGTATGGTAATTGTTTATTTCTTTTACGACTATAAATGATCGGGTTATGTCATGAGATGTTATGACCTTCTGTATGTAATACATTTGGCATAAATTGATGTTTATGATAATTATTGGGAAAGAATTTAAGAACAAAATCTTTTTTAAAACCCGTGCCACTGCCTCTTTTTATCATATAAGAATATATTTGGAGGCTCCAGAAGTGCAAAACATCTCATATGTGTTTCAATCGGCTATCATCGAATAATTTAAAGCGGTGATATACAAGCGTACTTTGAAGTGATTCACGTTTTCTATTCTTGAATCAAGCACGATAAATGTACTAAGGGCGTCAAATCAACCAATTGTCTAAGTTATCTTTGCACAGGTAGATAGCGTGCATGCGTGTATAAGATAAATAGTTTCGATTGTAAAATTTCCGGGATTCATTGTTATTAAATACTGGCAAATTTTAGTTTAAAAACGACAGCTTCAACGGGTGTTGAGCGAACTGTATTAACTTTGTGACTATTCCATGGGAATATAGGGAAGAATTATAAGGTCCAAGCAAGAGGCAATTCGCGGCTTGATATACATTCGAAACAGCGTTCATGCGATATCGAACAGTGGTGTTCATAACGGTGGAATCTTACAATATTCGCAATGTCTTTTTGAACCGATAAAAACGTCAATGGATCTCATTGGCAAATATCGATAAACCCATGATCAAAATCTGAAACTTGTCCAAGTTAATTTTGATAATGACGCGTTCATTGTGACGTGAAATAGTTTGCTCTTTTAACGACAAGCAATCAAAAAAATGTACCACCCACCCGCGAAAATGCAATGGCTATGTAGTAAAATTTACCCCCGGGAATTCCGCAAAAAGGGATAAATGGCTATCCCTTGTTACAGTTATTGAACGTTACGAAAATGCAACCTGTCGCAATATTGAACGAACATTCGTCAAACAATTAAGGTAAACTGGTTGTATGCTCCGTGACATGCATGCTCGTGCTCATGTATGACAGAAATTGGATTTACGCGTGTCTCAAGAGAAAAACAACTTTGAGAATATGGAATATTCTGACTTGACATTTGCTATTCATTTCAAAACTTGTTTATGAACTTTGACGTATGTATTTCACATCTGTTCTACTAAGCAGTAATTTCTGGTGTTTTTATCAACAAACGGCAAAAGGGTAGATGACTGTTATCTTTCTGAAATTCTTGTCAATGTTTTGTCCTGTGATTCAACAGCAAAAGACCAGCTTGACCTCCTAACTACACAAGGAATGTATGTTCCCAGGATACCTTCAACTTGTATCCAACTCAATACAAATAATGCATATAAGATTTGTGGTATGAAATGAATCCACTTCCAAATGTCCCCCGAAGAACTTATGCATCATTTTTTATGTAAATGCACGTGAGCATTTCCCCAAATTATGATAAAGGAACAATTGGTAAGAGTTTAATTCAACACCAGCCTTCTACATTATAAACCTTCATTTCTTGCTCAGAAATTATAAAAGGTTTACAAGGTTTGATATACGATATACAAATAATCTAGACACTATACAAAAAAGAAATCGAAAATAATGTTTATTGACTGAAAAAGTTAAACATTATTGTGAATGAATGAGAATACAACATGTATGTTGAATGATTGATTGAAATAGGTGAATACACGCCACTCAAAGTCTGACCTCCGCACTAAGCAGCGCGAAAATGCATGGATATACCTTTGACCTAATCGTCTAATTTAGATATTGTTCCTTGTACAACATTTAGGTCAAATATTCTTGTGATGATTGTCAGTGTAAACGCACTAACCAAAACCATAATACCAGTTTCTACAAACAACTCATCGATGTACAACCCTCTCCATCCGGTGTATGATGACACACATTGATACACCATTACATACAAAACGTAATGTTAAGTAGGTTGAGATTGCCTTTAAAATCGATTCTCTTTGATATATATATCTCTCTAACCGACAACATCCTCAACAGTACATACCAACCGTCTCCTTGAAGCCATGAGGTCCAATACGAGAGCTCCAACAAAGTTAGTAGATGAAAAGCTGCAGCTGCAATCAACGCTCACAAGCTACACCACAGACCTTGTCAAAATATTTTGAAGGAAGACTATAGAAAAAGTTGCCAGCTGTGGACCATTGACAGAAATGAACGATCTGGCTCAAAGGTTCAAACAGCAGACGTCGTGACCGTGCTGAAGTCAATAAGTAAGAGGCTAAAATGTCTATGAAGAGAAATGTCCATCGGATACGTCGCTGTGTACATGCATGTATATCCTCATTCTTAAATAGTTCAAATATCATTAGAGACATCTGTTCGGCAGGAATAATAAAGGCGTGTGTCTAACGTATATTACAGTTTTATTTACAATACTATATACGTGAGTGAGGTGAGGTGAGTTGGTGTTTAACGCCGCTTTCAAGAGTATTTCACTTATATCGCGGCTGCTAGTATTATTGCAGGGAGAAAGCCCGCAACACCATTGTGGCTATGCACTGCGGTGAAACCTGCGAGCATCGGCTGGAACTAGCAAACCATGGGTGGTACTGCGCTGAAATTCAGTGTGGCATTGCACCCAAACTTGACTGCGTGTAGAACAGTTTTGTTTGGGTGCAATGCTACAATACTATATACAACTGTTGGTTTAACTTACTGTTCATTGTTTTCTAATTCACTAATATTCTTTCTAATTTACTAACATTCTTTCTACTTCACTAATGACCATGTATTACAATATTTTCACTAACAATATCTTGACTAACAATATCAACTAACCCTCTAATTCAAGACTAACTTCTTACGAAACGAAAAGACATCCTGTCTCAACAGAATGTAAAGGCTAATTGACGAATGTCACAGTACAATCCAAGATGGCAGATTACAATGTTTCCGCGAAGCAGCGTGCGTTCGGGCGTCTATCCGCGAAGCAATTAGCGTTCGTGAGAACTGTTCATGTCCGGAAACAATGAAAAACACATACATTTTTGGATAGGAACATTTTGTGAATAAGTAGACAATACAAATCAACGAAAATTAGGTCATCTGCTTACCAACATCGATGTCTTTGAGGCACTGTGGGATATTAAACATTGCAAAATGACACAGGCTTGCACCATCAATCGAAACATTGGTTAGTCTGGGAAAGATTATCATTGGAAAAGGAAGATCCATTGTCAGCGCAGCTGAAATATTGCAAGTGAAATTCACACAAAATTTAATACGATATTCGCACTGACATACATGGATAAGTGAGCAAACTTTCAGGATAATGATACGTGCATCTATAGAGCGCAGCAACTGCCCACTGACAACACCATATACAAATGGAAAGTCATAGTCCATTATAGAGTCTGAAAAAATAGAGTTTTAGATCGCTTTAAAAGGTGGTCAGATTGGTTCTTGATCAAATAACACCATTTATGAAGTATGACATATTTGAACCTACCAACATACGCTGCGCGTGTCCCTTTAAAGTTTGATGGGGATAATGCATCCAGTCTGATTAAAATCGACCGTGTTTCGAGGAATAAAAACTTTAAAATATTGACTTGAACGGGACTCGAACATACTCTATCAGGGGCTGTCCTGTACACAACGGTCTGAAAGCACCCGCCTTACTCGCACGTTCTGACGCAATCTCACCAAGCCAATCACAATGACTGCGGCAAAAGCTTTCAGACCGTAATAGAGAGGACAGCCCTTGATAGAGTCCGTTCGAATCCCGTTCGAGTTCAAACATGTACAAGATTGTGTATGTATAGCATACGCACATACAGGTATACCTACAAATGTATGTGGTCAGCAACGTCGGATACTTGCTGGTGAATTATCAAATAGATATCCTTGTCGGTCGACTAGGTGGCGATAGGTCGACTTATATATTAATGTGTAATTCGTAACTCTGACGATGCAGAAGATCTGTCCTGTGTTGATAAAGCCATCTGAAGACACACCTCTTTACCCAGTTCTATGGCCCATAGACAACAGCTTTCTGAATTGTACTTTTAATTGTAGCGCCATGAGCATGCTTTCAAGCGTGAATTTGTGCGCAATATAAATATGCACTATTATTATTATTATTATTATTATTATTGTTATTATTATCCTCCATGAAATAAAGACGAGTTGTATTTAGAAACGTTTTGGTGTACGTTTTTATATTCTTGGTTGAGTTGTGTTCTTTGAAAATGTACCGTAGTTTCGCAAGCAAACGGGCTTTTATACCATATGCATTTTATTCCAAAGAGTTCAGAAGTTTTTGATAAACGATAAGATTTCAGGAGAAGCACTCTTTATTGTGACATGCGTGACGATGGGGAGTACACGCTTTCTCCAGTAGCAGTGGTTATTGAGGGTATGACGTAACCCAGCTACATATACGTACTTCTAGGTCACCTGCTATTGTGATAGTGTACTTATACATGACAAAGACAACATGGAAGTCAGTCCTCTGAAAGCAAACCTCAGGTTTTTTACAAAAAAACTTCAGGTCAATTATCTTTCCTGAAACGAAAAAAAACACTTTTTAAATCCAAATTTGGTATTTATTAACTTAAATGCACATATAGTGGATTATAAAGTAGATATTCATATCGGATAATCCACCAAGTACATTGTGTAGTTTCGGGTAATCCATGAGGACCATTCATTATCGTTTTGTCTGTACAACTTACTATTAGAAACGTTTATTTTTATTTCAATTATCGGTATAGTATTAATGACAAATGTATGGACATCTTAATCTAACAGCATCTGTAAATGAATGTATAATCAAATCTGTACATAGTTTCATTACAGAATCAAAACAATTTACTCCATTTTAATTTTATGTATCGTTTCTTTGCCTTTACTGAATTAATATATATTTGACGTATGAATGATTATGTACATGAAGATGTTTTTAAAGGTACCTAGCATAAGTATTTTTACTAAACGAAATATACTACACATACATTATGTTTTGCTATGGAGATGCATTGATTTAATTATTTGCATTGTTTCGGTTCAAATTTTGTATGATTATGAAAATAATATATATTAAACCGAAGAGGTATTATGAGGATCGATTTATGCTATATTGGGGACATGTAACTACATATTGAGGCAAGGACTTTAGGGACAATCGACCGAAACATAGTTAGTGCAGGATGCCTATATATATATCAAGATTACGATACACGTTGATTAAAGAGGCCACTGGACTTTTACAAATTGAAAACCACAGATTTGTCCATCTTCTTTACACAGAAGTGCAGTCCTAGACCACGGATGAAAACGCTGTTATTGGTCTTTTGTAATAGTTCACTCGAACACACGACTCATTTCCTCAACTTGTTGATATTCTAAAGAAAAATTGTATCATCTCCAATTACCTCATTTCATTATCATACAGAAATATTTATCTATGAATGACATGAAAGTTTTACTGTATGTCCTTCTTTTCTTTAATTCGCTATGTGTATTTCCGATTTGATATTTGTAGTCAATACGTGTACGCTCCGATAAAACAATACACACTACTCTTCGATGAAAGGCACTAGTGCACGCTTTTCCGGTTTGAATAAGCTATTTTAAGGTAAATCAGGACATAGGTATTCACTTAAACTTTCTATGAAATGCTTGTCACTCTTTACAATTGATCTACAATTAAAAAAAATGTTAAGACAGCGTCTGTCGGCTTCGACATAAAACAAATCTATGGTCAGCTGTGCACGGACAATTGCTGAACTAGCTAGTAATGTCTGCACATATTGAATTTACCTCAACTCTTAACTGAAAACAAAGAATGAAATATAGTTTACCAAAGCAATGTTGTAAATTAATCGATAACATAGTATTAGTATTGTTATTAGATTGATTACGGTGGCTGGCCTTTCCGCTTTTCTGGTTGTAATTTAAAAAAAAATATTTCTGATATCATAGTTCAAGCGGATTTAATTAATGCATCGTTGCATTAAATATTCCCGGCCTTTTAAAATCAACTTTACTACTTGAAACCGTAACTATTTGCTCAATAGCTTGCGAGGTGGATTGCCCGAGTGCGTATCGTTACTAGTAAAATCAAGATTAAGCATGATCTGTGTATATTATGTGTATGTGTTAAAGACATATTGGTGTGCACTCGTGCGTTTAAGTGAATAAAAAAATAAATCTCAGTAATGATTACTTTATATTGGACTATCGCTCATAGGAACACCACCAACTGACTGAAAGTGAAAGATATTACGGCGACTCTCTCAAATAATCCTCTGCTGAGTCGCGTATGGTAAAAATGGCTAGACATGAAAATGATTTGGCTTGAGAATATAATACATTTCAACGTTGATGAACCTTAAACGTGTCCCTTTTGGCAGCGTGTAATGTAAACGATTTATTCTTATGTATATACGGTTAATATTCCACCATCCTTAAACGATGAATATGCGAAATGTTGGAACATTTATGCGAGGGTCCTATCGGGGTATTGTTTGTGGAAACGAATGTATGGGGAGACATTCCCGTTTATTGATTCTTGCCTTGTTACATAATCATGTCACCATCTACTTGAAACATGTCACTAAGGGTAATGTTTGCTTGCTAAATATTTGTAAGTTATTAATAAATTAAAATTAAAAAACTATGGGAAGCGAAGCTACACTCGACGGTATATATATAGAAAGCCTTGCTGTGGCAAACTGAAGCCTCTTTGATCAGTGGATAGCCTGACCGTTTGTAATTTGATTAATAATCTATCAATAAATCAATTTACAGCGCATTCCTATCATTTCACGAACGCAAAACGATATAAAATGACGCGCCTTCTAAGCCCCGTTAGAACCCTCTACCATTTAGGTTTAATCGACTGAGTTTCCGGAAATGAACAATACAAAAATGGACCCCAACCAAAGAAAAACTCGCTCAACCCGTCCTCCCTTATCCACAATGTTGTAGAGAGGAGACCCCCGATTGAACGAGTTCGTATTCTGGCGGAGTTAGGATTTGAAACGTTTATTCCTCGGGACGCGGTCTAATTCAATCAAAACATCTTTTTAAGCCTTTATCATACGGGCCATCTTTCTTTCACAAATGAAGTCATGTCTTATAGTGCAGTCTGCATCAGCGAATCCCATTCTGACGATATAACAACAATGTTCCTTCCCAAAGTCAGGGTCACCAAAGTTCCAGCTGAACGTGTAGTGACCACCCGAGGGCCACCGGTAATCTGATTTCTTGTTTCGTTTCTTACGGCCTTTCTTGCTCTCGCGTCGTAGTGCGGTCCAAACATGGAACTCTGCAGTAAAAATGTAGTTGATTTACTTGTAGATTCTATTCAAAGTAACAAAACCTCAAGCTCATCAAACAGGGAAAATGATGTTAATTTCTAAATATATGTGTTTTAAAGATGGACCAATTACGTCTCTGATATGGAAGTTTTATAGAATATATTATCAACAGTATGCAAGTCATAGCAATCTCACAATATGATTGGATTATTTCCTTCTTGCTGATTGGTCTACTTGGACACGTGAAAACAAAGACGCGAAGAGACGTTAACATAACACGTGTACAACAGTAAATCAAATTAATAGTGATCTCTGTGACTGTTCTAATGTTCAATTTTGAAAGAAAGAAAGCATTTAAAGACATAAAAAGTAGGCTTCACCTAGAAGAATATCACGTACGTATCAAAGGTCGATAAATCAATCTCACTAACTACAATTATAGTTTATTATCACCCTTTCTATCATTTTTCACACTCTTTCGGCATTTTCGGGACTTAAGAACTTATCGAAAAAAAGCAGGCATAAATATTGAAATATGTTATATCGTCAACTGAATTCAGCATTTACGTTCGACTCCCGATTTTGAATTATAAAGAATCATGACTGTAGGAAAGCTGTGTTATATGTGACAAGAAAAGCGAAAGACTTTTGAGTTATTCGAGTTCAATCGGAAGTTTGTTCCAAAGACAGGCAGCATTGTCATTGAAAGATCTTTGGCCAAATCGCTTCGGTTGTGTTTTGGGCACATGGAAAATATGCTGGTTGACCAAACGTAAGTCTGTGGATGGTTTATACACTTCAGTAAGATGATCCCTATATGCTTGATGGAGAAGTTCAGCATTGCATAAAGACAGGCTAAAATATGTACCTTTTTAAAAAAACGGATCAAGAGGATGATTTTGAACATAAATCTTACGGTTTTTGCTATGATTCGTTTCATAGAACTGATTTCGTATCAACACATATACTACTCATAGAATATCATTGGTGTATTTCTCAATAAGGTACCTCTGTTGTGAACTTCTTTCATCTTGTCTTTGATGAATGCATCTTTGCGACGAGTGTCCAGTGTGATGAGGTCTCCCCGTTCCTCCCTGCACACTCCTCGTGCCCCTTCCCAGCTCATCTTCGTTCGGTACAGCTTGAAGGACATTCCAAAACGAGGCGCCAACTCGTACCCTTCATCTTTGTGTCAAATATATAAACGAAATTCATAAAGTACATTTCCATACTTTTCTCAGCGACCGTTAAGGATAGGAGAAGTAACCAAATTTTGCATGTGACTTCAAGGTATCAATACCTCGATGGAGTTCGAAATAAGAAGCGTTCAATTATTTTCCCCGGAGTTATCACCCTTGTTCCGTTTTGTATGGACTTAGTTCGTGAGTATCATCAAAGTGGCAAGCTTTTCTCAGAAACTATTTATTTATCTTAAACTCTCATTTTGATTAAAACCCAAACATACAAGGTAGTAAAAGTTGAGAAATATTTAAGACCTTTTATTGTGGCAAATAGTGTCTGTAAGACATTGGTTAAGTTATAAAACAAAATAATCAACCTTCATTGATACAAATTCAAAGGAGGTCCAGACATGTTTATTCAAATTTCCTATGCTGAAGCCTAGATCAGCAGCATCTGTTAGCATTGATAAGACGTCAACACTGGGTTATCCTTCCCATCTTTGACAACCTCCAAAGACATGTCACCAGATTCATATCAACCAAATGACGAATTTCGAGATGTACAAGATACACTTCAAATTCCAATGCCCTCATTCCAGATACATGTTAAGCATAAGTAACTAGGTCCAGATGTCACTTAGAAATACAAAATATTTAGAAAGAACCTCTGAAGCCAAAAAGTATATCTCCAACTGTCTCCTTTTGCTATGTGTTTTATACAGTTCCACATACATGTTGACTTGGAGGCAAAACAGTACAAAGATATGTTTTCTTCTGCTTTTCAGAATTCACTGGTTTACGGCAATTATCATTGTTAAAAAAGAGATATCCCTAGTATATGTATCATTCTGTCACTCAGCAATTATTGCTGTACGAGATGTACCATATCACTTTTTCATCAATCATTTTTTCGACAAGATATTTATGCAACATATGCATTACAACAAGGCGAAAACAATGATATAAATATGAAAAATCGCATTTTTTGGAGATATTTTCTTTTGCCATCGAAACTGTATAAATCATTCGAATGCTATGGATTTTTTCCAATGCACATACCAGATCTGGAGTTTGTATTTATTCAGAAGATTTACCACTTGATTTGTTAGTGACAAAAATGGAAATGTACACAAAAGAATGACAAGAACGAAGAGCAACTCATTAGAAATCTCGTTATGAAGATAATGGAGCTTTAATAGTGCTCAATAGGAGTACTTCAAATGTCTGAAAGAGAACAGAGATAGCGAAATTGACAATTACCCGACTGACAGTTAAAATCTTAATATCACAATTTCAGTAAAGAAATTATAAAGAATAAATGTTTATTGGAAAGGATTCAAAGAGGTAATGTTTGAATGACAAAATGCGCTAAAATGTTTGTGTCGGGAACTGTAATTCATCGATTGTTTTTTACAAATACCCGCGCCATTCACCAAGTGAGAAGAGATGATTGGGGTTTCATCTCCGCTTTCAAAGGTATTACACTTATATCACGGCTGCTAGTATAATTGCAGGGAGAACGCCCGCAACGTTGTGGATTAAGCATTGCGGTAAAATCTGCGCGTATGTGCTTAGACTAGCGAACAATGGGTGGTACTGCGCTGAAATTCATTAAAGCATTGCAGCATTGCACCCAAACCTTAACGGGTGTAAAACAGTTCTCTACCGCAGGAAAAAGCTGCTGCGTCCCTAGCGAGATTCGAACTACTGACCTCTTGACTCGAAGCCGAACACGTAACCACTGCTATACTCCGCTCCCAAATATTTTGGAAACGGATTTCAAACTCAATCAAGAAAATAATTAGCTCAGTAGCCTCAATTCTATTCACATGTAGATGTAGTCAAGGTCGCTTATAAATCGTATTCACATTACAGCATCAGGCGCTATCACTGTACTTATTTCAATTACAGATTAAAGGGCCATAACTCCGTCAAAAATACTATACCGAATCTGATTTCAAACTCGATCAAAAATATCATCAGATGTGTCCACTACCAAATAGTTCTTTCACCTTTCACGTAAAACGTTTCTGAACTGTCCAAATTTGTACCCTATGTAATTAAGTAAAAAAGGTGGCTTTTCTATGGAAACGAGTGAGTGAGTGAGTTATTGTTTACTTGGGCATCATTTCAGCCATTTTGAAGAAATTCATTTATGGAAAAGACAAACAATCGAAAATCCTTTAGAATGAAAACTGTATTTTTAGAAGGTTATTGGAAACAAATTTTGGTTGCTATTCTCTCTTTGTTAGCATTGGGTTATACGGTACACAAGAGTATATTTTTGGTGTCAACGACGTCAACGTCATCATTAGCTTTAGTTCATTGTGATGTAGTGCTGGAAATTACAATATTGATGCTTGCTGATTAAGTATAGTGACACTAAACATATTTGGGAAGATTGGTTCTGTGAGTGAGTGAGTGAGTTGGGTTAAATGTGTTTCCACAATATTTCATTATCAACAACGTGGATGACAATCCTCCAAAAGAGCGGACAGTTCAGGGAGAAAGGGATCGACAGGCTGAGAGAAAGAAAAAAAGAAAGACATAGTTTGAGATAGACAGCAGGTTTTAGAACGACTCATATTTTGTCCTGCTTCTACCCATCGACCTGTCTACCTTGGTGCCTCTTCCAGGGGAAGTTAAGCTCCTGATGTCATACATTGTAGCTCTCAGGGTCA
Organism: Phorcus lineatus; assembly: GCA_921293015.1. Taxonomy (NCBI): domain Eukaryota; kingdom Metazoa; phylum Mollusca; class Gastropoda; order Trochida; family Trochidae; genus Phorcus; species Phorcus lineatus. Next base: position 17,032,131 of record OV121098.1, on the reverse strand, counting down.
CTTGAACCTTGCAAACCACCATACCATCAAAAGGTATTGAGTCGGGTTTGTGATGATTTAATACAGTTTCGATGAACTTTCAGTTTGGCATTTTAAGACGAATATCAAAGTGTTGTGAGTTGATTTGAACTTCAATGATTTTTTACAAGTATATAACAACTGAAATTTAATTAATAAACTCTCTGTCACCAAGATAGTGGACATAATACATAAAAATATTTAGAACGGAAGGCCCGGTGTGTCGATAGCAGTTATAATGATTTCTGATACGTATTGAGTTTTCAATATGCTAGTTTGATTTTACCTACCTCGGCAACTTGCATAAAAGTGAGATGCTTTAGGAAATCGAGATGGCGGTCTCATTGTGGGATAACTGAAGCCGTAGGCCATGCACATTTCCGACTTGTGATTAAAAGAAACACCTTTGCAAGTGCTGTGTCTGTAACAATGAACGGCACAAGCAGCAAAGGAGCCTGTCTCTCGTGCCCACATCAAAGTCCGCTCTCTTAAGACGGTAATCCTTGATAGGAAATAGCAAGTTTCAATTTCAACTGATTTTACTTTTGAAGCGAAGGTGAAAATATATAATACGAGTGGCCACCAACTCATAGTGTGGATAAATTGACTTTAGGTTAAGATAAAATGATAGCTTTCCTTGAAACTTTGAGATCTGACAGAAAGTCCAAACATCAAGCGGCAGCAGACTAAGCTAGAAGTACAGAGACGACATACGAATATCAAAATATCCTATTACAGATATGACGGAGTCATTTAAATAATGGTTGTTGGTACAAGTGCTTCGGAATAGAGTGATATGGAACAATGTTACCATAAATGTGATTTGTTCGCTCATAACGCATTGTGATTTAATATGAGATGATATTACATTTATCTTTAAAAAAACCCATACTGAAAATAAATCTTCAATCGATCGTAGGTTAGTATCAAGGAAGATGTATTTCAAAATTGTTTGCCACGTACTAGTACATTATGTATGCTTCACATGTACACTTCTCAAAGAAATGCATTGTTTTGAATGATCACATGCGTGTATACGTATACTCAACAACAAAAGTTAAGGACCGTCCCGATATTCAATATAAAAGCATTATATGGATCATTGTAATATTTCTTTTATAATATGTACATTAATAATATCGATCGTCCGGGTGGTCCTCAGCTACTCTTGTTGAGAATAGTTTCAAGGAAGCAGGGCGGTAATGAGCAAACACTCATGAACGTTGTCGAATGAAATTAGAGGGCCAGTCCGACATGAGACGAAACGTCAAGGTCACTAGCTAAAAGTCAATAACTTATGTGATCTTATGACTACGTTTGACCGGCATTGGCCAGTCTGATTAAAATCGATCGTGCTCCGAGGAATAAAAAGTTTCAAAATAACGACTATATCTTGATTCGAACACGATCTTTCCAAATGTAAGCAGTTCGGATAATAAACTCAAAATCATAGAAACCTAATTCTTGTTCGCTTTCCTGGTCAAAAAACAACTCATCAGAAGACAGTAAACAGTTTTCCTCGGAATTCCTAGGGGAAATTACTGTTGTTTTGATCTTCGGATCGGGTAACAGCTATTGCCCGCCTCTATTATTGTTTATATTGTATATATAATCTGCATATTCAAATTTGTGTATCGGACTTGAAGTCAATTACCTCCCCTGCATATCATAGGGACACGTAATTTTAAAATGATAAAATGTTAAACCGTTATAATGCGAAGCATTCGTAAAATAACCACTTTTGACAAAAATTCCAAGCAACTTTTATGGCAAATGAAAAAAATCTATTCTATCTCTTTCAAATAGGGTTCGCATGCAAATAATTCAAACATAAATGTTAATTTCTAGTATCAATCTTTCTATAATAAAAGTGTTATAAGCATATCGGTGTAACGAAGCTAAAACTATGAATATACTAACTGTCCATTTTTAAATTCTTTCTTTAAAACTCTGTATAAATTAAAAGGATTATCTTAATTGTTTTTGTAAATTATGAGTAGATTGAGCTACTGTTTGTATCATGCATATTTATGGATAAACACGTTTTCAATAAACCGTCAAATCAATTAAGTTATTATTTACAACGTTACTATTTGGTTACTTTAACACACAACATTAAGGTTTATTTGTTTGCCATTCTAAATTGTGAACACTTAATTTAAGTGGTTAAAAACAAAAGAAGCACAATTAAACAAAATGTTTTGCGTTAGGTAATCAATATGTACCAAAATGAATGTCAAAATGATATTAACTAGAGTTATCTCCCTTGACTCAAATTTAGACTTGATACAACTTTCACAAATTTCACATATATTATCATAGCCTTTCTAGGAATTAATAACAAATAAAGCAACATATCAGATGGTAGGGGTAGTGGACCAAAAAATGCTGAGTCGTGACTTCAGAGCCCTTTAGCGGAAACTTGGTCAGGCTTTGGAATGTAATACGTAATATTCTGAAAATTCAGACATTTATACATAAGACCTCTGAGTTAAATAAATCAGGCCTTATACCTTGTATTAATTATATGACGTCATCAAGATCAAGTTTTCTCTGACAGGAGATGCCCATTAGAATTCTAACTACTTTCCTAGTGAAAAGAATGCAAAATTAAAGTTTCTTGATGCAACTTAAACACTACGCTTAGTACGATTGTACATTTCTGACATCGCAAGTGACTACTCATATTTTTCTAAACCGTAGCCTTTAATAATAATAATAATAATGATAATAATAATGAGTATTTATAAAGCGCTATATCCATACACAAGGTGCATGCTCAAAGCGCATATACATGTTAGAATAAAGGGTAATGATGTGAAGTATTGGCATGAATAAAATCAAAGAGAAAAGTATGAGTTATAACATATGAATAAATATAGTACACAAAGTCAGATAATTCCGTCAGTGGGAAAAATCTAGGAATAATAGCTTGAAAAAAGATAAGTTTTGAGTTTGATTTAAAAACAGTCAATGAAGGCGATATCTTGAGGACATGAGGAAGTTGATTCCAAAGTCGGGGAGCAGCATAACTGGTATGATTAGAGTTTGGTATCTTGAGAAAGTTCAAATTCTGTGAACGAAGAGTTTTTGCAGGGATGTAGTCATTTAACATCTTTGAAAGGTATAGTGGTGCAGAATTATTTCGACATTTGTATGCCATGCAGAGGACTTTAAACTTTATTCTTGCTTCAATTGGAAGCCAGTGCAGATCCTTAAGTACAGGTGTTATGTGACATGATTTAGAAGTTCTAGCCTTTACTTTATTAATTGACGCAATTACCAACAAAAGGCCATCAATTTATGTCAAACTCATACGAATGAGTATGACACAACGCATGCACGAGAAAATAATGAAAACCATGGAGCTTCATACGATCAGCTATAGCACGTGCAGCGCACCTTCAGTGAGAAAAGGGAGCTTTGAATTAAAATTACTTAGCGGAATCTCTATTTGTTTAGCCTTTAGGTTAAATATCACACATTGAGTTTTCAGGATCAAACTGTCTTAAAATCTAAGACCATGGTGACCTTGCGAGTGCTAACCTGATCACGGAAGGTTGTGAAGTTAAAAACGAAAACAAATGAAAAATTCAGATCACAAAAACTTCAAAATGTCGTCGGCAAAAGATTCAATCAGAGCTAAAACTGTTCTTAATTTACAGACCGGTGACATGGAATCAAGTCTAGTCATTGACAAATATTGTTTGCATTTGCAGAGTTTAAAGATTAAATTCAGTTTTAAGACTCCAAGTCACAATAAATTGTAGATATCAATTCGATTTGGTTTTGCATTTTGTATTAGGTAAGTGTTAAAGAAAGTATTTCAGAATAAAGAAGTTGTTATCCTGAAAATGTATTGCATATCCTATTGCCGTTATAATTCATTTAGATATTGGAAGGGACATAAGTTTGTGAGATTATATGTATTTATGAGTCACGGCGGGGTCATTTTTAAAAAGCGCATTCATATTTAAGTTTTAATTAAACAGTTAATATTGAACATAAACAAATGGCGACAGTAATCTTTTGCATATGCCGTATGCTGTAAAACATTTAAGAATAATATATAATGCTTTCTATATTAAAACCTCAGCCAAATATTTCAGATATAAATTGTGAATTAAGCTTAGGATAATTCCAAACAGCAACAGGTTATATTTGATCTTGCTGAACAAGCTGCAAGCTTTTCTCATTCTTCAAATGTTTCTTTTACTTTATTAATGATGTCCTGTGAATCAAAGCGTGCTACTGTCAATATGCAAGAAACGATGTTTTCAATCGAGCGTCTTGCCCGATAACATTGTCAAAATAGTTAGGCTTTGTGAACGCGAGAACGTGATAATGCTCGCTTTGGGCTTCTGATACGGACCGCACTGCCCAAATCGAGGCTCACAAAGTGAACGACTCGTGAGCTGTAAGCTGCGGTCATGGATGCGACGTTATTGTGTGCAGTTTTCATGTTTTGTTTAACTGCAGTTACTGGGAAAGAACGACCTAACATCATATTTATTGTTGCTGACGATCTGGGTAAGTGGTTTGCACTATACCATCATAATAATAATGAGAAAGATATTACACGCGTACACAGGTCGAGTGCAGTGGGGCGTTTCATGTCACCACGGTTACTATAATGCAGGTTAAGGGCTTAGTGATTACGATGTCAGATTCAGGGCGCAGGTTGCTAAATAAGGAAGGAGTTCGCTATGAGGAAAAATATTTGTTATAGACTTGTTATTAATGAAATATGAATAATCACAATGAGTTTTATTGGTAAGAAAATAGACGTTGAATTGACACGTGAACTGTTTATAATATTACTTAAATGAGTTCAACTGTCAGATTTACACTGCAAAGGGTTTTTTTTTTAAAAAGTCAACAAATGAATTTTAAATTGTATGTTAGTAATATTGTAATGAAACAGTTGAAGTTGTCAATGGTTCACAAAAGTTACGTACATGTTTACAAGTAAACTACATGCTTTAAATTTAATTAAAGACAATTTTTGTGTAGACCTCCCCACTTAAAGAGGCACAGAGTATAAAGAGTATTCGGATAAAAAAATGTAAACTTACATAAATTGTTATATTTAATGGAGAAGGTTTGGTTGTTTCTGGAAATTGGCATCTTGACGCCTACGAGGGTTGTCCCAAAAGTTTCCGGTCTAAATATGAAAACATGCCTGAAACGCAACCATACTGTGCGTGCATGAAGCACCTTCATTGACGTATAAATGGCTTGAAAATCACGAGATGCATACTCTTCAATTGCATATAATAGCCTGTCATTCAAAGGTACCCTTACATATTTTACCGAAATGGAGAAAAGTCAATGTAGGGCTGTTCAAATATCTGAGTTTAAACAAATATGTATACACTTCAAAGGAAATTCATGGGGATATGTTACAAACACTAGGTGACTCTGCTCCTTCATATATAACCATTAAACCACGGTGTGCTGAATATAAAGGGGGTAAAGTAAGCGCTAAAGATGAGCCCCGTCCTATTCGTCCATCTGATGTCACCACAGGTGAAAACATTGAGGCTGTTCTTGACACAATAATGCAATACAGGCGAGTGACTATATCAGATAATTAGCTGATACTCACCACATCAGGAAAACATCAGTTGAACATTTACATATGAATAAGGTATCAGCACGCTGGGTCCCCAGAATGTTATCTGAGGACAAAAAGCGAAAACGTGTCATGGTCAGTCGGCAACTTATTAACGAGTATCGCGCAGACCCAGAATCATTTGTCGCTCATGTCGTAACTCAAGATGAAACCTGGGTTCATCATTTTGATTCTGAGACAAAAAGCCAAAGCATGCAGTGGAAATACAGCACATCACCCACCCCTGAAAAGATCAAATCTTGTTCCTCCAGTCGAAAGGTGATGGCATCCTTTTTCTGGGACTCACAGGCTGTAATAATGATTTATTATTTAAAGAAAGGTTCTACAATCAATGGCACTTATTACGCAAATGAACTACGACAATTACGAGAAAAAAATCAAAGAGAAACGAAGGAGTAAACCGCGCAAAGCTGTGTGGCTGTTGCAGGATAATGCTCCCGTTCACACCGCCCAAATTGCAGTCAGTGCAGCACAGGATTGTGTGTTCAGGATTCTCCCCCACCCTGCCTATTCTCCAGACCTAGCCCCTCAGACTTGTTCCTGTCCCCTAGGCTGAAAACAGAGCTCCATGGCCAAAGGTTTGAGACTGACGATGACGTCATTCCTGTCGTAGAGGAGTTTTTGGGATCTCGTGATAAGAACTGGTTTCCAGATGAGTTGCAGATGTTATAAAAACGCTGGAGCAAATACATTGAGGTCAAGGGTGATTGTGTCGAAAAATAAGTCATAATAAATTTAATGTTTCTTTGATTTTGATGGTCAGGCCGGAATTTTTTGGGACACCCCTCCTTAGTCAGTATAGTGACAATAAAATGGGTTAGAGTCGAGATTTATGATCGAAAACCGGACAATGGCGCGCGCCAATGACTAAAACGTTATTTCGGAAACGTATTTACAGCAAACAAAACGAAGATATATATAGGTTTGTAGTGCTAATTAGGTCATATAACTGATAAACATGTACACTGGACGCAGAATTTCGACTTCTCAACATATGTTTCGTGTACAATTGAAAACAGGAAAATATTTAAAAAATTGCGTTTTAGAGAAAAAAAGTACTTTACAGAAACAAGGCGATTTTACAACTCAAGTCACATGGTATTTTGGCTCAATCCACATTGAACATGTATGAAGCCTACTCTGTGTCACTTGAAGATGATTTTGTTACTGTGACAAGGGAAATCTAGAAACTTTAAGGTTTGTCAAAGGCGCCGTAATCACAGGGGCGTGTATCGCTAAGAAATAGCTTAAGAAAGACATGTATGGATATAGACCCTTCCAATTTTACAACCCAAAAGAGTTCAACGGTACAATATGTCACTAATTTCATGTAAACTATATATTTCTCTATCTTTGTCACACATTAACCTCCGTGTTTTGTTGTTATTTAAGGCTGGAATGATGTTGGCTTCCACAACCCCACTATGAAGACTCCTCACATCGACTCCTTGGCTCATAACGGTGTCATCTTCAACCAGTCATATGTACAGCCCGTCTGTAGTCCGTGGGTATACAAGCTCCCTACATCACTCTCACTATGGCACATATATAAGATAAACATGACCTGCATATTTTCAAACAAGCTTCCATCATATTATTTACTAACAATTAGATGTCAGACAAACTCTTATACATACTCTTTTTTACATTTTGTTGGTGAGATGAATTAGTTCCTTTTGCCCTCCCTCCCCCAACCAACTCCGCCCACCCTGTACGTCTCCTTCAACTTTTCGTTGCCTATTGTTAATCTTACTGAAGCCAAACTTAAGCTTGCCGGAAAATGGCTAGTGATAAGTCAGTGACTGAGATTAGCGCTGGTTAAGCCTTTTGGGGGAAGTTGCTGTGTGGCATATAACCTGATCTCTGATTTTAGAGAACAAAATTTTCGTTCTTTTGCCGGAGCTACACGATAATCTTTATTAGAATTGGACGTGCCGTTTGTTGAAATAGGATCTCTATTTACCTAAGTTTTCCTAAAAGTGCTTCAGTCATACGGTTTTTCAAAAAACTATTCTTTTAAGTTAAAAGCGTTAATCGAGGATACTTTTTCTTTCAAGGCGCCATTAAAGTTAGAGATGTTCATATTGATATTATTGTTATTTTCAAGATATTGTAATTTTGGAGGTTCATATAACTGACGAATTTAGTTAGAATATGAAACGGACCTTTGTCTCGCTTGAAAAAGCGAAATGACTCGCATGTATTGCCAACGTTGTTCAATAAATGAAATATTCTCTTTTAATCCGCTGTTAAATCATCCTTTACGTTTACAAACTGACTTTTTCTAACTCAGTGTCCTTGTTTCAAGAACTTGCTGTTTGCAAGATTAACATCAAAGAGTAAGGTTGTCATCTTAAACCTTCCCTTACTGCTACCCCTCTCCATCCCTGTGTGATGCGTTAATTTGTTATCATTATCGTCGTCGTCATCATTATCATCAGTATTATTGGCTGTATTGTGTTCTGATTCCAATTGTTTTCCCCCTTTCACATGCAGGTCAAGGACAGCTTTCATGACGGGAATGTACCCATTTAAAGCTGGAATGCAAGTAAGTATACATATGCTTTTCCTCAATCCTGTTCATCACTTATCGCTTATCATTTATTTTAACAATTTTCTTGGGACAATTACGATAGAATCCGACATGTGATACGCTGGAGTAAAACTGATAACTAATATAGACGAATGATAAATCTTTACTGACGTATTAAAACCATGACGTCATATTTCTACAGCACTATGTGATCGAGCCAGGCCAGCCTGTGTGCGCACCACTGAATTTCACCTTCCTCCCTCAGCACCTGAAGAAACATGGGTACTCCACTCACGCCATTGGCAAGTAAGTGTCACACATAAAGAGATTAATAACCTATAACCTTTATGAGTGAAAGTGTCTGTTATAGTAAATATAGGACACTTGTAGCACTAATAAATTGGAAAATCTCTTGAGAAAATACAGTTCAGTTTTACTTCTGTTCAAGGTGGAATCTCGAGTTCTGTAGTTGGAACAATATTCTAGCTAGCCCTGTACTTTCAGTTCAGCTTTACGTCTGTTCCAGGTGGCATCTCGGGTTCTGTAGTTGGAACTGTACTCCGACTTATCGAGGATTTGATACCTACTTCGGTTACTATAATGGAGCGGAAGACTATTTCACTCACAAAGTCGGTGAGTGTTTTCATAAAGATAAGAAAAGGGTTTAGCAGATTGTGAGTTCGCCTCTGTGTTATGTCTATAGGTGGTTGAAGCTAATTATCAATTGTATGCATTGTTAAAACACGAGCAAGCGATGTTTCTGTATAAAATATAAATATGAAATTTGTTTTAAAATATGAAATTGAATGAATTTGTTTTGTGATGGATTGTAACAGTTGTTGTGTTTATGTGACAGGACAATACCTGGACTACCGAGACGACACAGACGTCGTGAGGAACGCGACAGGGGAGTACTCTGCTGTAAGATAATCTGTCTCATGAACCCTTCTATAATACTGTTTACTTTCATACCTTTATACTCTTTTTGATATAATTGCATGATTTGTATGTTGACACATAATGATTTTGTAAACAGCATTTCTTAAAGATTATGGTTTGTCCTGTCTATGGTGCAGACCAGCCTTAATTTAGGAATAAGTCTTTGATTGGAATAATGTCGATATTATCTTCACTGCACTAGTGTCTGAATAATAGTATTTCTTTAGCAACAGAAGGTATTCCGATACTTAGACGCAAATTCCCTTGGCATAGTGTTACATAGACAAAAATAATACTTTTATTGAGTGTGTTACTGAACTCATTAATTAAATAAAAATAATGATAATATCCTTTTATGCCTCGACTGAAATGACACATTTATTAAAAACCATGTTTTAGTTGTAGCTTGACCTACATGTATTTGATGCTGCGCGCGCGCATTATAGTTTACTTCAGAGCTGTGTATGAAATTATAGCACGCATATTGCTGCTCAAATGACCTTTTTACGGGCACATGAGAGCATATGCACTCCTTATAGCTGTCTATTGATGCAATAAAATACTGATAATACTGTACATTTAACCTGCAATGAATATTAATAATGTAAAGGGCAGGATGTTAAAGATCTTAATTGATGGCTGTGCACAAATTGATTATTGCCGATATATGGCGATATCATAGTTCAGGTGTATTAGAGACTGAGCATGCGCATAATTTTCAAAAACAAGTTTTTTATGGTAGATTACCGGAGTGTGGTTTCTTTAGTAATATCGCGTGCTCTACATTATCTGTACATTACTTATAACTACGAAATAAAGGTGTGCTGTTATTTTTTTAATACATATTAATATCGTCAATCATCTTTATTTTCATGTTTGCCAAGGCGACTCGATAATTACGAACATGACGAGCCTTGCCTTAGCTGCTTCGTGAACTTTTATTTATTTTCCCACATGCCTAATGTGCTTTAGGAAGCCAACAGTCGACCTTTATTTTAACGTCATTGATTTGAAGGTTCTTTTTATTCTTTTCTATTCATTTGTCACAGTTCCGATTTGCGAAAGAGGCTGTCAACATAATCGACAACGCTGCAAAGCCGTTTTTTATTTACCTGCCCTTCCAGTCCGTACATGCACCAATACAGGTAGGTAATTCTCACCTGTACAGGTACTGACGTGTACAGAAGGACCGGCTTTCTGATTGACGTTATAATTAGTACAGAAAATCGTTTTTTTTAACCGTAAATTTCTTACTCAACATTTTACGATTACACGAGACACGAGAAACATTTATCAATGAAGTCATATAATGTTGTCTAGGAATGCGAAGCATTGTTGTTGTTTAGCAGGGCTTGGCTTCTGACAAATTTCATTATTGCTATTTGCTAATCATGGATATATTTTATCAACGCACAAATTATATATTTATATCAAACTGTAAATGAGCATGAGAAAAGCGTGAGTTTTATTCAATTGAACCAAAGAACACACCAAGATGATCCGGAAGTTCAAAGATCAGTCACTTTAAGGTTTTCAAGCGAGATTTTTAAATAGTCCCATTGACATTGGGCAGCGTCATACAGGTAAGCATGACATCGTATGTCAGCAATGAGAATTTTTACTATTTGAGCTTACATCCTATCAAAATCGTATTTCATCTCCTAATTTGTCAACACGAGGTAAGTGCGCAATGCACAGGGGAGGGAACCCCAGTCGTTTCAACGATTATGAACAGGCCAAATTCTCAATTTATAGAGACTTCAAATTTTGCATATATTTGTCAATTACAATCAAACAAGATTCTGTATTTCTAGCCTTAAAACTGTTGAACTTGTGACAGAGGTTACTGAAGGAGATATGATCTCATTTAAGTAATAAGTAATAATAATAAGATAATGGTACCTTATATCAATGCCTGATTTTCATTTCAGGTACCAAAATCATATGAAGCCTTGTACCCAGATGTTGTTAATGTAGGCCGGAGAAAATTTTGCGGTAAGTAGAGCTCCATATCCTGGTTAATCGAGAGTTACGTAACGTTTTAGGTTATTATGCTTAAATTGCGAATTTCAGGACTGATTGATAAAGGAAATGATACAATAAACCAAACAGATTATTGTGAAAGTGGTTAACCGGAGTTTCAAGTCTTTCTTACCAAACTTCCATCGCAAGACACAACTAATACAAATTCACTTGCTTGCAGAATTTCTCAAACTTGTCCATGTCAGCTCTGTAGTATGATATTGCCTAACTTCGTAGTTCTTCTAGAAACGTTTTTTCAACCAAACGCTTCACCAAAATATTCCTTATTCTTATCCTGATTATTCACAGTTAAATTTAACTATTTAACGCTCGACAATTAGGAGGAACAAGCAATGGAATAAGAAAAAAACCTATCTCTGTCGTACCGTTTTTAACGCCATCTTGGAACGTCCCCTCCTTACCGAGTACACGACAGAGGTTTTACTCAGAATAGAAAATGTTCTTAAACCGTGGATTAACCTCACTACAAAAACAAGTTCAACTAAATATAGGTATCACTAAATTTTTCATCATTCACTTGCTATACTTATCCTTCAGAAAAATATCAATGGATATAAAATGTTAGTGTAACTTTTAATCTCCCACTAAAGTTTTGAAGTAATATTTTTCAGGAATGGTTTCTGCTTTGGATGATGCAATCGGGAACATCACAGCCGCTTTGAAGAAAAAGGGAATATTCGAAAATACTCTCATATTTTTTACAGCCGATGTAGGTGTCCATTTTTGTTTTTTGCCATAACTGCCGCCCATCACACATCGGTGACAACGGTCATAAAATTGATAATTACTGCAATCCTATTTTTAAACCTCTATCTCATCCCAAACAACCAATTGGCTCGTAGATATTAAGTTTGTTTGACATCACACTTCATGAAAGACCAATCTTCAAATGTATTTGACAGAATGGCGGGGAACTGGTTGCCTATGGCAACAACTGGCCGCTCCGTGGCGGGAAACACACGGTTTGGGAAGGCGGAACCCGTGTGACGTCATTCGTCTCAGGCGCTGGAATTAAGAAATCCAAATATACTTATAATGGGTACAAAATTTTGTTTTTTGCCAAATGGAACATTTTTGCAGAGAGTCGAATAACAAATGAAAAAAGTTGAAGTCTGTCATAATTTTTCGAGTCATTTAATGGAAAATTATATTTAAAGACGCATGTTTAGCGAAATGAAATATTCTTCGGCATCATATTACTTATGATCCGCACTCAGGTAATTGACCTCGTAAGTAATTTAACTTTAATAATGTACGTATTCAGAATATAAGGTTGAGTCTATAAGACAGGAAGTAATTAATGCATCGTTGCATAAAATTCGCATGAGCTACAATATCGGATATATTTGAATTCTGCCAACAGCCAAAAACACGAATCACAATCAAATAAGAATGCTTATACAACATTTATTAAATAGGTTAAGTTGGAATGATTGCCTTGATGAACTGTATTTCCTCCTCTATTCTCAGTTCAGAGTTTAGGTAATTCAAAAGCTGCACACATTACTAGTTCAGCTATTTTTAACTGTCCAATTTCCCCCATCTTGTGCGCAGCTGACCATAGATTTTTTCTACATCATTCTCAAAATCGACTGCGGCAGTCTTAACACGTTGTGAAAGTTGACTACAGGTCAGTTGTAAAGAATAACATGTGTTTCTTTGCATCGACAGGAAGGTAAAGTTGAGTTTCTATATCCTCATTTAGCTTAGAATAGCCAATTTGAACTGAACAAGCGAGCTATAGTGCCTTTTATTTGATATATTTCCCCTCATTTAGCTTTTGTGTATCTTTTATTATCTCCTATTAAACTCCTTTCTTTAATTTGAATTTTCAGAATGATGCATGCTGTTGATTATGTTCCAACAATCGTAGCTGCAGCTGGTTTGAATCCAGGTAATGAAAATTAGATAGTGGCTTGAAGGTATACTCCGTGCTTGCATGAAATTTTATTTCCTATTTATACTAGTAGTTCCTAAACATGTAATGAATCGCCAGAATGCCTGATAAAAGACACCTAATAGTATCCAGTGAAATCGAACGACATAGTTTTTTTATATACTATTGCCGAAGACACACTTCCCATTAAAACGAATACTTAAAAAGTCAACTTTAAAAAACCCGCAACCCAATTATATCCTCTTTTTGCTTCAGGAATACGTTAGAGTAAAAAAAACATTAAAAATAAAACTTTTGGCAACAGTCTCAACCTTTCGGCGATACAATAATTGTCACGAAGAAAACATCCCGAATATCATGAAAACAAGATATATATCGTCATAATATTGATTAGGGATATGAAGAAGGATATGTTTTGTGGCTGAATAACGTTGTATAGGAAATAAGAGGTTTGTATCTGGGTTCATATCAAATGGAATAAGTACAAGAACATATTGTAATGACTGTGAACATACTATTGTCAGATCCAAATAATCCAGTATGAAAATCAGTTCAATGAATGTCATTTAATAATCACATTATATATTCATATGATATATATACACACATAACATATATATCGCGAATATCAAATAACGTATTGTTCTACGGAGCTAGTACAACAACGCAATGACTTGTTGCCTAATAGATACTACACAACAGTTAAAGTTCACGTCGCTATCAATCGGACTCTGTACTTCAACAGTGAGGAGACCTGAACTCCTCAACTCATCGTTAAACACGGTGTTATCAGGACGACGTAATATGCACTAACAGTCAACAGGCTGCCTTCAAACTAAACTGAGCAATAATGAAAACGTGACACTTAGTTTTTCTGGCACAAACAATTTAATATTTGTTTGAAATCAATGATTGCATTCGTATGTTGTGCAAAGATCAATTGGGTATGATCAGACGACAGAAACACATAATCACGTTTGTCTTTAACGTCGATAACGTTAATGACGTCTGAATACCCTCCCAAATGAATTTCACAGAATGAAGAGAATCGATCTAAGGTGATCAGTAACGATTGTGTCCACCTCTATCGTCTCGTACAGCCATACAACGTCTCCTCATGGATCTTACAACGTTAGTGAACACTGCCCGAGGAAGATGTTGCTTTACAAGATGACGTTGAGGATCTTGCAACGTCTGTGGTGGATTAACTTGACAAACAGGTCGATCCAGTTCATCCCAGTTCGTTCAAGGTGAATCGAGATTCGTCACTAAAAACAATGGATTCCACTGTTGTGAGTTAACCTTACGTGCCTTGTGGCCCACGCAAGACGGTTACGGCGATGAAGAGGTTTAAGGATAGGTCCTCTAAAGGGTCTCCGTGCGCGAAGTCCAGCGGCACGCAAGCGATTTCTGACAGTTTTTGGGGTTATCCATCCACCAAACATCTCCCTACTTGTGGAAGTTGCAGTTACAAATTGGTTGCGAAGATGATGTAAACGTATTGCTACATCTTCCCGGGGTGACGTCACACGTGACGCTCCTGGCCTCGGGCGGTCTGCAACTGTTCCCGTTTGATGCACTCTCATCCTGAGATTTAAAAGTGAACAGTTGAAGACTCTTGCCACAGTGACCACAGACTGACCAGCATGGACCCTCCCCAATGCGCGTTGACGTTCTTCATTTCTAAGACGCGATGTGCCAAAAGGTCCTCAAAATTAAACTTTCAATTTGTTTTCCAAGTGAGCTTCAATGTGCTTATTACTTAGTTCCTGGAAATATGCATTGATTGACCTCATATATGTGAAGAGAATGTAAATATGAAATAATTATCGGAATCAAATTTGTCTAGATGGGTAAGTGCGTTCACATGGCCAATTTACTCAATTGGTGTAAATTTACTTATATAAGCAAATGTACCCATGTGCGTTTTTGGTGGCATGTGAACACGGCCTTCGCATGCATTAGCTTCCTAATTTCTCTTGACCTGATGAGTCCGCCGAGGGCCGCTATATGACAGTATAACAGAAACATTTGACTAAATGTATTACATTGATTTGAAATACAGTATTTTGCTGGGAAAAAAACTCAGATTAAGGTCAAAATTAACATTTAAGTCTGGTTAGGTCGACATATCAAAATGGGCTTCCTTTAAATAGTATTTTGGTGAAGTATCTCGCCCAATTGTTAATATTAATAATAATAATAAAGAAGATTTATAAAGCGCCTAAACCTCCAGGCACTCAGTGCCTGCTCACAGCGTTACAAAGATTAGAACGCACTGCAGTAGAGATGCTTGATTAAACACTAGTGGATATTGCGAGTTTTAGTCCTTCTGTCAAATGTTGTTGATATTTAATACAATAATCTTGTCTTGTATAATTCCAAAGACAGGGACATAGACGGTGTGAATCAGTGGGAATCTATAAGAAACGGACTTCCCTCGGCTAGATCGGAGTTCATCTATAATCTGGATGACTTCTTTTATCCTGTCACAGGTCATGCTGCGATTAGGTGAGTCCTTTTAAGAGATTTAAGACTAACCTCAATAAAATCATACAATGTAACTGCTATAGTCTGAGAACGAAGAGTTCAAGTGTATTGACCATCATTACACGCCTTCATAATATCAAAACAGTCTTTGAGAAGTTACCATAACAGGTGTTTCTAATTTAACAATCAAACTGAAGGAAACAGGAATCTGTGCAAGTTGCATTAAACATGTAACTACGATATCGGCAAATTTATGATTTATGTGGAATACAGTTGTTCAGTGGTTAGCATGGTTGCCCCTACCACCTAAAGCCCAAGTTTGAATCCCGGTCGAGTCAGAAAAAATTGTGATGGTGATGGTGGTTATTATTATTATCTTCAGAATGGACGACATGAAGCTGGTTGACGGCTACCCAGGCCTGTACGATGGGTGGTACCTTCCGATGAACGACACTAGAGATACACCGCTAGAAGACTTCATATACAACTCAAAACGAGAGATGGTGTGGCTTTTTAACCTCACAGGTGGGACAAATAAACACAAAGGATATAAGCACAGCATATAAAAATATTCTCTCTCCACAGAGGTCATTGAACTCATATCTTCCTATAGGTCACGTCTGTTACAAGCCGGCTATGTGTCACGGTTCTTCCATCATATCCCAGCGGTGATACTCTGCAATTCGGAATACGTCCTTATAGTTCGTTACCAATCCCATTTTGTGTCACATTTCTGACTTACTTCCGTCTTGTAAGAAATATGAGTCAAAGAATATTCAATATTCAAATGCTCAGAACACCGCTGATTGCACAATTAACTTTAAATGCAACCAATCAGGTGTCGGGAAGAGAGTGCTAATCATCGATTATTAGGGAACTTGAGTTACTTCAGTGGGGAGAGAACTGAAGGATCATCCCGGAGTTCGAACTTCGTGAGACGTGATCTGAAATCACTAGACGTTTCTTGTCACGTCATAACAGAACTTGTGCAAACAAAAGCTTAGAAATTCTAGAAAATGATCACAAAATAAACAATTATTATAATTTTGAATTTCCTTTTGACAGCTCGATTTGGTTTAAATAATATGACAAGATAGGTCAATTTCTCTACCGCCATCTTCAGTAACTACCAGCCTCTCCCTTTTTGACAGCGGATCCCCTGGAGAAAACTAACCTTGCAAGTTCCATGCCGGAAATTGTCAAAAAACTCCGGAACCGGATATTGGAGTATAAGAAAGATATGGTTCCAGCCAACTTCCCGCCGAGTAGTCCGAAGTCGAACCCGCGTCGCTATGGAGACGTGTGGAGTCCCGGGTGGTGCTAGTAAAAACCAGTTCCTGCTAGCCGTTCGAATCGTCGTCGAGGAGTCAGCCAAGTTCATAGATTTTGAAATAGATGAAATGATAAAAATATGCTATACATTAAGCAATTTGTCAACTTAATAACGAGAAGAAATGTTTACATTTTATCTTTTGACTAAATACTTTGTCATACCGTAGCCATTATTCTCCTTTAATTCTATGTTTTTCTCAGCATTGAAATATTCCAAATCCTATCTAGTAAAGTATTTCAACTGGATAGGGAAGCAGCAGATAGCAGACGTGTATATTAGACGTCGATCCCCCCCCCCCCCCCCAAACGAGTGGACCGTCCCTCTAAAACAAGTTGGCACAAAACACTACTGTCTATTGTCCTTGATATCTCACCCACTGACGTCCAGAGTTTGACCTTGTGCAATTCCAATTAAGATGAATGATTGATGGATGATTTGGAAATGTTGATATCTGACCTTTAAAAATTACATGAACATTTTCAGATTAACATAATTGATACTGTAGTGTTAGATTTGGTCTTAACCTTTCTCCAGGTATTTGCATCGTAGGTTATCTGTCCTCTATTCTTCAAACACCTCCTTTTAAGAAACCAGTATTCATAGGAAGGTAAGATTTTCAGAATATTAACCTTGTAGAATGGAGACAATGTCATTGTTAATCTCAAAATTAAAGGGCATGACCGGGATCTGAAGATCGCTTACCTCTGTAAGTGGTCTGTTGAACTGTCAGTTTTGTTAAAATCGGAAGTTTCAACTTCAAACCATCTCAAGCCTGATGAGCTACAGAGTCAGTGAAACAAATATTTACCTTCTGTGTTCGATTTCAAATGTATTTTTTGACGTGTTTAATAAATAAAGTTAGCGTCGATAGGATTTCGAATTCAAAACATTTTGCCACTTACAAGTTTAGCTAGACCATGTCACCTGTTTGTCTATAACTTTTAACCTCCCATGACCAGAGATTGACTACAATTGGTTTGTCAAACAGATTTTTGTTGTGATGTCTAGTTTGTATTCAAAATGATTTTTTTGTAAAAATGTAATTATACCATTTTCATAATACAATTTTGACATTGCACTGTTTGTAATCTCTCATTTAGATGCCACTTTCGCCTGTTGCATGTCTGTATTATGCCAGGGGCGGTCTAGTAAAACTGGTAAATCTTGTCTTCTTAAAAACTATAATTTAAACTTAATGACGAGATTGGTAAACAGCCGCTTCTTTCAGCGTAAGAAGAGGCTGTATATACACTTATTTCACTAATGTACAACGTTATAAATAATCAAGCATAAATCTAAACAGCAACGTCGCGGCCGAAGCATTTGGCTTTCCACTTTCGTGTCGTAAACTTGAAGCGAATAAAATAGAATGGACAGAACCTTGTTTCACGTGGAACATTTGATCTTTTTGTAAAAACATTTGTGCATTTGTGCACACCAATAAATTTATAATAATGACTAATGTACATATAATTCAAACTATAACATGGAATAAAGAATCGAAGTATTTAACGAAATGTTGAATTAAGTAAGCTTTAACTACGTTATCGGCAATAGATATGGGATAATCAAAAGCGGAACATATTTCTTTTTCATGATAATATATAATTATCTATTGAGTTGTCTCCTTGTCTAAAGAGCCATTGCCAAAACAACCCTGCAATAATTTAATCTAAATCATACTTGTTATTAAAATAATTGACTACATTATCATTCTCTCTGTTTCTTGTCTCGAGAATTTCCTTAATTTCCTTTGAATCATGGGATTCACGTTATCAATTCAACATCATCTCTTGATTTTAACGTCGTAAATGTGATTTTCCAATAAAACACATCAACACTATAATTGATGTGTCACCTCGCCCTGCCTTCTTTCATAACATCATAACTATTATGCTTGAAATATAACTGAAGAAAACAGAGAGGATCAAAAGAGACTCGGGCCCAAAGTATACAATCTAAATGAGCTTACTTAGATAACTGTTCGACTTACAGACATATATAAGTTCAAGAATGGTGTTATAAAAATAATTTGTCATGTAAATGTGGGTTTTTTCTAGTCTTCACACGATGTATTAATCGAAGTTGTAGATATTGAACTGTTAAAATAGAAGACCGAAAATGCACACAATTTGTACTTTAAATGAAATGGAAGACGAATACCAATGTTTTTCTTTGTCCAGTATATAATTCATTACGATTTGAATATATTAAACAGTATTACAATGCCCATCCAAGTATTATTAAACTCTGTTGTCAAATGTACGTTTGTAACGGTAAAAATCAAAATACATTACAGATACAATGCAGATGTCTCTAAAAGGTCCTGTCATCACGCGATAGCGTCATTTCAAACTATATCGATAACAGGCACCTTGTTCATACAGTTAATGCATTACGTAACCACAAATGTGTGGTAAATATAACAGGTGCAACAGATCAGCTTGCCTATTGTTGTGTAATGGATAATTTTAGCTACGTTATTTCTGACCATTACCCATGTTTAGTCACTGTATTACTACAGCTAGGAAATGCGAGCAAATCTGATAGCCTATGCTTTCCAAAATGGCAAAACGCTGTCCATTGTGACATTGAATTTTACAGCGAAGAGACTAAACGTCTCAGGACTATCAGAAGGTAGTGTATAACGTCTCATGACCTAACCCCTCATCAAATTGAATGTTGCACTTCTGAAGTAATAGATGCTTTACGTTTGGCAAGTTCCTTGAAGCTATACTGAAAACAAGATGGACTAAACGATTTACATTATAATTTGCGTGTAACTAGAAGGAGTGCTTATCTAACGTCAGACCCAGAGCAAAAAATTCGTCCTTATACTGTGAAAACAAAGAAGCCAAACGGGAATTTAGACGACGACATCGTAGGTCTAAGAGAAAACAGCGTTCAGATACATTCAAAGATTTAGAACGTTGTTCTGATGCTGATGTAGGTACCTTCTTTAAGTCCGTACGCAGATAAGGCGTCAGAGTCCTGTTGTTAAAGAACTTGTTGGTGATAAACGTGCAAGAACAGCAGAAAACGTTTGTGAACTCTAGGGTAATTACTTTGCTGATTTGGCCATTCATCTTCATTAATTGATAATGATCTTAAAATATCAGTTGACAAAAAGGTTGTAATATATCCAAGGAAGACGCTTTTCGTGATGATTGTTTTTGTGTAAAACCAGGCAAATCAAGCAAACATGTTCCCAAACTCCATTCAATAAAACACCTGTCCCGGATAATGTTCACAATGAACATATTATTTATAGTAGCGATAGCATCATAAATGTAACTACCCTAGCCCTCTTCAATTCAATTCTGAAATCGGCACAAATATGGTGAGGGATTCTAAAGTTAGGCCAAAATGTTGACATTGGATAATGATTAAAATGGTTAAGATATAAATTTAGTTTAACGAGAATGTATTTGCCATCAATATGCGACAAACTTATATATTCAGTACACGTGTTTATTTACAAAATTATACTTACTTAGCATGGTCAATTGATAAACGGGTATCTTGCTGAGCTATTTGGAAACAAAATTCGTAAGAATGATCAATAAGACACAAAACTAGCACGTTTTCTTCTGGACTGAGGGTGAATGTCAGCACTGCAACTACATATACATAATATTATACATGCTTGAATTTATTTAGAAATGCAGGATGTTGAGGCTTTGAAGTTGGCAGTCTGCCTGATTTGTACGATAGATGTCTCATCAAGGATCGCTTATTGTAAATCAACGTTAGTACCGATGGACTAAACGTATTTTCTATACTTGATTACAAAGAGAAACACTGAATTTATGTACAGTCTTGATACCAGACAATCCCCACAGCGCACTTAACGTCGTTAACTTATCGACAATTGGTTGACGTCAAGATGTCATACATGTATGTGATGCCTGTACGAACATTGATGTTTTGTCAACTGATTGACCTATGGTATATTCATCATTTTACCTGTGAAATAAAACCCGTTTAATATTCATGTCATTACAATCAGTATTTTAGCTCAATCTTACGTTCCTTCCATTTTCTTTCATGCATGCCAGAAAATACTTCGTGCGAGCAATGAAATACTAGTACACTAAACGGACAGAGAATCGAGAGATTTGTCTCCTGCCAGAATAAGTGCACCTATCTTACCGTCCTCTTGGAAGTAACTTGGGTGTGTTAGTTATATAGTGACCCCCTTCCCTCGCAGCAATGGAAACTGCTAGGCCAAGAGCTCCAAAGGTAAGATGACATCACCGCTAGGATAGGGTCATATCAAACCATCCGATTCGGGATTCAATCAGCTGCCATGGTCTGAGTGTGTGAAATATGTTCAAGTAACAGCATAACCATGAAGGCAAGTGATACAATATCCAGTAGTGTTTCCCCTAGGTTGGCAAAAGGGCAGGGCAAATTGATTTAGAAAAGGACACCACTCCTTTCAAAAGGGCACTTAAATACAAATTTATTTGAAAGGATTTTCAAAGGAAAACGGAGCTACTTTTTGTAAATGAAACTGAGTCTAAAATATATTATATACGAATAAATTATTCACTTATAACACTTATTCTATTCAATTTTGAATGAGTTACGGATATTAAACATGTGCATTTCACTCATTACATCAAGTGAGATCATTCGGCTGTGTCCGCCCCTATTGTTCCTGTATCTAGCTAAACGTGGTCAGGAGCTGTGTCCCAGTGACACAAACGATGGATCATTAGTTTAATCATTATCTTCTTAATTTGTTTCTTTTGCTTGTAGTTCCTGATATTATAGCAAAAATGAGCTCTTTATACATAAGTATCTTATGTAAAATACAATTGCGACATTGTAAATGCAGTAGGGCAATAAGAAGATTTGGGCTAGCAACAGGAAAAAGGGCAGGGCGCATATTCAAAAGGGCAGGGCGCATATTCAAAAGGGCAGGGCGTTGCGCCCTGTTGAAACTGACTAGGGGAAACAGTATCCAGCTATAGTGTCGATCTTAGAACGTTGTAGATTGGTAGCGGAAGAAATGATGGATTTTAAGGAGCTGTCCGTGATATTTTCAGAGTCTGTTGTGCAACATTTTCTGCTTTCTTTCTCTGCACGTCGTTGAAAGACCTTGATTTCGCCGTTCGCAAATGTGTGTGCCTTCTTTCACTTAGCAATGTAATTTGGTACATGGTTTGAAATGAATGGATTGAACACGTTTATCGTCTGTACGAATGATGGATTCTCAATAGAGAATCTAAGGTATACAAAAAGATAAGTTTATTACCATTGCTGTAAAAATTAAAATTTGAATTGTCAAAATCAATTTCGAACATACCAAGGTGAAGTTTACACAAACAACTTTTAAGCAAAAACAAAAACGTCGATGAAATAAATAGAATAAGATTTACATGTAGGTTTAACATCTAAATTATGTTGTTTAGCTAAGCATTTGTTCGCTTGAATTTCACAACAAATATTGGCGTTTTTTCCCAGAAACATCTAAACTTGCTCTGTGACAGGAAAATACCTTTGTTTAAATCAAACACAGTGTCAGGTGCTCTTGTAGCAGTTATCGATAACGCCACAGTTCGAAAAGCTAGATTTGACAAGGCAAATTAATCGTCCCTTGGATATTATAGGCAAGAATTGAAAATGACCAATTTGAAAGATTACAAACAATTCAAACTCTTAATGTTATTAGGAAAGATATTTTATTAACACGTATAAAAAACAACTTCTTGATGAAGAAGAACACAAAATAAATGCCGTTTTACAAATTTGAATCGAAGTCAAACGTCGCCTTACTGAATAAAAAGGTTGTATTTAGAATTAATCTAAATAAGATGATTATTTATCTTAATATTATCATTTCAAAATTGATACCCCCGAAACTCCATCACGAAATAATGCATCTCCATACCAAATTTGATCAAACAAGGATGATTATCTTTTATAGTGTGACGCAACGCAGATCTTCACAATAAAGTAAAAATATAAACACTATATTAGCACACACAAACTATGCTACAAGTATACAGGTGTGGTAAAGGGTATGAGAGGGTAGTCTTCATGACGTTTTCACCAAGTTGAATATATATTGACGACTAATAACACTAATTAAATCATTTTAAACCTAATCTACATATACATGAAATCATGTGTGAAAGTATACAATCAGTCAGTAAAAGTATGTAGAAGCTTGCGAAGAGATGCTGTTATCATGTCAAATGCGTAAAGACTGTCTTGACTTGCCCCAAACAAGAAGAGTTTTTGACTAATCCAGATGATAGAACTTTGTACCAAGCTGTATAGCTTAGAATGTACCATCCTGTCTCAGGATCAAACATATACGCTCTCTCCTAGATCGTATATGGTTGGAGCGAGAGCGTAAATGTTTTACCCTGAGACAGGATGAGAGTGACCGTACCTGTAGCTCAAGTTGACAATAGTTTCCACCTCAATCCGGAAGACTCGGCCGAGGAGATTGGTTGAAATTTTTGGGACAATATGTGATTTGAGCATTATGCAAACTGGTTTTGTTGGAATGGTTCTTTAAGTTTTATCATTTATTTTAACTTTGTTTCTTTCATTTCACGAATTTCAAGAAGTAATCAAACTGGCAGACCAATAACAGCCTAGAGATCGGCCTAATTAATTAAGATATTGGTTTCTTGAAATAAGTTAGCACCATCCGGGCGTCCAAACATCTCCAAAATTACGCGGGTCCGACTTCGGACTACTTGGCGGGAAATTGGCCGGAACCATATCCTTCTTATACTCCATCATCCGGTTCCGGAGTTTGTTGACAACTTCTGGCATGGAACTTGCTAAGTTAGTTTTCTCCAGGGGATCAGCTGTAAAGAGGTGGAGACAAAGATACTAGAAGTCAATAAGTATAGCGGCAGGGCAAATATACTCTAGCTTGCTTGCTTCAAGTAATCATATAGTTAAGTAATGAAAAGGTTATCTATTCTGAAAAGCAACATTTATGATTAATTTGAACATTTTTGTCACAGTGGCGCAGCTAATTTTATCAACATAATAAGTTAATCATTTGAAATATCTCGTAACAATGCATATCTCATCTCTCAGTAGAAAAGTACATGTGATTATTTATCATTATGTGGTTATATCCTGTTCGTCTATTGGTCCCACCTGTGAGGTTAAAAAGCCACACCATCTCTCGTTTTGAGTTGTATATGAAGTCTTCTAAAGGTGTATCTCTAGTGTCGTTCATCGGAAGGTACCACCCATCGTACAGGCCTGGGTAGCCGTCAACCAGCTTCATGTCGCCCATTCTGTTAGAAAGGAAAACGGTAACCTATTTTTGAAATCTAATGATGCAATAGGTCGGGAAAGAGATACGGGATGTTCTTGAGAAAACATATACCTACAACTTGGGATAAAATGCGTTTAGTATGATTTAGGTATCTAAGAAACTTCATCGCTATCAGTACCGTTTTGGTAATCGAAGCTCCTACCGTTTTGATTTTTGACGTCGAAGTTGCTAAATGTCTCGTTGGTATTTTATGCAGCTTTCATTTAATGTTGCATTGTTTGATAAGTTTTTTTATTCCAATTTTATTCAGATAAATTTCGTATATCGTATGCATATCGTAATAAGCATCTGAAATGATAGTTAAGTTTAAATGTTTGTTATTAGGAATTAATATTGAATGGCAGAAATGGAAAGAGGCCCAATTACGTCTTAAAGTCCTCATTCGAAGGTTGTATCCATTACGTTTTGCATTTTGCAGTGTTCAGATCGTTTAAAGACTTTTCAAAGTATACATATGGAGAGTTATTTAGTATTATTTACCAAGACCGATTTCAGTTATCAAAATATTTTTCAAGATGTAAACTTGAGTGTTGTTGAGTTTTATCAGCACCATTAGGGATGAACATCAATATCTCACGTAATAATCTCTGAAATTGATAGAAAGCGGCTTGATACCTGGTGAGAAGACCTAAAAAGTCTCCCAAACTGTTTTCAATGTGTTCGAACAATGCATCTTGCTGAAGGGTTTACTTTACTGATGAAAATACATTTTTGTTGCACATGGTGGACTGTAGTACGCGAGTGCGGAGGAAAAGACGCAGAGCAATGATTCCCCTCAATATCCAAAACACAGTTACCTTTAGGGAAAATACATAACATATTGGTGGTTCATTTCATTGGTTTGCAAGATGGACTTCATTTTAATTCTAAGAAATCGTGGTCGACTTGGACACTGACAGGAGATTGTCACAAGACCAATTTTTATGAATGCCAATGTTAGGCCAAACAGAGCCCGTGCTCTCATCGAATTTTGTAAGAACTTTTTTAAGACGATGTCATGGTCAGTCAGTCCGGATCCCAATCCAAAACAACACTTGTGGGACATTTTAAGCCGTCGTGTCATACATAGAATCTCATCTGTCTCTACTGATGAATATTTGACTGCCGTATTTGCATGAGGAATGTCCTGGAGTCCTCACAATCAAATACCAAAATTGATCCAAGGAACGAGGAGACGTCTGGAATCTATCGTTCGTGCACAGGAAGGTCACACAAAATATTGATATTAACATTTAATGTTATAATTGAGGTCAACATTCGGACTTGCAGGACATTAACCAATATACAATTTGTTTGAATGATACTGCCCTTACACATCTGTAGGAAATGTAACTTCGGCAATGAAATGTCATCTATAATTAAATGTGCGAAATACTGAAATAAGTCTGAAGTTTATTTATTGTTTTCATTGTTTTTTACTAGAATATCTAAATAAGAACATAAATGATGTTATGGGACAGCGGTGTAGTGGCATAGGGAAATGATAGGACGTAGGGCGTGATATTTGTTTACATTCCTTGTGTATAGACCTTATTCCTAAATGCGTTCTCACCTAATAGCAGCATGACCTGTCACAGGATAAAAGAAGTCATCCAGATTGTAGATGAACTCCGATCTAGCCGAGGGAAGTCCGTTTCTTATAGATTCCCACTGATTCACACCGTCTATGTCTTTGCCTGCGAATTTAAAAAACAACATGACAATACAATTAAGCAAAGGGAAAAGATCTGTGATTAAGTTTACAGTAATGCTTAATTTACTATAATGATCTATGAGGCATATTCTTATTTATTGAAAAATAAAGTTAAACCAGACGATCCGCGGTGTATTGGTTTGTAAATGCATACGTTGTCTGCCCAATTTTACAGACCTTACTGTCTGGTTCCATATACAAGCATATCATGTTGTCATGGTAACACTCTACCTGTCAGTTCATCACCTCACCTGCATAGTTGAAGTCATGACACCGCGTTTGGGACACTGATTGCATTATTCTTATGTTATTTTGTTAGTTATTTATTCAGTGGTCAGACAGTTGTTCCAAACGAAGCTTAAAATGGATATGCCTCCGCTTTAAATGGTTATGATGCGCCTTGTATGGTATTCATACCATATTTTGTCCACTGAACGGCGTTAAGTCGTCAGATCTATAAACTGCATTATGATGGGTATGACATAAGTAGATAACAACCTTCAACATGCCGCTCTTTATTGACTGCTTAATTCGGATCCCACTCAAAACCTGCTTTATGACCATGATAAGCATACGTTGATTTTAGTAAGATATAATGAATGTATTATTTATCCAGAACCTAATGTTCCTGTCTACTATACCTGGATGCAAACCAGCTGCTGCTAAAATTGTTGGAAAGTAGTCAACAGCATGCATCATTCTGAAACATGAATAACGGGAACGAGTTACGACAGTGAAGGACACACAGAGACATTCAACTTCAACGCAGTGTTGTATCTATATGGCTCAAACAATAATATAATTGTTGTGTCATCGTTTGTCTCGAAATCTCTACAATAAACAAGAATGAAATAATGGAAAAAAGAGCCATTGGACAATTTCATGATCAGAGAAGCAAACGAAAATAGGTTTTTAGGGCGTAAGCCCTGTGGTCTTCATTAGTGGGCAAAGGTTGCCATTAAGGTACCAAATCTAAAAATAACCCACTTTAACAAATAACTCATTCTACAGACAGTGTGGTCTAGAGACGATGTCGAAACATCATTGCCATTGCCATTGTGAGCGGCTGGATGAGTGAACCTCTAGAATTACTCTATTTATCAAACCGTTCGTTTTTGTCAAACGATTTTTAAATATGTTCTTTTTAGTCTTAGAAATAATGAATTTACCCATTATAAGTATATTTGGATTTCTTAATTCCAGCGCCGGAGACGAATGACGTCACACGAGTTCCGCCCTCCCAAACCGTGTGTTTCCCGCCACGGAGCGGCCAGTTGTTGCCATAGGCATATAATTCACCGCCATTCTGGAACAAAAACTCTACATCAAACCACTACATGTAGCTCCTTACGCACCAACTCTGATAAATGCATTTTGAGAGAATCGGTTTAAAAAGAATCATATATTGCGCATGTGAGGAAAACTTACATCAGCTGTGAACAATATCAGAGTATTATGGAATATTCCTTTTTTCTTTAGAGCGGCTGTGATGTTTCCCACTGCGTCATCCAAAGCAGACACCATACCTGAATATAATAGATTATATACGATTTAAGTTAAGAAATCAAACATCATAAGGTATGTAAAAACTGCAATTGACTTATTAGTAGTTTCTTCCAAGTGGAGTGTTAAAAGGGCCAGAAGCACGTTTTTAGGATAAATAAAGGGCTCTCATGAAAACACAAAAAAATTTCAGACTTTCAGAAATTTAAGCGGTTTGCTCCTTTTTATCGGACATAATGTGATCGTGTGAACGGTATACATTTCCTAAACTTCAATTTGCGTATTTCTGATTAGACGAAAGAAGGCCATGTGAACATTAGAACTACTTTATCAGTGTATAATTGCGCAATGACAAAATCAGCATATACATGCTGTTATCACAAATGACTTTTTTCAAGTTCTTAGATAAGACTAAATGTACTAAATTTTGTTCAGTGTTTGATTGAAACTGTTTATTAGTAAATTGATTAAATACTTTGTCTAATCCTTTCCAGTTTCGTGATAGTGATATCACTTGAGTGAGGCGGCATTAATGTGGGCGGAGCCTAGTGCCTGTTACATATGATTCGAACCACTTTGCTGTAGTTTCGTTATGCTTAATTACATTCAATTGAATTAGAAGTTAAAACATCCCTTCAATTTAAAAAATTTATTCTTTAGAAATAGATGTCTGTCGCGATCTGGTAGGAAACCTGTAAAATAAAAACTCTGATGTTGGTAAGTAAGACAATGATAAATTCGAAATTCGCTTGACGCATCAGCTAAATCTGTTTTAATCGGTGAACACACTTTCAGTTAAAACATCACGACCAAGAAAGAGACAAAACTCTTAGCTATTGCGGATTTGGATCTTGAACTACAATTAAAACGTAACCCCTACATACCGCTAAATTGTCTTCGGCCAACATTGACAACATCCGGATATAACGCTTCATACGACTTTGGCACCTGAAATGAAAACAATGAAGCTTTATGTGTGGTGTTTTGTTCTACTAACAGAAGGTAAACAAAGCATTTCTTACTAAGTATCATCTTTTGCAATTGGAACACTACCTGTAGACACCAATCTCATGATTGATTGGAACAGAAGTAAGTTGTGCAAGAAACGACAGCGTTTTATTCATCTCATATAAACTGTTGAGGTCTTGAACAATCTAAACAATTTAATAATGGCACAAGCTCATTTCTTCAGTAGACTTCTATAACTATTACTAAAACAAGTGAAATACGACCCTTTTATCGTTGTCAGTACCTATACAGGTGAGAATTACCTACCTGTATTGGCGCATGTACGGACTGGAAGGGAAGGTAAATAAAAAACGGCTTGGCAGCGTTGTCGATTATGTTGACAGCCTCTTTCGCAAATCGGAACTGTAACAAATAAAAAGAAAAAAAATCATATCTTCAAATCAATAACGTTTAAAAAAACGTCGAATGTTGCCATCCATATTAGACTTGTGAGTAAATAAATAAAAGTTCATGAAACAGCTAAGGCAAGGCTCGAGACAAAAGAGAAAATATAAGATGAATGACGAAAAGATATGTTTAAAGAAATTAGCGCACACCTATATTTTGTTGACATAAATAATATTCAGACAATGTAGATCTCGATATATTACTAATTTAAAAGAACCCCACTCCTGTAATCCACCATACAAGTTTTTTTGGGGTAACATATGCGCATGCTCAGTCTCTAAAGCTAATTCTAATTGATTACATCTGAACTATGGTATCGGCAATAATCAAATTTTGCACCTAGCCCGGAAACCCAAAACGGCAGTTCAAACAATTAGCAATGCTGTTACTGTGTATAGGAAATAGGGTAAGATACAACCATATCTAACGAATATATCATACAGGTCAAAGACCTTAGCTAAGAGATTACGGTATATTCAAAAGCTGAATAATTGAATGAAGATATGGTATCTTCGGTTTAAATTTCATTCTAAAAATCCTGTTGTTGAATTTCTGAAGCACAAGAAACATGTTCATAATTAAGCTAGAAAGTTTAATGCAGCTGCTACGGCAAATCTTATCTTTTCATGATCGAGATCAAAGGCTAAAGAAAAAAAGGGCTATGGCGATTGATCACTGTATCTCAGTTGGAGGCCTCAGAGTTCTAGACGAATCTGTACAGTTTTACCTTCAAGGACAATCGCACCTGGTTCATATTTATCAAACAATGCGCTATGGTGAATGATCTCTGTATCACAACATTTAATTTTCATGGACGGATTGACAGGGTTTAAGTGAAATATCTATGTTAGTATACATAGTAACAATGTAACATAAAAAGAAGGCACGACAAACTCAAATCTCTACCGGAAACTGAGCTAGAAAGCGTAATTGAGTGAGAAATCGGTTTAACAATTTCAAAGCATGAGAGACACTTTAGAACCTATTGACGTTCATTAAGTATATTACGAAGTATGTTTCCATGTCATTAGAGGCTCGCGTGAAACATAACTTTCTTATTTCATACTCATATATGAAGTTAATGATAAGGAATCACTCCAGGTTTAAAATATCTTTATCGTATAACGTCATTTTGAAAAAAACCCCGAAAATCTTTCCATTAAGTCGAGTCTTAACCTAAATTTTGCAGAGCAGTTTCATTCGCAAAACACCAAGGTGAAAGTCACATTGTCGACATAAGGTTATGACATTACTGGAAATATAACAAATAAAATTTTAAAAAATAATAATTTTTTTCAAAATGATATACCCGTCTCCAAAAAAACCTTCATTAATCTATACCAGATTTCCAGTTCATAAGCAACGGGCTATTTTAGATAATTTATAGTTCTCTAATAATTCCGAAATCATTTGACTACTTGCCATTAACTCTTGCTACATCCTTAAAAAGCAGAAAAGAGTCATTTAACAAAATCTATACCGAGGTCATTCCAACGCCCTAGGGATATGCACTGAAGCATTTCCAACACACCAATTGCCAATTGATTTACGATTTACGATTGTTGCATGTTGTTGGTTCTTTGAGGGAAGACATACATATGTAGTTATTTTAACAAATTTGACAATGCCTCGATAACCACGAAATTATTAAAATATGAACTCATGGTTGATCTACCCTGTTGAGTTGTTTACGAATATCCTTGCAAAATCCTTGTAAATTCGCGATTACGTTAACATTGATAAGTAATATATAGTACATATAGTATTCGAATGAACGTATAGAGTTATGCGAAAATAGTTCGTCTTATGACGCTATAAGATTAGGATAAATATTTTATCCGATAGCTTAATTGCACCGAAAAGACCCTCTATTATATGAAAACATATTAGATCGTCCTTTGACAGTAAACAAGCAATACCCGTTCGCTGAAAATCATATATCATGATCAGATGAGTATAGGAAGACGAGCATGAATTACTGGTGGGATACAGTTCTCTTACCGCGGAATATTCCTCAGTTGCATTTTCGACGATTTGTTTATTGTCACGGTAGTCAAGGAAACCACCTGTTGAAAAAGAACAAGTGGTTGTGATTACCTGTGATATCCTAATACTGAAAATGAAAACAAAACGTTTGTGTTACTGTATGTTAGTTGCATTCTTTCAGTTGAAGTGATGACACGTTAGTAATTGTCATGTTGACAAAGTCACCCGTAAAAGAAGTGTGAACCTTCAAAGTCCTTCAAAATTATGAATCCGTCAAATTCAACAAAATTGTCTCATAAATGAATCCGACCACTATTAATGGGACTGGGTTATCTAAAGCGAGAGGAAATGTTTGATAAACAGATTAAACAACAATAGACCGATATATTCACGGATTATAATCAATTGCTGAAAATAGGACCTGAAACTTCAATGTTTAGCTAACCTCTTATCATGCATGATAAAAGAAGATTCGATGTATAATTGTCAACTTGGGATACAAAAACATTGCTTACACTTAATACATTCTCAAGTTTAATGTAAAGTTTAATCCAATTCATACTGGAGTTGTCAAATGATCAAAAGTTACCAAGGGCACCTTATTTCAAATCTTTGTATAGACCTGAAAATGTCGTATACTACCTCGGGCTTAGTCTGCTCGTGCAATGATGCCTCGCACTCATTGGATAAATACAATTTATATCACCATGTTCCATTAACTTATCATCCATCGTCATGTACTTACTTCTATAGTGAGTGTAATAGTCTTCCCGTCCATTATAGAAACCGAAGAAGGTATCAAATCCTCTATAAGTTGGAGTACAGTTCCAACTGCAGAACCCGAGATGCCACCTGGAACAGAAGTAAAGCTGAACTGAAAGTCTACAGGGCTAGCTAGAATATTGTTCCAACTACGGAACCTGAGATGCCACCTGGAAGAGAAGTAAAGCTGAACTGTGAGTACAGGGCTAGTTAGAATACAGTTCCAACTACGGAACCCGAGATGCCACCTGGAAGAGAAGTAAAGCTGAACTGAAAGTATACAGGGCTGGCTAGAATATTGTTCCAACTACAGAACCCGAGATGCCTCCTGGAAGAGAAGTAAAACTGAACTGCGAGTACAGGGTTAGAATACAGTTCCAACTATAGAATCCGAGCTACTAGAAGTGGAACAGAGCTCCACGATGACATGTGAGGTGTGATGATGTCACTATATATTTTAAATCTTGTATCAAGTAGTCTACAGTGAACGAGCAGGCAATGCTCGTGATCAAAGGTCCATTCAGTTAGATGATACCCGTAATTTTAATTACTTTAAGCAATCTGATCTCAACTAACATTAGAAAATCCACAAATACGTCTTAACACTTACTTGCCAATGGCGTGAGTGGAGTACCCCTGTTTCTTCAGGTGCTGAGGGAGGAAGGTGAAGTTCAGTGGTGCGCACACTGGCTGGCCTGGCTCGATCACGAAATGCTGTTGGGAATATAACGCCCAGAATTTACAAAATATTTTATTTAAACAGTTACAATTTTCACATGAAAAAAAATATCTAAAAAAGGCAAAACAAATGTGATTGCTACAACCATACAAACATTATAACAAGGATTTTGAATAGGAGATGTTCAGAGTTTATGTGTTTTAATCCCAAGTTAAGGAGGATAGATACCTGTGATGTTATTTGTTCCATCTATTTTGACATGTTGAAAATGTGTTGATCGTTGTGAAAGTTTGCATTCGGAAATTATAAATTTAGATGTATTTATGATCTGATTTGTAGCATCGTTCATTCATCAAATCCTCCAAATCGCTCCAAATATGTCTAACGTTAGTTAACGTTAATTTGTTATTTTATTGATTCAGTCTCAGTTCGGCAAAAGTCGCATCTGTTGTTATCTGTTAATTTCACTATAATCACTTAAAATGGTAGTTGATAAGGAAGCAATTGTAAACTTACTTGCATTCCAGCTTTAAATGGGTAAATGCCCGTCATGAAAGCCGTCCTTGACCTGCAGATGAATCTCAATGGTCATCTTGACAAACAATTTTATATACAAAAAGGTTCTTTCGGAAACTTAACGAATAAAAGTTTTTTTGGGGAAAAGAGGGATGTACAGGAAAGGTGACGTAGAAGGATGGAGGGGGTTGGGTGGGGGAGAGGGAGACGTAGAAGGAGGAATGGGTAGAGGTAGGGGTTGGGGAGGGAGAGGAAGACCTAAGAGGCAGACAGACAGCGATTGGGGGAGAGGAATACCTAGAGGTAGGGGCTTGAGTGGGGTAGGTTGAAACTTAAAGGTAGGGGAGAGGATGACGTAGAGGGCGAGAGGGGTATGGGTGGGCAGATGGAGATTTTAAGGAAGAGGGGGTGGGGGTTAGGGGAGAGGATGACGTAGAGGGCGGGAGGGGTATGGGTGGGCAGATGGATATTTTAAGGAAGAGGGGGTGGGGGTTAGGGGAGAGGATGACGTAGAGGGCGGGAGGGGTATGGGTGGGCAGATGGAGATTTTAAGGAAGAGGGGGTGGGGGTTAGGGGAGAGGATGACGTAGAGGGCGGGAGGGGTATGGGTGGGCAGATGGAGATTTTAAGGAAGAGGGGGTGGGGGTTAGGGGAGAGGATGACGTAGAGGGCGGGAGGGGTATGGGTGGGCAGATGGATATTTTAAGGAAGAGGGGGTGGGGGATAGGGGAGAGGATGACGTAGAGGGCGGGAGGGGTATGGGTGGGCAGATGGAGATTTTAAGGAAGAGGGGGTGGGGGTTAGGGGAGAGGATGACGTAGAGGGCGGGAGGGGTATGGGTGGGCAGATGGATATTTTAAGGAAGAGGGGGTGGGGGTTAGGGGAGAGGATGACGTAGAGGGCGGGAGGGGTATGGGTGGGCAGATGGATATTTTAAGGAAGAGGGGGTGGGGGTTAGGGGAGAGGATGACGTAGAGGGCGGGAGGGGTATGGGTGGGCAGATGGATATTTTAAGGAAGAGGGGGTGGGGGTTAGGGGAGAGGATGACGTAGAGGGCGGGAGGGGTATGGGTGGGCAGATGGAGATTTTAAGGAAGAGGGGGTGGGGGTTAGGGGAGAGGATGACGTAGAGGGCGGGAGGGGTATGGGTGGGCAGATGGATATTTTAAGGAAGAGGGGGTGGGGGATAGGGGAGAGGACGACGTAGAGGGCGGGAGGGGTATGGGTGGACAGATGGAGATTTAAAGGAAGAGGGGGAAGGGGGGACATGGTAGGGGAGAGGACGACGTAGAGGGCGGGAGGGGTATGGGTGGGCAGATTGAGATTTAAAGGAAGGGGGGAGGGGGGGGGGGTTAGGGTAGAAAATGACGTAGAGGCAGGGAGGGGTTTGGGTGGGAGAGATGGAGACTTAAAGAAAGGGGGAATGGGTTTGGGAGAGGTTGACGATGAGGGAGGGGAATAGTGAGGGAATGGGGAAAGTAGAAAGAGGTCAAGTAGACGCGTGTTTTTATGTGGGGGGGAGGGAATTATTTTTACACGAACAGTTGTTATACTAGATTAGTGGTTTGTCTGAGAAGATGCTTTCTGTTAGATATATATGCAGGTCATATTTGTCAAATACATGCGATTGTGAAAACACTCTTTAGAACTTGTATACCCACGGAGTACACACGGGCTGTACATATGACTGGTTGAAGATGACACCATTATGAGCCAGCGAGTCGATGTGAGGAGTCTTCATACTGGGGTTGTGGAAGCCTACATCGTTCCAACCTATATAACCAACAAAACCCTGAGGTTAATGTGTGACAGTGATACGCTTGTTCTTTCTTAAGTGTTCAAATACATTAATGTAGCAAGTGGATTGTATGGAACATGTCATTCACTTTCGCATGCGGGAAAATTTGGATACTTCAGGGAAACATATCGTGTCGTAATGCCTCGTCATGAGATAATACATAATTCATCACGAGAATCGTATTATCGATGTTTTCATATATATTCATAATCATATTTCATATCTTACTAACCGTGCACATCACACGAAGGGTTGAGAAGCATCGCGGTCATAGCCCCTTGTTGGAAGTTATAGGAGAGATGAAAAACTATTTTTTTGAAACTATCGTAAATGAATAAGTGTTGTCTTACTACGTGTAAGTAAAGGCTATATACTCTACTTCATCGACCGCTTGTTTGATCGGACCCTTTATGGTTGTCACGTAAAGTATTTCAGTACTTTCAGAATCATGGTCAACTGTATGTCGGCTTTCAGTTTCCTTGAAGAATGACACAATCGAGAAGCAACATGTTTCGTTTAATAATGAGCAATGTCAGACTAAAAGGTTTTGCTAAAAAATCTAATTTTCAGTATGCTGTCAATCAGGAAAGGTTAATGTCTGGACATGAACTTTCACAAGCTAGATATAGAAGCGGGGATTGCTTCACTAGACACTAGTTCAAAATACTAGGGTAACACTGGGTCAAAACAATCTTAGTCTAACCTAGATTGTTATGCTTCTCAACCCTTCCTATTATAAAAGCTCGTTTTCTAAACACGCTTGCCAAAATCTGAAGACACAATACGAATACCGAGGGGCTACATATCGTCACTGTGGTGATCAGAAACACTCTATTGCATTGACCCTTTTAGCGTGTATTGTCTAGATCTACCTCATCTCTCTTTACGTTATATGGTTCAAGATACCTACCTAGATCATCAGCAACCATGAATATGATGTTCGGTAGTTCTCCCCCGGTTACATTAGTTAAAAAAGAAACCAACACTGCAAACAGAAGCGTCCCGTCCATGTTGTCAGTGAACAGCTCACGAGACTCACATTATATTAGTCTCGTTTGGGGCGATATCAATAGCCAAAAGCGAGCTTTTATAAATGCACGCTCTTCAAAGCCTAATATTGACAGTTACCATGTTAGTTCCATACTTTATTTCCATACTGAGAGGCCACAGGCCTGTAGTACATAGTACATAGTTATACATTTACAGGTAGTAACACATTCTTTCTAAACATAAACGCTTTGTGTATATAAATGGACAAATGTTCTAAATGAGATTTACTTTGGTTATTCATAAGAGATATAAACTTATTAATATCAGGGTGCTTATAAAAATATTTCTTTATGTACATAATTCTTAAAGAATTGTATGTTGGGCAAACACATAAAAATGATATTCATCCTCGACTTTATTTAGATCACACATTTGACATATTTTGTTTTCTCTTAAGATTCCTTGGTAGCTCCCAGTTTCAATATATAAATCATGAGAAGAGCAACGTAATCTTGCTAGTGAAGATTTGTATTTTCTTATCGTTAAGACCGAAAGGTAATGTTCTGAATAGATAGAATCTTTAATCATTTTGTAGTAGAAACATTTGTTAGAAAGTGAGAGGCTAGCTGACCAGGTTTGTAGGAATATATCTTTAAGTTTTTGTTTAACTACGCAAATAAAACGGTGCGATTCTACGAATTGTTTATGCCAAGCATTACCGAAGCCGATAGAAAATAATAATTGTTTAGTGTGTGTTACCCAGTTATGTTTACTGTGGCTATCATATAGTAACATCATATCGTAACATTTTCTTGGTAATCTCCATGTTAGTTGATTTCACTGAATATGACGTTTGAAAAATATTTGCGAGATATATCAGCTGTTACGTTGCATCGGTTTGAAAACAAAACAGACGATTTTCACCAGAAAAATAATAGATCGCTGAGTGAAACGAGACATAATATCACCTGCATTATATGTTTATAGAAGCAGATTACAGTACCCAGATGCATCAAATATGGTAGTGAAAATATTTTACCCAAGGATTTAGAGCCACCCAACTTGTTCAATAGTTGGCATTTTATGGTTTGTTATGTAATCTATAAACTATGATGCTTCAAAGTTCAAAATGTATAAATGAATAGTTTCCATTAGTTCGCATACCAATATAAACTTACGGAAGTAAAGCAAGCCGCGCCTCTATTTTCCTCTGACGTTGCAACGTCAACGTCATAATCTTGTGGATATAGCAATTTATAATTATTATATCCGAGTTTTGACAATGTTTTAGTTCAAAGAGAATATCTGAAGTAGAAACTGAACACAACACTCCTGATTCCGTCAATGAATGAACACAGAAAAGCTTTATCAATTGATCAAGGATCTGATGTTTCGAACAGAATATTACAGATCCCCCTCAACTTGACTCAATACCTTATCGTGTTATGGTTGTTTGCGTGCTTTAGAGACCCAGAGAGCTATGCCAGTCGAGCTTATATGTGGTAGGTGTACCCAAGCTGGACAGGTCGACGGGTAGAAGCCAGACCAAAGTTGAATCGTACTAAAACCTGTTGTTTAACTCTCACTATCCGTCTTTCCCCTCATTCTTTCGATCCCTTTCCCCATGATCTGTCCACTCTCTCTTGGATGTTGCCATCCAATTGTTTAATAACTGAAATATTGTTTAAAACACGTTAAACCCAAACACACTCACTTACTCATTTAAAGATCCCAGCCAGACGACCTTCAGTAATGAAGGGTTATTATTTTCATGAACCATCTCATTGAAACCAGCTTGGAACTCTCTCTGGTACTTCGCTGCGTGACGTGATCAAAGAACATTCTATACAGGTGGTGTCACGTGACCACAGCAATCCAGCCAATCAGCAACGAGGGTAGAAAAGTTTCAGCGATTTCATATCGAGAGGTGTTAGAAGTTAGGAGGTCACAAGCAAGGCTAGCTGCCTTTAGAGTAAGGAAGGGATTTGTGATATCATGGCGCAGCAAGGTATACCAGTGAAAGACTTTTCCTAATGCCATCGAGATCTATTACATACATGTAAATCTCTCAGGCCAATTGAGAACTAATGAGTGTGCAAATTAATAATTTAAGACAAGAGGTTTTTTTAATTAAGATTTATTTCAGTAACAGTTTTTGACCTCTCAGATATAAGTTTATGAAAAAGCTTCTATATATCATAAAACAGAAATTGTTGCAAATTGAAATACATTATCTTATGAATTTTAACATTGTAAATTATTTTCTTTCAAAGAAGTATATTTGAATATCATAAAAGTTAGTTTGACAACTAATGCCTTAAATAGACAAACATACTCTGGTTGCAATAAGTATATATGCATGACACCCAGAACACCATATCATATGTACTACTCAAAAGAAATGCCCATAAAGGGTGACATAATTTCAGAAACGTACGAGACCAAAACAATACTAATATACAGATTAATTATCAATCAAAATAAGTCCTTATATCCCTTCTTTCTTGGTTTACTATAAACTTATTTATATATTTAATTACAGAGGTTCCGGAGAAGTGTAGGTAATCTTGTAAGTGTATGTAAGTGTTGTGACGTGTCTGTTGTAGATACCACAGAATATGATCATGTGTTAGCAAATCTCCAATTTATACGGTTTACGCAGTAGCAGGCTTTTTGGATGAATAAAGTAAGCGCACAGAACAACGAGAGTTTATGTTTCAAATTGTAAGCTAAATAAGTTAACTCGAAAGGAGCAGTTTTAAATTGAACGCATCATGATCGATTAAGTATACGAATCAAATATTCATCCTCAAATGATTAAAGGGTGTTCACACACAAATGGTCGCCAGTGATTTTTGCTTGATATTTGATACATAAATTATTCATTGCTGTTGGAAACTTTAAGAAACATTATTTCAAAAAAACTTGCGCTGGTCCCTTAAATGTGTATATTATTGTCACAAGACGGCAGTCTTGAATAGTGTCACGGTGTTGACAAGAAACCTATATAGCGTCTCCTACAGAAAACACTTGATGAACGATCTATACACTCAGTGATAGCATTAGATGATGAGTACATTAATACACTCAATGCAAAACTGTTCACACAATGTTGGATATGTTTGTGTAAACGTTTTGACACAACTATTTACAGCTTCAACCCTAAAGGATTATAATGTCTGCTTGACGTATAACTGAAAGTTATGAAAACAAGTGGCAGCTTTAACATTAGATATCATAAGTATAGTAACTACGGTCATCCGTGTACCTGTGACAGTTTGTGCAGCTTTAAATGGTCCAGGAATAGATAGGAGTTCAAAGTTCCGGGCATAATCTACCTTTCGTTTGAAAAGCCTTTTCATTTGTACAACACAACAGATGTAACCGTCTCGTAAAATGAAAATCTAACAAAATAAACAAAATATCTACACAAGTTCCACTGAGGTAGAGTGAAAGCTGAAACGTGGATCAAGTCATAATCTCATGAATGTCAGCGTGTGGCTCGGAAACACTAAACCACAAGGAATATCAGCCCATTGGCCATCTCTCAATATCAAAGATTGTCCTTCCTCTGCTCAGAGCAGGTGTACACTAAAGTTTACAGTAAGCTTTTCTTCATTTTCGGTCGGACTTTGTTTCCAGTTCCTACCGAGCTATCAGAGAGTTGATTCTTGTAATATTTTGGCCTGCTTGTGACGTTTCCTATAAACGTGTACGATGACATAAATTACGCCTCCTACTACAAAGAGTGCAATACACGCACCTGCGATGATCCCAACAGGTGGGCCGTCTGTAACTGAAACAGAGATAAAATAAAATTACGTACAAAATCAACCAAAATCATACAGGAGGGCGTCTTGTTTTTCAACAAGTTCTGTTCTTTATTCAAATAAATGTAAATGCCAAATGCATTGAATAAAATATTTTATCATAAAAGGGTGGAACCTCTCATCACTCTACCGCAGTATCCGTAGTCATACAAGAAAGTATCAAGTATGAAGCGATAACTGCGGGTGTTCATTTTCGTGCGAACACCTTTGACCAATTTGGGTCAGGGAAATGGATTACATAGCTAACCAAACTTTGTGCATTCGTTAAAATAGTTCTGTTATTGTTTAAGATTTATTGCCATACATTTGGTAACATTTGTTTTACTCTTGATGAGATGTGTCCCTTAGAACACGTGTTACGGTTCCCTTAACTTAGTGACTGAGACTGAATTCTGCTGTGCGGAGAAACTGGATTAAGGACGATGTGCTTACGTTTCTTTCCGCGTGACATATGTTCAGTAGTGTAGGAGATGTTGAAGCCGCCGCGGTTGTGCTGCGAGTCACTCACGAAGTGGAGAAGCAAAGTCGGACCGACACTCCGAAACGTCTTCCGGTCTTTTCCGCATATTCGACCTATGGTCTCGCCCGATGGATGTATGCCTGAATGAAAAAGCAATGTCGGCTTTATTTCCTTCGATCCTTATACAATTAAAGAATTTAATCAAGAATGTGATGATAAAACTACGTCATCAATAAACCAATTCTAAGAACAGCAGTAGGCATTATTGTCCAATATTTGCGTTAAGCTTTGCTGTGGGTGTCTTACACAGGATTTGGTAGGGAGAAATGTTAACGTTAACTCTTTATACACAAAACTTTATACCAACTCATGGTACACTATGAGTGGGTTAACCTACTGCTTTCATCAAAATCTCACGCACTTCTCATCGTTTTTATCAAGGACTCAATGTTGTTTTACATATGATTAAGTGTGAACATTTTCAACCGGATATATTTCTCATAAAAGTCAACTTACCATACACAACGTACACCATATCGCTACAGTCGTCAGGCAGATCTGACCACGTGACCTCAGCTACTACAACGTAGTTAATTCTAGGAGCAGCGATTCTCCATACGCAGTCGTTATTACTGCAACAATAATCGACATGGAAACCACCCGCCAAAAACACCTCCATGTATTAAAGACACCTAATGATTTAGTGATAAATTTGTTATACTAGTAACACATTCTTTGAAATCGACGTCCGAAGTTCAAAAGGATATAAACATTTGTATTGATTGTAATGCACAAATTGGAAAATTTTTGACTGCAATTGAAAAGGCTTAGATGTTAATGTTTTCTGAAAATAAATTAAACTGCCAACAAAGCCGATTTTCGTCGAGGGAAATAACATTGTTGTTGCAAAAATTATAGCGGCTTCCATTTAAGCTTTTCGTCCGTCTGCAACGATGTTATGCATTGTTTCATTATTCCAATAAAGGTGTCGAAATGAATTATATTCATTTAGAAAATAAAAGTCATATTACAAGTTCAAAATGTTCATATTGTTCAATTTCTCCAATCTGTACATAACCGACTCTTATTCCAATAATGTCACAATGACATCCTTTACATACATATTCCTTATCAGCTTTTAATATCTACTAAACAGATATAGTAAATAAGTTATGTATATGTTACATAGTTAATGTAATTCTGTTTATCCCTTCGTATATTATCATTTGAAAATACAACATGTTGATGTTGAATAACGGTACAAACATTGAATACTGGCCAGGGAAGTTAGGGGAAGTGACGTATCCAATCTTCTTTGGTCTTGCCGGAATGTCTTCTTTCCAGACCCGGCAGAGCGATCCCTCTGAAACAACATACAACTGCGAAATCAAGTCCTTTTAGTCATTAATAAGTCGACAATACCTCGCCTTACAATGCCTTAACTTCGATATAGAACATGAGTGGCTATAATCAAACTCATTCCAACGTAAAACTATTTAGAATTGGTTACACTTATACAAATGGTTATTCTTTATCCCAATTTTGTAAAATGACAGAGGCAACAAAATGGTGTATGCTCAAATTTGTTATCTTTGAATGTAAGGAAATTTCATAATCAGAATTATAATTTTTAATACAAAAATATCTAGATAAAATTGGTGTGGAATTATCGATTGTGTTGAAATCTTTGTGAATATAATTAACATCAAAATTAGGTTTTTAAATACGAAAACTGGAAGCAATAAGAGATCTGAATATTTTTGACATTACCTTTCATTGAGAAGTAGGATCCATATAAAGATAAGTTTGGTTCTGTGTCTGTGGTGATTACGATGAATGATAGTGTGCGCATGCTTGAGTCCACTGTCACGTTATCGTCACTTCCGGGGCACCAACGCTTTATCAAGTCTTCATCATCAGGTGAACCTAAACAAAAGTAAACTGACTGCTTATTAGGATATAAACATACTGTGAAGGAAATGGTCAAACACGAAATTACAATTGCATTTAAGTTAAGCCTAGCTCGTAGGTTAGGATTGTATTCTTTACTTATATATGTGGATGTTAAACTTTAAAAAAATGTTTTTAAGGTAAATATGTAGTGAAAAAGTATGTTTGTGTTTCAAATCTCACCATTGAAGAAATCGACGTGAACTTGATCACAATCTGGCCTTATTACGCCAGAGAACGA
Organism: Phorcus lineatus; assembly: GCA_921293015.1. Taxonomy (NCBI): domain Eukaryota; kingdom Metazoa; phylum Mollusca; class Gastropoda; order Trochida; family Trochidae; genus Phorcus; species Phorcus lineatus. The sequence goes on along the minus strand of OV121098.1, from coordinate 16,990,102 downwards.
TGACCTCATATTGAGGCGAATGATATTGTCGGGATGATCAGCAGTTATCATGTAGACCATATAAGAGTTGCTGTAAAATATACTCATGTGAATTGTAAGGATATCAGAATAGTTTGATTGTCTTATGAGAGTAGCAAATTGGGTATACCTGATTAAAGGCACCGGTGCATACCAATATTTCGTATATTAAACCAATGCACAAATAAATAGAGAATCTCACCCAAGTGTCTCATTTTTCATTTCGATTCCATGAAAAATGTGTATTTCTGAACATTGCTCTATTTTAAGACTCTCAGTGGAGTGATGCCATAGCATTGTGACGTCATCATGTTTATGACGTCATAGCATTGTGATGTCATTACTTGATGATGTAAAACAATTGTGATGTCATGAACTTGTCTGTAATAGGGCATTGTTCAAAATCTACTGTCAAAACGATATCTCCTAGGAGATATCGCTTGATCTTCCACAAGCGATATCTCCTGTGGAACACAGTTTTGGATGATAAAGCATAAATCTTGATATTACTGACGATCCTCACTCAAGTAATATCCTTCGTCATTTAATTAAAAAATATGTACGTATGAAGGTTATAATCTTGATTCAAGAAGACCGAAAGTATTTAATGCAACGTTGCATTATATCCGCATGAGCTACGATATCGGAAACACGATTCAAATTTTACTAACAGCCAGAAGAGCGAAAACGTTTTGAAATCGAGTAAGTTAATAAGATTGCTTTTTTTAACAACACTTAATTTCATTGTTGATTACAGGTCAATTGTAAAGACAACTGGCTTCGATATATTGAGCGCCTCATATCCCTTAGATACTGTTAGGCAAAGACTCATTTACCATAAAATATTTATACCTTTGAATATTTTCTAAAGACAAATTTGAGGACATCGTGGAATTCACTGCAGTAACCTTCATTACTTTCCCATTGTTGTATGGATCTGTAAATATGTAGAAAGTTATTTTAACATATCACGAAAATATAATTTACAACGCACAACAATCTCCATGAATATAATCATCTAGGTTTCTATTGTCTATGAACAAGAGGTCTTAATGCCCAGGAAATAACATTCCTATTTTTGATTTTGCACAACCATACGGATAAGTTGCTTGATATTGCACACCCGTACAGAAAATCTGCTTAACAATGCACACCAACACAGAGAACCTGCTTAACAATGCACACCGGGGTGCACACCAACACAGAGAAACTGCTTAACAATGCACACCCACACAAATAATCTGCTTAACAGTGCACATTCACACAGAGAATCTGCTTAACAATGCACACCCACACAGATAATCTGCTTAACCATGTATACCCACACAGAGAATCTGCTTAACAATGCACATTCACACAGAGAATCTGCTTAACAATGCATACCAACACAGAGAATCTGCTTAACAATGCATACAACACAGAGAATCTGCTTAACAATGCATACAACACAGAGAATCTGCTTAACAATGCACATTCACACAGAGAATCTGCTTAACAATGCACACCCACACAAATAATCTGCTTAACAGTGCACATTCACACAGAGAATCTGCTTAACAATGCACACTCACACAGAGAATCTGCTTAACAATGCACACTCACACAGAGAATCTGCTTAACAATGCATGCCCACACAAATAATCTGCTTAACAATGCACATTTACACAGAGAATCTGCATAACAATGCACACTAACACAGAGAATCTGCTTAACAATGCACATTCACACAGAGAATCTGCTTAACAATGCACATTCACACAGAGAATCTGCTTAACAATGCACATTCACACAGAGAAGCTGGGAACGAGAGTGCTTTATGCAGCACACTGTTAGATTCATAATTAGTTTTATGTTCGCATGTTGATGTTGATCAAATTCTATTTCACTACTTACAAGCCATCCGATTAACTACATTTTCATTCTTAGAGATTTAAAGGGAGTGATATGTCGCTGACTGTCCAAGCTAATGAAAGTAATTGAGAAATTGTGTCTTTTAACAATAGAGTTTAAGAAAATCCGTACCAAGAGTTACCACTCGAAGTCGAACGATTCGCCCCAGGATTTGCGAGAAGTTTCCATGTACGTACACAACAGGTCCGTCGCTACGATAGGTCGTCGTGTTGTACTTCCGGGTCAAGGTTACCGACTCATCCATGATAGAACCTTAAGATATAAATGTTCAGAATGGATTTATTCTAATAATATGATATCCGAGCATACTAGAGGGGCATGTATTGTCGAAAATAGAGTCCAGAAACAGCTGTGGACTCTAGCTCTTTATATTTTAGACTTTAATTAACTTTTATTACCGTGAGTACCAATCTTATTAAATCAATAATTCTTCAATATGTAATACAGCAGGACATTGTACTTAAATATATTTGATCTCAATATATTCAGATTGCGACAGTACAGTCATGCCCCTGTGGAGGAAAGAGAACATATGAATGTTTCATCAAAATTCGTATCCGCCCCATATAAAGAATGGACGCGTCCAAACTAGGGGATACTAAAATATGCTGACTACATTATTTAGACTTGAAGTTTGTTAATTTTAGATTTTTGAAGTTGATTCAGTTGACCAGCATTTGTTGTGTAAAAGTTGAACACTTACTTGGCAAGATAAATACCGAATTGGTTGCGATAACAATTAGTTGTGTCTTTGTGTCAATAATAGAACCCTTCTCGTAACGATGGAGAAGACCGAAGATCAGTGCTCCAATTTAAACGCTCGGAGTTTCGAAGAGAAGCGCAAAAAATGGCCAACAAAGAATAACAGAGAACGTGGAAGCTGGATACACTGGTATTTGACTGTATATTACTGGCATATGACTGGTATATGACTAGTGTATGACTGGCCAAGGTATACGACTTTACCTTCCGTCACATTGAGGGAGTTGAGGACATCTTCTTCAACGTCTCCAATAACGTCAACTCTCAGAGTGTGTGTCACATCTCGCGCTATCAACTTCAAGGGACATAACTCTCTGTGTAAAAGGGAAAACATAAGTTCGGAATATAGGAATTTTCTTACATACATCCAAACATTTCTGTCAAACATAATAGGAACATTTGAGCTTGTCAATCCATGTCAAGTTTAGGAAATGTAAATGGTAATGGTAAACCGAGGGTATTTATAAATTTGGAAGTCCTAAATCTTTCTTAAATTGCTTTACCGCGTTGATAATGATGTACTGCTGAAAATGCAACCATGTTCTACACACGCCACGCTGAAGAGGTCTTACAGACAGAAGAGGTCCATAATTTTTTGTATCCTCTCAAACCAAACATGGTACACTCATTAGCAATGGCCTTGCGCTAGCCCACCGTGGAAATATACACAAGCCATGATGTTGAGAAAAGAACAACTACGGTTATATAACTATGAATCCAGGTGTCTTAAAAGAGTGGAGGTACGTACCCATCCGCATCAAGCGATGGAAGTGGAAATATGGCGGGAAAAGAGGTAGCTTCTCGTGTGATGGTGCCCTCGCAGCTTTCTGGAACGAGAACAGAAATTTGCTACACTCTAAACAACTTGATGAGAAAGATGAATTTGTCAATACCAAGTTTTCAAGTTTTAATTTCTGGTTTGACTGATCAATCAACCAAGCTGGATAACACTTAGTCTGCTGACACAGAACTTCCAAAGCTGCTATCCTAAAACTTGCCTTGCTTTGCCGCAGCAACAACTCTGATTGACCCAATGTAAGGCTCCAGCCTCGCCAAAGGTTCCGCCAGCCCGAAACTTGACAACGACCCCTCAAATCCTTTCATCCAATCGTACTTGGATACGATTGTCATGTGATTTCCCGAACTCATGACGTCAGAGAAGAGTCTGTGGATGGGGGTCCAGGACATCAGGTGAGGAAAAGATGTATTGTGACCTACATTAAAACTAGTAGATAGAATATTACAGGTTTAACACTCGGGATTGTAGTCTTTAGTTTATAAAATATTTCTGGTGAATATTGAATATAACAGACAGTTTAAGTCATTACTTGTCACTGTATACTTTTTCTCATTTTAATTCACATGACTACAGGCCTACTTTCCTTCATCTAAGCTTGTTGCATAAACAATACTCTTTTAATGCTATTAATAGAGATATTTCCTCCTACAATTCTAATTTATCTAATTATCTAAGTTATTTTCTTACCGTCATATATCTCTATACCGTAACGATGTGCGTCTATTTGCCAGCCGGAAGTAGTTAGGCTGATGACGTCACCTTTTCTTATAGTTTGAAATGTGTACACGCAAGAGGAACCATTCCTGGGGAAATCATTATACAAAACATTACACCGAAGGAAGATATTTAGCAATTCGATACAAGAACAATTCTATAGAAATTTTGAAGCTCTCATAGGGTGAATCATAGAGAAAAATACTTGAGAAAAATGACAGTCTTAAAGGCACTATTACACGCTTTTTCGGTTAAAATTGGCCATTTCAAGAAAAATTAAAATATAGGCACTCACTTTTTATCGATGCCATGAAATCCTTAATATATTTTACAATTACCATTTACAATTGACCTGTAATCAATAACGAAAAACTTAAGACGGCCGAAGTCAACTTAAGATATTTAAAACCTAAGGTCAGCTGTGTTCAAAATGGAAAAGTATGGGCAGTTAAAAACGGCTGAGGTAGTGTGCAGCTTTTGAAGATACTTAAACTCTGAACTGAGAAAAGGGGCTTAAATACTGTTTATCAAAGCAATCTTGTAATTTGACCACTTTTAAAAATCAGCCTTTTTATTTGACTAAGATGGCGGCTGCGGTTTTCGCTCTTCTGGATGTAAGCAATATTTGAATATTATATCGTAGTTCATGCGGATTTGATGCAACGCTGCATCGAATACTTCCGGGTCTTTAAAATAAACATTTTAACCTAAGTACGTGCATATTTGATGAATAACTTACAAGGTAGATTATCTTAGTGAGGAGCGTGTTAATATCGAGAGATATGCATGATCTTTGCATACGTTATATATACGAAATATCATTCTAGCCAACACTTCTCACATTAGTCCGACAATGAATTCGACATCATCGGCTTCCCTCTAATATACAAAGCGATCGTACTAGCTTCTCCTCTACCCATTAACGTTGACCTATTGCCACCATATGCAACTCTAATCATTTGTTCGTGTAAACTGTAATGTATATATTTATTTGATTGTTTGCTTATCCTATTGGCGTACTATTTTGAATGTCATTATAAAATCATTTTGCTTCTTATTATAGTTTTTTTTATTAAAGTTTATGTCGAGAGTAGCAAACCTTTGTATAACCAAAGGAGTACTTACGTTGAACTCATGTTGAGAGGCTGGGGTGAAATGTGGACTGGGTGTGTACCCACTTCGATGCAGGAGTCCTTGGTGCATGAAGTCTCCTCTGTACATTTGTGAACTTCTGTTTACAAAATAAATGATATTCCATGAGATGGACATTCTCTCCCAACAGATCTATAGCTCCTCATAACGGAGCTACCTCTGTTGGGATGAAAAGGACATTTGCTAAACAAACTTGATAATTTACTGATGATTATGATGACGCAGTATTTTCATCGGTAGGGTCAACTGTTCTGTTTTCGGTCATAGTAATATTGACAAAAACGTATCAATTTGGGGCGAAATGTTAATGTCTACTTTGACAATGCAATGGAATTAATAAAACAATGAATTCAGTTATGAATTGGACCTATTGAAACCTCAGCTTGCACCACAAAATCATGAAAAAATCAAATGACAAAAGTCAAACACTTCACAGTTGTATTGTTTTATTCTCCTTACATAGAGTGACATTTAACCATTACCATCTGTCAATTTTGAACGCAATCCTTACAAAGTTACAAAAATATTAACTGAAGGAATCTGACCCCAAATTACCATACACACTCATTTAATGTTTGCTATTATAGAATGCATGAAATAAATAGAGGATACTAAACGACCTTCCAGTTCATACCATCTTCATCAAAGGAGTTAAGGTTTAAGCATAAAACTAGCGAAAGCGAGTTTGATACCAAATCATTAACGAGTTTAATAAAAGTAGTATTGAATTGAAGGAAGTTTAGTATTCTGTTTATTACTTGACCTCAGTAATCAAGCATGATTGCCGAAATTGTACTGAACGAAACAGGTACATTCCCGCGACTTGGCCACCATTGTGACGGCGGTGCTAACATTGTGACGACATAACCACACAATATTGTGACGTCATATGCGCAGCGGTATTACACTTGTTCAAAATATCGTTGTATAAATATTACATAGAGGATATTTGACATTTCTCGTCGAATTCCATGGATATCTCATCGAGTGAAGTAGAAATTTCTATTTTCACGAGTCACGAGATGAAATATTCATGGTATTCGACGAGAAATGTCAAATGTTCTATTTATTATGTTTCCCAAAACCCGGTAAATGACCCTAACTATATGAATTGAGAAGCTAAAACGCTTCGCTAGCGCGGCTGTTGCATGACGTCATTCAATCGTTTCATGACATCACAGACGACGTCATATGAATGTTGATTGTTGATTGTCATTTTACAGAGTAGAATACCATTTTTATTTCACTCAGTGAAAATACGGGTTTTATTTTCACCGATAAATGGCATATTTCACCATTCGAAATATAATAAACTGCGGTATCTTACACGGTCGAGTAATAAAGGAAGCTTTAATTTAAAAGCAACAACGTGACGTCTTAGATGAATGTGAACATTGTTTATAAAGTGGCGTCGCAATTGCATAATGACATTTTGAATTGTATGATTAAATATGTACATCGAGTTAGATTTACTCGTGGTAAGGACCTCATTTAATTTCACGAATTTAAATAGCTTAAAATTGTGATTACACAATAGAAAATTTTGATATCTTAAAAACATAAGACGTTAATGTTACATTTTAGATGTAGTTCTCATAAGGTATTTGTTTCATATCTAAAAGACCGAGTTTTGTTCAAACTAGCTCTAAAATTAACGGTATGAGACGATGATTTGGCTATTATCAATTTCAAGTTTAATTTTGTTGAGATGAAACAAGAAATATCATTCCCACTTTGAACCTTATGGATTAAGTCTTGTCCCTTTACGTTAAAACAAAATACAGGTGTAATTGCATTTAATCAGTAAGACCTTAAATGATCTTTAATCTGCTAATTTTGTATCATGTACCATCGTTGGTAGTGTTCAATCTTACTCCTTTTTAGAAATCGTCAGTGCACACCGTAGGAGCGGTGAACGGCAGGCAATATTTAATAACTGAAAGTGAACGGTTTGATGCGCGAGAGGTCGGAACGTTTTGTGTTTTAAGTGTAGGAAAATCGTCAATATCTATATATTTATAAGCCACACTTCCACCAAAATCCATGCTGTAAAACAGAAGGCCTTTATGCGTATTGTCGCCAAATTTCTTTCTTTTCCGTCCACAGACTAGCCTATAGGCCTGAAAAACAATATCTTGCCGCGACAACTTGTCCGTCAAAATATTTGAATTTTACGAACTTTTAGGTATCTTTGATAAATAAAGAAAAATCTAAACACACCACGTTAAGAATATTTATCAAACTAACTTCATGCCAAATTTGAAGGCTCTTCGTTATGTTGTTTTCGAGCTGTCATATTTGAAACAACACCACCATCAAACTCTTAGTGAACGATTTCATAACACAGACACTTAACTTGGTGAACGATTTCATTTTCTGGTAGTGAACGATTTGTTGTCAACGTTAACTCGTCATCTTATTTTATTTTGTAGCATTCTAGATTATTTTTAGGTTTTTACACTTCAGATGCGCTGTCTAAACGATAGAAATGTCACCATATCAGTGTTGCTATTGTTAGGAACATTTGGAAAACGTTTGTGGGGTGATAAATATCAGTGCATTGATAGTCATAGAGAAAAGAATTTTATCATTAATAATCGTTAATATGACAAAAAAGGTACACTTGCATATGTAGAAAAAGATCTTAAATATGTCCCAAAAGATACTGATAAAGATATTGTTGTCCCCGGGGAACCAGAGTAATTGGGGTTTTTTGTAAAAAAGGATTAAGCATCGTCATGACCATCAAACAGAGAAAATAAAGATAATGAATTGATGGATGACAACAAAAAAGACAAAAATCATTAACTTATAATGCTAAGTGACATGCTTCCATCAGTTCTGTCAGTTACAGAAACATGCTATGTCTGACCTTTCCGCTTGAAAATACAGTTTTTCTTCTTTTCATTGGTGGTGTGGCGTTTTACAGCTCAGTATGTACATGTCATATGCGTTGCAGTGACGCTGTGAAAATGTTTTGGTTAGCGGCATTTCCCATGCTAAATTCCTTCGATTGAGTCATTAGCGCGCCATTGTCCGGTTTTCGATCATAAACGACCATTTGAACCTGTTTATTGTCTCCCTACTGAACTAATCAGCAATAAGATTGTGATTATCAGAGACAGACATTAATTTACGATAATATTTATATATATATATATATATATATATATATATATATATATATATATATATATATATATGACAATTAAGTGTGACATATTTGACGCAAACAACATACTCGGTGTTCACTGACAACTCTCGACGATACATGCGAAAACATCCTTGAAAATGAGATAAAACCAGGAATTATTGTAGACTCTCTTAATATCATACAAAAAGAGTATGGCGAGGAAACCAAAGCTGGGTTTTAAGTGCCGGGTCTTAACAAAACGTGGTCTTACATTCTCAACCTTTATATGACTTCAATTTAAAATGAGTGTTCGTGTCGCCAATGTACATGTGATGTGCGGCAGGTTGCATGTTTCCCATGTACAAACCGGGTTTGGCTCCTTAAACCATTCTGAGACGCATATTGCTGGCCGAAAGTAGTACAAAGGAAGTTTTTTTCAGGGAGAAGCTTTTAACAGTAGATTCTTGACAGAGGAATAGCACTTATCTCATGTCTATAGTATACCCATCTCCAAATAGTTTACGATTAATATAACTATTATAAAACAATAGTTAAGAATTCGAAGGAATGGCACTTTTTTTTTATTCAAGTTCAAACTTTTGGATATGGAAGGTCCATTGGTAAGAAATATAATCACTATGCGGTAAACAAAAATGAGTAAATAGAATTAAGGTGATCAGGATTTACATGATTGTCATATACATGATGTAAATACACTAATCATGAACGATACAGCGACCCTTCTCACTAGAAAACGTATTGAACGCTGACATTAAAGCGTACACTACACAATTAACACTTTGACATTAAATAGTTCACCATGATGTTATGAAATCGTTCACTAAGAGTTTGATGGTGGTGTTGTTTCAAATATGACAGCTCGAAAACAACATAACGAAGAGCCTTCAAATTTGGCATGAAGTTAGTTTGATAAATATTCTTAATGTTGGTGTGTTTAGATTTTTTTTTTTTTATCAAAGATACCTAAAAGTTCGTAAAATTCAAATATTTTGACGGACAAGTTGTCGCGGCAAGATATTGTTTTTCAGGCCTATAGGCTAGTCTGTGGACGGAAAAGAAAGAAATTTGGCGACAATACGCATAAAGGCCGTCTGTTTTACAGCATGGATTTTGGTGGAAGTGTGGCTTATAAATATATAGATATTGACGATTTTCCTACACTTAAAACACAAAACGTTCCGACCTCTCGCGCATCAAACCGTTCACTTTCAGTTATTAAATATTGCCTGCCGTTCACCGCTCCTACGGTGTGCAGTGATCACGATAATAATTGTCATTCCATTTATTACTCGTTCTTGGGAGATTCGTCAATAAAATATTCATCGGCGATATTAATAGTGACAAAGTGAAGCCTGGAGCAAGGCTAGCTTAGTGGTTATGTCACAAAGTTGTGACGTCACTTATCACCCTTGCTAAGTATAGATTTTTAAACGTGGTAAGTAATCTCAACTTCTGTATACTTGTGAACTAGAGGTTGCCACTATTGTTACATTAACTGCCTGTTATGTTTTTTGAGCTGGAAACAAATTAATATGATTCAAAATGATGGATATTTGCCTTAATTAAGTGTTATACCTTGCTGCATGTATGACGCTTGATATGTTAGAGATTTGACGTCACAATGTGAGTGCCGCTGCAACCATGGTTTTGCATTTTAATTTAAACAAAGTCGGCAATTAAGTTTGTTATTGACGGTGAGGAATAACAAATTCATTCCTCTTACTTTAAATATCTATTTCATACATTATTTTCAGAAAGTCATGCAGCTGGTTTTTATTAAAAATCAATATCTGGTAGTAATGCTTATAATAATAATATCTTGTTTATTATCTTCTAACTTACGAGGCGGGGCACTCCACACGCTGAAAGCGAACCCAAAACCAGAACCGTATTCATCTGAGGTGAATTCGAGGAGAAGAGTTTGCCCGGAAGTCGAGAAAGAATGAGTGTCACCTCCGCACCATCGAGTAAGAACTTCATCAGAACTTCCGCCTCCATTTGCATAATGAAAGAATTCTAATGAATGGAGCAATTGAGGAGGAAAGTGAAGGACAGTTTGTAAAGTACATGTTATGTACACACAATTTGTGGGAAAGCACACCCTAAATCACCTAAAAGATTAGAATTACACACACTAAGCTTGGCGCCTGAGCACGATCTCAATATTCAAGACATGAACTTCATCCTCAAGCCAAAATTCGCGCAAACCTTTTGTCACTGATATTTAACGCCTTGTAACATTTCATCAAATTTTGAATAATGAATGCGCTGATTCAACTTGAGTAGCGTCGATTGATAAATATAGAAGAATAGAAAATTTATTTTTTTATATTAAACCATACCATCAGATGCCGTAATAGAATCGAGACAGGATCTGTTCCAGTTTTCCAGGTGCATGTGCACGACCTCCACGTGCAGCACGTGCCCTTCTATCGTGGTGTTCAGTGATGATTGACATTTACAGGAGCTGTGTACATAAACATTTGTTAATACGATTATAAAAATATATCATTTGTCAAGAGCAGACCAATTTTACATCTATCATATTATCCAAAGATTCAAATGCAAACTTTGACCATATGAAGAATATGCTGATGAGTACCAAAAATCAACATAGGCCCCTAAAATATGACTCTGATGACGATAATAATTAGCAAAAATTAATTGCTGTTAATGTTATCACGTTTGAAGTTATTGTTATTGATTTTGTTCCTTCATTCTTCGATCAATCAAATGAATCATGTGAAATCTATTTCTGTATTTCTTAATTGCAATGTTTACAAAAATAAATTGCCAAACAATAATGACAGTTTGCTGCTCTTGATACGAGGGTTGAGAGAGAGGGTCCGAGGCTTTTGAGATGAGATAGGTTTAATAACTAAAAATATTTTGGTAGATTTTTGAAGATCGTACTTTTAGAATTTTTTTGTAATTGGTTTTATATGAAAAAATAAACTGAATGTAACAAACCCATGCCACAGATGAAAATTAATAATACTTCACTGGTTAATAAAATGTAATAAAGGTATTTCAGAAAATATACTATTTCTTTAAATATGTTGTATATAAGAGACTGTACAGATATGTATCCTGTAGACCATTTAGATTTCAATGATTCCTCCCAGCTCTCTACATGGTCGCATACAGAACAGCCTGTCTTAGCTTCACAATCTGTGATCGGGTGTAACAAGCTTCAGTGCATGTATACACGGTGTTTAGCCTTCCACTTGTGCACGTGAGAATATGAAATTCATTGAGATAAAAAGCTCTGAGTTACACATCACAGTAGTTTAACATCAAGGTGTATCATTTGAAATACCATATTGCTGAGACAAGTAGCTAAGATAATCAGGTGAACCTTCAAACTAACGTAAATAACCTATATAGTAAGATGTGACAGCGACATGTTTAATTATGATTTTAAGAACCCTCTGATATTTCTGACAAATAAGAATATATGCAATAATAATCTACTTACTTAGGATAGCGACGAGGGAAGTCAGGCGATGTGATGTATTTGGTATCGTTGTTTGCAGATATGTGCTGTTGATTTTCTTCATTACACTCAAAACTGCCTTTGTGAACAACAATTTAGAACAAAATGACAAAACATCAAAATAACACCCACATCAACACGGAAGCATACTTTTGACGACGATAGACTGAGGGGCGGCTAAAACAGCTAGAAGAGAGAGACACAGGAGATCGATTGTCTATCGCCTCACATAGATTTCATTATGCATTTGCACTCAAATAATATCGGAAAAACCCGGAAAAGGTTTACATGAAGAGATCAATGTCATTAAACCTTTGTATATCAGGAATATCTCCGTCAGAAATTTAAAACATTTAATATAAATCAATTTACATTAAAGTAAATGTTGGAAAATACGTATTATAAAGAATCGCTAGTGGTCTGTAGAAGATGTTATACGATATAAGTAACAAGCCACCGAAGGTAGTCATTACCATTATTCAGACATTTTTTGATATATCCGACGTTCTCTAAAATTTGGGCTCAAACGCAGAAACATCTTTTGATAATTCCTAAATATTGAATTATTTAAAATCCTAACATAAAAACACCAGGAAATAGCGATATGTTTCACTGATCTATGCACAGGGTCAAATGCAATTAAACATTAAAATAAAAGCTATTGGAATAATCACTTTAAGAAGGGAGGCAACTGGTGTGGGACTATAACACTAGTACGAGTATTCCCTACTGCTGATAACTGGTAACACTTGAGTGCTGCGCTGTTGATAAAACGCTGGGTATGAACCCAGTCCCGCGTGCTTTGAACCAAGACGCCAATTAGTAAAGTAAAAAAGTGAATTGATGAGTGAACAACCACAAAAATGCGTTAATAGTCGTTTGTTAGGCTTGAATTATATATCTCTAGAAGTTTTCAAATACTAGACTAGCTGTCATAGCAACTGTTGTTTTTCAAAACGTGTTAAGCTTTACAATGTTTACAGGAAATGAAACACCTCTACAACAATTCCTTATTGCCTCACATATATATCAAGCTTTAGTTTTCAAATTCCCCAACCTACCTTCCCCTTCAACAAAGGTCACCGCAACAAGAAATAAGACAAAATACATTGCCTCTTGGCCATCACCAACCACATGTGGGCTATTCGATTTACTCTGATTATTTCGCTGATAACTATTGCAAAACGCTACAGTTCGACCAAGAAAAGGCTGAGATATCGCGAATATCTTGAGGACGAGTATCTGTACTCTTTTGAAAACCAGTCTTCCGCAACGAGAAATATAGCCGGGTGGAAATTTTCATGTAATCCTAGTAGTAATCATGCATTAAAGTAAAAAATAACTTCCGGGACAGTTTATCTCCATGATTAAATAAAATTATCATCATTGACTTTGCAAAATTGTTACATTGCTTTGTGACCTTATTATTGTGAAAGGCGTAACATGGTGATAAAAGTATACAGTCACAGGTTCTGCTCGTTGTTGACTCGATGTGAATACATGTACTGACACCCTGTGAAGATACGGTGTTACAATGGTGGTGTTCATGGGGCAAGGAGGAACCAATGAAACGGGTCTTCACGCACACTGGCACATTAGTGTGAATTTGTGACGTCTCAATGTCAATACCACCGCAGTGACATTCAATTCTTACTTCCTCTTGGTTTAATAGCACTGTCTGTAGTTACGCTTGATTAATGTGGGTCTGAAATACTCTTATTCCTAACAGGAATTTTGAATAGTTGATGATTATTTGAAATGAAATTATGTACAACAAATCATTAACTAGTTTAAAGTGACCTGTATTGCATGGAGATGTGTTAAGTATTCTTTATCCAATTGGTGACATTAGGAGGATGACAATCTGGAGAATTGTATATCAAAAGTATTCTAACATTAGGCGGACTGAATAACATAATGTAGAGCTGTCGATCTAAATTTATATTCATTTGGCGAATGATGTTATTTTGATAGTAGGAGAATTCATTGTTAACTTCTCTTCTCATTACAGGCACGTGAAACGTTATTATTGAATATAGACTATGTGCAGTGAAGCAATATTAACAATGATAATATATATAATTAAAGATTACGTAGTTAAATACAACTGAAGTTTACCCTCCCTTTACCTGAGAAGCCGAAACAAAAATGATAAACAATGAAATGATATTCTATAAACATTTTAAAAGACATATTAAGTCAGTATTTGATTCTTTAAGTAAACCGGTGATACATTTAATTGCTGTCTTTTAACCAAAATCACTGCTTGCAGTAAGTTATTCATTATTTGAATATCAAATAGTTATTCGTTATTCAAAACAGTCAGCGAGTCATTCATTATTGTGTGAGCTCACTATCGATGAATACAAATCGACAAAAATATAAGCCATCCTACAATTAAGGTACTGAAATATTGAAAATAGACTTTGTATAAACTGTATATTAACCTCCAGTGGTCGTATTTTGCCTTGGAAAGTGACCTTTAAGTGATAAATCAGTGCTACACTTGAGACAGTGTGAGTGTGACAGAAAAATGGATGTACTTATGGATTCATCACAATATGTCGATGTTGTTATGTCTCAACAAAGCCGACTAGTCAATGAAGAGGTTTTGTGCGAACCTAGTGCAGCAAAAAAGGCAAAAACTTCGCCAAGTGATAATGACTCGGAAGCCGTCAATACATGTGTAAACACTACCACCAACGGCAATGTCGAACTGCTCGCCGCTATCAACAACATGCATTCTACATTCTCGGAACAGCTCAAGCAACTAGAGGTGAGAGTAACCGCAAAAATAACTGAAACCTTCAGGGCTGAAACAATGCAGATACGAAAAGAATTTGATGAACAGGTTAGAACTCTTACTGATAAAGTTAACCAGCTTGAAGAAAAATGCAATACAAACACAGTGAATGGAGATACTTTTCAGCGCAAAGTAAGTGAGAAAGTAAAAAACCTGGAATCTAAGATGGAAAGTACTGGTGGCATTAGGAGCGCAGGGGAAACAGAATGCAAAGTTGTGATAAGAAACTTACCTGTGACGAGGAAGGAGGCCGAGGACAAGACAGTTCTATGCAATAGTGTTAACCAACTGTTCCGAGACGGCCTCAAAATGAGCGATGTCAGAGCAGTGAAGACACAACGTAAACAGAGAACTGACAACAAACCAGGTATCGTTATCGTAACTTTAGAGAATATTCAACAGAAAATCAAACTTTTACAACACAAAAAACACCTACAGAAAAGCAAAGATTTCTCAAGAATCTATATCGATAATGCCCTGACACAAGACGAACTAACAGCAAGATCAAATCTACAAACTCTGATCAAAGAAGTAGGTAAAAACAACATGTTTCGATTTCATGGGAAAAGGCTTGTGCTTGCTAAGAATAAAGAATAGGGACTTCTACGGTTAGGATTCTGGAATGCAGGAGGATGGGCTCTAAAGGACACTTCAAATAAACAATTTAGAGAAAATACACTTTCTAAAATGGATTGCGACATTTTTGGAGTATGTGAAACCTTCCTTAAAGATGGATGCAAATTAAATGTTGACGGATATACGTGGTATGGAAATAACCGACGAAACATTCACAAGCGTGCTAAACGGGGGTCAGGAGGTGTTGGAGTGTTTGTCAAAAATACCCTTAATAGTGACTTCTCTGTGAAAATATTGGATGCCTCAGATGAAGACATTATTTGGATTAAACTGTCATCAAGAACAAATAATGCTTTCAGTTTAGTGTTGTGCGTCTGTTACCTTCCCCCATCATGTTCCTCAAGGGTCTGTGACACTGAACATTTCTTCGATACACTGCTCAGTAAATTGTATACTTACCAAAACGAAGGATTAGTTTGCATATGTGGAGACTTCAACTCGAGGGTTGGAAGTAATAGTGACTTCATAGAGGGAGTGGATAATGTACCTGAGAGAGAAGTTATTGACTACCAGGAAAACTCGAATGGTACAGCTTTCATTGAATTCCTGGTGGACAGTAATATGTGCATGCTCAATGGTCGATCTGCAAATCAAGACTTCACCTATGTTAAAAATGGTTCCTCAGTCGTGGACTATGTCATTACCCCTCATGAACAGTTACTCACCTTTAGAAACTTCAACGTAACAAGAGTGACCAGCCTAATTGATGGCAGCAACATACCTGACAGACTCCCAGATCACTCCATACTTACCTGGCAACTCCAGCTCCCCGCCGACGTCTCTAGAGAGGTACAGGATATAGATATCAACTTACCTACACCTACAGTGAAGCTATACCGCCGAGATAAACTTAACTCAGAATTCCTACAAAATGAAGACATTCGTCCAAAGGTAATTGAAACTATTGCTAAGCTTGAACTAGAACTAGTAACGAACCGAGACGTTAATACGGCATACTCAAGCTTTATAACATTTATGAACTCTGAATTGGACAAGGTATCCTCAACCGAGACTTTTAGACAGTCAGTAAATAAGACATCAAAATCGTTTTATAAACCATACTGGTGTGAGGAGCTTCAAGTAAAGTGGGATCAAGTTTGTGGGGCCGAAAAACTGTGGTTGTCATGTAAAACACAACGACGTAAATCACTGAAACATGAATATATCAACCGGAGGAAATTGTTTGACAAACTTCTAAGAAAACATAAACGGAATTATCTGCAAGGCGAACACCAACGTCTTTTGGATAAACATAATAATAAGGACTCTCGTTCCTTCTGGAAAACCATTGGAAAGATAGGAATCGCAGAAGATCGTGTAAATGATATTCCCTGGGAAATAGAAGAAGATGATACAGTCATCACCGATTGCTCGTCAGTGCTCCAGCGATGGGAAGGCGACTACTCTGCTCTCTTTCAAGATACACCTTCAAACAGTTTCGACGCCGATCATCTAAACAAGGTCAAGGCCGAGTTAAACAACAACAATGTAATGCAAGAGGTGACGTATGATACTAGTGACCTAGATTCGCCCATCACGTGCGCTGAGGTCGAGTGTGCGATTGCACGTGCGAAGTGTGGTAAGGCTGCTGGCCCAGATCTTCTTCCTGCTGAGGCCCTTAAGAACAAAACTTGTATTGAAATGCTGTTTAAGATTTTCTCTTGCTGCTTCAATAACTCAACTTGTCCGGACATTTGGTCAACTAGTGACATTAAGCCAATAAGAAAACCAGTAACCCCCGTGACCCGCTTGGTTATAGAGGAATTTCGTTAATATCCATACCCTGTAAGATCTACTCTGACATCCTAAACACCCGACTCAGCAAATGGTTAGAAAATAATGACATTCTGGCACAAGAACAGAACGGTTTTCGCAGCAAACGCAGTACCCAGGAACACATTTACAGCCTTCACTCAGTAATTGAAAATAGAAAAATTTCAAAGAAATCGACTTTTGTATGTTTCATTGATATTTCTAAGGCCTTCGATACGGTTAATCGTGACTGTTTATGGTACAAGCTCAACAAACTTGGAATCAAAGGGAAATTTTTACAAGCTGTGAATTCCATGTACGGTTCTACCCGGTCTAGGATTAATGTTAATAATATTTATACAAATTACTTTCCAGTCCACTCAGGTGTTCGCCAAGGTTGTGTGCTATCCCCAACACTATTCTCTTTATACATCAATGGTCTTGTGGATGAAATTAGCAGATTGAATTGTGGTATAAACGTTAGTAACTCTCAGCTAAGTGTTTTATTGTATGCTGACGACATTGCTCTAATAGCACCTGATGAAAACTGTCTACAGAAAATGCTAACGTGTGTTAATTCCTGGTGTACTAAATGGCGGCTATCTGTTAATCTGAAGAAAACACAAGTTGTTCATTTTCGTCCAAGTGGTATCAGTAGATCTTCAGTCATTTTCATAATTGGTGAAAATGAAGTGTGTTATAGTCATGCATATAAATATCTTGGTGTTTGGTTCCATGAAAACCTTGATCTTAATTTCACGGCTAAGGAGATAGCCAAGTCAGCTCACCGTGCCCTTGGCGTGATTATGTGTAAATTCAGAGCCAGTGGAGGTATGGCATACGATGTGTTTAACAAATTATATGAAAATCTTGTGCAACCTATTCTCTCATATGGAGCTGCTGTATGGGGCACACGTCAGTTTAGTTGCATCAACGCGGTACAAAACCGGGCATGTAGATTCTTTCTCGGAGTTTCAAGTAAGACACCAAACCTATCAGTTCGAGGAGACATGGGCTGGACCTCGCCTTACACCAAGCAAAAGTTAGAAATATGTCGACTTTGGTATAAACTTCAAAACAGTGATAATAATCGAATAAGCAGTAAAATCAACCTGTGGTCACGAAATTTTCGAAAGTCTTGGACTAGTAGGGTTTCTACACTGATGAATTCGTGGCGTCTCCCAGTTTCAGACTTATTTAACTTAACTGTTCCAGACATGGATTATATTAAGACTTGGATAATATCCAGTGACCACCATGATTGGATCTGCCAGCTTTGGAACGATCGTGGACTTAAAAACGGTAACAAACTTAGAACGTATAGATTGTTTAAGAACTTCCCAGGTGTTGAATCATATGCTCAAGTTACAACCGATCGATCACATAGAAGTGCTCTTGCCAAGTTACGTTGCGGATCTCTACCCCTAGAGATAGAGACTGGGCGATTTTCACGACCACCTATCCCACTAGAAGAAAGATTATGTAAATTTTGTGACTCTAATACAATCGAAAATGAAGTTCATTTTTTAACTGAATGTAACTTTTATTCTGATTTACGGTATGACCTATTTAGAGATGTTACCTCCATAGAGCCCTCCTTCCAGAACTTTTCATCAATGCAAAAATTATGTTACTTATTGAATAATAACAGTTTCACTAATTGCCTAGCCGCCCTTGTTAACCGTATGTATAGACGACGTAAAATGCATATTAATTGTTAGCTATTTCATAATGTATTACTGATAAACAATGCCTTTTGAAATATTTGTCATTTTAAGAGTATAGTATTTTAATATTTTTGTATGTTACTCCTATTCACTAATTGAATGTTTGTAAATACTGCATGTGTGAATATTGTACGCCTGCTGTTAGCCGGTGCGTCCGCCTGTCCTTGCGTCCGTCAACAGTGTGTATGTACAGTGTAGATGACTGTGTTGTGCCTGCAAGTCGAGAATGTCTACTCTTGATATCTTTTTATATGGTTTTCATACTCTGGGTATGTTTGATATATTTTTTTTTATGTGTGCAGGTATGCATGTACAACTTGTATTTACGAATGGTACGGTATGGTTATGCTTGAGAGCATGTTTATGTAATATGTGTGTTTGCATGTATGTATGTTTATGTGCATGTAGTTACGTGTGTACGTCTGCCTGTCTGTCTGTCTGTCTGTCTGTCCGCCTGTCTGCCTGTCTGCCTGCCTGCATGTCTGTCTGTCTGGTATGTGTGTGTATATGTCGGTGTGTGTACATGTCGGTATGTGTGTATTTATATATGTAGGTATGTAGGATATGATCTGTTACCCTTGGGTGTTTGTGCATGCAAAATTTATTTGTTTATTTTAAAATTTTAGATATATATATATATGTATATAGTGTCTCGTAGGCCAACTGGCCGGATGCTGTTTTTATATATGAATTTTACTGTTATGTGATTTGTACTACAGCATGTGACACTTTAATAAAATATTTTTCTTCTTCTTTTTCTTCTTCTTCATTATTTGAATATCGAATAACGAACCACTTCGTTATTCGTTATTCAAGTTAGTAACTAAATAACTAAAAACTTGCAAGCTTCAGCCTGACGAGACAGGTAGTGAATTTATAAAATGTTTTATTTGCAGACTAAACAAGACGATGAAAGGGAATGGTTACTCAAACCCGTAAATAGATGCCATGGTAAACAACAAGATGGTTCAGATTGAAGCTGGACATCCGCTTCCAACCGGGAAAAAGCGATACACCAATATGTACACACGTGTCTCCATTCTGAAGGAACGCCTTGCAATTGACCAGGGTCTCTCAAATGTCATAAACTTGATGACATATCAGTTTTACTAAATATGTCATAACATGTAATGACATTTTGTATTTATATTTTAATATTATATATTAGTTTTAAGATGTGATATGAATTTGAACAATCTCATTGAAATAATATCTAAATTGCTACTCTCCGTTACGCATGCGTAACGGAGAGTATTAACGGAGAGTAGCAATTTAGATATTATTTCAATGAGATTGGAATTTGAATATATTCTGATAGGAATGTGAAAATATTTTGATATGAATGTGATATAATTGTGAAATTTTTTTGATATGAATGTGATATAAATGTGAAAATATTTTGATATGAATATGATGTAAGCGTGATATGAAATAAACATACATAAAGAAATCCTTTATTCGTTTTTTTTACCAATTTAAATTTTTAATGCATAGCAATGGCTAAGACAACACATGCGGGCTATTGCAATCGCTAATTGCTTATGTGCTCCGAGAAGCACGAAAAGTCGACTAAACATTTGATGAGAGGCGGGAGAAGGGAGGTACGCTCGCTCAGTTACGCTAAGATGGGCAGTGGCACGTTTTCAGATCCAATTGCAAACCAATTCAAAGACGCAGACGTTGAGATTTAAAAGTTATATTAATGAGTAAATGGTGACATTATGATTGTTATTTTATTGATAGGTTGGTGGGTTCACAATAATGTGGGATGGGTTTGAGTAGGGGTAGAAGCTTCGAGTGTTTTGAAGGAGTCTACTGTAAAATCATGATATTTCGTTGGGGTTTAATTTTCGCGTAAAGCCATAATGAGCGATTAAAAAAACCCACACGACATATTATGGTTATGAACTTTTTTCATGCTTGGTAAGTCTAGTTTCTGTATGTAACACGTATAGTTTAGTATGTATTTGTGTGTTCTTTTTAGTATTGTTGGTTTTATGTATACATACGAGTAAATGTCTCTCATAACCATTTTGGTGGCCAATATAAAAAACCGATGTGATATATTTTATGTATTTTAATTTTACATTGTATTGGGTGAGACAATCATAAATAATATTTATCTCTCTCTCTTTAAACTAACATACCATGATCGGTTAAGGTATGGGAATATATCTCTTTACCTCAAATTGTTAAAAGGTTTTCATACTAAAATGGCACTCACTGGGTTTTGATTGAAAATTGATTATTTCCTATACATACGACTTTAGATTCTCTGGTTCAGACAAACGTATTTTGACCCTCTGGAGATAATAAATCTGGTATAAACTAAAGATTATTTTGGAATTTTCTATCAAACAAAGCTTTCCTTTAAAGGATTGATCTCTAAAAAATATAAAAACTATTCTCATATATCGGTAGATTGTTCAAAATCGGTTGAAATAGCAAAAAAAACCCAACAGAATGCTATATTTTACACGAAAAAAAGATGTTTTGTTTTGTGAAAATCAGCTTGGTAACAACGTTGTTGTTGTTTGTCATTTGAAACCTAGGTAACATGTTACGGCTCAATAACAGTAATTATTGCATTCATAAATTCAGGATCATTATATTGACAGAACAGAACAGAACAGAACAGAACAGAAGTTTATTCGATTTAGTGACTTGAGCTCACAGAGCCCCTCGTCAACATAACAAACACATTTACAGTCGGAGTATGAGGCAGGACATTTCAAAATGATTTTGAATATAAGCTTTGTTTTATAAAATTATGATTGACAGTTATGATTTATGAACATGACCATAGTAAATAGTTGAGGTGTGATAGCAGTGGTGCTGATTTAGAGTAGTTATATAAACGAGTGTACTGCCGGAGCTGTCTCGACATCGAAAGAATTCGGAGTATTATCACAGTATGAATCAAAAGGGCAGAAGCATTTTTATTCAAAGATTTATATCTTCAAATTTTCCATAATAAGAATAAATTTATGTCGAATGTTTTATCATCGAAGGGTCAAAATCAAACAGATCATCTTGAAATAATCAAGTATCAAGCAAACCTAGTGGCGGTAGTTTTTGGGTGAAAACATTCTAATCATATGAAGTAGTCGAAATGTATTTGCATAGTTAAATCGATTATGTCGTTTTAAAACTCCTGCTTTTGCTTTTTGAAATTCGATTTTCGTTTTCCTGAGATCGCTTTATTTTATAAGAACGTGCTACTAAAAAGTAATAACAGATGAAGAAATAGATGTTTGTAGGCAAAACTTTCACAATACTTTTTTTTGAGTTTTTGACACCAGTTATAATTGATGTGTGTAGATAGCTCCATCACCCTATTTTATGTCAAATTATATTATCGTTTTGAAAGAAAAGAATTTTGTTATGGTATGGATTGTCGTAAGGTATCCACCATATATGGTGTCCAATTCGATCTGCCTATCTCGCAGAATGACTGGGTACCTAACTTGTATGAGTGATAATGTGGATAGGGATTCCTTCCCCGATGTATGGCAACTGCGCTACGCAATTCCGATTTCTTTATTACGACACTTGATGAAGCAACTTAGTGTGCATGTCTATTTCTAGTTCTAGAAAATGACACAGTCGAATTTGCTTTATATGCGTACGTTTGTCTGAGTGACGTTAGCGGAAATGACAATGAAAGCGAGGCTGCCCATGTTATGATATCAATAGACGAGGGGAAGGAGGTTGTACAGAAGTTCTGTATATTTGTACATCATTGTCATTTTACTTGATTAGAAACTCATAGTTTGTGATACGAAATGATTGGATATTTTGCATTGTCCGGTAAGAAATAGTTATATTTCGAGTCATTGATGTTTTTACAAAAGATAAACTGTAAGGATGAATTTAAGTGATTTAATTCCACTTGGTTCAAGATATTATAGAGAATTTATTATAGACTGAGGGTACTATGTATTTTTCTGATTTCTATTTTTCTTTTGACATTTTGAAAATATTTTATAAACTTATAATATGTTATTTAATATCATATGTACAAAATATAATTAAACTTTGAAATGGTAGCAGTAGTTCCTTGTTTTTCTTTGTTTGTAAAGCTTTGAATTATGTTCATTACAAAAGAGTTGTAAAAATACAAATGAAAGACGAGCATATAACAACTTAAATAAAGGTTTGTAACTGAACTTGGCTGCAATAACCCATCATATCAACTTATTAAGGTTTCTTTTTATTACAGTCTTAATGATGTATCACGTACTGGTGAAGACGGGAGAAACAGCAGATATAAGTTCGAGACAAAGGTTAGTATTACTGCTGTTATCAATCTTCTAGATTGATTACTGATGTTTTCATTTTGTTATAAAACTATACAATTGTATTTATTCAATGTTTAACTGCAAGACTTCTGTCACAATGTTTGAGAATAAAAACGTTTATATTACTGTACACTAGTCGTCCAATAAAGCAATTCCAACCCTTCCACTCCTCCGCAAGGCATTCGTCGCATCGGTCTGCATCATTTTTCTATTTAAAAACTTGCTTCATTGCATCCAAATCCGCGGTTTAAGTACAACGCCCTCCTCAACCAGTAGTTACAAGCTTTTGGAGATTTCTGAAAGGACTATTCAGTTCAGGTCGAGTAGTATTTAAAGCTGAAATAGAAGATGACAATGAAGCAAGGCCTAACTTCAGCAAGAGCTATATAATTATGCCTGTGGGAATAACTAAGCGAGGTTTCCACGTGTTATGTCGACCCACCAGGCAGTTGCAGAGTTACATTCAACTGTATCCCATTCTTTTAACATTGGTTACAATCGATGGTGACCTACAATTGTGCTTTTCGGTACCAAATTTTGAAAAATATATGCTACTTTACCTATTATTATTTTATTATATGATAAGCAATTAAATACTTGAATTTATAACTGAAATAATTGAATTGAAACTGCAGTGACTCTTGTATTTTCACTGCGACCAGTGTTGATTGATAATTACTATAATTTCGCATTATCCAGTGACGATGTATATTATAATTTCGCAGTATCCAGTGACGATGTATGTTATTTTTTCGCTGTATCCAGTGACGATATAAATTATAATTTCGCATTATCCAGTGACGATTTATATTATATTTCCGCTGTATCCAGTGACGATGTATGTTATATTTTCGCAGTATCAAGTGACGATGTATATTATAATTTCGCAGTATCCAGTGACGATGTATATTATAATCTCGCAGTATCCAGTGACGATGTATATTATAATTTCGCAGTATCAAGTGACGATATATGTTATATTTTCGCTGTATCAAGTGACGATATATATTATATTTTCGCGGTATCAAGTGACGATATATATTATATTTTCGCGGTATTCTGTGATCAGATCGTCTTTTCACTGTTAAAATAAATGATAGTGACTTTGCAATATTTTTTATTCAACATGAAATTAATCTTGTATTTGGCAAAAGTATTCCCTCCTACTACATCATATTCCCCAAACTCCTCCTCACGCTCTTTCTTTTATGATCTTATTTTGATTGTAGACGACAGATCGTGCCCTCAATATCAACTGTTTCCAACGTCATCTATGCTCAGTCCACCTCGAGCAGTATCGGAAACTTGACTGTGTCCGTTCCACTTCAGGACGCCCGGCTGTATCCGTTACCACAGTGAGTAACTGCCTATTCTCTTACTCAGTATGAATAGATCTGACCCACGTGCTGTACCGATAATGATATTTTGACCTTTACCAAACCTATCCCGAATCATCTTCTTGAAAAGCATGTCTAGTATAATCCCATTTTCTAGATTCTTCTTCCTTTTCTTTGATAAAATTACCTTTCTGTAAGATTTCATTTGAGAAGCAACGTTGTTTATACGTGAAAGTGCACTTGCACCTTCACCAACTGTATAGTTGACAACAAATGTATGAATGAACTCGTAAAAAAAGTACTATGGAATAAGTGTTAAGGACTATAAACAACTGGAGAAAAGAGATATTCAATTTATAATTCGCATTTAAACGACAAGTTGGTTCCAAATAAGAAAAAAACACCATTTTCTTTCTATTTCCATAAGAACTGTCATTATATATAAGTCCTCCTTATATTAGTGTTAACGTTAGTCGCCATCTCGTGGCTCTGTGTAGAAGATGAAAGAAAATTGGAACTGATTTAACTGATTTCTATCGAAATACACAATCCAAATACCCAAAAATAAATGGTATATAACAATAGTATATTGTGTGAGTGTACAATAAAGTTACAATATATATAATTTAAGTCAAGGGAAAATGATGACTGTTGCCTTGGTAACCAAGAGATCGTATGTTTTGAACCACTTTTTAAACACACTGAAAATTGTTCCAACAAGTTCTTCATAGAGATACAAAGGCGGTGTAAGTTCAATTCTTTTCTGATTTTTGTTTTTGGTAATCCTTTTTGTTTTATATGTCCGCATTAGTTCACAAGAAAATCAATGAAAACAATAAAAATAGAAACAACATCCCAGTGTATTTTGTCTTGTTGATTAAGAAAAATCTGCAAGGATCGTAGGCAATGTTTCTGATTTGTTAAAGTGTTCAATCTCATTGAAAACCTATTACTCCTTCTCTGAGCTTCTAATCTGAGAACTGCTCAATACGAGTCTTGTGTAACTCTGGTCAGCCACCATCCACAAACTCTAACATTCTCAACAAACTAACTCAAAAAAACTTCCTAACTGTGTTGCTCATTGGCTGAAGTGTATACATCAGCTGTCAAAACTCAAATTGAGAAGCTCTAGATCAAGAAACGCAAGAGTAACAAGTGAAAAGTTCGATTAGATTTCAATGAGATTTACTAAAACAGTAACCTCCATTTCGCAGATAAATTGAAAAATTCTCCATTTTTGTCTCTTTTTAAGAGACCTATGCATATGTTCAGTTCAATAAATCTTTGCGGCATTTTATGAAATTTCAGCTTAGTAGTCTACTAAGTAAAGTAAAAAATATATATAGTCATCTCGAGGTTGATAACCATGCAGAATTTCGGCCTAATGCAGCAAGGTTGAATTAACCAACAGCCAGTGAGGGACGTTGTTGTCAGCAGTTCATTATCTATGCTTATTTATATGGGACATTTAAGCTTATACTGAGAGTGGTATCAGTCAATACTCACTAACCTCCATATGTTAACATAAGAAAATTAATGTACTCAACACCTATTTCTATTTAAAAATTGTGCCTGAAAGGTTCCTTCTGTCTTTCATTAGTGTTTGAAAGGGCCAATATATTATTTTGTCGATATAGGTCTTCAATACTTATTTCAGGGTTTGAATGTGAATGTGAAACTATCATGGAATGCAAACCAAAAAGACCAAACAGGGAATGGATGACTTCATGCGAGAGGTACAGGCACTAGAGGCGTCTTGTTAAATTTGAAACACGTGATTTTATAGGAGTAATGTTCAGTCTGATAACATCGACCATCTCCCGAGGTTTAATACAGGTGTATGTTACTATCTTTCTTTTTGAACACGATTGTGTGATTGGTCCGCTGATTGCTCGATTTTGTCTGCGTGATACTGGTAATACGTAGTACAAACACCTATACGGATCGATGTCAAACCGTGTGGAGAGAACATGTTTGTTTAAATCTGTTGGAGGCAATATTTGAACATTAAATCCTCAAAATAAGTTTAGTCGTAATCAGACTGGCATAAATAATCGCTGTCCGTCCTTTGATGAAATATCCTTTTTATATTTTTTGCAACGTCCAAATGATCATTACTTTGTATTTACATTTCAATTTGTACTAGCAGGTTATCCAGAATATTTACCCGGAAAATGGAGGGTCTTGATTGTGAGTATTGGTTTTAATAACTGAACTTTCAAATAAATTAGTAGATGCGAGTGATAAAACACCATGCATTATCAGAATATATCCCCGCATGTTACTCAAGTTACCGCATTACTCTCAGTGTCCTAACTTGACCTCTTTGGTAGAATGGTGTTATTGCTTAAAGGTCGATGTGGAGGGCGTGGACACTACCTGCTGGATGACTCAAATACCATTGACAAATCTAAGGGTTAGCTGAAAGTAATTGAAATACGGGTTCTCAGTCACAATGCATCAGTGACAATGTATCAGTGACATTGCATAAGTGACAATACATCAGTGACACTGCACAAGTGACATTGCATCAGTGACAATGCATCAGTGACATTGCATCAGTGACATTGCATCAGTGACATTGCATCAGTGACATTGCATCAGTGACATTGCATCAGTGACATTGCATCAGTGACAATGCATCAATGACACTTCATCAGTGACATTGCATAAGTGACAATGCATCAGTGACATTGCATCAGTGACATTGCATCAGTGACATTGCAAAAGTGACATAATATAAGTGACAATGCATCAGTGACATTGCATCAGTGACATTGCATAAGTGACAATGCATCAATGACACTTCATCAGTGACATTGCATCACTGAGTGTCACTACATGAGGTGCATTGCATCAGGGACACTGTACCTCACAAAACACCATAATTCCCTCATGATATGATACTGTTTACCTTTTAAAGGGAAACATGCGCTTCATGAAGTAAGTTGATGGTGTTAGGCGTAAAGAACAATCAGACGGTGAGATTTAAATTTTTATTCGATTGTTGAGGCACGTCTTCCTGGACAGATGATCTAACTAAGTTCAGCAAAAACCACAATGGTTGCTACTTGGTAGGTGACCATCACACTAATGAGCAAGAAGGATTGACACTCTACTCCGCACTGACGTTATTAGAGTTGTTAAACTTGTTATTATCATCCTGCTCCGTCGCAGTATTTTGCGTGAAGTACCTCCTATCTTTAGCATTTTCTCAGACAAACACACGCAAACTTTATTGAAGTCAGTAGTCTTCTCATTCGGCCACTGTCAAGAATCTTCGAATTTACGTCATAATATTGGCCAAGTATTTATAGCGATATTGGCATGCTTTGAAGATGCTTCATGAACTAAAGGCTCAATACATGAAATAAACAATAACACAAACATCTTTCATGGACGAACACCAAAATTATCAAAGCAAACCACCTAGAAAAACAAACATTTTAGGACACAACAAGCAATTGAGACCTTATCTACAATCATATCAGGTATGCGGAATTAACATTTATCATACTCGTACATGATTTGGTATTAAATCTGAATTCGATCGTTTTTGCGAAATCATTAACTCGTTTCAAGATTTATATTACACGATTAATCATTTAGTATCCTCTTTTTATCTCGGTTTCAGGTGAACATGGCTGCCCGAATGTAGAAGCATCAACGTCATCTTCCACCTCAACGACACAAACTACTACCCCCTCAACAACAACAAAAACCACCACGAAATCAAGAACGGAACCGACACCACTGTCAACAAGCTCTCAGTATTTTACTCCAACCACATCTGTTATTGCTTCAATGACAAGGGCGGTTGCGGGAGGTAAATACTTCAGAATACATCTCCCCCAGGATGTGTATATATTTGAAGATGAAGGAATTTATTGCTGTGAAGATTATTTTTCGATTTTAAAGGACGCTCCTCATTACTCATAATAACGATGATAATATCAAAGGCTTATTTCATCTCTGTCATGTTGAGTTCCGTGTTTTGGGAAAACTATCAATGATGAAATGATTTTCAAAATAGTCATTGATTTAATAAATAAATCATACATTATGAAACTATTTACATTTGCATATTCAGGAACAATGTCCCATATCATCTGCAATGTACCAGCAAAGAGGATTGTTTCAAGTCTAAATCTATTTGGAGATTCCCCTAATTAGTGATACTTGCATGAGTCATCTTTAATATTCTTCTTTAATATAATGTAATATAACCGCCTCTACGATTAATCATTCTTAAATTTATATCAAGGTTAAGAATGCTTTATTTCACTTTTAAATTCATTTTATGATTCCCGGTTTTTTTCAACAGTTTGTTTAATTTGACACATATTTTTCTTTTTATGGTTCAGGAGCTTTTTCCCAAAACGAGGCTGATACGGTGTCGAGAACTGATCTGATTGGCGGAGTGTTTGGAGGGATATTTATAGGCGTGCTCTTAACGCTTATAGTCCTCGCTATACTGCTCTTCGTATGTGGCCTCAGCAAACAGTAAGTCATTGATACTCCTCGGGCAGACAACCGAGGAATGTAAGTTTCATCGATGGTTTTTTTTTCCTTCTTTTTAGTGTCGACAAAGAATCGACGTTTTCATCACGTTGAAGTGATGTGGTGATGTGAGGGGAGTTATATGTGATGCATTGGGGGGGGGGGGGGGGGGGGGGGAACTAGCGGTCACACGGTCGAGCACACTTAGCCTCTGGAGATATTCCCAATAAGAACCTGGACACAGATGAGAGTCGAGATGTATATATTTGAAAGTACAGTGTTGAAGTCAAAAAGTTATACAATACAAATAATTACAATTTCAATTGATACATTACAATTAGATATATGACATGTTCAGATAATACATAGTTATCATAACATCAACTTATATTGAGATATACATTAATAATTTGAAACTGTTGACATATTACAATTTACTAAATAGATTTATACAGTAAAAAACGGTAGTGCGCATTTACTAAGAATACGGTAATACATGTTTGTATAGATCGTATACAGACAGGGCCGAATGCTAACGGACGTCTCATTTTTATATTATATGAATCTAAATAACTAATGTTATAACTTGAAGGTTGATCTTAATGTAAACAGACATTTGTATATGATTCACTCATGGTGTTTGATATAAATTGAATGCTCACAAAATATAATCAGCTAACGCAAGTTTTGTACATAGTTATAACTAAGTGATAAACATGAAACAAAAGTGGTGATAAATAGATAATAACATTACAAGTCAAGTGAGGTATAATAATAAACAATTCAACTAACAAACAGTATTTT
This sequence comes from Phorcus lineatus, assembly GCA_921293015.1. Taxonomy (NCBI): domain Eukaryota; kingdom Metazoa; phylum Mollusca; class Gastropoda; order Trochida; family Trochidae; genus Phorcus; species Phorcus lineatus. The sequence goes on along the minus strand of OV121098.1, from coordinate 16,960,236 downwards.
CAATTGCTAGTGTAGGTACAAAATAAAAGTAAAGTAACAATGCTTACCTGGACACAGATGAGAGTCGAGATGTATATATTTGAAAGTACAGTGTTGAAGTACTGAGCTTGCAACATTGGCTGCTTATATACACCCGACTATGTTAATCAGATCTGTGTCCATGTAATTAACGCTGTAGAAATACGTAATACGGTGGCAGTTGGTAGGATTGATTGGCGCATTCATTGCTAGGTTTACAAAATCTTATACAATAATGATGATTAAACTCCGTGGCTTGGCGCGCACATTGCCTGAGGTAATGGCCGAACAGTGAGGTATTACACGTTGCATCATGTGTTATAATTGGTTAAAGTTTAGTGCAAAACTGTAGCTTATTTTGGTCTATGACAAATACCCCTCCGCTTGGGAACTTTCGACCACGAAAGCCAAAATACAAAAACATGTACATAATAATAACGATAAAATGGTTTACAATCATCTGGGTTAGAATCCAGGAGATGTTAACATAGGTCACATTGTTGAAAATGCTCAATAAAAAACAAGATGAGGTACATGAGATAAATGCAGCAAAAGGTTGAACTTTCTTAGGTTTGGTAAATAAAGACTGTTGCTCATATGTTTCTAATAAAGTTGTGGGTAGATTTAGCTAGGATTTTCGTTAATGAGTTAGTATTGAATCTGAGAATCTGAGAAGAGAACAATCATCAGTATGTTAGTCAAAGACCGGATTATATGAAGATGTGATCAGCATCCCCGAGCACTTTTAGACACAGGTGAACCTGTATGTCTTTCAGTAACTCCAATGACAGTTGCTTCTCAAGTTTTAACTACAAATAAAGGATTGGAATTTCAAAAGAAATATTTAGGTTTCTGTTGGCGTTTGCGCCGTTTGCCGGAATTTGTTTTGCTGATATGGAAATCGGCCTTGAGACCTTGACCTACATTTTGTTCTGGTTCCCAAGTTGGTGTAGGGAAGTGAAGCCATTTTAGAAGATAATGCCTTACTCCATTTATGATTTTGGACCTAAGTACCTTTTCTACAGGGTAGGCTTCTTGAGATGGTGCTGGTGCAGTAGGTGTTTGTTGTGCAGAAGACGATGATTTGCTTGGTGCTGGTTGTGCAGTTTGTGCAGGTGGAGTCGTTTGTACGCTCGTTGAAGGTTGTGCAGCAGTTGTGCTGGTTGAAGAGTGAGCGTTGGTTGAGCTCGTAGAAGAAGGGCGAGCAGAAGAGTTGCTCTTTGGCTTAGCAGAAGGTAAGCCTGATTGTTGATTGAAATCATCATTTTGAGATGAATCAACATCACCATCCGAGGCGCTGGCTCGAGGTGAAGAATTACAGTCAGGGTGCTGACTTGAAGAAGTTGGAGCAGGCGCTGGTGCCGCTGTACCAGAGGTGTCTGGTTGTGGTTCTGGTGGCTGCTTGTCAACCCTAAGGACCACTAGTTTGAGGCGATTCGCATGAACAGGAGATTTGTGTTCAGCGTTGTCTGAACATCTGCGAATCTTGTATGTATAGTTTGGTCCAATAGAAGTGATGTAGTTGGGACCTTTCCATGGTTGTGCCAACTTAGGCGATAGGCCTATGCCTATTGCCGTGTTATGAAGGTAGACCTGTTGGCCAACCATGAAGGATGGTTCTTTGGATTTGACGTTCTTGTGCTCTTTGTCAATTTCTTGACTGACTTCCATATTGTCACGAGCAATGGCTTTGACAACTTTGAGATTTTCAATGAGAGCTTTCAGGTGCGTCTCAGCGTCCTTACCTAAGGAAGGTTTAGGAAGTAACGTGGAATCAAATGGTAGATGCATTTCTTTTCCAAACAAGAGAAAGTGAGGCGAGAAACCGGTTGATTGGCAAGGGACATTCCTCATGGCCATTAGAACACAGGGAAGGAGATCAGCCCAGTTCTTCTGGTCAGGTTGACAATAGGACTTTAGAGCCTGAGCGATAGTTGCATTTCGCCTTTCAACCATTCCATTGCATTGTGCATGGTAAGAGCTGGTATGTAGATGTTTGACTTCCAAGATTTCACAGATAGCATTGACCAACTTAGATGTAAACTGGCGACCTCTATCTGTGAGAATGGACCGTGGAGCGCCATACCTAGAGAATATCTCTCTGAAGAGTACCGTAGCTACTTCTGTTGCTTCTTGAGTTCGCAAGGGAAATGCTTCAATCCAACGGGAGAAAGAGTCAACTGCTACAAGAATATATTTGTAGCCTTCGTTGGTCTTTGGAAGCGGCCCAAGTATGTCAACGTGAAGTCTGGAAAAGGTATCTTCAATAGGCAAGGGGACCAAAGGTGCTGGCTTGGAATGAGTGAGCCGCTTAGAGCGCTGACAAACATCACATGATTTGACGTAATCTTCAATGTCCTGATACAGCCCTGGCCAATAATACTTTGCCATGATAGATTGTCTTGTTGAGTCACGGCCGAAGTGACACGATGTTTTGCTATCGTGATAAGCATACAGCAAGTCCTTTCTGTCTTTAATAGGGACTGCCAACTGCGTTATCATTGGAACACGGTTTCCTTTATTGCCTCGGTGTTTGGGTTGAAAGAAGTGATAGAGAATACCATCCCTAAGGTCATATTCTTGGGAACGCCCTTGAAGACCTTTGACTTGTGCCGGAGTGTAGTCAGGAGGAATCTCGTTTTTCTCAATGAAGTCGATGATTGGTTTCAGGTCGGCAGAGTTCCTTTGTCTCACCGCTAGGTCTTTGTCGTTGATATCTGTATCTACAGAATTGACGAAGGGACCAGTAGATGCGGTCTCGTTAAGATAGACAAAGTCTACTTGAAGTGGTTCAGATGTAGCTGAAGAATCTGGTAGAATATCAGTGGTGTCCTGATCTGATGATGAAGTGTCATCTGTTGGTTGATGTGTAGCTGCAGCAGTGGTAACAGAAGCTATTACTGCTGCACGTTGCTCTGATGTAGACGTGATAGAGGGAATGACAGAAGAAACAGGAGGAGATGGGAAGTTATCTGTGTCTGGAGCAGAAGTTAGAGATGGGTAAACTATTCTAGATAGTGCATCAGCATTTGTGTTCGATTTGCCAGGTCGATGTTCTATATCAAAGTCATACTCTTGAAGCATCAAAGACCATCTGGCAAGACGACCTGTCTCAGCCTTGACGTTCTTTAACCATTTGAGTGCGTTGTGATCAGTATAGACTTTGAACTTCATGTTGGCAAGTTAAACACGGAAGGTGCGTATTCCTTCAAGAACTGCTAAGCATTCTAGCTGAGTGATTCCCCATTTCTTTTCTGATGCATGAAGGGCACGACCTCCATAAGAGATGACATGTTCTTTACCTGAAGAATCCTTTTGACCAAGGATATAGCCAATTGCTGATGAGGAAGCATCTGTGGTCAAGATGTAAGGTTTTTCAGGATCAGGATAAGCAAGGATAGGAGCTGAGGTTAATGCTTCTTTAAGCTTAATGAAAGAGGATTGACAAGATGGAGACCAAATAAAAGGAGTGTCCTTTTGAAGAAGATTGTAAAGAGGAGATGCGATTTTGGAAAAATTTGGAACAAATTTCCGGTAGTAGCAAGCTAGGCCTAAAAAGTGACGTGTGTCATGAACATTTCTAGGTGGTGGAATTTTGTTTACAGTGTCAATTTTTGATTGATCAACTTCAATGCCGTCTTTGCTAAAAATATGCCCAAGATAGGTTACTTTCTTTGCTGCAAATCTACACTTACTTGGCTTCAGGGTTAGACCTGCTTCTTTAAGTTTTGCAAAGACACATTTGAGATGATGAAGATGTTCAGTGAAATTTTTGGAATAAACTATGATGTCATCTACATAGATCAAAATGAACTTCCAATTCATTTCTTGGAGAGCTCTTGAAATTGTTTGCTGAAATGCTGCTGGTGCATTTTTAAGTCCAAAAGGAAGACGATTGAATTCAAAAATGCCTTGCTGCGTAATGAACGCAGATTTATGCTTAGTTTCAGGGTGAAGTGGTATCTGCCAAAATCCACTAGCACAATCTAAGACAGAAAAAATTTTGCTATGTTTTTCGCCAATGGCATCAATGACATCATCAAAACGAGGAAGAGGGAAAAATAAAGGCTTTGTTACAGTATTGAGCCTTCTATAACCTACAGCAAAACGATAAGTACCATCAGATTTCTTTACCATTACAACTGGAGATTGCCATTCTGATGAACTTGGTTCAATAATCCCTGCATCTAACATTTTCTGAACTTGCGTAGCACATTCTTGCTTAACCTGTGGAGATTGACGATAGAAAGTTCGCCTGATAGGAGGAACATCTTCAGTTTCTATGCGATGTTCATGAAAGTGCGTCTTGCCTAACTGTGACCAATCTTGTGCAAATACTGAATGTTGAGAACGAAGGAAGCACTCTAGTTGAAGTTTTTGATCCTCAGTGAGATCAGAATCACTAAGATTGAATGATAGAGTGTCCGACGAACCAGTGGTATGTGCAGTAACAGAATTGATCTGAGTTGAAGGTATGGAAGGTTTAGAGGTGAGAGATATGATAGAGTCCAGATCAACTTTAGAAGCAGAAGCAACGATTTGTCTACAGCTGAGTGTGACAGGAGAATCGGTAGGGTTGAGAAATCTCATGCAAGCTTTACCTTTTGTGTTCTGTATGAGACACTTGGCGCCTTGTAGATTTAGCACGTCGAGGCCAGGAAAGGGCTCAAGTATAACAATCTCGTGTGTTGAACATCTAGAAAGCTTGACTGGGACATCTGCTTCAGAGTGAGCTGGAATGATGACCGTCTTGCGTGGTCGAGCGAGACCAACATTAGTCTCAACAAAAGATACAGAGTGCAAACCTCCATGAAGGGTTAGTGTCTTGGAAACAAGATCAATATTAGCTTGGTTAGTTTCCAGAAAATCCATGCCAAGTATAATTGTATGATGAAGTGAAGAAAAGACATGGAATTTCTGAGAATAGTTGATATTGTTAATCTTAACAACAAGTGTGACTGTGCCAAGGACTGTGTGACGTTCGCCACCGACACCAATTACTTCATTTAAATGCGATTTTTGGTAACTTTTCTCAAATACACCTATTTTGGAAAGAAATTTGGAATGAATACATGATATAGTGGCTCCAGTGTCCACAAGACAGGTGGTTTTTACGTTCCTGGTTTTCAAACTTATGGTATTCTTAATGAGAGACGTAGAAGCAGAAGCAATGTACACAGGTTCTTGTTGTTGATAAGAAACATTTGAGATTGGAGGGTTAGGGGGAAAGATAGAAGAGGTAGCACTAGGTTGATGAGAAGAAGTAACAGAAGACACGTGCATGTGTGCATGTTCTGGCCTGTCCCCTGGTGTTGGAACCTGGGAAACAGGCGCGTGTCCCTATTGTGAGTGACCTCGCGCTAAAAAGGCATTTACACATAATGAATGAGGGTGACCAGTCTTGTGGCAGTAAGTGCACAGAGTGTTACGATGTGGGCAGTATTTGCGTGCTGAGCAGTGGCCACCACACCCTGCACACCTACGAGGCGGCTGAGACTGGGAAGGATAGTTGTTAGGGTTAGGAGGAGGATGGAAGCTTGGATGGGCAGGGTAAGCAGAATAAGAGGAGGGTTGAGGAGGTGGAGGGAAAGTTTGTTGATGTGGGTAGTAGGGAAGACTGTGAGATGGATATTCTTGTTGAAAAGAATGTGCGTTAGGAGCACTGTTGTATGAGTGAGGGTTATATGAATGAGGCGGTAGAGGTAATGAAAAGTGAGGGTTAGTATGAGCAAAGTTTGATTGGTTTGGGATATGTTTAAAATGGTTCTTTTGAGAAAATTTGGGTTTATGCTGAGGTCGGCGGTCAGAATGAGGGTTTGAATTAAGGGAAGCGACCTCAGCATTAGTAGTAATTAACTTTTCCATTAATAATGTTAAGTTCTTAACATCATCTGCTACATTTACCTGAGTATTTGATGAAGGAGGTTTAGAGGATTCAGCTAATTTTGCATGCTGCTGAACCTCTCTAAGTGTCTTAGGTTGCTGTAGCTGAACCCACTGTTTGAGCTCAGACAGCAGTCCGTTAATAGTGATGGCCACAAGTAGGTTCTCGGAGATGCCCTTGCTGTAGGAGCCTTCCTGGACCCTGGTGAAGTAGGCCGTCACTGTCTCTCCAAACTGCTGCTTGATGTTCAGAACAGACAGGTCCGTCTGCATATCCTGTCCATATTGTTCTTGGAAGGCGACTTTGACATCAGCCCACGTGGCTTTGGTTGCCTCAGGCAGATATCTGTGCCACTGTTTGGCTGGCCCTTCCAAGTAAAAAGGGAGGATCAAACATGCTTTGTCGTTTGCATGGTTGGTTAGCTTAAGCCATCCCTCAAAGTCCGTCCACCAAGCTGGTCCGTCGTTTGAGCCATTAAACTTGGGGAGGTGAAGAGATGACATGGCGGGATGTGTAGGTGGAGGTTGATGAGGTCGTTGATTTCCTGATGTAGAGGGCTGCTCCACTACGTCCAGTTGAGGGCGTGGTTCAGGAGATGACGAGGCTTGTGGCGAGGATGAGAGACTGCTGTTGTCAGGGGTTGATGGGATGAGGGTACTCAAACCAAATGATAGATGTCGGTTGACAACATCTACTTCCTCTTGTGGGGCTTTGGCTGAGTAACGGAGTCTGTACTGGTAATTGATTGGGTTTGCTCCAGTTCTAGGCATCAGTGCGTCTGGGTCGACGTTCTCCAGCCACCTTTCATCGATGGTTTTTTTTTCTTCTTTTTAGTGTCGACAAAGAATCGACGTTTTCATCACGTTGAAGTGATGTGGTGATGTGAGGGGAGTTATATGTGATGCATTGGGGGGGGGGGGAACTAGCGGTCACACGGTCGAGCACACTTAGCCTCTGGAGATATTCCCAATAAGAACCTGGACACAGATGAGAGTCGAGATGTATATATTTGAAAGTACAGTGTTGAAGTCAAAAAGTTATACAATACAAATAATTACAATTTCAATTGATACATTACAATTAGATATATGACATGTTCAGATAATACATAGTTATCATAACATCAACTTATATTGAGATATACATTAATAATTTGAGTGAGTGAGTGAGTGAGTTATTGCTTAACGCCGCTTGGGCAATATTTCAGCCATTAGCGGCGAGCATTAATAATTTGAAACTGTTGACATATTACAATTTACTAAATAGATTTATACAGTAAAAAACGGTAGTGCGCATTTACTAAGAATACGGTAATACATGTTTGTATAGATCGTATACAGACAGGGCCGAATGCTAACGGACGTCTCATTTTTATATTATATGAATCTAAATAACTAATGTTATAACTTGAAGGTTGATCTTAATGTAAACAGACATTTGTATATGATACCTGGACACAGATGAGAGTCGAGATGTATATATTTGAAAGTACAGTGTTGAAGTACTGAGCTTGCAACATTGGCTGCTTATATACACCCGACTATGTTAATCAGATCTGTGTCCATGTAATTAACGCTGTAGAAATACGTAATACGGTGGCAGTTGGTAGGATTGATTGGCGCATTCATTGCTAGGTTTACAAAATCTTATACAATAATGATGATTAAACTCCGTGGCTTGGCGCGCACATTGCCTGAGGTAATGGCCGAACAGTGAGGTTTTACACGTTGCATCATGTGTTATAATTGGTTAAAGTTTAGTGCAAAACTGTAGCTTATTTTGGTCTATGACATAAGCATAGCGAAAATGTAAATGAAAAGTTACAAAATATTGCCCACGCTAGGATAGTAGTTAACATGGTCATAAGTTTCATCTACATGATTGAGGATATTCTAGCGCAATAGGAGTTTGACAAGAATTTATGTTAGAAGTATGAATTTGAAATTTGATCAACTCGAAACAGAAGATAAGTTTGAAGAAACGACCTGAGCAGCCTCTGTTGGAAGGGAATGGTTGAGCCTACCTTACTTTAATCACACGTCTGCAACGCTTCACAAGAATATTTATCCACTAGTGCTTTTATAACGAACTAAAACAGGGAGACCTTGCAGTGCTTACAAATAAGTGAGAATGAGAGATATTTTTAGTTGATAGTGCTAACCTTTTATATATCATATTCATAGCAATGATACAAGAAAAAGTTGTATGCCCCGTCACAGAATATTCACCTGATTTACACGGAAGATTGATACCAGTGCAGTGGCAACGAGTCTTTTATTTAGACGTTCTTAACACGTTCGTATTGCATTTTGATGTGGTTGTTCTTAAAGTTTCAGGAATGGGAAGACGCTAACGGAGCAGACACAGGCGGAGGTGAGAAACATTCTGGGGGAAATTTAAGATAAATAAAGATAATAAAGTTAATTGAATACTCCCGAAACCCATCTTCCCCCGTGTGGCATTAAGTTGCGCCAGTCTCCATCACTGGCTAATTCTAACCTTGATGCCAACCCGCCAAATATCTATTTTGAGTGGAAGACTCTCTACGTGAAGAATTGGTATGTTCATAAGAGTCTCTCTCATTGGACACTCGAAATCCGAAGTAGATATCAGTTTGTACCTATTTAAAGTAAAATGCCTTTAATTCAGCCGTTGCGCTGTAGGTTGTATGCACTAACTCTTGATTCCGAATATATTAGGGTTTTTCTAACTGGACTGCGGTCCATGAAGCCATCTACCTATAGTCTATGAATAGAGTTTTCTCCAAATAATATTTATATTGAATTTAACATTTGATAGGACTATACATAAAATTTCAAAAAAGAATTTTCACAAATATGTTTTTTACATGTACAGATACTTATAATCGTAATGATGTTGAAAACAATCGCAATTGCATAATAATGTGAAACAAAATGTTAAACAGTAAACTGTTGTTGTCTTTAAAGGATCAAACTGCTGTGGTACAACCAGGGGTCGAAAATACTGGAAATTATCACATCTATGAACTTCCGGATTTGAATGGCAACAATTCAAACCCTACAACCGGATCCAGTATGGCGCCTGCTTCCGGCAACACCAACTACGACAAACTTGGAGATGTGGAGCAGCGACTGTTCAAACCAAGTGCCCGTTACGATGCCGTGGAAATTGCTGGTCCCGCTTCTTCAAATCAAGTTATAAATAACGACTATGATCATACAATGATAGACAAGAATGATGGGAGTTCCACGAATGAAAAGATCACGTTTGAATCGTCATGTGACAAACCCTCGCAGTCGACCTGCGCAGAGGGTCAGAACGACATTGATGAAAGGAATGGAGTGACTATTATCCAACAACCTACCAGACCGGATCCCTATTCTCTAGCAACTGCCATGAACATGCCGAAACCAGCCAAAGAGACGTCATTGTAAACAGATATAGCACATATAGTGTTCATGCCACAGACGCTCTGAACCACACTCGTAGTGCTTCAGATTTACTTTTCGTCTCATTGCTGTTAGTGTCGAGTCAATGGTGTCACTTTGATGTGTTTAATGATCCTCATAATATAAGTAAACATATTAGACAATGGGAAGGAATTAAAAATGATATTATCGTTTGAAGTTCTTTTCACAAACAACGAATAATGACATATCCACATGGAAGACAGATTATTAATTACATTAAAGGTGACCCGCAGAAATTCCTTAGAAGTAAGAATGTTAATCTGCGATATGTGCCCACGAGACGGAGAACCTCTAGCTTAACTATAAGGTAAACATCCCATCTTCTTACTGTTGCCAAAGTGTCTATTTTTATTCGTTGGTTAATAGTGATAATAACAACCCGTCTTTTGATCGTTAGTTTACAAGGACAACAACTTTTTCTATGGTTAAAAAAACATGTATGAAGTGTATTCTTAATATTGAATTATAAATAAATAAATACTGAAAATATAATTACGTTCATTTCATGTTTCCCACAGTAGACAAGTGAGTTGGGATTTCAGTTTTGATGGTTTTAAACAAAGGCCAGTGTGTACTCGAAAGAAATGTGTTATATGTGTATAGATATTGTCGATATGAGGAACCATCTTATACTTTGCGACGCAATACAACATGCACAAATCTCTAATTAAGTCCTCTATCGCGCCAAGTTAAAAAGATTTCAAAAGCCATAATTAGTGAGGCGTGTTCTTTTAGACACCCTGAACCAGTTTGAGAATGAATTATAGTAACATGCTATGTTTTCTGGTCACATGATGTAACTTTGTGTTTGTGATTCAACTTTTGATTCTGCCTTCTGATGTCACTGAATGTTAGTTGACCTTTTCTCACAAATAAACAAATGTAGATCTTCGCAAGCCTCATCAGCAAGTCCGTGTTTGGTGAGAATCCCGCAATGCTGCCAACCTTTCGTGGGCTCGCTCTTCTTCCACGTGATGAAGCTCCTCCCAGAAGACCACTTGTATTTGAAAGAAAATTTCTTGCGATAAAGAGACGTCCACACGCCGAAATCTGAAATAATCTTAAAAGTGGTAACTTTTTCTAGAAACTACGTCATATGACTAAATTTAAGAAACTGGGTTATGGAGAGAAATTATTGCAAGTAAACAATCTGAATCAATACTTGTACCGCTCGTTTGTCACTACATTGACCAAACAGGAATTAAATGATAATTTTCAGCAACAATTTGTACTTTTTGATGACATAAAATCAATGAGAACGTTCAAGAGGTTACCAACAAACAAACAAATATTTTAATACGTCACTTTTAGAGCTTCAGGTACAAGCAAATTATTGCGACATAAACTACCTTGCAATATTTCAGCCAATGAAAACACGGGATGCATGCAAAGTCGACACAAAGGCGTAACTATGCAAAGATGCTATTACTAAACAAGGCGGATGTGCTGTGTTCAGTAGACTCAAAGTGCAAAGTGCATATTCGTACAACGTTTAGCTTTCCGATAGCGTCCGGAAATATCCGAGGCGTTTTGATTACTTTTGAAATGGCGTCGCCGATTCCACAACTAACTTTGATTGTATCCAAACAGATTTCTATATTTCTAGACCGCGAAATGCATTATTTAGGACAGAGGTTGTATAGTAATGCATATTTTAATAAAATGTGAAAACAACTTACGAACCTTTCCCTGCAAGGTTCTTCAACCTATACACAAAGAATCTGTGTTTCTCCCTCGATTTCAGGCTTATGAGATCTCCCCCTTCCCTCCTGCAAGTTCTACTGGCACTGGACCAGTCCATTTTCTCTCTGTGAACCTTGAAGTTCAGTCCGAGACGTGTAGAATGATGATAACCGACACCTGTACTTTCACCTGGAGTAACAACTGGCAATGTTCAGAAAACAGGGTACTTAATGTAATCATTTCAAATAACGAGTAAATCCAAAGATTTCGTAATAACGACCAAAAACGAATGTATAACAAAACATTCACGAGTTTTACTAAAATATTGTATTATAAAGTAGGAAGTTTGGTTTTCTGTCAGTTACTCGCCTGGTCTTATTTTAACAGACTTCTGGAGAGTGTCCAAATCAAAGGTTTCTGAGAGTCAATGTGATGACGGTATTTACATTGCAACTCAGTATGTCATACGTGCATGGTAGAACATGTATTTGATGATTATAATCCGAGGTAGTGTGTCATATGACTCTGCGAAACGAGTGTGAACATTTGTATCATGCGAGGCAATTACGAGAATCGTTTCTATGCAAAAATTTCACTTACAAATGTATTTAGTCGTCATGCTGTCATTTGATTCAGAACTGATAGAGGATATTTATATTTTAGGGCCTAGATTTTCGAAGCTCTCCTTTTACTTAGATACTTAAGTACCTAACATTGTCCTACGACTATCTTCACACTAAGAGGGCTTCGAAAATCTAGGCCCTGTGTGATATCACTTATCTCTGAGAGGCGGGGGAAGCTAATCCTTCATCGCGTGGCCCAGCCAAGAGTGAAATATACAAATGTAAGCTTTACTTGGTCACGAGGTGAGAGATAAGTGATACCACAATGAAAACTATTCTGTGACCGGAACAGTGGTGATTTACGAAACTTTTCTTGCGTCCTCATGCCGTCACTTAGCTACAGTGACGTCGCGTTGATTGTAGAAAAGTCGTCATACCGTTGTACACATTGCATCACACACTGTTTGATATCGTCACTGTGGTAACGATTATATAGATCACTTAATTCAACGTTGGTTCATTCATTTGGTCTTTTCAATTTCTTTCTAGGAGAGTAATTCATTCATAGTTTTAGAAACAAATGATGTGGTTGTATAAATGATGCTTGTTATCATGAATGATAGAAATACAGTCTCTTTTTATAAATCAAAAGGTGTGTGAAATACTACCTTTTTGTACTTTCAGTGCAGTCAATTTTGGTAGACTATTTACAGGCAACTTAAGCGTAACATCTCGTGATTTTCATGCCCTTGAAAACACATTGAAATTTCTTCATGACTGTACAATATTCTTGCGTTTCGGACATTAGTTCACATTTCACATTACCAAGCAGATCTAGAATGTATAAAAACTCTCGTAATAATGCAATAGTGCGATACTATATAGAACAATGTTACATTTGTTTACTATCTAAATTGCTTAGAACTTCAAAAAACAATACAAATGGATACCGTATCATATAGTTTGTCAATCTTATTGGGTCCATACTCACCTTTACAACCCTGTAGGAAATGAGAGGTTTTGGATGATGGTTCAGTAGTAAGATAAGGCTCGTCAAAGGCATAACACCTCTTCTTCTCCTTCAAGAAGGTGACACCATTACAAGCCCAGTCCCTTGCACAATGCATGGCACAGGAAGACAGATAGTATGCACGCTTTTGCCATAGTTCAGTATTTTCGTCCATCTCTGCATTCCTTGTTTTGATGTAGCAGATTTGTAATGGCGTTATTGCATATACACGCACGAAACTCATAAAGATATACGTGAAGACAAGCATAGTCACTCTGGGAAACATTCTGGAACTTGCCGAATGGACAATATTTCAGCCTTAAGCGGCGTCAACATAGTTTAATATTTAATTCACAATGAAAATAGATCCAGATTAGCATTTGTAGAAATAATTGGATACTTCTAATTCTATAATTTCATAATATTGATAACTTGCAAGCAACAAAACAACTGTCATGACGACATTTCTTGAAAAGAAATCCTGTGATGAGAGCTATATGTCTGGAAAATAGACTCGCATTCCAGAGACGTTATTGAGTAATTACGAGCTTCCTCATGTGTTCTTGGAGAACGCAATTAGTGCCTTTATCACAGTTCTTATCCTCATTGATGACCATGAAAAGAGACTTTGAATTGCGACAGTGTTAACGATGCTAACTTTGAACCCCCCTCAGTGACGTCACCAAGGTGTATTTCTGTTTCGAAAGGAAACTAATATTCATTTACATGTATCTGGAGCGCCAGATTGTAAATAAGGCTACTAAGAAGTTTTTTTTGCAATATCTTGAAAAAGAGCAAGTTCTTATTGATAGTCAGCTTCTTTATTGTAAGAAAATTCTATGTTTCAGTGTACATACTAACACCGTTATCAAGCAAGTGATATAAATGATTTCATGGAGGCAAATATATACATACGTGAGTTGGTGATTTTACAAGTACCTGGTTTGATGTACATATTGTTTTGATAAGGAGTTTACAGGGGGGAGTGCTGAGAGGCTTTCTTCAACATGCTGTTTGCTGCGGCAGGTTGGAGAGGGCTTGTTAGTCTGAGGCCTTTTTTCTCGTCAGGTGGTTTGATGAGCGGATATATTTCTTCTCTTTACTACTGAGATGTTGATGTATCTGATTGCAACTTTAACCTCTTTAAGGGCATTTTAGAAAGTGGATTGATGACCTTCTTCAACGAAGACAACGTTACCTTCACCTTGGTGTGTTTGTTAATGAAATTACTCCGCAAAATCTAGGTCACTTCTCTTCCGAAGGAAACAGTTATGCTTTTCAAATTTTTTTTCAAGATGACAATATATGCATGGTAAATAGTTTATTTAACTCGTGTGTTTCTGTATCATTTATCAGAGGCTCAAATAAAAAATACTTTATTCCGCAAGCTCGGGAGACATCGATACAGGTCATATATAATATATAACAAGGAAATTCATATCAAGGCATATCAAGCTCCTATATATAATGTCATAAACATTCTCACAAAGTGACATCGGTAAGTTTCACTCGTAACGTATTCATGAATGACCTACCTCCAATCTAAAAGTAGAATGACGTCTATGTCATTTTCTTAATTAGAGCTACGTTAATTCAATTAGTGAAAGGCGAGTTTTATGGCGTCATCGCAAGACGTATGTGCCCAGATCGAGGTTTAACAGCTTCGTTCAATATGCGACCTGCCTTGTCATTGGTCCGTTTCGAAAACGTTTCGTATTTGTTACGTTTTCGAAAGGAACCAATGACAAGGCAGGTCGCATAATGCTCATAAAGAATTGTACCATGATATGAAGTATTCATAATTATCAATTATTTTTGTTCACAACGAATGTAAGTAACGTTACGAAAAGCGCCTGTATATCCACAAATGTAGGAAATAATCTATTGTTATCATACCAACTTAATCATGCATATACCTATGTTATTATCATTCTTGTTTTAAGGGCATTTTCGTCATACCAACGAGATGATATACACCCTGTCCAACCACCCCACCTCTAGTGTTGTTACTGGCACATGAGACCTCTGCGGTAATTGCAACCATTGATCTCCAGGCTAGCCAACATACCTTAGAGAAAAAATGAATTGTCTATATTTTGGTCTTTTAAGATACTGTCTATAAGCTTAGATTCTAAAAGTTGACCAAAGATTGTGTTATGCAAATACATCTGATTCGATCATTAAAGGCACTTTAACACGCCTTTTTGGTATACTTTGGCCCTTTTAAAGCATATGAGGGTAAGGCACTAACTTTAGCTTTCTGTCGATCCAATGAAATATTACAACTGACCTGTAATCAACAATGAAAAAGACGGCCGAAGTCGGCTTAGAGATTGAAAAATCTCTGGTCACCTGCGCACATCATGGACAAAATTGTGGACAGTTGAAAACGGTTGAATTAGTAATGTTTACAGCTTTTGAATTTATTATGAAATGAGAATAAAGGATGAAATATCGTTTGTCAAAGCAATCTTGTTACTTAAACGATTTCATCAATGCAGTATAATCATTGTTACAGGGTTTAAATAGCGGTTGCCGTTTTTGCTCCTATTGCTATAAGTACAGTTTGAATAGTTCCAATAACGTAGTTCATGCGGAGTTAATGTAACGTTGCATTAAATACTTCCAAAATGATGTCAAGGGTGGAACGGGAAGAGTTGGAAATCTTTTCGTTTCGGCTGTGACGTTGTCAAGATGCAAGTCCCGATGTTTTAGAAACATTTTTTTCGACAATACATTTGTACATGTCCTTTAATACATTAATTATTGTATAAAAATATCATCTGGAGCATAATACTTTGAAAAATAATATATGAGATGGAAATTAAGAAAATTAGTTACGTGTATTCATTAAATATCCCTAATTTACTTGTTTCTTGAATATTAACGTTATCTTAAAATGACATTTTGCACAACACAACGATTTATACTGTTGTAATGTTTGAAAATTACCTCATTCTTTACGTGTAAAAATCAACCAACTTATATTAAATGAGGTCATAGAATAACCTTGTAAAAAGATTGTGAGTTCTGACACCTTGTAATTAGAATAATCTTGCTTTGAAGAGTGTGTAGTTCTTGCAATTTCTCACCCTAGAGCATTCATCCAAAACTGCGATTGGTTTTTACCATATGTTGCGCATTTAAATTCCCACAACTTTAACGATTAAAGCGGCAATCCTTGTTACGTAACACCTTGGGAGATCGATGCATAACACTGTGTAGAATGTCATTTTTATAATATTTACAAGCAACCATTATATATGTTAGTCCCCGAAAGTAAATTGAACATTTGATTTATACACTTGATCGGTCTATTACCTAGGAAGTCGCAGTAGTCGTGGTGTGTCTATTTTCCAAGACTAGGAGATAATGTAGTGGATGTTAAACGACTGTCCATGTAATATGGTTTGATCATAGCTAATGGTTTTGTCTGAAAGTAGAGAAAACTCGTTGTCCGGTTATTGTTATAGAAAAGTGATCAACTTAGTTATGCCTTGTCAGTTATTTCAGATAGAAATTATTTTCATGGTTAAATGGTAATCTCCGCGAATTTCATGTTTTTCTTCGATATAATTCAGCGAGTAATAAATAAAATACTAGTATTAAACTCAGTCCCGTTTAATTACATATTTATGAAACTCGTGAATGGTAGCGGTATCTAACTCGCTTTCGCTCGTTAAATACCAAACCATACACTCGTTTCATAAATATGTTATTAAACGGGACGTCGTTAAGTATTCTCTATATCTAACACCAAATCAAGTTGAGGTCACGATTTTATGAGAAACAAAACATATATAAGATTCGCAGTCCTTATTCTATTATTCTCAATGATTGAAAATTTGATATTTTATAATTGCACTTTTGTTGTTTTCAACATTAAAATTTTACTTAATTTTCTGTTTGATATTTTCAATTTACAAAATTAAATTTCAGTTGGCGCAGTTAAGATATATTATTGGTGATTAACAACAACTACTGCAGGTTTGAACTGATTAATAAACCTGCACTTAACATATTGTTACATCCCATTATATTGAATTTCATTCCATACATCAAATTGAACTAAACGTTCATTGAGTTATATAAGAATAATTGGTTGAGGAAAACAAAGAATAGTCCGTGAAGCACAGAAATATACTTTCCTCATTTAGAAGCGTATTCGATTTTAGTGAGTACTAAATGAATAATATTTCAAATTAATACCCTTTAAACATTGTTAAGAACCAACTACACAATACTGAAAGATTTTCATAATATGAATAAGATAAACTCGCCGTTCAATAAATGTTAACTATCATATGAAATTTAATATTTCCAGTACATCTTGAAGTTTTACGAAAGGTCAACTGCTAAAGTTACACTAAATAGATTAATTCAACAGTTTTGATGCTTCTTATTGTTTTAATATTGGTTGGAACATCAATAAAAATATAGAGACGTCAACTTGTATCGTCACACATCAGTACTGGAAGGACTAGGAAAGCTTTCATGTGCACATGTGGTCTTCCATACGAAGACCTATTAGCAATATTTTTACGCGCAGCTTATGAATCATATCTAGTCGGATTGCTTCCGAAGTTGTAAGGTATTTGAATTGCTTTTATATTACGGTTATTTTTCAATATTGTTTTTTTTACAAATAGACAGCTGTTGTTTTGATACGCCAAGTACATTCAAAATCGCTCAGTCTGCATGACAATAACTTTTAAACGCTGATATTAAAGCTGAGAAAATTATTTTGAAATACTCGACAATGGCTTATAAAGTATGAGTGTGGTGACTGTAAACGACGGTTAGAGTTATCTGTCCTTGACCGCGTGCATTACATAAAATTATGCTTTGTGTCAATGAAAAGAATAATGGAAAGAGCCTAAGAACTGTGTTGTGAAAAAGGGATTTATAGATTAGGAAAGACATTGTGTTAAAAGTATATAAACCAGGATTTAAACTTGATTAAACATGTTAATTTATCAAATCAAGATACTTTAATTTCTGGCAAAACTTTATGTGTTGATATCGTATGTCATATAGGCTTTTTCAGGACATTTTCTATAGAGATAAATTTCAATGGATTTTCTGTCCTTGGGGTTGCTCAGTCTACTGGTTGGAGGAACAGTCTGTAGATGTTTCCTTCATCCAGGTCAAATTGGAGTGATCATGTGCCGAGAGATTTGTGTTAAAACATTCGGATGTAAATTATACACATACGTACCATGCAAGCTGATATGCTACAGTGGCAAAGAAGCTGGCAATCGAGATTCAATAGGCGTAGAATTAAAGGTATGCGTCTATTCATACATACATAGATATGCATTTATCCTACTCCTCATCAGCTGTTAAAGTTCATCATTTATTGTAATACATATACATATATTAACTAAACTAAATCATAACTTAAGTTTGAATAAGATTCAAACAGTATGCTTTACGTATAAACGTTCGTGCGAGGAGACGGTGATATTCATATTCAATAAATAAGTTAATCGCCAAATCATGAAATCACACTTTTTACCAGAGAACATTTGACCTGGAACAAATAACAAACCACGCCTGCCAACAAGGATCGAGGATTCTTATCACATGATCCAAGAATCCAATCTGCTTAAATGTAAAGGGCAACAAACCTTCCGCTAACTCGTCAGGTAGCTTTTGAATAATAATGATGTAAATACAATAATTTGTTGCTTTTCTCTTATAAGATATGTAATTGTCCTTCTATGCAGGGAGTGTGTCCTGTTTTTTATTTTTGTCAGTGAATTTGCACATGTGGTGATTTGAAATTCATGACGCTGTGTTTGTTTCACCATATTGGTAACAATAGCGTCGAATATTAATGTTCGTAAATAATTTCCTCTACTTTCAGACAAACTGTTTCTCCCTCGAAGACAACTTAGAAACCTACGGAAGAAGGGTATGTGGTTTTAACATATGTACGTTAACATTTCAGCTTAAGGTACTCATGTGATAAATGCTTACATTTTAATCATTTGTTATTATTTCATTTGCAAAATAAGTTCAGGGCTTATTTGTGTTTTAACAGATTTATTAGATCACATAATAGAATTTGTCTCTTATTACATTTTAAAGGTAACGGCTATAAAAAATAAGATATACAAAATCATAATTGGCAGTTCTTTTAATCTCCAAGCAAAGAAAATGTACAACACGGATACCAAGTCTGTAAAGTGCATTTAAAAGTGGTAGTAGACGCTAAGAACTGACACAGGAGTTAGTCTTTACTCCTAGTAGTCGTGAAGTTCATTAAATTCTTAAACACGGATTGCGTTCTTGTCTTTTCCCAACAAAAAACTGTATGACATTTTCTTCCAACTTATCTATAAAAACATGTTTAAGCGCTGTACCGATGTTCAAATCCAAATCTTCTCAATCTTAAACCAACAACCCAAATGCTCAATTTGAAAAAAACAACATTTTTGACTGCATTGTAACTAATCATGATTCGTTATATCTATCTTACAAAGTGTTCCACTTGTAACATAGGCTATAAGGGAAAGAATTGATGAAGGCTTGGGTAGAGAATATCAACGATGTTCAAAGCCTTCCAATTGTTTCCAGATAGATACGCTTGTGAGAATGTGTACCCTGAATGAATGTCTTATGCTTGGGTCGAAAATAAAACGAACATTATTTACACATCGGTATCATTCCATTGAAGGCTACAAGGAAATGATCAGGGGGGACTGGTTGAAGCTGTACAAAGTCCTGAAGAACTGGTCCGACTCAATGAGGCATTGTAAACAAGACGGAGGGATGCTTGCACAGTTGAAGGAGAGCTTCAAATGGGACATCATACCTAAACTCTTGAAACTCAAGGAAGATAAGTTTGCTGATGGGTGTCCTTGTGAAGTAGGACCCCTGATACAAATTTAAACCTAAGTTATCTATAGGAATCTCTATAAACAACTCGCCTCTCTGCTCGATGCTAAAACATGGAATACGGGTAGTTCTGTCGGGCTATAAGAGGAAAGCGTCCTTGGTTCATAAATAACTACGGTCTGAAGTGAAGCCAATAAGCCATTTAAGGGTCTAGTATAAGAATTACATGCAAAGTTTGTAAAGTCTATTGATACTTAGTATTGCATAGTTAATCGATAAGTCACTCTATATCAAGACATTTATTTTTCATAGAAAACGCGTAAAACTAGACAAATAGCACGTTTTGACGTATTGCAAAATTAAAACGAAATAGCAAACGCCACAAAGCTGTCAGAACTTCATATGGATGCTGTACCATAGGTCACATCGTCTCAGTAAACCGATGGATACGTATAAGTCTTCAGGGTACAACGTTGTTGCAGCGTCCTTCATGTTTGGGAAGGTGGTAAAAGACCTGGTTTTCTTATTTAGTGTGTTCAGTAATGCAGTTGAATTTTTTCATCCCTTTGAATATAACTTAGGAGCCACGGAGCAAGAAATGATCACCTTAAAAAACTGAATTAGATAATACAAAAAAACGTTTTAAAGATTAAAACCTCAGTATTCCGCAACTTCATTAATCAATACTTTATTAAAATACCACAAATCACAACTATTTCCATGACAAAAGCGTTGAACAAGAAGAGTGTTTTTTGTATCAAAGGTTAATATCTGATACCTCGGGGACGGGGAACTGTAATGAGCAGAGTGGCACGTTGTTGAGAACTAATGTTATTTTAGTTAGCGCTACAGTTTTCTAAGCTCACATATTCAGAAATTTGCTGTTTGACCTGTTCTGTTTCTAAAAATATATAGTGTGCATTATAAACCTATTTTAATAGAGGTTAAGGTAAATATTTACTAACATATCGCTTTTGTTTGAACCAGGATATATTTATCTTAGGCCTCAGGTGGAAAATAGTATTATTCGGTGCTCTTGTAATAGAGGTTTACATGTGAAGAAACACGTTTTATAGAGATCATCAGAGATATAGATATTCATTCACAATTAATAACGATTATTATTTTGCAGCTAACAAAATTTTATGGATCGGTCTGAGAGATATTACGAATGACGACAAGTTTCAATGGACGGATGGGTCACTGCCGATGGAACCACGCTACAGAGCCCACCGGTAAAGTGTTCGGGAAGAACGAGGACTGCGGAGGAGTGATGTATAACAATGGAAACTTACTATTGTATGATCAGATGTGTAAGAGGAAAACATATTTTCTGTGTGAAGTGAAAGTTAAACCGTACAAATAGGGCAGAGCGATCTCGAATCGGATCTACGAAAACGTTAATGAATGCTGAAGCGTTGCCATTTCTTGCATAAAGCAAGATACGCTATTTCTTTGACATGTTTAATGTTAGGTCAACTTAGACAAAACTATTTTTTTCGCTAAGATGGTTAAAAAATCACCTACAATTACTTAAAAGGGAGATATAGTATAGTATTGTATTGTAAGTATGTTATCCTTGAGTATTATAATGTTTCAGTTACAGATTTAAGATTTAAAAAATTATGATGTATTTGTATATTTGAAGTTCGACGGTAAACCTACACATGTTCATTTCGTATTGGTATGTGGAAGGAATCTTCTATAGCTTTTGAGAAGGAAGATAACCCTCGTTTAGTTATTTGATATTTATGTTTGAATTTTCAGTTTACATCGTACGAATATATTCTACATCTTTCTTCTTGTTTTAAACTGTGTTTGTGCCGTTTGATATAAATGTCTGTTATATAAATTTTCTCATTGAATAAACTGTTATTTTTGTGGAATGTCCTATGACATTGTTAACATTACTCGATATAAAAATGGATGCACCGATAAATATCCTATATATAGATTAGATATCCTGAAAAAAAGAATATATAACATTGATGCTAACACGCCGTGGACGGTAATTTAGAAAATTCTGGGATACACTATATATATTAAGTACATTCGATAATGTAAACAAAGACTTTTAGATTTCCATAAAAGGCTCGTGCATTCATGCACACACGCACACGCACACACACGCGCGCGCACACATACACACTCACACACACCCACCAACACGCACACACACACTTACACTCTCTCTCTCTCACGTATATCCTATGACACAAAATCGATCACGAACCAAATGATCAATACTTGATGTTTTCTCCAATACACTATCGTATCAATTCATCGATCATCTGGCGATAACAAGTTTCATATCCCCTTCACACGACAACCTTAAATCCCTTTAATCTTATCGTGATTGTTATAGCTCTATAAACCAGTAACGAAAAGACAGGGCTGCCCGATATATATTGTGTGCATTCCTGTGTAACTTAGATATATCTCTACCTGTTCAGTTATTGAATGTCGAATGTGACGATGGGCAGAGAAATCACCAAAGGTTTTTACGAAATGTCCGACACACCGAATGTCACCTTTTATCAGATGCGCGTGAATTGCGATATCTGTATTTACAGATAGATTTAGAGATCTAAGACAAAGGGGCATGCTTTACTTAAATTTTGTGCTGTAATATAGTCATAGTATTTTTAAAAAAAGATAATAAAAGATATTGCTTACAATGTTTCTCTTAAACATTATAATATTGAATTATTGCGAGTAAAAATTTAATAAAATATAGGTTCATCGAAAGGGTACTTCACATTATAGTACTGTTGCAAATGAAAGTAATAAACAATAATATCTGCTGTCTGTGAATCTTGATTAAATCTGCAAAATGTTTTTATTGAACAGACAAATCTCTTTACATTGTTTGCCTCTTGGAAAAAAATACAGTAGACATAATGAAAAAGGCTTCACTCTCTACATGTTATCAAAGGATTTATTGAAATGATAAATCCGCTTTGTTCCTTTCATAAAGATTTTCCAAGTCATATTTGAAATGAAAGTACGTTCGCATATGGACCAGGTTGAAGGTAAGATTTCACTGCGTCAAAGCAACGAAAATAATTTAGTTTTTGTAAAATTAAAAAGTAGTATAAATGTTATGTATTTTATAATTTACATTGTTTTATGTTCCATCAAGTAAGACATCGATATACGCTGGAAAGTCGAGCGTAACAATAAAAAGGTTGCTTCAATAACACATATAAATGACAAAGGAATAATCTTCTTTCATTTTCCATATCGTGAAACGTAAGTAGTGATCATAATTTTTCATATGTCGGCGTCTGCACTTAACATCACTTTTGAAAAATAAAAAGTTAAAAGATATCTTTTGCCGAGCAAACAATCTACACCTTTCTATATTCTTCACCGAGGAAACCTAAGTTGGGGGCAAACCCGCAGATTCCGAAAATACGGTATCGTTGTTAGGAAGATAGCCCATGGACATGTCGTATAATCATTCGACTGCTCTTTACTATGGAACTCACAAAAATAGATATAAATACCTGTGTAACTTAGATAAAAGGTACAATACGACTTTGTTGGAGGTACAGGTGGACTTAGTGTGTTAAAAATATACCACATTAATCCAGACCAGTTTGCAGTGGGCATGATAAAACTCTGTTGGTCCAACTGTTATCTGTTTAGAATAACAGACAATCGAGGATTGCACATTGTCTTACAAATACCTTGGTGCATATAACAGGTGTCTCCTCTCCTCGGATATACAGGTAACATTCGTTTTCTATCGTTAATCGTCATGATTTATACAATAATACAATTACCTTCATTTGTAAAGTCTTTTATTTTTAACATCGTTGGCAACTCTGCTTATTTTAAACGGCTTCATTGCAAATAACTTGTAAACTCTAACATCGCAAAATTATTATAATGTGATTGATCATATTACAAACATCCTTACTAAGTAATGTTGTTCTTAATTAGTTGGTGAAGGAATGTGCTTATGAAATGTTTAAATCGTCTGATTTTAAACGAAAATTCACCATAGTCACCCTGACAATTCCGTGAGTGAAAGATCAGAAATTGCATGTTTACTGTAAAATAGTTTCGAAGCGATATGCAAATCAATCTAGTTAAAACTAGATAGTATGATAATAGTGACTATAGGACGTATTATATTGAGCTAGTAACTAGAATGTATTAAAAAAAACCAATACTGGTTGAAAGTGTCATTAAGTATATATTATTTATATATGTCTCATTGTTTATTGTACAAAACTTCTTTCGTCAACATTGGAAATGATATAAAACACTAGAATTTTTTTTGCATTTCTCATTAATACTTACAAAATTGTATCACTACATGTGCCACCGGCAGTGGACACTCTTTTTATCCCTGCAACCACCTAATGTCGTTAGGAAGTCAGAGGTTCTTTCGAATTTTGCCAACTAAATTAAAAGCTTTATGTCAGACGCTCTTTCAATTACTGGTTGATACATTTGTACAGACCCTGATTTTTTTATTACTGTCTTAATGCGATATTTAACAGCATTGTGGCAGAATTGAAGTGCGTTATTTGATATTTCATGACCGTCTTTACATTTATTTTGCTGTCCAACGTTACGTACATTCATAAAAATAATGACTAACTTGATGAGATCGTTCCAAGACCAAGTTGTATCTTCAATCTAGAGTTGTTGCAAAGGATGATTGCTGTGTTAGAGCCAATGTCAAACCCTGTAATAGCCCTACTGATCTGATTTCCAGGCGCTGGGAGACAGAAGCTGACTTCGACGACATGTTGAATACTGATAAACTGTGAAGAACATGATAAAGAGGCAGGGGTGAAGGAAATATTCGCATCGGAGCAATATCAAACAAGACTGTTTGTCAGAAATCAAGCAAGTAAATATTTCACACTGAAACATACTAGACAACCTCGAAGATGTGTTAAATACGTAAACTACGTTCGCACGTGATGTTGGTGAACCAGATAAAGTTAGAGACTGGGGTATATCTTTTGAAAGTTTAAAGGAATCCACTCTTGAAAACAAGGATTGCTGAATAGTGACAAAATGAAGTAGAAGTGCGATATGGTTTGCAGAAAACAGACATGTCAAAGTGATATGTGATTAAAAGATACAATTGCATTTACACATTGAGACAAATACGTAGTAGGCGAACAGGAAGAAAGACAAAAACCTATTCATAATCCAAAAAATCCAGAGGAATCATATATTGGGAACCCAGAAAACGGAGAGACGCGTTTACATAAACGTATTTTGAACAAAATTGCTTTTGGAAAGAATTGGGAATAGGCGAAAACGTATCGGGGGAAACTGAGGATAAGAGTAACATCAATGACACATTAGCCCACAGAAAGGTATACAAACCATGTATGTATACAGATAGGGAACGTCCTCAAGGCAGTGTGACAGTGTTTAGGCAAAGGTAAACATTCATCAAACTTAATTACTCGGTTACTTTTCCAAGCTCCTAACAGGATGGACAAGTGTACGGAGTTCTGTCTGCAGGTGCTGATACTTGTGAATGGAGTTGCTCTGGTGAGTTGGATACACCGTAT
Source organism: Phorcus lineatus (assembly GCA_921293015.1). Lineage (NCBI taxonomy): Eukaryota > Metazoa > Mollusca > Gastropoda > Trochida > Trochidae > Phorcus > Phorcus lineatus. Next base: position 16,935,235 of record OV121098.1, on the reverse strand, counting down.
TTAGTTCTTCTCAGCATTAGTTGCGCCGAAATTATTTATAATGATAAACATGTTTTCTTCAGCTTAAAAGAAATAATTACTGAAGTTTTCATTTTGTCTTCGAGAGAATGTCTTGAAAGATTGAATCAAGGCATCAAGATGAAGAAATTTGACCACTTTTAATTTTATATTTGGGTGGAAATATTTTTTCCAGAAACACATATTTGGTGAGAAGAATAAATATTTTAGTCAGCCCATGTTTGGCAGAGAGACTTGACTGGATCTAACTAAATAGCTAAACCTTTTGGAACTATAATTTTCCGGCAAAGACTACACGACTTATTTCTCCATGCACATCTGTTACAATTGGGCCAGGTTCCGCTGCTCCTTTTTCCCCTATGGGTGAAAAACTACACGAAGGATACCGTCCTGAATTCTTTCCGATGGAATATATATCGTTTAGATTGCCGACTGGCTTCTGTTTTGTCAATAACGTGCGCGCCCCACAGGTGAATGGACTCCAGTCGTAAATGGTTACGGCAACAGTACAAATGCACAGTTCTGATTGTAAAATAGCACTGCCTTATTTGAAATAACACTGTATTCAATAGTAGAAAATTCGTGTACTTCTTCAAGTATACATATGTAAAAGATGTTATATGCTCGGATACTTAAAATGCTAATGAAATCACAGTAGTTGTGCAAGACAATCCACATGAATGTAAGTCGAAGTAAAGTTGCACATTTATTATTTTCTTACCGGGCTATGACTATGAATATTTTCAATATTCCAGGTAAAAAGTATCGATTTCCTCATTATTGGTGCCGTGCTGAACGTTCTCCAGACGTTGCTCATGCCTGGTCTCGCGGATATCCAGATAACGTCGGCTGATCTCGCCAACCACGTGACAGGGGCGGAATTATACGTCAACACTTGGCTTTTTATGCTGATTATCGGGCCCGTTCTCTTCATTGTTAGTTTGCTGGGCTTGTTTGGAGCTAAGTTAAAACATCGGGTGATGCTATGCTGTGTATGTTTTTTTTCTACATGTTTTGATAATGCATTCCTTAATTATAATCAAACCATCATGTTCGTTCCGTCGTGACATGTAATCTTGTAATTGCATATCAAAATCTGATTTGAATAATTAAATCAGAAATAGGCTACACACATTAAACAGGATAACTTGATGGTTACTCATAATCTTAGCTGGTAGAGACAGTACCACTTAAAGTCTTCCCCGAAAAATATATATATTTGATTTCGTATCGACGATGTTACAAAGAGGGAAATAACTTGTTATTTTTAGTTAGTTGTTATCAGTCAAGACATGTGTTCTTAATTATATAATAATAATTTTATCAAAATTACTTCAAAGGTTTCCTAAACAGAGAATCAACAAAATTGACTTATCATCAATTTTAAATCTTTAAATGTTTGTTTTAGTTTATCGTCTTGCAAGTTCTACTGCTAGTAGCGGTGATAGCACTTAGTGTAACCCGGATTCCAGCGCCCCTAGTGGTGAGTTGAACACTTATTCAAGAATACATCCAATAGAATATCAGTTTATACAAAGTATATTGTTTAAAGAGGGTATAACATCTCATTAGATATATAAGATATCTGTGTCTTGGAACAAGGATTAACGTTTCAAGTGTAATCTTTCGAGGGAAACTGACTTGGATAGATTAAACGAACTCAGTACTTTCGTTTAAGTTCTCTTTATCTATTGATTGAAAAGGAATTTCTTGCAATTGTTAACATATGTTTTCCTTTATATGAGGTCACAATATTCCCCATAGAAAATGTACTACTTTGCTAAAATAGGGGAAATATAATCGCCACTTTAGAATCTTCTCAATCGAATAAGAAATTAGAGTGAAACAGGATTTTTTGTTTCAAGATGTTTCATTATGTCGAATAACATATATATATCTAATCATCTGCATATAAACCAAATTACCAAACATCCCTTTTATCCCTAAATCCCTAAATCCTGTGTCACCTAAAACGTGTTTGTAAGTCGCTAGAAACTTTGGTTTAAACTCGCTTAGGAATCTGTTTACGATAATTGCTCTCTCTATTTTTTAATTCGAAAATTAGTTAGAAATAATTTAAATTGTATGGCATATTTAAGCTGAGGACCCCATTTATGGCAGTTGCTGAAACAGAAACTACTTTTTTCTTAGGAATAGATTATAAGCTCGATGAATGATTTAAGGAAGTGGTTAGCCTCGTTCTCGACTTCTCTGTTCACTACATGGTAGCTTTTAAGACTCTCAGTTGAGCAGAAAACGACAAACAAGTTTTAGAATAGAATAACAATCTTGTCCCCTTTTTAGTGTTTGATGATGACAAATCTACCATTTACAACCATTGACCAGGAACACGAATTGTGATTTGAGCATGCAGAGGATTTGTTCTTATTTGTAAGGAAAAGATGAAAATAGGTTTTAGGGTCGTGGCCAATGAGGCCTATTTAATTCCTTTATTGAGGCAGGTAGACCGCATTTCAAAATCTACTTCCAATTGACCAAAACCATGTGACCTTGACCATGTAACTATTTTCACTGTAGAAAATGCTGAACTCCAACAGAGACTTTATTGACGAAAACGATAATGATGTTCTTTGTGTTTATGGTGAGGTGATAACGGCGACAATGATGACGTTGACGTGAAAAGCTGAAGACAAATACGAGATAACAATAATGATAAACCGTTTGTTTAACCGATGATAACGTAATGAAGACGTCAGTGGTCATGACGTTGACGCCGACAATGACGATATAATCGGATGTTACTGAAATGATGAAGTCATAAGTTTAAAAGATGATGACGTTACATTGACGAAGATAGTGATGACGACGATGACAGATATGTAGATCAACTTGTTGGTGATCACACTGCACACAATGACTATGGATGTTTCAGAGCCCCGTACCTGATTGGCAACCGCTGACCAACTTTATTTTAGCGGGGGTTATTACAGTCTGCGCAGTGCAGGTGAGTGTCGAATGACATAGATATCTTGGGGGCGACCCATTTGTCAGACACCTCACTTGTCACACATTTAATTTAACAGATTTACAGAGGCTATTACCCATAAAGAAAATGGAACCTTCCAACAAATACCCCACTTGTTAGACAGCAGGGCCAAAAATGACAGAAGTGGATCCTTCCTGGAGTTGACCCCAACTCATACCCCACTTTTTGTTGCCACTTGGCAAGAAAGATTGTAAAATGACAAAAAGAAGATATGTTTTAAAATCTATTGAATAATAATGTTAATGAATAATAATGTTATTTTAGTATTGTATATAATTTAACCATATCAAGGTACATTGTATGATTTCAGTCTTGGTCAGACAAATCTATCCCAGCTTAAAGAGCCACTCTGTGATTTTCATAACATATTATTTATATTTATTGATATTTATTAAAATCGTAACATCTTAAATTTTTCTGTCCAAAAGACATGTATATGATAAATACTGGTTTTCCATGAAAATCTAAAAACAGCCTTATAAATGCACAGAGGTGTAGATATCACGTCCAATATACATGGATATAAGTTATAGAACCTAACAAACACTATCAACTCCCAACTGCCCTACTGGCTGTTTTAGATAAGTCTCCAAAATTACGTTTGACTATTTGACGCGCGCGTCGATCATAGTTGTGAATTTCTACTTATATATTGTCACTGTAAATAATAATAAGAAGCTTTAAAATGTGTCTTCTTAGTAACAGTCGATACTTCACGAGACGTTAGCTAGAATGAGTTATCTTGCTTTATGAGATGTCCAGACAATTGTCAATGACGAAAACAATAGGCCTACTGATCTGACGTCAACAGATGAGGCAGCCATCGAGGATGTTAAGTGCACTTTTTAAAACTTGTCGTCATTCAATTTTTGATTATTTAGAGAAATTTTAGATACCAGTTGAACTTGGTGTGCTAGGGAATAACTTGGGTAACATCAACCACCATATATGTTTTGCAATTAGCTCCATATTTATCAAATTTACGAAAATGTATTAGGAATTTTTTGTTTTTTTATTTGCTTGGACAAAATATATGATGTTTTGAGATCGTTGTTTTTTACAGCTTCATTTACAATTAGTAAGAGCATGGTCTTTTTCGACTTGCTATTCGGTCAAGGTAGGGTGTATTTCTTTAAGATGTGGTATCGACAGACGTTTGTTCAGCACACAAGTCAGGTCTGATTAGGATAATGGAGAACAGATCGAATTTATTTTTTCTTACTGACAGAATGTCTTGTAGAGCATCACAATTTTTAGTTTTAATCACGTGTTTTCGAATAACTTGTCTCAATTTTCAAATTAGATACAGTTTTACTCATAAACAACAGTATTCAGTTTGTGAATCTAATTTTACCATTTTATAATATCACTGATGTTTCCAAAGCAAACATTTCTGGGCTTATTTATAAGAGCATTTAACTTCCATAGTGAATACAAAAATATTTTTAATGTCTAAAGCATGTATATGATCCGCGTGAAAGTCAAGAGTGTTAAAATACCATATTTCGCATTCTCACTGATACCATAACGATTAACTCGTGTCATATCATGGTATTACAAATGTTTAGTATTGTATGTGTAACCTGTGTTTCAGGGCACAATGATCCTCTTTACTATGGCTGTTATTTCGTCCCTGAAAGACGAGCAGAAGGTACAACCCTCTCCTGGTATGTGGATCTTCAATAGCATTTGTAAACACTATACTCAAACTTGTATCCAAAGCTTATATTTACAGTTGGTGAATTAACGAGATACTCCATGGCTACTTTTGCCAATCGTAAAATAACATCGAGAAGTACTTGAAGTTTCTGAAAGTGACATACAGATGCTTTTTAGTTCAAGCAAATTGCACTATAATATAATGGTATGTGACAATTTTGATCGAAAGGTGGACAATAACGATTAGTCAAACTCAATTTCGGAAAAATCTTTAAAGCGGGTTGAAGGTTAAAATTGTAAGCGTTGAAAGGGTGATAGATCTATTTCTCCATAATCCGTTTTATTTCTGTTTCAGTACATTAATTAGGATTTTGATCCATTTCGATTGAAAATCAATAATTTCTCATTAGGCTTGAATGTTAGGCCTAAAAGGGCATGTCGGCTTATTCTGCAACCCTTGAGGGGTACTTTAAATATAAAGTTGTTAGAATAGGTTGATGTTTCGTCACATACTAAACGTACGTGTGCTGAACGGAGGTTACTTGTTTACATGTTAATCGACGCTCCGCGTTGTCTTCTTATTCTGAGGCTCAACAGTACAGGGATCCATTAGCCTTGTTAACATGTATCCATTAGCCTTGTTAACATGTATCCATTCGCCTTGTTAACATGTATCCATTCGCCTTGTTAACATGTATCCATTAGCCTTATTAACATGTATCCATTAGCCTTGTTAACATGTATCTCTGAGCCTGAAAGAGTGTAAAACCATGTTTTATCACAAAAAATTAAAACCTAGAACGCTATTACCGGAAACATGTTTCAAAATGATGTCACCCAGTTGAGGATTTGCTAGGGCTAGGTGATTTGTTCGTTCGTTGGCTAGGGAGTTTGAACACATTTATATTTTCTAAACCTTTACCTGACTAATGATGGCATAAGTTTTAAGGACGTGCCCCCTGTTACCTAAATGAGAGGCTACAAAGGCACATAATCGATTTCTGCCAAAGGATTCTCTGCACAAAATTTGAACTTCAGGAAAAACACCCAAATCGGTTTTATGCCGTAGCCCCTGTGGCCCTTATCATGAAACACATGTTCATGCACTCTATGAATAATAATCCCTACTAGTCAAGGAGTCTGTACACAAGATTTCAGCTTTCTAGACTTTTTGCTCCCGGGCAGTAAGATAAGAATAGGTTTTAGGGCGTGGCATGGCTGTAGTTTCGCGAATCTACAAATTATAAACCTTACTCGTCAAAGCGTCTGTACACTATATTTCAGCTTTCTGTACACTTGGCCACTTGGTCATCTTATCCCAAAATCTTACTCGTCTTAAGGTAGAGAATCTGTACACAAAAGATTCACTTGCTCTATGGGGAGACGAAAAAGTGAACCGTTTACCAAAGGATAGACGGACGACGGACTCGAATTATGTTTCGTTCGGGCTATTTATGCCTGGTGTGCTATAAGATATAGATATACAACGTATTTTTCGTATTCCAAATGGCTTGTTATTTCACTCTCATATATATGACGTAACAATTACTTTTGGTTAAAATAGACGACGATATCTACAATTGATGTTTTCACACATGAACAAATGATATTTCGAACTTCAAAACTTCTAGTTGGCTTCATGAGACAGGAGACATTTTTATGTTGTGTTGATCTTGGATGAAACTATCTTGCAGTTTTAGAAATTTTCACAATATCTCTATTTTTCTTTTAGACACAACCTTTCTATCAGCGCCATCTGAAAGGTTTTCCCGCCTGGACAGGAGGCGGAGGAGTCTACACTGATCCGCCCACATATTAAGATAGATCATCGGACGAAACATAGAGGAAATCTTCCTGTCTGAAAACACCCTCCCGTTTGAAACCGATAACCTATTGGATTAATTTTCCAAACAGCATTGACTTAGCTTAACTTGCACTCCCGTCGTTTAAGAGTGATCTCCCTCAAACTAAATCTCCCGTAGGACACAGTTTTGGAAGATGGGATATATGGCTTTTGTTCAATATATGCATATATACTTCGAAAAGTGCGCAATGGTGGCTTGAGGGGATGTAGTCACATAATTGATCGTTATCAATTGATGTGATTTTGTGAAGATTCTACAAGTCGTTATAAAAGTTATTACAACAGATCGCATTGTGAACACGGGCCTTTAGTGACTAATGAGCCTTGTGATGAAGGTTTTGTAAGATGTTCTCTAATTATCGGAATTCGTCCATCTGGTCATTGGTAAATGAAATGACTATATCGATGGTAATAAAAAATAAAGAAGTAGTTTTATCCAGAAAAAATCGAAGCGTCCATAAAATCTATATGGATTGCTGTGTTGGCAACGAGATGAAGACAAACACCGGTAAGAACTTCGTAGAAAACCTTTATACATACAGGACAATAATTGCGAGCTGTTGACTTCTGACAAACCAAAAACCTTGTTGACAAATTGATAAGATAAGAAGTAATTAAATGTCGTAGACCTCATACATGTTTTCAACGACTGTGTATTTACTTTTTGATAATATTTATTGATCAATGGTTATGTAGTCTCTTTATTTGTGTTTACACTGTGTTATTTCAAGAAATATTTGCTAATTGACTCATTTCAGCCAGTAGGTGTCAGGTTATAATTAGATAGTATTAAATTTTCATATGCTTCAAGAATAAAAAATCTGAGACGTGAAATAAGTTTGTCTGTAAGAAACCGATGTTTTACATTTGACTTGTAAAGTGTGCAGCGCACGTGGGAACATCGGTAGCATGACACACGTACGTGTACGTGGCATGCGGGATGTTGGTTGCCAGTCGCATCGCGATTAGTAAAAGAATGGCAAGGCCATGCATTGGCGACTCCATTTCTGTTGTGTCAGGGATACTTCCCACATCCGATGGATGAGCTACGAAAGGGGAAATTTGCTTTGTATCTAATGTACAACGCCAGTATAGAAATAACAAAGATAGAGCAGCAATGATAAAATCAACAAAATTATGCATACATTATACTACAAAAGGCATTGATAAAACAGTTTCATCTATATACTTATTCGACATGGGGCAACTTAAGCTAATAGCAATAAATAATAGGGCAATTGATATAAAATGTTTCTGTTTCTGGTTTCATCATGAACGCATTTGGAGTTGTGGAGTGTTATTATGGAATAAATAATCAACTCTCACATATATCTGATCCTCGTACATATTTTTTTTTCATATCTTTGAGTATCGTAAAGAACAAAGGTTCATATTTTATATCAATCTATTATTGATCTATTATTGATAATTCATGTATTTCCACGGCCACGCTAGTGAGCACAGCGACTTGATAATGCACAACTATATAAATATATATATTCCTTCAAAACCTCCCTATAATCACCTTGTAATAATTGTCTGTAAGTGAATCTCAGCACGTTTTTTATAATACCAAATATATGAGTGTAAGTTGTTGAATAAAACTTTTTATTTTCATCTAAATCTTATTATCTTTTTCCACTTCAAAAATATGCACGGATTATGTTTTTAAGGACACAGTGTGTGACCAATTAACTCTCATTCGCGTAAGTCATATGGATCCCCTCTGTTACAGAAAGACCACTCTCCGAAATAGAAATCAGAATGCTGGTTGAAATCAAATTAAGATCAGCGACGTTGTTTCAAACTGAAATTCCGCCCGTAGGCCAACTCGTCCACTGTAAGGACTGGTTCTCCTTCCCCTGTGCGGTGCACACTCGACAGTGAGAGACGTATATATCTACTCGTATTCGTAACTACAACTACTACTACTACTACTACTACTACTACTACTACTACTACTACCACTACTACTACTACTACAACTACTACTACTACAACTGCTTCTACTACAACAACTACTACTACTACTACTATTACTTCGTCTACTACTACTACTTCTCCTTCTTCTACTGCTGCTACTACTACTAATAACAATACTACTTCTCCTTCTTCTTCTCCTACTGCTACTACTACTACTAATAATAATAATTAATACTTCTCCTTCTTCTCCTACTGCTACTACTACTAATAATAATAATACTTCTCCTTCTTCTCCTACTGCTGCTACTACTTATAATAATACTACTACTTCTCCTTCTTCTTCTCCTACTGCTACTACTACTACTACTAATAATAATACTCCTCCTTCTTCTCCTACTGCTACTACTACTACTAATAATAATAATAATACTTCTCCTTCTTCTTCTCCTACTGCTACTACTACTTATAATAATACTACTTCTCCTTCTTCTTCTTCTCCTACTGCTACTACTACTACTATAATAATAATAATTAATACTTCTTCTTCTCCTACTGCTACTACTACTAATAATAATACTACTACTTCTCCTTCTTCTCCTACTGCTACTACTACTAATAATAATACTACTACTTCTCCTTCTTCTTCTCCTACTACTGCTACTACTACTTATAATAATACTACTACTTCTCCTTCTTCTCCTACTGTTGCTACTACTACTACCACTACGACTCCTTAATTACTAGACGTGTTCATAATGTCTCGAGATTTAGAAACAGCTGTTGAAAGTACATATATTGTATCGGCTTATAAATTAGACCACCCAACAACATTGGTCAAATTGGAATTAAAAGACATTTGAAGAGGGATAGTTTCAAACAAACTCCCTTGTCTTTGACAGATATGTCATTTGTCAGAGACGAAATCAGTGAATAACGCAACAAAAGAGCAATATTGAATGGGAACAGACCATGATTAAGTATTTAATCATCATCTGTTTTTCAAAACAGTTCTGTAATAAGAGGATTTGCGATAAAATAGTACTGACCAAACGTGAATATTGAAAATTTTAATAGTTGCAATTGTGATACACATAGCCCATATAGAGCTGCCCTCACAAACGATAATCATGCATGTATACATCCAGCTCTGCGGGCCTGAGCAGAAATTAAGGGCAAAAAAATTAAATGTTGTGATGGATGGCTCTGTATGGAGACATTAATTAATTCAAGTGGGAAAAAATTATCGAATCAAATAAACATAAATTAAATGATTGTAACGAAATTGATATGAAACCACATTCGCCGTTTGGAACATTGCTTTTGAGCTTCAATGAAAACATCTCGGCTCATCCGAATGGCACCACAAAGTCACGTGATAAAATGCACGTGGTAATTCGAGACTAGGCGTGTTGGTGACAGGAGACGACTATTTATCAGAACATTTGAAGATTTATGAGAAGAATAAGTATTGTAAGTTGATTTGTTGTAACAACTTTGGATTTGAAGATTCACATTTTGAGTTTATTTAAGCCTGTTGTTTAATAAAATGTTGCATTTTCCTGGTAGGCCTTCTCAACCTCAACAAGTGTGGAAATTTGAAACCGGAAGTAGATTTTTTTTGCGACAAGTCAAAGTTCGCAGAATAAAATTGATTTAATAGGAAGTCACAAAACTTCTGATTGCTTATCGAATTCGATTTTCTTAAAGGCTTGAGCTATATAGTTTATGCAGATTTCCTTATAGTACTAGAAGCTAGATCTAGTATTGAAATTTAAAATATATATTTAACCAAGATCGATATTTGTTTGAAGTTGCTTTAATTAAATATTATACATATACTTATGATGTTGTCAAAAGTATGTTGAAGAAATTGTAACAATTATTTTCATCTGCTATAAGAGTTCATATACATGTGTGTCGGTAGACTTAAAATTCACAAAGTAATAAATGAGAGACAATCAAACATGTAAATGTTGTAGTAATCAGATTGGTCAAAATAAGTCATTATATATAACACATGGACCCTCTTCACAACAATGCCATATGCCTCAATCAATTGTAACTCAAAGATCAAGGGCTGCTCACTGTAGCGAAACCGATTAACACTCAAATGAAGAGTCAGTTTTAGACGGCGCCATAATACGCATGAAAATATCAAATGATGCACAGTATGGCATTACCAAAGGGGCCCCTTTAGCACAGATAAAAAATAACTCACCTACAGGAGTAACAGAAATAAATAACTTGTCAATTTCTGACAAGATAATTGTAAAAAGATAGTGAGACTATCAGTTTCAACAATCATGTCTTGTTTATGGAATGTTATTGTATGTTCTTTACTTCGAATATTCTTTTATAAACAACTAAATTTTTGTGTCTAATAAGCCTTCTTCAGGCCTTCCCAACACATTAATTTTTCACTGTTTTTTCATGTCACTAATAAAATAGTTACAAATATGATTTGATATGTAAATGTTCACAAGGTCATTATTTTGCCAAACAATAAGTTCACTTCTTAGAAATAATTTATATGCACATAAAAACAATTTCACAAAAATATTCAAGCTCATTGACTGGCCTCAATCATTATGATGGCACCCTCCTGGACTGATAGCTGTTTATGGTCATGTTTGTTTAACTTATTGTTACAATAGCAAATACGATACAGGCGATCAATTTGGAAATGGATATGGAAATAGTCTATCAATTCAAGCATTCAAAAGTTCTGACATGGTACTCAGAGACACCTGTTACACCTATTTCTTCTTGGGCATAGCAGGAATTGGCAATCCATAATTAGCAATGTAATTAATGTAATCTGATATAGATGGAGGTTAAGTGTTTGAAGTTTCAATTAGTGGTTTGAAAATAATCTAAATAATTATTGCATAATTGAGCGTAAGGGTGCGCGGTATTATCGGTATATTGCAATACAGAAACACCACGATACGTACCGTACAGTCATCTTAAAATATAAAATATATTGTAGGTTTTAGAATGAACACTTTCCGTGTATAATTGCAGAAAAATGTAACAAAAACACCCTTTGATTTTAGTTGAAGTTGAAAAAGCACAGACATGTTAAAAGTACGAAACCAGTTGCTGAATTACCTCTCTTAAAACGATGTGTACTTGAGCATTGATTACTGTTCTAATTGCTGTTCTTAGTCAAAAGAACATAGAAAAACTAAAATATGAAAAGTACCAATATATTGCAATACGCTTTTCTGTATCTCAATATATTGCGATATGGAAATGAGGACCGATACCCATCCTTAATTGAGCGTGATATGGACTTAAGAGTAAAAAAAATCATACACATTATTGTAGGATATGTATTGATAATAAAGGATCCAAATATTTACAAATTAATTTCAGTCTTCAGATATTTGAAACTATCAAAATAAGGATCTTTTTTCAAAATGACAAAATACTGATTAATATTTACTTTACTAATGACTTTTTAAAAACTTATTTTAACTCGGAATGATGAGGGAATATCTATTTTAAAAATAGAATTATATTATGATCAGTGACAATTTAGGTTATGCATATTTTGGTAACAGACTAAAACTAATTAACAAATTCATGTGATATAGAGAATCTCACCCAAGTGTCTAGTGATATCAAATATATCAACACGAGTTGATAAAAGTTACGAATAACAGAGGCTTGCCGAGTGATGATATGTTTGATATCATAAGACACGAGGGTGAGATTCAATTTATCATCCAAAATCAATTCGGTGAAAAATGTGTGATGTCTTGAACTTGACTGTAATAGGGCATTGTTCAAAATCTACTGTCAAAACGATATCTCCTAGGATATATCGCTCGATCTTCCACAAGCAATATCTCCTGTGGAACACAGTTTTGGATGATAAAACCCTCAATGACAAATGTCCTACTTATTTGATAACAGATTGACCAAGGGCCCACTTAGTCTATAAAGTAAAGTAGGCTCTGCAAATTAAATCTCTTTTGCCTAGACAAGTTTTGGAAAAGGGGGCGGGTTGGAGTGCGGGGTTGGTATTGGATAGAAATTATTATACAGATAGAACTAGTTAATTTAAATGTCACAAATTCAACAAGAACATGAATAAACATATCATATAATAGAACTTCAGAATATTAGACAACCAGCCATTGTTTGGCGTATGAAACGCTGTTAACAAACAGTACCGTTGAGTAATCTGTTTTCATTGATCACCTGCTTTTGTGGTATTTACAAATAATGCCATTTCTCTCTAACCCCTTCATACTGATCCTAGCCAGTTTGCACTTATTTTAATGATCAGTTGTTCAGCATGGATCCAGGCAGGAAATGATCATTACTCAATCAATCTATAGATTCAACAATTCACTTCAGTGATGAAGATCAATTGAAATTTTCCTATAAGACATATTATTATATCCTAAATCAATTGACTTTAGGGTAGTTCTATTATACTAGATAATTACTAAATATCCACTTTGTCTCCGTTGGATTTCTTCTCTTTGCCAGAAATATGAAATTATGTGTTTAATATTTGTGACAATCGAATAGTTCAATGACCATGTAAATAATTTAAATATCTGTCAACATCAATCGATCCTGCTAAATCAGCATATGTGAGTCCGCTCAGCTCCTTCCAAATACCCTGATCTCTTTCGGGCCAAATGCTTCATATGGCTAGCGTGGCTTGATATTCATGGCCGTGTTAACCTGTTATTTTCTCAGCCAATGAAATGTTGTTATGCAGGGAGCTTTAAGCTACTATATTGAACTCGATAAACTTATACATCTGGGTTGGGTCACTGTTGCTGGATGCGAGTTGTCTCATTTGCTGGTAGGTAGCTAGCAATACAAGGCTTTTTGCTTGAAGGAGATCACAGTATTTGGAAGGAGTTCAGGGGATTTAAATGCGCTGATTTATCAGGATGATATCAATTGGATGATATCAATTTAATTACTATTCTACAACATCAATCTGTGTTCAGAAAACAGTAAAACTTGATATTTAGTTGATTTAAAACATATTCATGTGTACTATGAAATCAGCTGACATCAAAATAGTTAGTCAAATTTTGCAACTTTTGCAAAAAATGCCAACCTGATTTAGAAAAAGTGGAAAACTTTTTTTTCAACATGAAATGATGGAAAAATATATATTGTATCACTTTATGATTTTCAGGATGTTTGTCATTATCATAGATAAGTGCTCATGGAAGTTTGTGTTTATATACCACTGTAACAGACAGACATATATTTATTAAGTATTAAGGCCTTAGGCCCATAAAACAAACATTTTGTCACAGAAAGAAATAATGTTCATGCTGGTATTATTATATTTAAGTATATATGCAGGGATTGGGAAAGACACCTTTGACAATGGGCCATTATCAGAGCTTTGAGTAATTGTCAGAATTTTGAATGGGCCATTCCCCTTTGAACAATGGTAAAATTTGAATGGGCCATTTTTTCATCCAATGTGCAAAATAACCCATGGCCCCTGCGTTTCCCAATCCCTGATATGCTTTTATTGCTAATGAAGTAGTGCTAGATATTTACTCATGGCTTTCAGTATATAAATATTGTCTGATGACATCAGTCTTAGGAAAGTTTCAGTTTTCGGTGGTTGAAAAAGGTAGTTTGGAAAACAGTCTGTTCTTTGTTGCAAATATTTTTGATATGTTATCATAACATGGAATTTGTCCTAGATGTAGTCGAGGCCAGTGGCATGGCATTACAGACGGTGATGATCAGTATGTGGGGTGTTTGTATGGCGGCCACATTCCGCTGCAAGTCTGAAGTTACATCACCAAATTTTGGTTATAATTGCCCTGTGACTAGGTAATAGTTCACTGGTTAGATCTGCGTTGACTCAGGTTTTTGAATTGAGAATAGAAGTTACTTTGCATGACAAAAGTAGTGAAGCATGCCAATCTTGATTGAAGCAGTCATAAAATCTCTGTTCAAACAATTTCATGACTGTTGATATTGTATACAACTGATGTCCTGGGATATCCATATGAAACCCAAGCCATACTGAAATAAAATAAACCTGTTATCGTCCCAAGAATTCATTAATTGATAAGCGTGATAAGGAAGCTTAATCCATGGAAGTTGCATCCGTCTGCACCAGTACTTGACTGTTCATGAAAGATATTGAAACTGGAGGGGAGCTCTCCCACACTCTCCCAGAACCATACATGTAGTTGTTTGTATTTTTACTGACCTTTAGATATGACTAACAAAATCTGGTATGAACAATCTTAAATTTTACAATAACTTATTCCCCATATTTCCAAACCAATAACAGAAAATTGAAACTATCATTGAATAATTTTTTTTTTTAAAGTTCATTGTGGTTAATATATTCAAAGTGTTTCTGATAAATGTTGATTGATAATATGAATACATCTTGATGATAAATTTCATGAATTTCCCCTTCACTCCAGTATTCATAAGACTCTTTAACAGTATGTGATGATTAGTACAATCAAAGGCTTTGGTAAAATCAATGAATAAACAATAAAATCTCCCCTTCTTCTTTGAAAGATATTTGGTGGCCATAATTTGTAAGGTTAATATATGACAAGTAGTTGAATAACCATTTCTAAAACCTGCTTGGGACTCTGAAGTTATGTTGTCATCACAACACTGTTAGAACCTTTTGTTAATTATTGTAGTAAGAATTTTGCGTAAAGAGTTGATCAAAGAAATAGCTCTGAAGTTATGTGAGTCCAGTTTGCTTCCAGATTTTTGCAAAGTGCAAATAATATTCTTTCCCCTAGTTTCAGGAAAAGGACTGTCATCCAAAAGTTTGTTGAATTTTTCAGTTAATAATGTTGTAATATACCCTGTTGATTTGCCACTCTTAGCATTTTGAAGACTAGAGAATTCTTCATGTTCTGAAAAGGGGTCATTTAGCTGTGATAGAGAGTCATCTATATCCTCGTACAATGTCTCATCAGTAAACTCGTCAACATGCAGAATATAAAAGATTTTGAAAGTAAAAATGCAATTCATTCACAGGAATATTTGGAGTGTCTGAAAAAGAAGCTGCAGTTGATTTTGATAAAGTCTAAAACATTTGAGGGTTTTTACTTGACTCATTGAGTACTTTCCTTTGTTGCTGATAATAGAACTCTTTCTTAAGTTTAAATTTTGATTTAAAGAGTTTCTTATGATGAATATAAAAAATCATAATATTTCGCGATGTTTTATTATTCGCGCTTTTCGCGCAAAGCCACAATACGCGAATAATAAAACATCGCGAAATATTATGGTTATGAAAGTGAAGAAAACCAATAACAGACAAATAATTTGGTTGACACATTTTATTACTCACAGGAATGTTTGGTTTGTTCATTAATGACGAGTCACTAATTAGAGCTCTCACAAGTGTATACATCGTACGCCGATATGCACGTTGTTTGTTGTGCAAACACAGTCATCACAATAATCCAGCCTGGCGGAATCCACTCTTGATCGCCAATATGCGTGTCCTGATGTTTTGATTGCGGTACGCAAGAGCTTCGATTTGGTGCGTATATTTTCGGTTTGGTATGATATTTCTTTGAACGAGATCTCGAGAAGTCACATCATTCAAGCACTATTGTTTGGAGTTAAAGATCAAACTAAACTGTTCCTAATGTTTACTTCCGGGAAAATTTGGCGACAGGTATCGTTACCACTTCAAACCTTGTAGACGTTTAATGACAATAAATAAAAAATACTTGATCATTGAATTTTGAATATATATTGTTTTTATAAGTTAATTACTACTAGTTTCACTGTAATCTTTGCTGCACGGTGCATGATGTTTTGCTCACCAAATTTTTGCTATTGCTTAATCAATATGCGCGAAAATTAAACCCCGCGAATCAGTCATTTTTTATGTTTGCGCGAAAATAACACCCTGCGAAAATAAATGATTTTACAGTACTATTAAAAAAAAGAGGGGATATTTATTTTTAAGTGTTATCAAAGTGACATAATGAAACTGACGAGGAAACAAATGACAAAAATTAATGAAGTTCACATTTATCGATTTATTCCACATCATTGGGCCACTAAGTAAAGCACAGATTGACCATAATAAGGGTAAAATGATATCCGGGATCAAACAGTAAAGTTACCATAGCATCACATCAAAGTCAGTAATGGGTAAATCCTCCTATTTTGTCCATACAAGCATTGATCCGATGTGGCGTACAGTCCTAATGAGACGTCTCAGGTCATTTTGGTCCAGATTGTCCCACTCTTGCTGCAACGCAGCAGCAACTTCTTTGACATTGGCAACATTGTTGACGTTGACGTATCCGCTGTCCGAGCATGTCCCAGACATGCTCAATGAGGGAGACGTCGGCAGAGCTGGCCATGTTAATGTGGTCATGTTCTGTTGTTGGAGGTAATCTGTAACGATTCTGGCCATGTGACATCTTGCATTGTCATCCTGGAAGATGAAATGGGGGCCATTAAGTCGTGCGTCTGCTTGAAGCCGAGTGCTGATCTGATTTGCTGTGATGACACAATTTCTTAAGGCCAACGTACGGATAAATCAATCCTGTACTTGAGTTGTCACCCTTGGTCGACTGGAGCGTGGTCTGTTGTTTACACGTGTATCCAGGTATCTTGATCATAATCTGCTTATGCCAGATTAAGAAACATTCAACGTCCGAGTCCCAACCGCTCCGAGCCCCATTGTGCCAACCTGTAGCATGCCAAGGGCACATAACCTTTCATTTTGGGTAAGCCACCGCATATCAAACTTTGTTTCCTGCTCTCTAAAACAATTATACTGATGTTTCCACCTTCGAATTCAGTGCCAAAGGGACTGTTATATTCAAAGTCAGAGTTGTGCAAATCTTGGGTTCGACCCCCCATGATCATCCAAAGCAACAAGTTCTTACAATGCGGTAGTTTTTGGTGCGTTTGGGCGCCGCATGTAACTGGAAATGTTTATTCTGTAAGTTTCTATAGTTAATTTTTTCATAGTCATGTGCATATGTTAGTACTATGTCCAAAAAATCAAATATCCCCTACTTATATTGGATAGTGTAGTATTTAATATTTTCTTCTCTTGAATTGTGTGCTCTGAGAGCTGAGTACTTCTTCTGTTTGATGTTTCTATCTCAAGATCCCACCAGGGGGACTGTTTGGAATTCACTTACATCAACTTCTCGTAGACTTTTTAAAATTTATCTGCTTCGGTTTTGTACAGATCAGTTTTTTGTTTATCACTTTCTTCAACATTTACTTCAATTTGTTTGTGTATGTTATCAATCTGCATCATAAACAATTCATGGAAATTCTTTATGAATCAAGTTACACAATATTATCAGGGGATCATTTGTATCTTATCCACCCATTGTTGACCCATATCAGTTGATTGTTTAGAATTATCAAAGTTTTGATCTCACTCACCTGGTTGCACTAGGAAATTCAATAGAACACTGTACAAAGAGAAATGGTTTGACTCATCTTTTTAGTAAAATAAAACAAGTATGAGAAGTGAAGCCATTTATCAGCGTTAAGAGTATACAGAGCAGAAATAGTGCATTTTACCACAAATTTATATTTTCACAATTTCACAACTTCTCTTTGTCAGTATGACATTACAAGGCATAGGAATGTTTTGTAGACTTTGGACTGACCCCCTGCTCAAAACTAAAACAAAATTTGTTGGTGTAGGAAGCTTCAGTTTTCAGAATAACATATTTGTTACATGAAGATAAGAGTAAATAGATTTCATCTTGATCCGCCTTTAAAAAACGGGCTTTCCAGGATACCTTTCCTCAAATCTTTTTTCTCCTTTTTAACTCATCTACAGACTCCTTGACTTAAGTGTTTTTAGATGTATAGATTTTGTGACCCTTAAAGGCACCATTCGAGCGGCTTTCATTCGCCATCTTGAAATGTTAGCATTGCGAGGAATCAAATGTGCTGTATTATGCTAATTCATTGACAAAATTAAGAAATAACTAATATATTGATAGAAGAGGGGCATATTTAGAAATGATTCATAAAAAAAAGTTGTTAGTTACGACAATGTTTTTTCGTAGTAATGCATTCCACATTCGTAGCTCCGATGATTGGCTTCATTTCATGAAGTTTTTCTATTTTGATCGATACACTTGATTCTTTGTCAAATTGTTAAATCTTGAACAACAGAAATGTTTATCTCATGTACATATTTGAAATTTAGTGTGAAAAGAATCATGTAAAAATCATATATGTTTGTTAACAGGAAAGTCCTCCTGAATTTCGTTTCCACAAAAAATACCCCGCTCGAATGGTCCCTTTAATAAGAGCCACACCCTAAAAACATTTTTTTTTTTTTTTTCCAGAAGCAACCAAGCCAAGTTAGCTTAAACCTTGTGTAAAGACCCCTTAGCTGATGGAGATTTTAATTTATGGATTTGGAAACCCTTTGACCATTTTATAAGCAAGAGCCACGGGAACTGAACCCAAAAACATGTTCATCTTCTTCTCCAGAAGCGAAAGGCCTAAAAAACTAAAATCTTGTGTACAGAGATCTTCGCTGATGAGAGTTCTAATTTATAGAATAAATCAAAGATAGCCTGAAGAGCAACAGAGCCATGACTCTTTTTTTTGCAAATATTCATAAGAAATCGAATGTATAATCAAAACTACATTCATGTTTGTCAATGAATTACATAGATTTGGTTGACAAAGTTTATTTTGTATTTATAGCAAAATGGAGCCAATTGAAAGCCAAAATGTGTGATGTGTCTTTTAGTGGTTACAACTCCTCAGTGCAAATCTCTTCAAAATCATGACCAAAAACAGCAAAACTACAAGTTTGATCATGTATATGACCAATGCAGTGTTCATTCTAGGCTGCACGTTTGCACCATTTGCACTAGTTATACTTGCTTGGCGCATAAAAAAAAATTATCCCGCGCCCCAATGGCGCAAAAATATTTTAATATAACTGTAACATCACAACAACGGGAAAACAAATTGAAACTGATTTCACTTGTCGAAAGCGTAAGGCCACTGAAACACGGAAACCATTTTCGTTTTATCAAGGGGAAGTTCCCTACCCTCATTTTCAGATGCTAGTTCAGTTTTACATGACTGGATGACTGAGACCTGATTTGCATATATGAATGTAACCTCGCTCATCCATTAATGTAAAAATTAAAGGAATCTGGATAATCCCAAATAAACTATTTTTAGAAGCTACGCAATAGTGAAGTGAACATCAATCTTTTAACAGTCTGGCTTTTCAGCTCCGTTTTTCTTATCATTAATAAATACAAGTTTGTCAATAAAAATCGAAGAACATGTATATCTGTTTTTGACCTCGCATCGGAATATAAATGAATATTTGATAGAAATTCTGTACTCGCAATGGATTATTTATTGAACTCTGAGGATGGGGTTTCCCGATTACTTTTCCTGCCGCAAGTAAAATCCACGACATGTTATTAAATATTCTGATAATCTTGATTTGATTTACTAACATTTGACTGATAAATAAAATATCAAGTTAAAAAAGCATCATTTTAATTTAGGTTTTTCATTGCTTACTAATATATGACCAGTGACCCCTTTACGTTACCTCAATACCCTATTATCATGTGTATCGTGAAACAATTATTTCAGTCACCAGTGCCTACCAAGTGTATTTATATTTGCAAAAGGCGTAATAAATAGATAAACCCAATTCAGAGGCATCTAAAACAAGGGAAACAAATTTGTAATATCAACTTATATTTTCATCCATGCTCACTGTTTTGAATTTTGAAAAAAATACTACATGTATGCCTAAAATTTTAAAAAATTGTTCTTTTATCATAAAATACTGCCCGTTTGGATTTTACTTTTGTTTATGAACAGTTTGATAGTCAATGATGAGACATGTACACATTTTTATTGTCTAAAAAGATATTCTCCCCTAATTTAGCACTGCCAACATGCGACTAACTAAACTCGATCAGTTGTTATTACTCTTACATTATATAATGAGACATATTGAATTCACATTAAAAATGATTATTGCAGAACTGATATGGTACAGTGTAATACAAGCATTATAAATTTATGGCCACAAAAAATTATCAATGGCCCCTATGTTTTATTGGATAGGGGCCCTGAGGCCCCTTGATATCAAATCCTAGAATGAACACTGCCAATGTGTTTACCTTTAATGGTCCAAATATGTAACATCACCATTTTTCATTGAATTTTATCCTCATAAATTGATGTGATTAACTACACGTTTCTCAAGTAACTAACAAGGCAGTCAAACTTGACTGAGGTATGCGAGCTGTGCTCAATTTTTTCTTGCTTTTTTTAGGGCATTTTTATTATAATAAGTGCAAAGAATGAATGAACACATTAAGACTTTCAAGTATATTGAACACTGGTCCTAACCTAACCTATGCGTTTTCCTGTTGTAGAAGCCGGAGGCATGAAGCTGCAATCCTGTCAACAGTGTGGACGCAAGTTCCAGTACAACCACCAGCTGCGCAGACACCGCAAGGTCCACAGTCTGATGAATCGCACCATGTACCGGTGCAAGATTTGCACTGCATCCTTCACATTCCTGTGCAACCTCCGACAACACCTTGCTCACCACTTCAACTACAAATCTGGGGAAAACCTCTTCATTGATGACCTTGCAATTGGGGTCACTATCGAACCAGTGGATGATGGAGGGCAGGATTGGCCGACAAGACAGGGATGCAAGGCTGTGTCAACTCGAGAGAGTCCTGAAGGTGATCGTTGTTACTGTGTACTGGCGGATAATCTTAGTGTCAGTCTGTGTGGGCAGCAGTGTGGTGAATGTCCAAGACACTTGAAGTCACCCTGTAGGTCCTCAAATCAGTATGCAAATCACACAGTTGTACCCTGCTATGGTAGATCTTCTCATGGGTCTCAGGTCAGAGGTAGATGCAGTTTCACAAGACACATCAATCCAGAGTATGT
Source organism: Phorcus lineatus (assembly GCA_921293015.1). Classification (NCBI taxonomy): domain Eukaryota; kingdom Metazoa; phylum Mollusca; class Gastropoda; order Trochida; family Trochidae; genus Phorcus; species Phorcus lineatus. The sequence continues at coordinate 16,913,819 of OV121098.1, read as the reverse complement.
TCTCCGTGTTGACACCGCCCATGATTCTACCATGACCCTGTCAATGAATGAGAACTCTTCTGAAAAAAAAGTTCAGTTGACAATGACTGATTCAGTGTCAAGGCAGTATAAACAGATTTGTTCTCGGCAATGTGTTCCGGTTCGGTCAGCCACTGTGACAAGAGAGGACAAAGATTGCAGAACGTGTGGATTTATGGAATGTCAGTGCAAGGAAGATCAAGATGGATATGATGCTGACTCTGACCAGGGAGAAGACAACTCTGATTCTGATGCATACCTAGACCCTCAGGAAAAGATCCCAGTAATAACAGTTGAGAATGAAGAGTCTGACAACCTCAACAAGGACAAGGAGAAGGATTGTGGAAATGAAATGGAGGACTTTGATGATGATGCAGCTTGCAAGGATCTCTCCCAGATGTTCCCATTCTCAGAGTTTGGAGAGAATCCTCACAGCTCTGCTCCAGAACTGACCTGTGGTAGTCTGATTTCAGCTGATGTAAACTCTGAGGAACTTATGGAAGAATTTACACCTAAGGAACAACCTACCCAACAACCCACTGAGGAGTTAACACCTAACACTGAAAGCAAAGGGATGGAACTTTCTGACATGGAAGTTTGTGCAAAGAGTGGTCTTGATTCCAAAGCCATAAATCCCAGTGTCGTCGTGAATGACCTACAGAATGACCTCAACCTCATGGCACTGCCCTGTATGAGGAAAGACAACCAAATTTCATCGGAGTGCTCTCAGTCTGCAAGTGAACTAGTAGATCCAAATGGGGAGGAAAGGGAGGGAGATGAACAGGGAATATTTTCTGCAGTGAAAAGGCGCAGGTCTGAGAGAAACGTCAACAGATCTGCAGACCATTCTGCTATTGGAAAGGAGAACTCACCACGGAAGAGAAGAGATTCTAGGGTGAGTCCAAGAGTTAACAAGGGATGTCCACCTTTGAAGCTTGAGCTTCAGCTCCCAACAAATGACAAATTAAATCTCTCTGACAATCTCAAAACAAAGATGGCCCGTGCTGGCAAGAAACTGTACCAAGGCAAAAAATCACAGGGCCCTCAACTGAAAGCAACTTTCAAGAAGTTTGACATTGAGTGTTATATCTGTAGTAAAATGTTCACAACAAAGCAGCATTTCATTGTTCATGCAAAGGACCACCTGAAGAGACTTGGCTACGATAACAATGACTTGTTCTATTGCACTATCTGCTTTGCCTTCTACCCTTATGAAAATGACCTCAAGGAACACTTGATAGACAAACATGCAGACGAGGACATTTCACCTGTGAATAGAAAAAAGAATCCACAACAGAATCAGTCAGCAGAGCAAAAGCTTTCTGAGCAGCATGGTTCCAATCTAAGCGATGGAGGTCAATCAGTCAACAAGAGCCAACAAGATGTTGGATATTCAGGGACACCGACTCCAAAATATGACAGGAGAAGTAAGGATAAACATGGAGAACAGACCATGGATTTTGACTTGGGCAACTCCAGATACAGCCATGGGTCTGATTCTGATATTGCAGAGAGCACCACAGACCAGTTGAGCTTCAGATCAGATCATGAGTCTGACTCGTTTGGTACAAGCCAGAATCATCCAGATGTCACTGACCCGTCCCACTGTATGTGCCATGTTTGTGGAGAAACTCTTCCATCTACATCCTACCTTGCTCAACATCTCAAAGAACATGACCAAACGTCCGAAAAATACTTAAAGTCAGGACTGGAGGCTCGTCCTCGAATTTATGGACAGTCCTCAACATCAACCTTCAAGTGCAAAGTTTGCAACAGAGGCTTTGCAAAACTGAGTGAGGTACAGAGTCACATGGTAGTCCACACCCCAAAGCAACAGCGACTCAAATGTCCTCTGTGTCGAGGAGAGTGCATGTGGAAGCAGAACTTTAAAAACCATCTTCTGAGACATGCAACACCTGTCGGGCAGACCTTCAACAATGTTAATTTCAACCCAAACAGCAAGATACTATGTCCCTTCTGTGGGGAGGTAAATATCTTCCAGGATGCTTCCGAATTCAAAGACCATATGATGGATCATGTCAACATGATAATGGATGAAGAGTGTTCTAAGGCCAACTATCAAGATATGATAAAGAAAGCAGCTTTGAAAAAGTCTAAGATGCAAGAAAATTCAGCTGCACCAAGACAAAACTTTAATCCTACTCCCCAGAGAGAACCAATACATCAAATTCCTCAAAGATCAGCTGAACCATCTTCATCAGCACCAGGCCCCCCACCAGCACCATACAGTGTGAAATGTCGTACCCTGACCAGACAAGATTTGCAGGAGGAGATCAGGGCGCAGACCTTAGCAGCTGGAATGACATCCACTCCAAACCCATACAGTTCTGTTGACACCAACAGCCATAACTCAAGCTTTGGAAGCACTCCACACAACATGCCCACTTCAAGTATTGGTAGCTGTGACACAAGTCCCGGGGGGTCAATTCGGGGAAACTCTGGTCTTTTCATGTCACCAGAGTGGGCTTGGCAGCCGCCAAGTCGGCCTTCCCAGAGACCGTCATATACCAACATCAATCCTCAGAGAAGGCTGAATCCAGACTCCAAGTCGAGAGCAGAGCTCAATGATTCAGGTTTTATCCAGACCTTCAGCGGAGAGTCGGATGATGCCCACCAGATGGCCAGAGAAGCTAATCAGCCTACAAGGCCAGAAACCTCTAACCAGAACAAATATGAGTTTATCAGTCTTGCACGTGTGTCAGAGTTGATGACGGTCACAAACACCCATACTGAAGATTTTACTACTGAGGGTTTCCCCTGCTACATCTGTCGCCGCCTCAAACTCTCTCAGGCCAATGTCAAACAGCACTTGTTCACTCATTTTGACAATTCAGGAAGGTTCAATTTTGTAAAGAAGGCCTCAAAACATGAGTGTCCAATATGCTTGAAGATGATAACTGACCGCAGGTCAGCCACGGCTCATCTTTTCTCCCACTGGGGAGCAAATATAATCAAGTGTCCAGTTTGTGACAAGCCCTTCAATCTCATTAAAACCTTCAGGATCCACATGAAAAAGAATCATCCTCACTTCAACTTCACACCTGAGGTGTACAAGATGATGTAGAAATGTGAACAACATTCAGAATTGTGAAAGTGAATTATGTTTTGGTGGAAATTTCATTTGGAAGTTTTTGCCTGTGAAGAGAAATTTGTGTAAGATTGAAAATTGGTTCAGAAAAAGATTCTTCATTCAGAATGTGGTTTTAAAAATCCCATGATGATTTTATGATATTTCTGAAGAAGAGAATTGAGAATTGAGACATTAAGTCGTAGATGTCAGATGTCCAGCTGAAGTGAAAAATTTGGATTTGTCAAGAAAAATGTTTTGTTTGAAATGTTTTTGAAACTTCACTTTGAATTATATCTTTACTTTGGAAACAAAGCAAGCGGAAATTCCTCTTTAATTAAACGCCAGAGGGTTGTTAAAACTCTGAATGTGTTCAAAGAATTTGTGTTTGTTTAAAGTAAGTTTTGAAAATTTCATTTGGACTTCACAATGTTATCATACTTGTGAAATACACAAACAGACATTTGAACTAAAAGCATTTTGACATTTAAACTTAAAAAAAGAATTTTGTTGGTTAAGATAAACTTGTTTTGTTTGAAATTTTTTATGAATTTCTAAATGCTTATAAGGACGATACGTACATTTTCAATCAAAATAATTGCTACCTGCAGTGTAAATAGTTTTCGTTAAGTTTGTTTGAAAGTTAACTTTGTATTCATGTTGTAGTTAGTCAGTTGCTTTTGTTGAAATTATTTTAAAGTTGAACCAAGCAATCATTCCTTCATTTGAAAACAATTTCTCAGATGATGTCATTAAATCCATATTTCTTTTTAAAAGGTATGGAAGTTTCACTTAAAACCAATGTTGTTCTCATGAATAAGGTAGTATAGATGGTTATGTTCATTTTTCAAGCACATGAAAGTTTTTTTAATATGGAATACTGAACTTCCATTTTTGTTGTGAAAAGTTTAGTTTTAATGTCTGACTGTTGAGTACTACATTTTTTTAGAATTTGAAAATATTGTAGTAGACACATGTTTTTTTGGAAAATATTCTTTTATTTTCATGTTTTATAAACTTTGAATTTTGCAATGTTTGAGAATAATTGTCCCTTTTCCTAAATTTCAAAAAGGTGATATGTTGATATTTTGAATATGTCTTTAAAAGGTTTTGCATCATAAATTGGTATTCACTGCAAATATAAAATGTGGGGTGATACAGAAATGAGTCTTTGGGCCTGTAGATATGCAGTTCACTTATTCACCTGTGTATTGTGTTTTCAAAGTTTTCAAATTCTTCTGTTACATTTTTGCTTTATGACAAAATGCTTCAGAAAGTTATTCCTACTTAAAAGATGAATGAAGGTAAGGTGAATACATATCTAACCTCGGTTAATTCTAAAAATTTCTTTTTATTTGATATATCTGTGCCAGAAAAATCTTTATCAATTCACAACATCAGAATTGATTTCTTAGATTGTAGATCTCAAATTAATGTAGGCATCCAAAGTAGATTGTGATAGCTCTTTTATTATTTACCACACTTCCTTTAACATTTGAATAATCGGTTACTTTTTAGGCTTGATAATTTCACTTAGCAATCATTTTGAGTCCAACAGTTAAAGTGTAACACAGGAAGATGTATGTCAGTTATATGACAATTTAACAAAATTGTTTAACAATTTTCAGAAAAAGAATTCTCTCTTCACATAGGTTGTTGAAGTCATGTTGCCCTGTTACCATTCTTTCAAAGTCCAGAAGCAATGTGGATATCAACACTGATGCTTTAGCTCTATATGATCATTATTGTGCTACATCTACTCACAAATTTATTCCTCAATATAAGACAATGGTGCCAATCAGGATTCTACATTCAAGTCCAAATGTAACAGAGGTTATGTCGTAAGAAGTGATATACTTAGCCTCCATAGGGAGAGTTAATGCAGAGTCAATTCATTACGATAAAATTTGATTTAAAGTTGAAGCTACAGTAAAAAAATAATTTTTTGTTCATAATTTATTTGTAATAATAATTTTATTGTTGTAAAAAAGTTAATATCATGGAGAAATATTGTTGGATAATTATCTAATGACTCAGGCCTTTATACTTGAGTGCTAGCAACATAGCACATGTTTTTGGAGAAATTTGAGCCAAATCTTGCCAAATGTTCCTTTCTTGTGTATATTTGTTACTTGTTGGATTAAATGTTATTTTGTTGTTAAATCAGTAAAAGTTTGATGCCGATCTTCCCTGTCATCAGCTCCATTCTTTTATCCTATTCTCATTGAAATTTGAAGTACCCTGGCTACTTGATTTTTAGCTTATGTATGAAAAGGCCAATGGGTTTATGAAATTGTCCATCTATCCTTCTTTTTGTCGGTCCATCAGTTAACTTTTCAGAATTTGGACTCCCATTGGCTCCAGAAAACTAAGTCATTGCGTACAAGTACTTTATAAATGGGAGTTATAGTAGATTTAGTGACTCTTTGCCTTCTTATTTTTTCATATTGAAAAGGAGTCACTTCAGTTTTTACTCTAACATAAAATTGACATCTTTGGTACCAGAGCCTTGGTCAATAGAATTTCTGAATTGTATGTTGCACATTTTGTCAACCTCTGTCACTTCATACAAGCAATCCAGGCTACACTATGAGCATTTTGGTAACATTTTCCGTAACGAAAAGTGTGTATGGGTTAAATTATTGTGTACATGTTCTTCTTGGGTAGAGAGTTCATAAATGTACGTCACAAATCATAACCCAAAAGGGGTTGCTACAGAACATTTTGGCTCTGTTTGTATAACATTGATTCATATATCTAATAGTAGAAGATTTGGTGGTGTGCTTTGAGAGGTTTTTAACTGCTTGTTATTAGCAGCCCCGCCTAAATGGGGACTGCTATCAGTTTTTGTCTGATTTCCATCGTTGCCGTTGCAGATTGTATTTAGCTATAATTTTTTACCCACTAAGGTTTTTAGAACTCGTATACATGACTTCTTAATTATGTACTACATGTTTTGACATGCTCACATTTAAAGTCAAAGGTCAAGGTTGCGAGTTATGAAATATTTTTTTAAAAAAAACTTGTTAACACAATTACTTATGTGTCTACTATTTAGAGTACTAAAATTTAAAAAGATTTTGCTAGAACTGGTCAATGAAAATGTCAAAGGTCAGGGTCACGAGATAAGGGTTATGGCCATGCTCACTCTTTATTTATACTGTTAACAAGAAAAGGATTTTGAGAAATCATATTTACCATTTATTGATTATACCCCAGTTTAAATTCTTTAGACGTGTTCCTATACAAGGTCAAGGTCATTAAAAAAATCCATGTAAACAAGGTAACTTGGAAAGTTTAGTGCATTTATTTAAGGCTCTTATTTTGTATAAACTAATGAGAACTAAGAAAAGGAAAGGTTTTTTCTACGATTTGTCAATGTTCAAGGTCACAGCGAGATCACATCTTAAGAATGGTTTGTGAAAGTGCTTTATTTAGCTTTTAATACTTAACAGACTTAGTGAAGTTTTGAAATCAGAAATAGCCTTTTGAGATCGTTAAATTTATCATTTTGTGATTATACCCCCTTGGAATTCTTTGGACATGTTCGCAAAGTTCAAAGTAATAAGTTCTGAAAACGGTTTAAAATTGTGTGTAATCAGTGCTAATCACCCAAATGACTCCATAACACCCCAATTCTTCTAGTTGTAAGTGCGATTTCATGACTTTAATTTTCAATTGTTATTGTGATATATATAGAAAAAGTGCCCATTTTATTGTGGCTGATATTGAAGGGAAAAAAATTTCATGATGTACATGTATGTCTGAAACAAAGTGAATAACCTTGTAACCTAATTATGCCCTGCCAAACAAATTTTTAGGAGATACAGAAATTACCTCGGACCATCCCAGATCATTTAAACTTGGTATAATACTAGTGAAAAACAATTAGTATCGTTGTGCCTTTTGGAGTAATCTTTTTCTTTCGACATTTATATGTCTGGACAGAATTCAAAAACCATGTGGCCTTTATAATATTTTCATCTTCTTCCTATATCTATTTTCCTTGGAAAAGCAACTAAAATTTTTTTTGACATACACTTATTGAAACTTGGTGTATGGCTATTTTTGGACATTTACAGTACAGAACTCAAAACCCATATGGCCTTGCTCAACTGGTGCCTTTTGGGGTTTTCACAATTTTCTATCTTCACTTTCCATGGAGAAATTACTTAGAATGTTTTTTCTGAACCAGTAACTCAAAAAACACAAGGTCTAGCGGAATGAAACTTTGTAGAACAATCATTACCGTATTCGACGTGATAAGCGCCCGGGGCGCTTAAAAAATTGGTAAAAGGGGGCGCTAATTAAAACGATAAAAATTGTCCTCAAGTTTAGTCTTGAAAGTGGTTTCTTATGATACATATGTCTTTGAAATATGGTTTTATAACTTTTATCATTTTGATGGTGGCTGGAGGTCTTGAAATACCCTGTATTCTTCACTTTAGTGGAAGTAAAAGACTTATTGCAAGACTGAAAAACCTCACTCAATGAATCAGCATGCAAGGTAAGCAATGTTGAGAGGTGGGCGCTAAATCAGGACTCATATTGTTCAGTCAAAAACGTGGTGGGTGGGCGCTTATAGGGGAGTGGGCGGTTATTAAGTCGAATACGGTATATCTAGTGGTGCCTTTGGTGTTTGACTTCTTTAGAACTGCTGATTCAATGGAATTACAGGTCACAATACTGTTACCAAGGTTAAACCTTAAAACCTGAATGGTAAGCATAATGAATCTAAGGATCTTAAACAAACATCTTCTGAAGGTTTAATGTTTTACCAATGATTTGCTCAGGAAAGTTTTCATTGAAGTTAGTAAGTTTTTGATGGTTCATGAAAGAATACTAAAATTTCATTACTATTCTTCAATATATTTCACACTTTTGCCACTTTGCAATGGGGATATTGCCAACAGTCTGCTTGTGTTTTTTATGAGTGTTTTATCCCCAAAGCTACTTCAAAGATTTTTGAAGATTTTTCCATCTATTATAGAATGTTCTTTTATGTTTTGTTATATTATTTTATTGTTATTTTCAAGGCTTCTATGAAACCTTGACCTTTTGTTCAGATATTTTGCTTATCAGGCCTAACCACAAACCTCTTGTCATTAATTTTGATACTTTTCATCATTAGACCGTAAGGGAAAAAAACGTCCTTAAAAATGTTATTTTGCCTTTTATCTCCTGAAGACTAAATTTTTTATGTATCTTATTTATTTTTAGTCTGATGGGGACCAGATGCAATTTGGTATTTTGTTTCGTTCAAACATTTTATATTTATCTAGTGCTATTGAATCCGTTTCTTTGTACTTATTTTAGCTAGGACTAACTGTCTCAGTCATTGTGAAGGTCATGAAATATCCATAGAATATTGTGTACCATTTTATTTAGGAAAGTATAACCACCATTTTTACAAGAGAAGTGAAAATCATTTCTGGCAATTATTATTTACTTGGTATTTAATGTGAGTTTTTAACTGCAATACTAAAATCTTTAAATATATATCACCATTTTGTGTCAGCAACAAACGCTGCTCATCTTAATCAAACATCCCTCACAAGACATAAATTGCACTAGTAGTAATCTCAGGCTGATTAAAGCCTTACTGCTTTTGTCCTAATTACCTGGTCTGATTACAACACACCATCCAGCATTTGTCATGGACCACTTTTCTGTGTGGCCTTGTTGTGATTAGGGTAAAGCAAACAGCAAAACTGGCATAGATAAGATTACCAAAAGCAGCTGGGCTTAACTGTAAGCAGTGATTTAAGAGGGCTTGAGTTATACCTTGCAGAGGATTGATCCTACACATTCAGCTTTAAGAATGTGAATCTTTGTGCATTTACCGATATTTTCCAATCTTTTTAAAAAATATATTAAAAGTTACCTATCATCTGTAAAACTAAATTTAACCTTAAATCTAGGCTAATTACCTTGAACAATCAGAACTTGCTTGTTTAAATTCTAGGTGGATTTTTTTAAAGAGGTACATGTAAATCTTCAAGAAGTAATATTTTTAAATGGCAGTTTTGTTATTTTCATATGTTATGTTCATATTGTTTGACACATTTTTTTTGTTGAATTTCATTTTGGCAATAAAAACATTATCGCTTTATTTTCTGTTTATTGTGTATGAAAATAGCGTTTTGTGCGTAATGATTGTGGCTACATTCTTGAGGACAACTGCCAACTGACCTAATGAAAATAAGCACTAAAAGATCACTTTGAATCAACTGTGAAATAGTCTCTCGTAGTCTGTTGGACCCAAGCTGTAGCATTTTCATCTCCAACACGTGAATATAGTTTTCTGTTTGAACAAGTCATTATGTATACTCAAATCTACCATATTTACACAAGAAAAATGTAATGGACTTTATAATGTACATATGAAGATAATTTTAGAGTTGCATACCCCCTTCTCAGTGTTAAAAAGGTCACATGGTGAATATTCCCTCACAATTTAAAAATAATATCTTCATATTTCATAACTGAAATGTGTCAAAAATACCCTTGTAAAAAATAAAGATTGAGGGTCACAGGGACTAGCCATAAAAACCTATTTCATCTTCTCCAGAAGCTAAAACTTTGTGTACAGACTCCTTAGCTGGTAGGGATTTTAATGTATAGATTTGATGACCCAGTGAACCATCGCCCTAATAACTTTTGTTCTTAAATTCCCCAGGAGATCAAGACCTAAAAAGATGAAACCTTGTGAACAGGCTAATTACATGTAGCTGATGCGGCTTCTAGTTTGAAGATCAGTCTGATAAAAATCAACCGTGCTCCGATGAATAAAAGATTCCAATTTATTTTTACTTTACCGAGATTCGAAAACGCATTCTGCCTAGGGCTTTACCCTTTGTAACCCTGGTCGGTTATGCTATGCCTATCAGTTTCCCGTTCTCAAATGATTAAAAGGTGTTCACTCAAAATAACAGCTAGTGGTTTGCTTGAAACTTGATCATTTTAATCACGACTACGGATGATAGGAGTGAGTGGTGAGAGTTTAGAGTCTTTGAATACATTCTTCGCATAATTTATTTTATTGGGGAGAATTTAATTGAAGAAATAAATCTGCCCCTTCCAGGTGACTTTTTACTTAAACTTTCTTTTGATTTCAAAACTTTCCTCTAATGTTTAACCAATTTATTTGTATTCTTACATACCTTTTGAAATATAACTCTTCTCTACTTATCTAAGGTGTGATTACGAATAAAACTATTTTGGTGTAAGGTGTTAAAGTGTTAATGGACGACAACCATACTAATTGACCTAATGATTCCAAAAAGAGTGTTTCGCGAATAAAAACTGTGCGTATTTTAATTGAGGAATCCTTGAATTAGGAAACCCTTGTTTTAGAATTTGAAAACATTTAAATCGCCGGAAGTGTATCATTCCTGTTAAAGCGCAGTGATTAATGACATAAATTGCATATAGATCCTTTTTTTGTATTGATGTTTTACTAATTTTGTTTAAGAAATATTTCAAGGAAGAGGAAACATGCACAATGCTTAATATCCAAAAGGTTATCTTCCAAAGTTCATGGCCATTTTTAGGTTTAAAATGTCAGCGTAAACACTTCAAATTTCACTTTACTCTTTAAAAAATCTGTTTCAACTCAAACCAATGTAGAAACATAAGAAACTTACTCTCGTCAATTTAAGTATCATTATAAGTACCATGATGTTAATACATGTATGGGACAATTTAATCCACTTAAACAAAAGTACGGGCATGCGCATTACCTGTACGTGAGTATGACTTATGTATTATATTAAGCTTGTCTTGTAAAAAAGATCATATCCAACAAGAGCATACGAAAACAAATTTTACGAGAAATGACAGTGGCGTGAGACAAGGATGTGTGTTCCGCCCGTGTTTATCTGTGTTATGTAAGAGAATTCTATTCTGCAGGTGATGTTCTGGTCCTGGATACCAAAACGTTTGGTCCATATTGTCAAAATTTATTGAAGACAAGTCAGAAACCACGCATAAACGATCGTTTTCTTTCACTACACTATATACTTCATTTGTTGTATCACGCCCTAAATTTTCAAATTGGATAGATGGCGCTAAACAGTGTCTGGCACCGGCAGTAGGATTTTAAGTTGTGAATGATAGATTATTGTTACCAGGTAAGCATGCAGGTCGGGCAATTGCAAATCAAAGATACAGCCGCTATATGCATGTTGCCATAAAAAGTTATATTTACAAGCGCCACTTGTATAGATGTCAGAACTTCGGGGATACCAAGTTGATTTAACTTATCAGCTGACCTGTGCCCTTTCATAAACTACAATATATCACACACACCCTTCACCCCACCCTTTTCGGTTTTCTCAACGGTTATATCAACATTCTTTCGTATCTTCCGATGTTGTACATTTATCGTTTTTCAAATTTATGGGACAGGGTTGTTCTCTCTCACCCGATACGATTTACTCCCACGTTTAATCTGACGTCAAACTTGCGTATAAACTCATTGGACGTCAATTTCACTCTTCAGCTACAAACAGCGGACTAGAGCTGAACAAGCTGACTTATATAAACGTTTGGCTCAGTACTGCTATACGATGTTGTACGTGGTGTCTCTACTCTGTGTCGTCCACCTCGCGGTCAGTCAACACGTGGATTTGACCATCTCCCCTGAGGCTAAGGGAGAAGACGTGGTTAAGAGTGTCGTAGAGAGGATTCGATCCAACTGCATCTTCGTTGATGACCGGCTCTTTCTTCGTCGTTTAGCTTACGTCGAATCTTCCGATGGCAACGACCCCAAGACGTACAGGAAAGGCTTTGACGGTGGAATATGGCAGGTAGCATAAGATTTTTACGAGATTTTATTTTCCTTGACATGTGACAAATCATCACAAATACTGAATTTAACATCCAAAACTGTGATCCACAGGAGATATCGCTTGTAGCCTATATCGTTTTGACTGTAGATCCTGAACAATTCCCTGTTACAGTCAAGTTCAACACAATTGTTTTACAGCATCAAGTAATGACATCACAATGCAATGACGTCATAAATTTGACGACGTTACAGTGCTTTGACATCACCGCACCGAGAGTCTTGGAGTAGTGTAGTGCTCAGACATTCACAATTTTCACGGAATCGAAATGAAAAGTGATTTTGAATGATAAATAGAATTTCACCCTCGTGTCTTCTGATATCAAATAAATGTACACTCGCTGATAAAAGTAAACATATACACATTTGGAATCTTTATCAACTCGTGTTGATATATTTGATATCAGAGGACACTTGGATAAGATTCTCTATGTTTCATTAACGATTCAGATATTCAACCCGAAAGGACAAGTAAATGACAAAAATGTTTAAGATATGCAGAAGTCGGAATCATGCAGACGTGTGATTTACATGGACCTGGTAGCAGAACCAACTTAAACATTAATTCAAACTTTCTGTCTGTCATACTTAGATTTACAAAATTCATATAAGGAATGTCGAACAAACGTGCGACTTCATACCTTTTTGATTTCTCTTTACTTAGCCGATCAGCTAAAAGGATACTCTCGTACCGGTCCGTTTGCGGTTTCGCGCTTTTTTAAAATAATGATGCATTCTTTAAAGAAAGAGCTCTCTGTATTCTTGTAAGGCTGGTGCTTTTTACACAAAATACATTTGAATTTATATATTGAAACCATGTAATCTTAATCTTAAAGCGGCTATATATCAATACTATCTTTATTCTCCGTTAAAGATTCCCATCAGTATGTACACATGACAAAATTCAACAAAGGATGTCTTACCTGCTTTGAACTTGAATATGGCCAATTTATCCCTACTTGTATATGCTCTTGGATTGCCTAAGAACGGTGAAATTGAGATTTGAGGGTTTTATCAGCTTCATGGATTGTTGAGGTATCGCCCCATAACTCAGACGTCCCAAAAGTCAGACGCGTTAAAACAACATCCGTTATGGTTGGTTGCACTGAAGTTGACTACAGTGATATACCTTTCTTAACTAATGGACTGGTCCAAACAATGAAACAAATATGTAAAGAGAATGACTTTATTCATGATATTCATTAATTGTTATATTTAGCACTAATATATATATTCGTCTGACTTATGGGACGTCTGATTTTTGGGGTAAATCATTATTTAAGGTTATTCACACTAATCATCAATGAAAGTTTCACTGAGATTTCTCATTAACACATGAATGCTTACACTGGTAATAAGCTCCATTGAAATTCAGCGGATGTTGGACCTTGAAAAACGTGTTTATTCCTAGATAAATAATACTTACATCGGCTTTGCTTTGTTTGTTGGCCATTTCCAAAAGATTAATGCAAAATTTAAAAAAGAGAAAATCGATTATATATTTTCAAATGTTACTGTGTCTTAAAGGACGCAGATGGATACCGCATTCTGTCGGTGGAATTTTTTCGGCAAAATCAAAATTATATTAAATGAATATAGTTGATTTTTATTTGAAAGACGAAGATTTTAAAGACGATTATTAATGTTTCACTATTTAACAGTGTATTCAAGATACAATAACTACGTACAAACAATATCTTTTAAATGGCTCTCCATAAGGCATATAATTCCATGGTTTTACAAGTTAAGATGTATACAATAAAAAGTTCACAAACGATGAGGACGTTAAGTGTCATCTTAAACTCAATAATCTATAATTTAATCAAAATGAGGTTATCTTGTATCTCCGTAAATAAAACCAATATCAATAATTAGCTTTCAACGTCTACAAGGCAGAGCTTAAAATCAAAAGCATCTCCATCTCAATCCCCTGGATGACTGCACTAGATGGTGGAGAGCCTATCAATCGTCTGGTTGACTTCACTAGCTGCCTGAGAGCCTATCAATCCCCTGGTTCAATCAATCAATCAATTTTTATTACCGAAAAACCACCATCGGTGGTACATGAGAAAATAACATAGAACATACATGGTAAATATACATAGTCAAGATGGACAGTAGCAAGGATTAACATTCTTTCGTTACCTGAAGTATTTCATTGATATATTTAGCCAGATTATTTATGTCACTGGTTTGAGATGAAGTGAATAGTCTTTTTATTTTGAAAGAGTTGATGTGCTGTATGTAAGCAGGTAGATATAGTTTTCTGTATGATGTTAGCATTTCACATACAAACAGGTAGTGGAGTTCATCTCCGACAACATATGAATTACATATATTACACATACGGTTTTCTCTTGGAACATTTGCCCAACGACCAACATCCACAGGCAGGTAATGATTACTTGTTCTAAATCTTAAAACGGGGATGTACATATTTTTTGGTAAGAGAAGGTATCTTTCAAAGTCAAGATTGTTTTTCACAATACGATAGAACAGAGATTTAGGGCTTTGTAAAACTGTTGTATTCCATTTTTGTAGAAATTGGTCTTTGAGGTTTTGTTCGATCTTAAACGAGAGGTGGGTCGTTTTACATAGGAACGGGTTGTGGAAAATCTCAGATAATCCACAGCCGTTTAGAGTTGATTTAACAAATTCAATCCAAGGACATGAGTAATGTTTTTCATTCCGTTCCAATAATATAGAGTACATACTTAATGACAGTTTGCTCTGATTAGTATTTGTTACCATATTATGCCAAAGGCTGATGAGGCGTTTACGTAATATGATATTTATGGGGTATCGTCCAAATTCTCCATATAACATATAATCGGGGGTAGAGTTTCGCAGGCCTGCTGCGAGTTTCAGAAATTTTATATGTAGTCTTTCAATTGAGGTAATTATTTTCGAAACCCCAAATTTCACAACCATATAATAAAATTGGTTCTATCATTGCATCAAAAGCAGAAAAAAACCCAATCAATTGGTAAATCTACATTACGTGCTTTTTTCAAAAGAGAAAACATTGCCTTTGTAGCTGAATTTACAAGTTCTTTGATTGCGTAGTTAAATCGTCTGTTACGGTGAAGATGAATACCAAGGTAGCAATAGGAATCTAATATGTCAAGCAGCTTTTCGCCGTAGTATAGTTTCACTTTAGATGACTTCGCAGGGCCGCTTCCAAAAATCACAACTTTTGTTTTTGCTAAATTAACAGTTAGGTTCCATTCTGTACAGTAATGATAAAATGCATCAAGGGATTTTTGAAGAGCATGTAAATCGTCACTAAACAGAGCTGTATCATCAGCATACAGTAATATTATAAGTTGAAGCCAAAGAGTTACATAGCAGTCTGTAAAATAATGTAGTTTTAAACCCTGACAATCACTGTTTATCAAAAAAGCTTCCAAGTCATTGATAAAAAAAGAGAACTGTAGAGGAGAAAGGTTCTCTCCTTGCCTTACACCAGAGTTACATTGGAAAAATGGCGAGATCTTATTGTCTACAAGCACTGTAGACTTGATATCATTGTACATATTTTTAATAAGAATAAGGAATCTACCCGATACTCCATTTTGAAGCATCTTGTGCCATAGGCCAGATCTCCATACAGAGTCGAAGGCTTTAGTAAAATCAATAAATACACAGTAAAGCTTTTGCTTCGAGATTTTGAGTAAGTTTATGATTAATGACATCACAAAAATGTTGTCTGTTGTTGAAAAACCTTTTCGGAATCCTGCTTGAGCAGGTGTAATAATATGATTTTCTTCAACGAATTTCGTAAGTCTTTCATTTAATACACTAGTGAACAGCTTACCAAAGCAACTAAGGAGAGTAATGGGTCGGTAAGAATTACAGTCTAAATTGTCACCCTTTTTCTTGTACAATGGTTTAATCATTCCTATAAGCCAATCTTTTGGAATAAATCCTGATGATAATATCAAGTTGAACAATCCTGTTACTATTGTAAATAACATGTTGGGTGCGTGTTTAAAAAATTCGTTTGCTATAAAATCAATTCCAGGGGCTTTAATATTTTTTAACCTTTCAACTGCAGAGATCACTTCCTCATAAGTTATATCTGAATTAAGAATATCGGAATCAATTATGTGTGTATCACCGCATTCTTTTGGCGGGTTTCGATCAATATTTACATTTAATTCTTTAAAGAACTCATAAAATGTATCCAACTCAGGTTGCTTTTCTTGTTTAACATTTTTGGCATTATTTATAACATTCCAGTACTCTTTTGGTGAATATTTTTATTGCATCGTAGAATGGTTCTTGCCTCAGTTTTATATTGTCTGATATTCTTATCTAATCCTTTTTTATAAACTTTTGATGCAGTTCTATATTTAGTTTTATTTGTCAGAGATCTATTTTTGTTATAATCGCGTTTTGATTTGAAGAAACGATTTCG
Source organism: Phorcus lineatus (assembly GCA_921293015.1). Taxonomy (NCBI): domain Eukaryota; kingdom Metazoa; phylum Mollusca; class Gastropoda; order Trochida; family Trochidae; genus Phorcus; species Phorcus lineatus. Next base: position 16,897,445 of record OV121098.1, on the reverse strand, counting down.
CAAAATTCGGCATTCTTTGTGGCTTTTGTTTCTTCTTATATTTTCCTTTACATGGGTTAGCAGTATAACTGCGTTTAACTCCAAAAGTAATGCGAGCTGCATCAAGAAGTACTTTTGAGATATCAGTGGCTATATCGCAGATAAATTTTTGATCTATTGTATCACTTGACTGATTCACAATTTGATTTCGTATGATATCTAGTTTCTCTAAATCAACATTATTCCGAAAATGGGATGCCATACTGTGATCAAAACGTTTTGGTTGATTTACCTGTAGAGATTCGCCTTTGACCTTGCTAGGAACGGGTTGTTGTTCAACATACGATACAGTCTGTGCTAACAATGAGAAGGGCAATGGACAGTGTACGTCTGAGTAAAAGGGTAAAAAGTCCTCAACCTTAAGTTTACATATGACACGAAGTGCCGATGGAGAGGCAATCAAATAGTCAACAACAGATTTATCCTTACATGTTGGCTTACCATCAATACTATCTGGCGGTATTCAACCATTACATATAAACATGTTTAACCCTTTACACATTTGGAGTAACTTTGATCCGTGGCTATTCATTCTACCAGAGTCTTGTGACGATCTTTGCAGAGGTAGGTTCAAAGAAATTAAAGTAGTTTCTGGGTCAAAATCATTTTCAATATCGGACACATCTATATCCAACTCATCAGTGATACGTGTATCAACACAACAGTAATCACAGGATGTACTAGTTCTGGCATTAAAATCACCAACCAGGGAGACATATGTTGAGAATGTTTGGAAATGTAACGCTGATTTTTCAATTTCATAAAAGGCATCATTGTTGTAATACTTCGATCCTTCTGGGGGCAAATATACAAACCCGATGTACATATCATCTTCACTAGAAATAAGGGATTTTGAGATTTGTATCCATAGGACATACTCATTACTATGGTCTTTATGAAATGTTACATTGGCGCTACCCCAATCCCGCCAGACTTTCTACTGGTCTTCAATCTTTGACAAAAATACACAGAAAAACCAGGGATGTCTAAATCATCGAGTATATCCGTTTTCGTATCTTGAAAACCAACAATTTCGTACTGATTAATCATTTCAGAAAACTCTGAGTATTCCAATCTATGCCGTAATCCACATACATTCAGGCTTATGAAATTTAGTGTAACAATAACACACACACTATTTTCATCGTCAACAGCGAAAGATGACTTCACTAGCTGGTGGAGAGCCTATCAATCCCTTGATTGACTTCACTGGCTGTTGTAGAGCCTATTAATCCTCTGGTTGACTTCACTAGCTGGTGGAGAGCCTATCAATCCTCTAAAGCTTAGGTTAGCCAATAATGATCAATTGTAAGTCATTTCAGTGGTTAGTTAATCAGTTAGCCGATGTGATGTAAGTCCAACGAAATCTTTCAGAGACTATGCAGGAGCTCCATGGATAGTTATACCCTGATTGAGTAGGATGTTAAAACAGTTCCTCTCCCTCTCTATCTAAAGGTTGATGAAACCAAGTTCAACGCGACCCGTCGCTGTCCTTTCATAATCGTAGAGGAATGTCGGATAATCGAATCTGCCTTCAACATCACATGGCAAGATACCACCTGGTCTGACCTCCGGAAGCCCTTGTACTCTGGTCTTGCGGCGTCTCTCTACATGCTCCTCCGCCTCGGCTTTCTGATGACCATGCCGGGGGAGGTGACGGCACAGGCGGACACCTGGTCGCACTACTACCATCTCAACAACCCCACGGCCGACTTTGTGAAGGCTGCAGCAGACGTCAAGAATAGTGAGTTGTCCATCTTGTATATTCTCTATAAATTATGCTTCTAAGGAGGAATGACCTAAGTTAAATCAGCCTAAATTTTCAGTCAATCTGTACATTGACTGCTTTTTTCAGTCAATCTATACATTGCCTGAGTGAATCAGGCAATCTACAGATTGACTAAAAATTTCAGTCGATCTACAGATTGACTGATTTTAGACATTGACTGTAACATACATACAGTTTTTTATCCCCTTAAAGAGCTTGTGTGATTTGCATGTAAATTAATTATTATCAACCAAAATTCCTTTCCTCAGATGAATACATGCTCATACTATAATACTATCTCAATCAATACAGAATTTTTTAGAAAGTGAGACGCGCCTTGACGTGATCGCCCCTATAGTTACACTTTTAAATATTGTGTACCTAAGATGGGGTTTCATGTTAAAGCCTCAACATCCTGCCTCAGGGTTAAACGTCTACGCTCGTTTAAAAACTCGAGTGCCTGTAAATCAGAAATACGCAGGCTTGTGATATGACCAATGACTCTCTGTCTCTCTCCACAGCTTGTGAAGGCAGGTTAGACCTGGCTTTCATCGTGGACAGTTCGGGGAGCATCTACTTCATGGACTATATCCACATGTTGCTCTTCATACAGAACGTCACCAGAGCCCTGAACTACGGACCAAACGATACCCAGATCGCCGCCATTAATTTCGGAACTCACTCAGAAGTCTCCTTCCATTTCAACACGTACGCCACGAAGGACGACGCACTGAACGCTATCTCGAAAATCAAAAAGGACGACGGTGGGACCTATACGTTTGACGCGTTGGACCTTGCTAGTAAGTATTTGTTGCTTTACTGTTTACAAAGGTGTTAAGATTGCCGATGCTAGAGAAACCTTTTAGAAATTGCAATGGCCATAACGAATAAGCGGACATGTGAACATGATAATAAAAAGCAGAGATATAACACAAATAATGTATAAAGCATAATTCTTACGTAACTTTTTACATACTCAAGTACATGTTCGAATCAAAATGCATAGTACGAAAGCCCCGGTTAAATGGCCATTTGATCTGTCTTCTTTCATCCGAATATTTTTTTCGATCATAATTGTAGAAATACGTTCTCATTTCAGGGTTACCCATTAAAAAAATCTACCCATATTTCATTCAAAGGACATTACAACCCATAACACAAACGCAAATGGAATATTTTGTCAAGGGAGATAATCTCTAAGATTCGTTGCGCTAGATTTTGTAATGGACATGAGAAATACAAGACAAGTGTAATTTACATAAAATCAGTGCGGTAAATAAGAACAATGTTATCAAAGAAGCATCATGTAACGTCCGTGTACGATTCTCCACGAGGCTCACCAATCACCTGATACCACTGACTGCATTTCTTTCATCTGGTCAAGCGTCGCAATGAATAGATATGTGTAACCAGTCGGCATGGACACAAGGCACATCCAGTGAAGACATTCAGAGTATTGAATGAGCCTGTCTGGCAAATAAATCTTTGTAAAGTTAGGGACAAATACGTTGTTATCCATATTTCCCTCGTCCCTCTACTAATATCAGCCAAGTGAAAAGAGCAATATTTGTATTACCAAGAGAAGCATTAAGTTATTTCTCTTCATACCTATAAATAGCTTCGAGTTACCAGTCGATAGCGATACGATGCTATTCTGTGAAGACAATCAGGTGTGTATATTTCCATCGCTCTGCATGGCTCGAGGATTTATATTTACAGTCACTCGTATTGTAAAATCTTACGAAATCTTCGCTTGGATATTATTTTATAAATTTCAATGTAATTTGCAGTATGGTGAATAAAAACCTTTTTAAAGTCCATGTTTAATTCCACAGCAGACAACGTTTTCAATAAGCGCAACGGGGCGAGGGACGGTGTCCCCAGGGTCGCCATCTTGTTGACTGACGGAGCCTCCAAGAACTTCAACAAGACTGTGGCTGCTGCAAAGAGGGCTAAAGAATCCGGAATCACCATATTTACTGTTGGTGAGTGTAAACACAAAAGACTATATCACGTACTGTATGGGCGTAATTCTGCTTAAAATCTAGTCTTTTTTTATATATATATTGAAAAATCAATGAAGAATTTTTTAAGCTACCCTAAAACATGACTTCAAGCTCGTTTGTAACGAATTTTTCGAAGAAAACGACTCTCTCAGTGAAAGAGAGCTTTGAGAGCCTCGAGCTCATATAAATGACTGAGAAATTCGAAACGAGGCTCCCCTGACTTCATTTGAATTTAAATCTTTAAAAGTTTATTTAGTGTATTCACTTAAAAGTCTATCAGCTGCTATACATAGCAGGTGTTTTATGAGCCGAGAAAGCGACGAATGGCATGGTACAAAGAGGTTTACTCATCATAGCTATATATGTTAAATGAGGTGTTTGTTTACCGGTACATTTTGATTCTAAAAGATAAGGTTATAACTTTTCATTGATTATCGCCGTGTTTAATCCGCTTCGTGCTGCATGAAGATATGCAAACCCCTGAGACCCTTTAATCCTGTAATATTGGAATCCCTCTCTTGCAGGTATCGGCTCTATCAACAGAGAGGAACTGGAAGCTGTTGCTTCTGAACCCAACTGTACACATCTCTTCGTGCTCGACGACTTCTCCGAGATTGAGAGCTTGCTTAATGAACTGAGGAAATCATCTTGTACAGGTAACTATAGAGATGTTTTGGTGATGTTTTCAAGAAGAAAGTAATGAATACGATGTCTCTCATTGATTCCTCTGTTTCACAGCCCCAGTAACGCTCACAGCGACCGAGTACGACAACTCCACGGCCAACGCAACGGACCCGTTGACATCAGTGTCGCATGAGCTGACGAACGCCACATCAACTACCACCATCAAGATTGATAACAAGTGGACCTTCGCTGTCGGGGGAGACAAAGTCGTGGTTAGTGATGTTTTCTCTTTGATCACCCATTCCTCATTGCGTGTTGAATCCTCAGGCTTTTATTCAGTAGCACCAGATGGAAATTGGTTAATGAGACAGCGAGGTTTAGCCGTATTTTATAATGGCGATTAGTGTAAGTATAATATTCTATAAGATACTGGACAAAAAAGTAAGGGAATGAAATTGTTTGTGATTGATAAACAACCAGTTTTTGTTTGTCAATGAATTCATTGTTGATTATATTTAAATTTAAAAGTTCATCCCTAATTGTAGTGTACAATATTTGGGAGAAATGTTGATTTAAATGTTGTGTTTTGGTTGATGATATGATAGCTGAGGGTACAAACAGGCATTCCTTCTTTTCCTCTATTACGTTTGAAATTATTATCCATGTCCACTTTTGAATCATCGTTAGTTGGCGTTACAGACATTGGATTAAAAAACATACCTCATGAATAAGTCGGATATCCGTTTTCTGTTTAAATGATGTTTGAAATAGTTTGTTTGCCGATAAATTCCCAGAGTACCAAAGTACTGCTGACAATATAAGGAGAGCATGTGTCAAAGTGTTGGAGCGTAAATCTAATTCTTTTTAATCAATAATGAATACAAAACTGCTCGCTGCAGAAGGCGGAGGTTCGTTGCGGGGTGCTGGACATTTATGCCTCCTACGAGACGCCCAATCCTGGTCCGGCCTTCTTTGAGCAGAAACTGACCGCAACTGACGGTCATCCCTCAATTCTGTCACTGGTCAAACATGAGGACGGACGCCCCCTCTACATCACTGTGATAGGGACCAAGCTACCTTCTGACCCAACCAAGCTTGACCAATGCGTTGATGCAGGTTATAAAATATCGGTGGAGAGGAAACCGGGTAGGACGTTAATTCAGTCTAGTCTAAACCATCTATGGTGATCCGTCATTACATATAGAGAATTATATTTGATTCGATGTGAATTATCAGCTCAAGATTAATTTGTCTCATTATGCTTCGTCAAAAGCCACTTGATACAGAACGTGAGTAAGAACTTGCCAGGATGTTCCAAATGGTTACTCTTGTAATCCTTTGATTTAAGTTACTATCCCACTATTACACAATTAACTTTTAATGAAACCCCACAGGCGCCAGACTCTGAATTTTCAATATCATGTAAGTATATGTATGTGTAGCTATACAACATAAACAAGGTCTGACACTAGTGACAGAGTCGTGTCTGCAATATGACCGGAAATGGTTTCCTGGCTCGGTTACCCTCTGTAAACTTCGGAGACAGATCCCAGTTCGCATTTCCGTTCCTATTGCAGACATGACTCTGTCAGACCTTGATTATATTATATAGCTACATGTACATATACTTACATGATATTGTAAATTCCGAGTCTGGCGCCTGTGTGAAACCCTTTTTACGGCCGTCATGCGGAGGTTAGACTCTGATCGACTCCATATATCGGAATCAAACTTTACAGTATAAACATTAATTGGGATATTTACGAATTTTATATCCAATTTGATTTTCGTTAACGTCTTTGAATAAATTCAAGAAAACATGTGTCTTCCTTTTATTAAAATCCCAATCTCATTAAAATAAAATCTGATATTGCTGCACTGCGTTACGCATATTATAGAACTCACTAGGCTCCTCTACTGAAGCCCGTAGGATACCCTTTTCCTCAATTTGACCTCTTCCTCAATTTGACCTCTTAATCTCATTGGCTTGCCGCAGATACCTTCAAGCAATCATAATGCGTGTCTCTTGACAGCCTTCTACGAGATTGCAAGAATATAAGCTGTATGGAGTTGTGACTCTTACAATCTTCCCATTTTACATTGAACAAGTTGAAGTAATTTGCATAATGTCTTTTAATTTAGTAACTAATCGACAGAATTAGTTTTAAAATCTCAGTCTTTGATGAAACAAGGGTCAGTCTCATTAGCATCGGTGTACCGTGACATCCCTACTGAAAAGCCTACCAGCGAATTGAATTCTTATGCACCATATAGCTTATGGTGCGAACTCGCTGATTGACTGATTTGAATTATATCAGAGGTAAACCTGACAGCTCGCGTAACGGAGCCTGGTGAAATCTACACGTGTAGAATTCATTTTAATGAGATTGTCAAAATCCAAACTTAGGATAATATTTTCAGTCAGACAGTTACCTTTCATGGTAACTAGCATAAATCTAAATACCGCGTCTTGGTGTCTCATAGCGCTCAGAGTTATTATCAAAGATTGTAGGTTTGGTAAATTTGATTCTCAAAGAAATGTTGATCTTATGCCCTGGACACATACCTTACATCTAGGGATTTAATCAAAGGATTGTAGGAGTTTTGAGTGGAATGACAGTAGTGTTATATGCAAGGTTTGACACAGAGTTTGGTTGCAGACGTGGAGATCTGGTGCAAGGAGAAGGGTGTGCTGAGGAAGTGCACCAAGACGGACTACATACACGCCGAGCTCAGACCTCTCATCTGCGACCAAAGTGAGTACTGTTCACGTACCAATACACTCTTAAAGATGAGCAAGAGTCAACCTTCCCATGTATTTCTACCGAAATGGATCAATGCACGGCTTTTGCTGCAAAATTTTAAGAAATAATATGAACCACCATACCTTTACTCCGCCAAAGCATGCATGTGCAAGAGAGGTCTCTGCTGCTATGTTACCGGGCGTTTCATGGGTACGCTAGACTTGCAAGAGTAGACGGGTTGCTAAAATCAACTTGTATCGTGGTTGATGTATTTCTCCGCAACATCAGCGAATGGTCCGATCCCAGAGTATACTATACGGGAGTCCTTTATGAGAAGGTAATCACTGAGGATGTCTTCCACAAAAACATCTTAGAAACAAGCCTCTTGCTAGATGTGCATGTGCTTACATTACGACCGTTTATTTCTGATGTGCCAAAAATGCTCGTATCAATTCAAGAATCACCATGTGCTTCTGTGGTGTCAAGACACCGATGCAAGACCATGTAGATATAACATATAGATATAATTCTTTCAAATTCTAGGATATCTAAAAATCGTTTATAGAATTAATTCAATTTATTTACTTCAGACACACTGACGGCGGGTGCATTGAGCAACCCCTGCACCCCTGAGACACTGCAGAAGGGTCTTTACATCCACCCCCACCCGCTGGACTCCAATATGTTCATCAAGTGCGACCTCACTGGCCGGATGTACATCACTCTGTGTCCCGACCACGAAACCTTTAACAAGGTAGGGGTAGTGCCTTCTTCAAAACTTGTAGTGTCGTCACTCCCTTGTTCTCGGTGGGTATCATAACTTCTTTATTTCCCCCTGCCACAACGGACAGGGGAATAATCTAGGCAATGTCCCTGGATTCAGGTCATTATTAATATAATCGCCCTGCGCGGCTGTACATGAGCAGGATTAAAACATGACCCACGGGCATTATGTCTCCAAAAAGAACATGACCAACAGGCCGAAGGCCCAAAAGTATCTGCTGAGGGAGGAGGGCTTTATTATTTATAATGCCCACGGGTCATACCTTACCTTACTTATAAACTGACAGAAACAGCTAAAACAATATAATAAACGATAACTCGGGAATATAGTAACATACAGCTTCGTCAAGACATTTCGATGGCATGCAACTGTCTGAATTAGGGACAATTTGACATGGGGGGCGGGGGAGCATTCATGTTTAACGTTTTTTGTGAACCGAGATCTTAATATGAATACCTTGATGTAACTAAAATGCAAAAGGGGGAGGAGCGTCTTTGTTGGGCTTGTAAGGGGTTTGGGATGATCATGAGAAATAATGTGTGTTTTTTTGTAAATGGTAATCTAATTATAATTACGCTGATTAACCCGGGCAATTACTAGTATCTTGATTTCATCCTTCTCACATTCTTCTTCAAATAATATAAGATTGTTGTTCTTCAATCTTAGTCAAAGTGTTTACTCACAATCACGTTTGGAAAATAACTCTTTTTATTACAATCTGCAAATGTCAGGGCGATACGCCGGCACGAACTCGTATACTGCATACACCTCATCAACGAGAGCCGACGATCATACCGCAGGTCAAAAGCGGACAAAAGAGTCGACAGTCATGTAATTTTAGAGCCTTATATAACTAAGGTATAATATGTGTGTCCAACTAACGTTCCAAGTTTTATCAAAACAAAAATAAAACATTAGCCGCCCACAACCCGTCCCTACCGCCTCTTCGCGTAATCAGTCAAATCAACGTCATCATAATTATTTGACCATTTACAAAAGATAATAAAACATTCAAACAGTTCAACGTAATCATTTTTAAATCTCAGTTCTCGCGAACATGGGGCTTATTTTTTTATATGCCCGCGGGTCATGTTTTATCCTACACATAAGCCCTCCTCGGGGAATGCCCGTGGCCCTTCATCCCGTGGTCATTTCCCGCGGGGATCGGGCTTACTTTTTCATAATGCCTGTTGGTCATGTTTTATCCCATGCTTCGAGATCTCTAAAAGAATCCGGTTGACCTCATTCTGAAGCAACGAATGGCCATTTGATTATCCTGTCTAACTTATAAAATTACCCTCCACTCCACCACCAACCCCTTCACCCGGCTCATTTCTGGTTCTCAGGAAGTTTTTACGGAAAAGATGACAAAGAGTCGTACAGACTAATTAATGTCTATGTCACGACCCCCATTCTACAGGCGCAAACGCATTTCCCAACATGTACATGTATATTAGAGTCTTTTATTGCAGGGCACCATGTCATGTGGCTTCGATAGCGTGTCAATACCATCCGGTGGAACACCTCTGCCCTCCTCAGTTACGTCCCCTTGCACCTCGCGGAATATCCAAAACAAGGATTACTTCTTCGAGTATCCAGGTGATAAACACAGGTATGACAATTATTTTATTTTTAAAAATAAGAATTGAAGTTCAAGTTAAATTCAAAGAACGATTGATCAAGTGAGAATAATACTGACAGTGTATTTTCTGAATCCAGGTCATAAATTACATCTTATCACCGAAGAAAATAATAAATTGATGCCAAAATTACGCCAAACGTGATCACCGATGTAACTTTATTGACGATTTAAAAGTTAATTTTGATCGAAAACTTGGAAATGTACAAATCATATGGTTCGCGTCAATTGGTCGTACGTAATTTCGGAAACTTATGAAAAATCAGTCGTTAGGAGAGGTTAGACTTGAACAGATTTTTTTTTAATTATGAAAATCGGACGTGTTATTTAGGCTTCTGTATATTCGACCCTCTGTGAAACTAACAGTTGTCATGAATTTGTAGAATGATATGTTTTACGTTTATATATCAATAAAGAATATTTGAGCCCGTACCATGCCGAATATACGGCCAAGAATTGGCCCTTCAGGTTAGGCTTCTTGGAATTAAAAATAAAAAATTTTAAAAATCCTGAATTTCAGATAAAAGGAGAAAAGTGAGCATGGCTTATGTACCCCAGCACCTGCTATCAATCAAGTGTCAATCAATCAAGTCCGTCAGTTTTGTTCGTGTCTGGAACAACCTTCGAAATTGATCAAGATTTTATTCCCATTAATGTGACAGTCCATGAAAAATACCTGTAAAAATACCATGAATACTGAACACTGAACACCACTCCAATACCCGTCATGTGCACCAAGTTCACGTTCAATTACAGACTCGTTGCACAGGCGTGGAAATCGTCTTTCGGCCGTCCTCATTAAATAACCCCAAATATTTATTTATCTAAGTGAGTTGGAGTAGAAAGGCAAATCATTTGACATCATCTGCATAGATTTTATATTGATTGCGTGCGTATTTATTGTAGCATTCGGTCAAGAAAGCGGGTGGGAGCGAATGGAGTGTCTGGCCTTTCCATATACTATTAACAGAGGAACAATTCTATTCAGGGGGTGTTCTCAAAAATAATTTAACATTTTTTAATACTTTTTTTTAAATGATCCGAGGGCCTGTGACTCGTTGGCCATAGCTACGTCAAAAAGAAGATTTCGAAATCTGTTTCAAATTCGATAAGGAACATCATCAGCAACCACAATATTGTTTATCCGGTTTTATCATAACACTAGTCATACGCACTGCGTTCAAATGTAGATTCAAAAGCCGAAAAACCGTCAAAAATAACATTTCAGAATCGGCTTTTGAATGTTATGAAGAGTTTTTTCTCAGTTGTACTCATACACAAATATATTTCATCTTGATGTAATATCTTATGAGAAGGGTTTTTCCTAATTGTACACAGTTGACCTTATTCTAAGGGGGTGAATCCATGGAAAAGACAAAAAACTTCATTCCAAAAGATTGAAATTGGCCTAAACTTTAAAGAAGATCATGGTTAACAAGTGTGAAAAGTTTGGTTGATAAGTGCACCTCAGAAACGAAAATTAAAGAGACGCTATATTAATAATGATATTTACTGATAGAATTCCAATGATAAAATCATCACTACATTGCAGGTACATCCAATGTGACATATGGGGAGGAGCCTGGGTGCAGGTATGTAAAGAGCATTTCCTCTGGAACAACCTGGCCAAAACCTGTGTTGAAGATTTCTTACACGAGTTCGAGCCTACGACTGCAAGCCCAATCACCGTCCATAACCCGTGTGTGGTGGGATCAGGTCTCTACTTCTACCCCTTCCCGTCTGACATCACCAAGTTCATCCATTGTGACGTGGCTGGCAACTATTGGGTGCAGTCCTGCCAGGATAAATTTCGCTACAATCCCATTGCGCATGTCTGTGTTCCACTTCCGGGGTTTTCCGGAAAATAAATCCTGACTTGTTGACTCGTTACACTTGACAATAAATGTTTTTCTTCACCAAGTTCTCTTGATTTGTTCCTAGCCTACCTTTACCTTGATTTATTCATAGCATACCTTCACCTTGATTTGTTCATAGCCTACCTTTACCTTAATTTGTTCATAGCCTACCTTTACCTCGATTTGTTCCTAGCCTCCTTGATGTGTGCTGAAGCACGAAGTTAAATGAGATCCTGTTTTGATTTTACTTTACTCACAAAGCTAAATAAGGGCTTTCATAAAATTATCGTCACGATAATTTCCATTTCCCTTTACTAAATTTTATCTACCTTTAACTATTAACCCAACACACATTTGCCTGAGGCTCTATATTATCGAGGTCTGGTGTGCGAGTTGGTTATTTTATGTAGGGTTAGTGCTGGCAGTGTTGTCTGACTTTGAGGGTATGGGTTCGAATCCCGCAAGATACTCGACCCGTAAAAGTAGAAGAATTTGATCAATTGCAGATGATATGGCCACAGGCTTTCCAGTTTCATTTATTCATCATCTTAGTGTGATGTTCATAGAACTGAGCCGAATTACCTATATCAGCGGGGAACTGAATGTATTAATAGCTTAGTATGCACATGTTGGAACTCGCATTTGTCGAAACATTTTTATCTTTGTCCTCTACATGTACGTTAACAAAACCCTTGCCTCACCAAAGCTTCTTCTATAATCAAAGTAATCATATCATCCAATTCATATGTCCTCCAAAGCCTTTTTTCAGCAAAGTATTCTTATCATCTAATTCATATGTCCTCCAAAGCCTTTTTTCTTCAAAGTATTTTTATCATCTAATACATACCGTATTTCTTCGAATAAACGCCCCGGGCGTCTATTTTTTCAGACCCCCATTACCCCCGGCGTGTATTCGAGACCCGGCGTGTATTCGAGGCCGGCGTCTATTCATTTTTTAGTAGGAAATTTTGTCAAGGTCCCAACCTCATTATATGCATTCAACTACAGGAGCATTAATTAATCAACTTATCACCCGGCGTGTATTCGAGACCCGGCGTCTATTTACTTCAAACAGCCATACCCCCGGCCTTTATTCGAGACCCGGCGTCTATTCGAGGCCCGGAAATACGGTATGTCCTCCAAAGCCTTTTGCAATCAAAGAAAGGCAATTTTCTCTTTTCAACTCATATAAATAAAATGAATATTCCATAATATAAATGCCCATAAAAAGTATTTTCAACTGAAAATTAAAAGAAAAGATCACTCTTGTTAGAAAAGAAGTTTATGTGTGTCCACAGGGAGAAAAACAATGTTAAAAATGCCAATATAACGTGCTTGTAAGCTTACTCACAATCATAAATGCAAAACATATCGACTATTACAACACTGAACGGTGCTTCTCTTATACCTTGACAGCAAAATAGTATTTTGTTCTGATTAACTTAAACAACTGTAATCAAGTTAGCAATATCTGCATTGAGTTTAATTTTGATCTTAGTTGGGCCGGACACATTTTCACTTTTGAAAATATCAATATTCTCTTGACGCTTGAATCTTCGTAACAGCAAGACTTCATCGTGGAATATAGCCACGTCCTTCACATTACAACCATAAAGTTTCGTCTTCTTGAATCTGGAACTTCCACGTGTGATTTTAAATCCGTAAACACAACTGATAGTCTGATAGACTCCCCTAACCGTCTCATCGTCAGTTCTGTGAATGTACTTCGGATATAGAAACACTTTTTTATGTGCGCTGTAAATATCCTTAGAGATAGTGTGAGAAGTGCGGGATATTGTATCGAAGTAACGTAATGTGAAGCTAGCTCTGTTGTTCCACCAGTAGATTCGTCCTGACACTTGATATACTCCAATCATATCGCGAGATCCTACGTTCATATCGTCTTGAGAGAAAATTAATTTCTTTTTCTTCTGAAAAGTCATGTTAAAGAAGTGCAGAGAGGCAGCATGTCTTACAATGACTACAATCTTCCCTGACCCGTCAACACAGAATCCCCTGATATACGAAGCCAACATCCGTCCCTTTCTATCACTCGATGATGTTATGTTGATATAGTAAAAATTGAAGTAATGGCTAAACCGTTTGGCCATCATAAACAACTTTGATGAATTCAAATGAAGCTGAGCATCATAAATGTTAATGAAACGTGGTATCTTCTTTAAAACTGTTGATGACGTATTCCTCACAACACTGACATGTTGATTGTTGGTAATGACATAAATTCCCCTCTCCATCCATTTTGCTTTCAATTCACTGTCTGTTGATGAACTGAAACCTTTTTCCATTTTGAGATGTTCACATATATCTGTCCACCTACGTACATGATGACCACACTGAACTATTGTTCTTCGAATAACTTCTTGCTGATGTGTCGCTCTGTCGAATGTTTGGTAATGACTGCACCAACATCCATGAAGTAAAACAAGTTGTATTAAGAACGCATATGTCGACATATCTTACTGATGACGAAAATGTTAGGCAGTAAATGCTTCTTTACTCTAAACTTGTGATCAACAGCTTCTTTCAAAACACCACAGGTCAATATGACGTTTCTGCAAGCTTTCCAACACCTTTTCAGTATATTTTTATCAATGACTGCTTCAGTTGAATACACTGTGTAATGAAAAGTCAGTTGGCTAATATAAATATAATTGACTCAAACATTGTCCTAAAAAAACATTAGTTTTATAGAATCAGCAAACACGATTGAATCATTTCAAACCTTAATGTTTTAAGTCTATTTTTCGACACGTAAATGTGAACCTCTGAATAAATTATTATCCATGAAGGAAAGATGAATTAGATTTATCTTCTCAAGAAGTCATTATAAAAGCTTTCTTTATTGAAATATTTTGTTAAATCGATGCCATTGGAAAACTGCACTTTTCGATAGTCCATTACATGTACTGGTACTACTTATGGTAGCAATATATTGATTGAAAGTGTCAATAGACACGTGCCAAAGGTGATCACTGTCAGCCTGTCACTTCAAAACACAACACAATGAAAGTATTTATGTCAAACTTCACAAAAAGTGTTATGTTATAGAACGGTAATAGGTTGTTTTTTTAAATGAGCTTCTGAATTGGAAAAAAATGATTTAATGCTCTTCACAAATGTTAGAAATGTAAAACTTGATACTCTTATTTCGGAGTAAAAACCTCAACATGTTGTAAAAAGTTATTACCAGGCGTTCAAGGATAGAGTAGCGACTCAAGTTGTCAAGTCTCTTATTGTCATGCAACCCATTTGTCATCAAGTCATTTGGACAGGAAAACAATTCTCCAAAACATTTAAGTGTGGGTAGACACTCTTTGCTTTGCCCCAAAAGGCCCTTGGATATCCCTTGTAAAAACTCCTAGACCCCCATCTTTTAAAACCCAAAATAAATGATGAAACACCATGTTTTAAACAGTATATCAGAATCGTAACTTTTAACACAAAAACTAATAAACATAAAGGCAAAAATGTCTCTGTAAGAGTTAAGTATGTCCAATAACGAATATCAAGCAATTTGGGCGTAGATTGCCGACCTCATTTCATTTATAAGGGTGTTTTTTTATCATTATTGAAAAAAAGTAATAATAATTGATTTTGCATTTGCCGATGGAAATTCAAATTTAACGATATGAGTTTAACTTTGCGTAGCACATTAAATATTCCGATAATTCTTTTTTTATGTATAGTACATCAATGAACACAATAAAAGGCTAATTTGAAGTGTTGTAAATCTCATTTGCCCACAAGGGTATCAGAACTCTCTATAAGCTGATACGTTGTTAGAGGACATTAAGTTAATATCAGAAAATCTTGATACCATATCTTTTTTGCTCTTACATTAAGAACCCATTAAGATTTCTAAATCTGCTATAATCAACAGTATATTAATTTGTTACAGCAAAGGCGTTCAGCTGTAGAATAAAAGATAACAGCCCCTCACAGGAAAATGGTAAATCAATAATATTAATGATTAATTGATTTCAAAAGAATTGATACATATTTAATATCATTTGAAATCAGTATCCATCATATACTTCTATACATAGTAAAAAAAAGTGTTGCATCCCTAAAATAAAAGTTTAGTTATGTCGGCACATACCAAACCCCGTTGATGTTGATTGTACCCATGAATCTGCTTTGTTGTAGGTTTGATTTTATCATGTTTAGGAATATTCTTCATCCAAACTCGACAAGCTGCACGTGCATCTTGCTCTCCTCGATTTCAAAAATTTACAGTATTGGTTTGTAATCAATTACGGTTATGAAAACGTTGATACAAGCCGTTTAAGCCATTGTAACCAGAATGCCTGGTGCTAGAATGTCAGAGGCTGGCAGATTATTGGTCTTCTCGGAGCGGGTCTTTCTCTCAAGGAAACTGGAAGAAGAACCGTAAATCGTTTGGCCAGAAATCTGGAACGAACCAATGACGCGAAGAACTGCACACCCTCAGGCAGACAACGTATCATCTCCGAGAGAGAGAGGATAGATCATTGCTAAGATATCCTTTTGCTCCAGTAAAACCCCAAAACGCCAATGACTTCCACGCCGTCTGTTCAGTCTGTTTCTGTGAAAAATCAACTCAAGGCCGCTGGATTGATGTCCAGAAGAATAATCAAGTGACCGAAACTCAATAACAACCACAAGCAGTTGCGTCTGGCATGGTGTAGAGAGAGACTTTGGTGGAATTTAAGATCATAGAATTAGGTTCACAGGTCAGAAGAAATCAGGTTCTTTCTGTACTCTGTGGATGGCAGGACCAGGGTTTGGAGGCGTCCAGAAACCAAGAACCATCATGCCAACATTACCTTATGGCGGGGGATCGGTGATGGTTTAGGGTTGCTTCTTGTTTGACTGCAAACTTGATCAGAGATTGCCACAAGAGCGATTTCGACGTCTGTTGAAAGTATTAGGCGAAGACTTCAAGCTATCATTGAAGTGCATGGTGGAAGTTCACGATATTGACTGATTTTGTACCTCAAGTCCCTGAATGATCCTTTAAACCAATCACAGTTATTGTTTCGTCATAAAATTTTTATTTATGACCATACTCAAATTGTTGTCTTTTTGCGCCAATTTGAGCCTTATAATTGAGAGCAAAATTGTGATATACCATGCGGTCATAGACTGGCTATTTAAGGTCTTAGTCAATAGAGTGCTTTTCAATCTCCATCATTAAGTTAAATGTGATAATTTTGTTATCAAACAAAATCCCCGACACTATCATACCCTATTAAAACAGGGGGATGCAACACTCTTTTGACAACATATATAATATTAGGCCAATCATGACAGGACAGAAAATCTTTTGAACTGGCGATGCACTGTGGATGCCGGGTGGAAAGCACAAAATGAAGTTACTTGTACTGAGGACAATAGCGAGTTATTATATTGTTTTAACATAATTATATCATTTATCAAATACATGCAGGTCACCGCCCAACGAGCTGTCACTTTGTATTAGCTGTCAGCACTCACAACTAAAACTAAAACACGAATTGTAAGGTCGCCGCATTGCATAACAGTCTTAGAATAGTTCATTACTGCAGGAAAGAATCTTTAGAGAAATGAGGTTTTCATCTCAAATCTAGACTTTTTAAGACTCTAAATTTCGGGCATTAGGTTAAAAATGTACGTAGCCTCCTGTAAGGCTTACTTCGATCATTGCATTGCATCCATCGTTGTTTCTCATATTTCCAAATCTGTTTTTTCCCTTTAAATTCTAGATACAGCTACACAAATGATGGCCCTAGTACTTTCTAGTATATGTTCAGATAAACATATTCCATAAGCTAAACTTAAAGTCAGTCTCATTTTTGTAAGGCAACTAAACTGAACTAATTATTCTTCACGAACAAAATCTGATCACTAACACAAATATTTCATGTCGCGTTTGCAAAGATTTTCATTTTTATGCCCGTTATACAGTTTTGGATGAAGTAGCTTATTGGCGTATGCCGTTTCAGACCGATGAGGTACCGAATCAAGTGCAATCCCATCGCGAGTGCGAAACACCGGAAATCTAGTAATTGTAGCGCCGATACTTATTACAAACGCATTCTTCTCTGAGTTTACCACCTTTTTGTTATTTCTGTATTTGAAAAAGGGTAAGCTATTAGCTATTTAAATTGGATAGTCAGCTGGGAAATTTTATGTGTTCTTCGTCACGGCCTTAGCGAAATGACGTGGTAAGGACTAACGCTCGCCAAATACGTAATATAAGGGTAGGGTAGGGTAGTTTGAACTTAATTATTGAGGACTAGAATGCCTGCAGAGTTCTGAAAATTGTTGCAAACGTCAGGGGAAAGATTTCTGTGAGTGGTGAACTATTTGTCCGGCATGCATTACAATTTGCCTTGCAAAAATGAGACAATGACTTTAACATAATTAACGTTCAACAAGCTCTTGGGCCAGTTAGGTGAAGTTCCACCTTCATGTTAATGAAAAATATTCATACTTTGTATATTTTTATATAATTTACACGATTAGTTCAATATATGTTCATTCGAGAATTGACCGTCAAAATAGAAAAAACAAATGAAACTTATTTTCAAAAAAATAGCCTAAGAGAAAACTATTTTCAACAAAACATAATGTTAGAAATCATGCGAATTTTCCCCATTGTTATCATAAGGAGAAATGGGCATGATTTTCACACCTTTACGTTTTCTCGTGGTATTTGTCACGCCCCCGACGAAATGACAATGACAAGAGCGAACAATATCTCGTATCTCTCATCTCTTTGTCATCAGACTATTGACAAATAGCACAAAATAATATGGCGCATCGTACAGACCGAAACTGGTGTCACGTCCACACCGATCCTTGTTTCATCTTTGAAAGACAAAATAATGAATAGGTGAAATAATAGTTGTGTTATTTCGTTAATCAAATAAATACCCACCTGCGAGGCGGCTGAAAAATCGGTAAGAATCACGGTAAGAAAATAAAGGGATCGTCCGTGGGTTGTAATTACGTTCAAAGAACTCAAGAATTCTTTATCTAGTTTCCTACTTGGGGTGAGACCGGGTGATAATCTATATCCGTCTCTTTTGCAAATATTGCAACAAAAGTGACAACCGCTTACTGGAAGGTGCTGTATATAACTGAAACCCCGACATAGCAGGTGCAGACAAGGAGTCGGACGGTAGGGAATCTGCGTTTGACTGCTTCCTCTGACTTTCCTTGAACGACTTGGAAAATTGTGTTAGGTCCAAGTGTATAAACACTAAAACACATTGTAACTTAGTGACAAGAAAGGTGTGTTAAGCCCTTTCTTGTAAAGCGGCAAGAGTGTGATTGACTTACAGGCCTAGGTACAGAGTGCAAATCCGTATTTGAATAACGGCCAATCGTACAAAGAGGAACAAAATATATAGAAACCAAACCACAACTAAGCTGCAAGGGATGTATCTACTGGCATATTTCACGGTCCTGGTTGCCATGACAGCGACTGACGCCAAGGACCTCACCATGACTCCTGACGAGAAGGGAGCCGATGTTGTCGCCGCGGTTGTCGATCGAATACGGAATCAGTGCCTACTTCCGGATGACCGTTTCCTGTTACGCCGCTTGGCATACGTCGAGAGTCGGGATGGAGAAACGTCGTCATCCACATTTAATGGAGGAATCTGGAATGTACGTAAATCTGTAGTTCTTCTAATATATGAATAAAAAATACAAATATAATTAATTCGTGGAAATTGTAAGTAAATTTGATTTTTCGTTGCTTTATGCATTTATCTATTTACTAGGTTATATTTGTGTGGTGTTGAAAGGGGACGATCATTACATACCTTTGTATTAGCAAATGGTGGCATGAAGATTTCTTATGTTACAACTATCGTTCGTCAAGACTATCACATGTCGTATTTTAAGTCACGCGTGAGGTAAATAGCATAAGGTTTGTAAATATTTCTGTTATACAAAATTAGAACGTAGCATTGCAGCAGCTATAACTACGATGAAAGACATATTCAAATTTTGCATATACTCTGAACACCGCAAACGGCAGCCGCTATTTCTAATGCAACAACAATGTTAACACGGTGCATAACCAATCAGTGTTACGGACATATGTTAATTATAACATCAATTCCTGTTCTCTGTGTATACAGAGTCTTCACAAGTACAGTTTTTTTTCAATTTTGTGCACAACCGACCTTGCGATATGTCAATACCCTGAGTGACTTCGGTAGTCTTAACTGTTTCATTCTCGATACTTGAGCTAAAATAACTACAGATGTCCTCATATACTTAGAATTGTTCGTATTATTTTACTCTGATTTTCCAAGGTGTACATGTAAGTAAGGTCATCTCACTGACATCATTAATATCAATGGCGTCAAGTTTAGTGTTATTAGTGCTCGAACAGATGGAACTAAGACGCAAGTAAGAGATTATTCGACGATCTATGTAAGAAATGTAAGTACTTGACTTGTTAAAAAAATTATAAATTTCGGAAAAGCTTTATTTTATTCTGATATGGTCTTTGCACACATTCTCTATCTTAGCAACTGCAACACTGCATAGGCCTGTGTGACGACAAAATTAATGTGGTATCCAGGAATGCGGTGTTTTCATTGGCTGAAATATTGCAAGGTAGTTTACGTTGCAATATTTTGCCGCTAGTGGAACCTGTCGGAAGATCGGAAATAGCTTTAATGAGAACAGGGGTTGTTTAGGAATCAACGACGGCGCTACCGCTTTTGTGTAAGAACGTGCGGAGATGAACACCTAACGATATTGTCTATATTGGTGCATTTGGTTACATTCTCACTCGTAGATGTTATTAAAAGCAGAATGGTATATTTTGGGGCTAAACTTATAACTTCGAAAGTGTCAAAACGTTTCTCATTTTTTACATAGATATTCCTTTTATACATAGATATTCAACGATTTTGTCTTCATATTAACATAATGGATAATAACCTTCAGAAAATATTAGACGAACTTGCATGTCAGCGTCTTGTTTTGGTTCAGTGTAGCTGAAATAAGTTTTCTAAAATAAACTTAAAGATACTTTTCAGCATACGTGGGTCTCAATAACTGAAACTCTATCTAATGCAATTGCTTATAGCATCTTTAAAATTTTATTGCAATAGAATTTTGAAATTCCAAAACTTTAATATTTTATCTCAATCGATATAGGTAGAGAGCGACGAATCAATATAAATGAGAGGCAATTTACGCTTTGTTATTTACATGATATTGTTGATGAATTTCAATTTGTTTGTTCGAGATTAGAATAGGAAAGAGAAAAATATACTCGCAAATTGTATTCTACCAGACCAAATATGTACAACATAAACACCCTTTTTATACGAATTAGCAATGAACTTTAAGAAAACTGTCATCGTTTTATATAGCGTATATATGTTTATAGACCTCTAATACCGCAATGAAGTTCAGTACAGATCCGAAATTGAATGTGTTTTAAAGTACTGTCTTTCTAAAATGAAAATGTTTTTTGTATTTTCAGGTAAACGAAAACATGTTCAATGAAATCCGGTTCTGTAATCCGCCAATCACCTTTACTTGTGGCCTCATCCAATCATCACTCGGCATTGACTGGAAACAGGTCACGTGGTACGATCTGCGGAAGCCAATGTATTCTGGTCTCGCGGCTTCTCTCTACATTCTATCGCAAAACGAGATTCCTCTTCCTGCGAACACGTCAGCACAGGCCAAATTCTGGGTTGAGAAGTACAAGAAGGATTTCTCTCTGGACAGGAGGACCTATATTAGTGCTTCTCAGGAAATCAAAGATGTTGGTGAGAGTTGCTTTAAGGACTGTAGCTGGTTTTTAGATGTTTAATTTGTTCAAATTTGCCTCTTCATTTATTAAAGGTCAAAATGTCTCATAATCTCTATAACGCATCCAAATTCTCCATTGTCGTACAAAGCTGCCACACGTGCCAAAAAAAGCTAATATTTTGTTCTGGTGTCAGTATTGTCCGAATGTCTTCTCGTTCTCTTGTCTACAGCAATTGCTCCGTGTTTTCGTCGCCCTTAGGCCGTAGATTGCCCGAAATGCCGGAGTTCTTCAACAGAAGTCATTATGACGTTGGCGAGAATTGAAGTAAACAAATGAGTAGTGTTCCGTTGCTATTTATACTCGGAGCCGTCTGTGTTGTAAGGTGAAAACTTAAAATTTTGGTTCGGATTTGTATGAAGTTAATTAATGTCATCAAAATAATTTTCTTTAGGTTGCTCCGAACAGCTTGATCTTGCATTCATTCTTGACGGGTCGGGCAGTATACAGTTAAATGACTTCGACAAAGTCCGTGACTTCATTAAGAACATCTCTGATGACTTCGAGATCTCGAGGACAGGGGTTCAGGTTGCGCTGGTGGAATTCAGCGAGAACGTCGGCGATGTGGTATACTTGAACAGGTGAATGCAGTTACATATATCTGATCGTGCTGAAATAAAGCTTTGAATCCATGGATTAGTTCCAATGTAACGAGTTGAGGCAAATGATGTACTTGTTCAGTTTAGTTCAAGATTTGATTACAGGCGTCGCATATATGCTGCATTTATATACCTCATCAGGTGGACTACATCATATGAATTATTTTTTCGAGATAAAGGTGCATTGTGAACCAAGACTTTGTGTTATAAATACTTGGGAGGCCCTAATCGAGTATGGTTTATCCGAAAACAGGTACTTATTTGCTAACTAATTGGAACAAAACTATATCATTTTCCAGCGAATATATCTATTCTGGAAGTAGAATAATTTAATGTCAACATTAAAGGATACACCTTTGTATGTCATGATCGGACAAGGCCAGTACGATATCTACGTGTAACACACTACTCCGTCTATTCTACCAGTTCAACTTGTACCTTTAACCGTTTAATGCAAGGGAAGAAACCCACAATGAAATCCTGTTCTTAAACATGACTCCAGTACACACGATAGAGCCTCGCTGAAGGAAGCGGTGAAGAACATCAAGAAGAGTGGACACACCACCAACACGGGCGCCGCCATTGACAAGACAACCAAAGATGTATTCACCGCAGAGAGAGGTGCGCGCGCAGATGCAAAGCATGTGATCGTGCTGCTCACTGATGGCGCTTCCGGTGACAGTGAACTGACCAAGGCTGCGGCAGCCCGAGCCAAGGACAAGGGCATAATCGTATTCAGTGTTGGGGTTGGTTTTGTAAACGAAGACGAGCTGGAGACAGTGGCAAGTGAACCTAACTGCACTCACTTCTACAAACTTAGGTCCTTCGGGGAGATTGACAACTTGGTGTACGAGATTAAGCGGAGGACCTGCGATGGTGAGTATTCTGCTGATTTGGACGCCTCGATTATAACATACGTCAGATTAAGGTAAATTGTGCGATAAACAAAGAGGCATACTTGACGCCAGTCTCTAGCTCTGCCAAATGATCTCTGTTCAGGTGCACGTTGCTGCCGAAGATAAAAATGTCTTAAGATTTGCTCCTGTAGATCTATTGGTACCTGTTTGTCCATTAACTGCTATTTAAGGTCCGGTACGCTCTGGCTACGGCATCAGTGAGAAAAATGATTTAATGAAAAATATAACAATATCTTTCACAATTCAAACTTTCTTAATAGATTGGATATTTTGATTGTTCGTCTATTCATTCAAAGAAATTAATTTAATCTGATGTCCAGCCCCGAAAATAATCGCCCCGACCGATAGACAGGAGGCGCCGAATAGGGTGACAACCTCTCTGAAGGACGACCCAGTGAAGACCACATTTGTCCTGAACGCTACCGGAGACGGGCAGATGGACAAATACATCGTGAGTAGCCACGGTATGAAACTTCACCAGTTATCATTAATGGCTAATTTAAGCCTTTCTATAATTAAAATCTAAATATTTCTTTTTGCAGAAAGCAGAAGTCGATTGCGGTATACTCCGTGTATACGCCTCTTACAATACCTCTAGCCCAAGTCCCGCCTTCTATGATGTGTCATCCCTAGCGTCAGATGGGCGTGTCTCCATCACAAAGGTCAACACCACAGAGAAGGGGAGACCACTCTATGTGACTGTCATCGGTACCAAGCTAGAGGAATCGTGCTCTGATGTTCTTAAGTGTCAAGATGCTAAGTTTACGGTTAGCGTTGTTGACAAGCCGCCCCAGTCAGGTATGGATTTTCATACCAAATACATCAAATATATCAATAAAAGTTGATAAAATTGTCTTAACGATATATCACACACCCGTGACACAGGCGATATCTTCGTCGATGGCCTTGAAACATGTTGTTGGATGTTATTGTTTGATGCCTTCGTCATTGTCAGATATTAACAGACTGTCAGTGTAAGTTTACGTTCTGCTTCACTCTTGTTCACAAATAAAACCAGTCTGTCAATGATCTTTACCTTTAAAGGGTCCAAAAGATCCTCTCTCAATATATCTTCACAAACAAGTTCCGTTGCACTGACAATCCACCGACAGATCCCATCTATAGAATGATGGTCAATGTTATTCCTTTTCACGGCCCGTACTCTGTTATACGGCCCCGTGCTCTGTTACATGTTAAAGAACTATGTTACACGTCCTCTTGTTCTGTTACATGTAAAAGAACTATGTTACACGTCCTCTTTCTCTGTTTCATATTAAAGAACTATGTTACACGTCCTCTTGCTCTTTTACATGTAAAAGAACTATGTTACACGTCCTCTTGCTCTTTTACATGTAAGAGAACTATGTTACACGTCCTCTTGCTCTTTTACATGTAAAAGAACTATGTTACACGTCCTCTTGCTCTTTTACATGTAAGAGAACTATGTTACACGTTCTCTTGCTCTGTTACATGTAAAAGAACTATGTTACACGTCCACTTGCTCTGTTTAATGTAAAATAACTATGTTACACGTTCTCTTGCTCTGTTACATGTAAAATAACTATATGTTACACGTCCTCTTGCTCGGTTACATGTAAAAGAACTATGTTACACGTTCTCTTGCTCTGTTACATGTTAAAGAACTATGTTACATGTTGAAGAACTATGTTACACGTCCTTTTGCTCTATTACACGTCCTCGTGCTCTGTGACATGTCCTCGTCCTGTGTTTCAGATGTGTCGGTGATATGTAGAACATGGGAGGGGGATAGAGCCTGTACTCAGACGGAGCTCGTTCAGAAGGGCTTCCTTATTCCTTCTTGTCCAAGTGAGTGTCTTACTTCTGATCTGCAAGGTTCAACCTTTCTCCCGACTTCTTCCGCTAGGAATATCTCGCCCAAGTCTCTGCTACTAACTTTCTGCATTACGTCAACTTTTCTCTACCGACATTTTAGCTTAAAATACCTGAACTTGGTAGTCAATTATAGGTCTTAAGGCTACTGGGCCTGCGTTCACAAATCAACATTTCCTAAGGTTTAACCTACACTCCAATTTTTATAGCATTGCAATAAGGTAAACTAAGTGCCTTACGATCACGTTAGAAATTGTGAAAGGAGGCGCTGGTGGTTAGCTCACTTTGTTGGTGAAAGCGGGCACTTAAACAACGAAGTTTGACGAAATGCAGCAAGGCGAGAAACTGTGACTGGCGCGATTGATGCCTTGGGGGGCGTGGTGCCCTGTTCTAACTTTTCAGGTTTCCATGTATACACCTCGTATCCAACCCTCACCTTTGCATTGGTCAACTTCATAGATATAAAATATTGATATTGATAAGTTGAAGATGATATTTTATAGGATTTGATGTATAAATCTTACATTTCGCTGATTTTCGTTGCGTTTCCTTTTTTCCTTCGGTAAGCCGGTTAAAAGATGTTTGAATTCTAATTCCGATGCAATTTGTTATCACGAAATTCCTGTATATGTCTAACAGAGGTTTTTCAGATTATATGTTCCAAATAATTAGCTTTAATTTCTAGCCGGAAGAAATGCTTTCCGATCTACTAAAATAAGTTCTCCATGAAATGAAATTGACGTGAAATTCTTCTTCTTGTTGTCATGTATGAAACTTTTTATGATATTCTTCGAAAATTATTTATTTGTTTATCATTTGTCAAATTATCATTACACATATCTTTTTAAATTTTTATGAAATCCTTACTTATTACTAACTTTTCCCCAACGCTTCAGTTGCACCGAAAGCTGCACCACTTACCAACCCCTGCACCGCTCAGGCCATATCAGACGGCTCAATGGTACAACCACATCCTTACGACGCCACCAAATTCATCGTGTGTGACGTCACAGGCGAGATGTACACAACTACCTGCCCTCGCAACGGCATCTTCAATCCAATGACCTTGACCTGCAACAACCAACCAATCTTCTCACTTGACCGTCCAGTATCCACCCCGGACACCAGTCTTAACTTCATTTGCCTTTTTGCCGGCGCCAAGTGGCATTTCCCCTACCCAGGCGACAGTACCAAATTTATTCAGTGCAGTCCATTTCACGTAGCTTATGTCCGTGAATGTGGCGCCGGAACTGTTTACAATGACCAAATACAGAACTGCGCATATGTGACCTCTGACCCAGTTGACGTCGTTTCCGCTTTCGAGATCTGTTCCAACGCCTCTGTCGGCGCCATGTTGGCTTACCCGGGTGATGATGCGCAATACGTCCATTGTGCTCCTTTCGGTCCCGCTGTAATGAATTGTCCGTTAGGAACACGTTGGGACAATGATGTCAAAGCTTGTGGCTATTAACTTGTAGACTCCTTCATTTGCATGTTCCAGAAATAGCATTATCTTTCAAAAAGAGATAACTCCAGTTATTTCTCCATTAAAAGCTTGGTTATAATTTCATGTCGTCACAATAAAATCCAGCTTATTTATGTAAAATGCACTGTGAGAATGTTCTAAGCTTAGCAGTCAATTTGCTCGGTTCGCTGCAGAATTAGGGTACCTTTATCAATGTTGTGCCCACATATTGCGCACATCAAATGTTTGTCGTGAGATATACGACGATTTTCGTTTGAAGAGATATAGGATGGAATTTGAGTCAAATATTTTCAACGCTAGGTAGCTGAAAAAACACATAATTGTAAAAGAGTCGACGTAAGAACATGTGACTCAAGTAACCTTTGTTAGAAAAAGCTCAAACCGAAATAATAACAACCGTTTCATCTCTCACCTAAGTTGTCATACTTACAAACATAATTCAGTTTAATTCTGCCACGATCTTAACGAAACAGTCATGCTGGTGATTCTAAGACGTCAGTCTTATCAAAACACGCTCAAACAACCTTGTGATATCGAAGAGCCATAAAACAGACTACTAACATCAACTCTTTTAGTGGCATTCTAGTAGTTGCAGTACGCGAAGTACACGATTTTATGGATATTCAACTTCTTTATTAACAGATTTGCGACGTTTCGGTATAGCTCCTTATACCGTTTTCAAGCATAAATATGCTTGAAAACGGTATAAGGAGCTATACCGAAACGTCGCAAATCTGTTATTAAAGAAGTTGAATGCTTGAAAACGCTATAAGGAGCTATACCAAAACGTGGCAAATCTGTTAATAAAGAAGTTGAATATCCATAAAATCGTGTACTTCAAGACTACTGACATGGCTTGACTGAACAGATGTTATTGATCTGTCCAACCTCACACGCAAGGCTAAGGCTTAATGTTTTCTCAAGCAGCTTAACTATACTCCATGTATACATGAGTTATTAAAGTTAACTTTGTTATAATAAACACCTTTGAAGATTCATACCTTAAGTTATACAAATGGTGAAGAAATAACTACGTTGAAATAGTATTTTCACAGGGATATATGATGTTCAGATGAGGTCGGAGATAACTTTTGTTACATCCGTTGCACAAAAATGATAAGGTTCGAGTTGAATGTAGAGAACCAATCACGTTAGAGTAATTTGTAGGGAATCATATTGTGAGACATGCGCCTTGCAGAGAAGTTATTGTCTGTCCAGTTCATAGCTATTTTCGTTCATTCCATGATTATGTTGTCATTGAGTAACATATTTCTGTAATTTGTCTCTCAAAGTATTCTCGATGTTTAATCAATCCTAGAATGTTACAAGTTAACCAAGAATAGGTGAGATTGATATCGGCGAGTAGTAGCAATAATGCATTCGGGGATTGCTGCCGTCCAAATAAGGATAAGCCCCGCCCTTCGAATCGTGCCCAAAGAGGTCCTCTGTGTCTGACTCCACCCACTCTTCGTTCACGTGCATGCCGAGCACGTGCTGACAGCCGCGCTTGTAACGAATCAGGAAGAATGGTTTGGTCGTTGGCATAGCAACGGGATGTGTTGGAAGACCGTCTTCTCTGAAATGAACGAATAATTGATTTTCGATAAATTTCTCTAAAATATCGCACATTTAAAACTTTACACCTCTATTAATCATGTTTTAAAGTTGGTGAAGTTAATGCTGTGTGAATATTCGAAGTACTTTTCTACAAAAGAGAAAAGCTACATAAGATTTCATGTCACATTCGCAAAGAGTCATCCGATTTTTTTTTACAAAAATCAGTTTCAGACTGCCTTCTCGTCACACTATGGAGGACATACCTACAACAGTAGAATATCTTGGTGTTCTTGTTGTACTCCCCGTCAGGAAGGGTTCCTCCAGCCTTGTTGTTATTGCCAAGCGCCTCGTCATTCCAATAAACCCAGCCCTCCTGGAATTCTGGGAGGTAGTATCAACATTATATTACTCTTAAAAGAAATCGTTAAAGGAAAACTTTTTACCTTGCTGTGATTCCGGTCTGAGTAAAGTTCGAAAGGGGTTAAGTGACATGTGATTAGTTAAGTGATATGTGAATAGATAAGTGACATGTGATTAGATAAGTGACATTTCTCTCGATTTACACACGTGTGTTACTGAGGACACTTCTTATATCAGAAACACGGCTAGGTACATGTACGTTTTCGCTCGTTTCAAAGGAAAAAGTTAACTCTGTAAAGAAAACTTGTATTCAATTGAATGTTTTAAGCAACCTTTACACCTGACGTCACGCACCTGCGGGGCAGTGCCCGTACTTGAGAATGCAGTAATCACCTGCAGGCCATACCATGTCGTAATCTGTGGACTTGGCGTCTCCCTTCATACAGAAATCAAACCGGATATTGTCACTGAACGAACCTGGTGAAATGTGAAAAAACATTATCGCTAGGAATAGTGAAGATGGATTAAACATAGATATTGAATTCATTCCGAGACCAAAATTTTCTCCACAAAGGGGGAGCAATGTGTTTTTCTCCAACATAACCATTGTCCCATCCAGCGGTTTGCTGAAACGTTCAATGGTGAGTCCGGTTACCATAAAAATATGCTGTGCAATCGTGAGACGTTATTCATAAGCGCATTTTGGTTCTTTTACGTAACCATCGGATTGACTTCACTGCTTTTTAATTTGTCCTTTTGACCTCGCTGAGTCATTTCTTCTCAAATAGCCTCTGTATCAATTGGTAGGTTTTGTGTCACTGTGTTATGGAGGAGTTATTCATATGTTCACTATCTTCGTATGGGTTTTTTTTCAAATATAATATTTTATTATATTTATGTGTCTCTCTAACCGATCAGAAAAATGCAAAAAATACGTCGAGAGAATCTGTGCAATCTGGGAACTTGTTTGATATTGAGCAAGCGGCGATGCCGAAATCGTTCAGAAGAGTGTAGACGTGTGAAGAGTGTAGACGTGTGAAGAGTGTAGACGTGTGAAGAGTGTAGACATGTCAAGAGTGTAGACGTGTGAAGAGTGTAGACGTGTGAAGAGTGTAGACGTGTGGAGAGTGTAGACGTGTGAAGAGTGTAGACGTGTGAAGAGTGTAGACGTGTGGAGAGTGTAGACGTGTGAAGAGTGTAGACGTGTGAAGAGTTTAGACGTGTGAAGCGTGTAGACGTGTGAAGAGTGTAGAGGTGTTCTAGACCTGTGCGATGCACGCAAGTATTCCTTACTAGACAGAAGTCATTCATAACGACTAAACTATAGTAATTGTATAGACGCTATCCGTATTACAAATTCTAAACAACTTGTAAACGAAACATTTAAAAAACATGCAAATATCCTATATGGGGGGAGAATAGTCTTTCTTGTTTGCAACAGTTACTTAGGCACCTACCAGCGAGATGCAATTGACTGGAGTGTTTGTTGTGGGTGTCCAGGTCCTCGAAATCCTCGTACCTCCACCCCTCGAACCAGTGTGCCCGACCCCCCGGGCAACCAGACCGAGGCTTCATCAATCCGTAGGTTCCCTTGGGCCAGGTTACAGGAATCTTTAGTTGAGGATCTGGGATACAAACATACATTTTAAAATATTGCTTATATGAACTGATGATGATGTCCAAAGCTCAGAAACTACAGCATACACCTACACAGCATAAACGTCACGGCACAAGGCTGGTCTGCTCGACTGTCTATCAACCTGGAAATAAATCGGTATGTAAGCTGATACGATTATTCAACACAAAAAGAAATGGATCTACAAATAGTATCGGCGGCTCAGTGAGTCGATCTTGATATCCAACTCTTATAGTTTGAATAAGGCTCTGATCCAAGTCAACGGATTCACTAGGGACAGTTAAAAATGATATAAATGGCTCGAATAGCTTGAGAATGAGCGCAATGTGTCAAATACTATATACTGCTTCATTTCATTATAAGATTATTATTAAATTATTAAAATACATTGTTAAACACAAACCCGTAGGAACATGTGCCATCTTATAAGCCGGGTAAGTGGTCATTGCCTTGATAACGTTCATTTGACGAGTATGCAATGACGTCACATCTGATCCACTCGCGCATAGCCCCTGCTGAACGAAGTTGTCAATTTTCTGCCAGTACTTGGAGTTCAAGGCTGTATCTATGGAAACGACCTTGAGATGGATTGGTTCCGGAAGGTCGGGTGTGCCACTCTTTAAACTGTACTGATACTCTCCGAAGTGTTGTTTGTACGAGGCGCTGTCCTTGTATTTGTCGAAGTTGACCGCTAGTGAGGCTCCGTAACCCATGTACGAGCCGCCTAGCGACACTCCGGCCCCGCCCTGTTGTCATTTGAAGTTTTGAATGTAAATCTATAATATATCGACACAGATTAAGGTTAACATACAATGTACCTTTTTACATAATTGAATCGATAACAACAGTATTCAACAAACAGACACAATCCTTAGGGTAAATGGGCTTCGCAACGGAGACAGAAAGAGCCAGCTTCCTTCACTGTCTTCAACGCTACTCATTTCGTTTTTAGAAAAGAAAACTGGTTCCGTGTGCATGAGTAACTTTAATTTCGCTCGGCCTGGTCCAAACTCAAAGACAGAAGAAACAAACGTTTTCTGTTTTTTTTTGTCTTACAATCTTTTATGCCGCTACACATTTGGTTACTCATTTAATGTCTTGTCACGTTACCTCTAGATCTGTTACGTACGGGGTACATTAAGCCACAGGGGCGTGTATCGCTTAGAAATAGCTTTAGAAAGACATATATACCCATAGACCCTATATAGTAGTAGGGTAGGGTCTATGGGTATATATGTCTTTCTAAAGCTATTTCTAAGCGATACACGCCCCTGTGCATTAAGCAGTTCTTCCATAACCCTCAATATATATAAAGAGAACGTGCTTATTCCTATTCATTGAAATATCCTTCAGCTTCGACTAACTTTTGGCTCGTAAAATTATGTGCACATCGCACAGTTGTTTAAATCCCAATCTTTTAACGGTTACGGATATTTTAAATAGAATTTGAGGGGGAGAAGACGAAGGGTTATAAACTCACCTGTTTCCTGACATGCTCCACGAACTCGCTAAGGGATGTTCGGTACCGCCTGATGTCCTTCGTGCCAAGCTCCGCTTCCATTGTTACGTGCTGAACCGAAGGATTAAGAAACAGTTTATGATGGATCGTTATTCAAAGGTTGTTTAAGTTATTTAAAGTTTTCAAATTATCTGATGAAGAATCTTCTGCCAGCTACACTAAATTGTTCATATTCGTGAACTACGCTGGGATATGGGCATGTATTATACAACATAGACATCTTCAAATTAGTGTCCATTATTCAATTATATGTGAAAGCTGAAAATCGTTTTGGAATAGCAAACTAATCAAATTAAGAAGGAGATTGAAAAGATAAAGGATCAAGTGCAAGCAAACCAACATTTAATTAAGTGAAATAAAATGGCAAATTAAGATGTTATAAACATATAAACATCATAACACGAGGTTTTTATTATATATCATTTTCTACCAGTTTGAATTGCTCAAGCGAGAGCAAGGGTTATGCACATATTCGGACGATATTTTTGTCTTATGTTTACCGATATGGTCAATATGAAACACTAACAACTATCTTGGTATTCTTCCTTTTCAGGACTTATGTGTAAAACACAACAAACCGTGCCCCAGTGATCCAGAAAATCCATGTATTTGGTTTCGTTGTAGGAAACCGGAAGTCTGCACACCGCTGCAGCAAAGTTTCCGGTTACACTAAAACCTCTGGCTCGGGTCAACTCATCGGCAAACCTGGCCCGTCCCAGATTACACACGGCCTGGTCGTCGAGGTAAACCTGATGCTGGCGGCTTGTTTCCTCGCGCGCATGCGCGTAACCTAGAGACATAGATTCCAACCAATACATTCTATATGCAGTCATTTATTTCATAATAACGGCTTCATGTTTAAAAAAATGTAGTGAATTCAGTGAAACATTCAATTGTGGGCCCGTTGACAATGACTAGGGGCCCAATATTTCAAGAAACTGCCTTTCGATTGTACTAGTATTGATGGATTCTTATATTCATGTTAAGAATTCAAATTCAATTCAAGTGTGGGCCCTCTGATATCATCTCCTGTAACGAAAAAAAACTGATATAAACTGATTCTTATATTTATATCATTTCCTTCTTTGGGTGGCATTTTAGAAGTTTGAAATCAGATAAAAACCAGTATATGGATGACAACTTCTTTATGCCGGTAACTCGCCGTTTCGACACAGCTTCGTTCTCAAGCAACGGTGATTGAGGGGGTTAATATACAATTATGATAATAAATAAGACAATTGACATAAGCAATTTACCATTTTTTTGTAATATTTCAAATGTGGGCCCTCTATAAGGAGCAAAAAAGGAGGGCAACGATGAAAAGTATTTAAATGATCCGAAAGAAATCTTATATGAATGATAAAACACGATGAATTTTACTTTTACAATTTCTCGTTGGGATTTCAATGATGAATCAAAACAATGATGACATTATGGTGCTACATTAGCGTACGTGTCTGTACCCTCTATCTGTACCCTGGTGTCTGTACCCTCTATCTGTACCCTGGTGTCTGTACCCTCGATCTGTACCCTGGTATCTGTACCCTCGATCTGTACCCTGGTATCTGTACCCTCTATCTGTACCCTGGTATCTGTACCCTCGATCTGTACCCTGGTATCTGTACCCTCGATCTGTACCCTGGTGTCTGTACCCTCGATCTGTACCCTGGTATCTATAGGTGCACATGCCTCGTATTGCCTTATACAATCAACTGATGAAACTTCTTTAACTTGAGCAATGCTGGCAATATCCAAACATAAATGCATAACGTAATTGGCATTTTATGTTTAATTTGTAAATAGTTCAAGACAAGTACTCACGTCCGCTGAGACTAAATGCAAAGTTGACAATGGCCGCCGTAACACCCCCTGAAAAACAACTCTCTCATTTCGTAACCAAATGACAATATCCCCCGCAAGGTATTACTCATGCAAGTCACCTGCTAGTTGAAACCTTGCTGCAGTTCCTCAATAGCCATGGTTTGCGTGTAACGACTTTACTGAGATACGATCCAGCAGGAGATTATCAGCTCGGGCGCAGAATGCTAAAAAGCTGGCACAGAAAGGTGTAGAAATGCAGCAAGACCTAAACAAGACCGACATATACCTTTCGGATCTGAAGATAAGGTAGTTCAACAAGCAAAATAATTTTGAAAACTTAAGTTACCACAGTTTTGACTAGTTTAAAACTCTCCAAAAATATCCACCAATTACATCTCAGCAGCAAGGGCTTTGATTGAAATTTCTTTTTTCAATGTTACAAGATAATATTTTAAGATTTAATACAACGTATATATTAAAAACCTGAAGCCTGAACGCCGAGTGATAACTTGTCCTGATATGACTTGGTTCCATAGAAGACATGGGTTTGTCGAATGCGCGCGCAGCTATGTCTTTGTGCAACTATAACTTCCGGTGGATTGTCGCCTGGTGTTACGTCAAAGATATTCCTCGTGTAAAGAAGTCCGGGGTCAGCACCACCCTGAGCACTGGCTCCACCATCCGGGTTACCTGAATGAATATTCAAAGTTAACCAGTCGGGTTATCTAACATGCTTGACATTAGATCAAGGGATTCTGTCAGGCCACCTCTGATGGATGATTTTACTATGGTTCGGATTCTGAATGTCAGGGGGGGGGGGGGGGGGTCTATTAAAACGTTATATATGTTTTACTATAAAACCATTCATATTTCAAATGATCTTTATTGACTTGAATCTATAATTGATTTTCAAAAGGGGGGGGGGGGGGGGGGGAACTGTTTTCCTTTCTCTTTCTTTTTTGCACCTTGTATTAAAGGATGTAACGAAATGTAATACTATGGAGAGGGTGTTCTAAGTGGTATAACTTGAACTTTTCTCTTTTTTTCCTTTATTGGATATGGACGAACAAGTTTAAACAATGCAAAGCAAGTCAGTTGCTTCAAAAAAGTCTGGGAGTTGTCTTAAAATATTTCAATTCATTCAAAGTTTATGATGGCCAAATCCGTATTGAATGTTAAATAGTCTTTAATGTTGTGCATTACAAAGTTGTTCCAAGGTTTTATTCTGCGATGTCGTTGCAGTCTTAAGAATAGCTGAAGAAAGATAGGCCTTGTTAATGATAACTTAATTAATTTGATGGTCTGTTGTGTATATATTCAAACTTGCATCAAAGCATTAGCTCAAAATACTAAACAATTTACAGAAATAATTAGACTTTTTTTCTGCAAAAAGAAATGGAAAATAGACAGTTGGTATAGTTGTGATTTTTTAGCTACGTAACATTGACATGCACATACTACTACGTACTGTAACATAGTTAACTCTATGAGAAGTTTTCGTTTGCGTCATAAATGGATTGAAGTTTTGTCGAATGTGCTCATTTAACGAATGCTTCGCCATACAACTGTTTCATTTTAAAACATGTTAACACTTTAAAATGACTGGTCCCTATCATATTCAGGGGAGTTGCCGTCACACATATTTGCATATCCAAATAGGGGTCGTTATATATAGAGGTGGGGCCTAGATGCTGTCCGGAGATCAAAACGACAGCTACCAGTACACGCATTTTGGGGCAATAAAGTTCATTTCCCATAAGAATTTCGAGGAAAATGTTAAACCGTCTTCTGAAGAGTTGTTTCCTGATCAGGAAAGAGTAAAAGAAAAAAAATTGGTTTGAGGTTTTTATCCGAATTGCCTAATAATTACTAAATTACTCAATTTGTTTGCGAGGTTGTAACGTCTCATATCGACCATGACTTTTACAAAATAGATAACTTTTCAAGAGGTTTAGATATACACAAACCCGTGAGAAGGTTATAGCCGACCCCTACAAACTCCACACCGAGACGTGAACTTCTGGCACTGACCACGAGTATGCAAAAGGTGAACAGATTTTGCAAATTCATACTGCAAAAGAAAATTGTATGAGTGCATTCTCCAAAACACTTTTAAATTTCACAACATTGTCCAACATTACTTTAAAGGTCCGCTGATGGATCAAGTTCGTCTAATTAGAAGAAATAAACTATACAAGTTCCTAGGGAAATGACATAATATTTTCGAAAAACTCTAATGCCAGGTTTACTTTTTTCACCGTGAATCTCCATTCATTATTTTCATTTTCTTGCCTGTCGAATGAATTGGTAAGCGTGATTCGAGGTCAAATATCTATCACTACACTACATTGTATGTGGGTGCTGTAGTTTGATATGGAAATGTCATCATGACCTGGTGTGCGTTACATGAATTTATTTCATGTTATTTGTCAAATATAATGTACAATATAATATTCTAAACTGGATAAGTCACGGGAAATATTCATAACTTGCATATGTTTTCGGAGGGACATTTTACTGATTAAAACACCATATAGTTTGTTACCTGCTTTCACGGCCGTCCTGTCGTTGTCTTATCAGTATATCATTCCATGTCTATTTCATGCAAGATAGGGACTTTCCTTTTTGAGAACTGGAGATAAACTTTAGTTACATACCATTCAGACGTCGTTGCCCTTGCAAACCACTCACAATAGTGGGTGGTTCATCATCAATTCAATATGAAAAACGATAAATAGATAATCGATGCTCCAGCGTATCTCTCGTTTTAAGGACATCAAAATCACTTAAAAAGGACTTGACGAGAGGATTGTATTCGATTAATAGCAGAAATTCATTAAAACGACGAGATTGTCTGATTTTGTAATTATCTCGACTAAAATTATTTCGATTAAGGAAAAGTGAATCCTTACTTATGATTAAACCACAATTTTTCAGTAGGAGTGGTGTAGGAGAATTGATCTGATATATGACTTGATATACTTGATATATATCCTTTCAGAATAGATTAGGTCATGTGATTACGTTAATGGGTTATTCTTCTGCCCTGACACGTTAAATGACTTTTGTAAAGTTTCTAGAGCTGCTATAAAACCCTTTTCTCATTAATTTCAATGTAGTTAACTATCGGCCTCATTGTGTACATACAGCCAAATTTTATGGTGATAATTATTATATATTTATTCTATCTCTTGGAGTTACGCATGAAAATCTTAGTCATAGTCCCTAGAATTGTAGCCACAAGGAGGAATTAATCAGGGCGAAACTGGGTCAACTTGCCAACAACTGTATTCATTGACAATAAAAACGTGAAAAGACATAAAAGACCAGATAATAAGTGGCGAGTGACGAGGACTGATAGATTATCTTTCCTGAGTTACGTTAATATCGAAAATCTCAATTTATGCCGTGATGAAGTGTAATTGAATATTAATAAAACCAGGGAAGGTACTTTGTAGTGTTCCGTTTCGAGGTGGTTATTGTTTTTATTACCTATTAGTTGATCTAATGTCATAGCATTAACATTTAAACAAAACAGTTTGGGCAAAGTGATAATAACCCCGCCACGACGTCCCGGGGTATAAAGTGAAAACTATATGACTTAGAACCTTCAAATTTGGTACGATTGTTACAAATGGGGTGTCTATTGGGAGTTAAATCTTCAGGTTGCCAATAACTTAAATACCTAAAGATTTTAAGGCTTATTTCTTTTCAGGAGCAGTTCTCGAAAGCTATAATCATGACTTCGATACTTTTAACTTGAATGACTGTTACTTGTAGTGTGTTTTTGTGTCTTTTTGTGGTTACAAGAAGACGAATACGTAATAATACTATTTTTAAATCAAGACCAAAATCAGCATAAATACAAGTTTGATTATATATACGACCTATCTGTTTACCTTAATTGCCCAAATATGTAACATTACCTATATTCATTGAATGTGATCATAATTCATTGATATGACTGACCACATATATGTTTTTCAAATAACTAATATTGCATAAGGCGATCAAACCATAGCCTGGGGTATGTGAGCTGTGCTCACTTATGTCTCTTTATAATGGT
This sequence comes from Phorcus lineatus, assembly GCA_921293015.1. Lineage (NCBI taxonomy): Eukaryota > Metazoa > Mollusca > Gastropoda > Trochida > Trochidae > Phorcus > Phorcus lineatus. The sequence goes on along the minus strand of OV121098.1, from coordinate 16,860,341 downwards.
TTGGGTTACGCACATGTCCATACTAACAATCTCTCCAAACGGCTGCTTGTTTTTCATCATAAAATCTTTTAAAGTTGGACCATACTTCAAGATCCTTGAGAATTCCTTAGCGATGGAGAGTTACTACAAATACCATGATTTCTTCAATAACAATATACATACTGGTCATTAATCAGGAGATAACATACACAGTCATGTAGATGTTGGGACAAAATTATAGTTCGAGACACAAAATGTGACAAAACAAATCTAGCGTCGCTTGAAAGTGGTATGAAATGGGACCTTTAAAGACAGTTGTGAGTACCTTTTGTCTTTCTAAATAGATATCTCGAAGAATTATTTTCACTGAGCGGGTAATCAAGTACAAGCTTATAGCTTTCATTGATAGGGCCTTTCAATTCATAATTGCACGTCTATTCACACTAATACAAGAATAATGGATACGTTTCATTTACACATACTATTTAGAAGTAGATCGTTTGAGATAATTGTAGAGTGAAAAATACTAATGCATACATGATGGCATAGAAAATACATTCAGTACGCCATAAAACCCAAGTATGGCAATATCATTATAATCATGTGACTCCAAGTATCTGACCTATCGTGTTAAATTATGCTGCGATACGCGATATTCAATACGAAGTTTCCATATCTTTCTTGCATGAGCTCTGTTACTTAAACATTTATTTTGGATTTGAAGAATACCTAAAGACTTCCCGCACGATGTCATTGACAGTACTGCTCTCTATAAATACCGAATTCATTTCAAAATCATCTAAGACGCTGAAAGGGAGGACAGTGAGCCTTCGAGGACCAATCACTGGCCGATTACAAAACAGCCTTCCTGAATAAACTTTCGAGTTGATCACTGTCAATACTGCCGACGACTCAACTCCATATTGAGGTGAGACTTCAAGAAAGAAATACAGTCAAACTTATCTCATGATTATGTAATCTCGAACCATAGTATACTGCGTCTCTTATTTTATTGCTGCTCCATACGGGTCAAGTTATTGTTATGTTTATGTAAGACTTATTTACCAACATTCATCGCAGGTCTTTGTTTCAAAATCAGAATGGCGATTTTGCTAACCGCCGTCGTTGCTGTCACTTCACTGATGGCAGTGGGGGGAGTCCAAGACAAGACTCTGACCCCTGAAGCTTCTGGACGAGTGGTGGTTGAAGCTGTGGTGGACAGGATCAGAGCTAACTGTATCTACGGAGACGACCGTCTCTTTCTGCGTCGTCTTGCTTACGTTGAGACGACTGATGGAGAGGACCCCAAAACGTACAGGGCTGGCTACCATGGGGGCATCTGGCAGGTGTGTAGTTAACAGTTTCGACGCAGTCTTTCTTAGTCTCGGTTGCTCTGTTTTGCTCTCAATTTTTCTTTCTTTATCTGTCTCCATCACTGTATGCCCGTCTCCGACTGCCTGTCTTATTCACCGCCTCCCTCTGTCTCGGAGTCTGTTAATGTCTCGCTTTCTTTCAGTGTTCTTTTTTTCTCATTAGTTCAAATTCTTATCTTGCTTGTCTCTGTCTTGTTTGTTGTCTGTCTGCATCATTAAGTCGGTAAGTAGTCGGTGTAGAGTAAAACCTAGTGAACGTAACTCTGTAGCTAAGAGCTATTCATCGTTTCAACACATAATCTTGGTATCTTTGAAGGCAAAATATATCAGATAAGCAAGCGTATTTTAAAATGTCTTTAACATGTTAATCCAATCAATGTTTTGATATTCGATTTATAAGGACCAATTTCTTATTAAAGTGTTTGTAAAACATCTTCTTAACAAACTTTTATATTTTAATGGGTGCAGAACATTGCAAAAATATTTCTTTGTGTTTATGTTATCCTTTTCCTCTGCAGATAGACGAGGAACTATTCAACCACTTGAATTGTTCTGTGAGTTGGCTGAAACCAAAGTGCGACCTCATCATGTCATCGTTCGGTATCGACTGGACACAGGCCAAGTGGTCGGATTTGAGGAGACCACTATACTCCGGGCTGGCCGCCTCTCTCTTCATGCAGGACCTTCTGTTAGCCACCCCGAGCTACCTTCTGTATCAAGCATACGTCTGGGCATGGTACATGCGGCCCGGTGGCGATATCTACGACTTCATTACAAAGTCTGAGCAACTCCCTGAGAGCGGTTGGTTTTACTTTACTATTTAGTTAGATAGAGAGGAGTTAAGCTGTAGTGGGTTAGTCCACGCACGTCTAGACCACAATCAGCCTATACATCTAAATCAGCGAATAGGTATAAGTGAAGCTCCTCCAATACCCTGACAAAGATCAAAGCATTTGGCTGACAGTATCACAGCCAGCTGGCTATCATCCATGGTATGATTATTATTTACCATGTATTGTTAAGCCAGTCCAATTTCGGGCGGTTTCAGAACTAAACAGTATTTTAATCCTTCTTCTGACAATATTTCACTAGTTAGAGTTTTATTAATGACTTGACTTGAGTTACTTGAACGATTGGTCTTTTATTGGACACACTTTGTGTAAAGTAACAGAAGCAGTTTGAGCAATAGTGAACGTAGTAGAAATGTCAGTAGCAATCAACAGTAGTAGAAGTTATATTAGTAAATGAAGCCGATGATGTAGTAGTAGTAGTAGTGGTAGTAGTAGTAGTAGTGGTAGTAGTAGTAATAGTAGTAATAATAGTAGTAGTAATACTAGTAGTAGTAGTAATACTAGTAGTAGTAATACTAGAAGTAGAAGTAGCTATATATAGTAGGAAAAGTTGCAGTAGTAGTGACAGTTAAGGAAGTAGTAGTATTAGTGGTAAAGGTAGTAATAGTTAGTCTAGTAGTATTAGTCATAGTAAACGTAATAAAAGTCGCAGTAGTAGCAGCAGAAGCAGTAACAGCAGTAGTACTATTTAAATGCGTCTCTTCACAACAGACTGCGGCATCAAGATCGACATCGCCTTCCTACTTGACGGTTCGGGAAGCGTCAACTCATCTGATTTCAACCACATGCTGACCTTTGTCCAGAGCGTGGTCAACAAATTGGACATTGATGAAAATGTTGTTCAGGTATCGGCACTCGAGTTTTCAACGGAGATCGGAACAACCGTAACCTTCGACAGTTACTCGGACAAGACCGAACTTTTCTACAGTATAGCCGCCATAACGAAGGGGGATAGAGGAACGAATACCCATCTCGCTCTGGAGCAGCTCACCTCTACACTGTTCAACCCTGCTAAAGGTGATCACACAAAATACAGCAGCAACATTTCTAATTGTGTATGATGCTATGATAAGCAACGTAAGACGATCCCTTTTTAAATTTATTATCTTTAAGTTGCGGTTATATCATACTTCATTCAATATTTCATAACGACCTTTATCACTTCTTCTTATTCTTCTACAGCATGACCATATCGTTCTGATTGTTAAACACGAATGAATTGTTTAATAGGTGCCAGGCCGGACGCCAAGAAGGTCGCTATCTTGCTCACTGATGGGGCATCTCTTTATCCAATCAAAACCCAGATTGCTGCCAGTGGCGTGAGGGATGAGGGAATCACTGTCATTCCCGTGGGGGTGGGGGACGCAGACCAGACGGAGCTACACGGGATTGCCAGCAAGCCTAGCTGCACCCACGTCTACACACTGGCCTACTTCCAGGAGATCGATTCCTTGCTGTACAACATTATGGAAAGTTCTTGTTCAGGTATTTGATTTTTCATATTACCCCTCATTGTTTCACTGATGTTTTTCTTACTTTTCCCTTCTAAGACCTGTCCCCTTTTCTTTATTTTCGGGTTATTGACTCTCTCTGTTTTAATATCGAGTTTTATTTAATCTAGCAGAGCTTAAGTTAAGTCTTTAAAAACACGTTGGTCCACGTTTCACGAAAAACCCACATTTACCAGTCCAGATGAAACACCCTTCCCGGTCTCAAACATAGCTACATGTAACTTCCGCATTGCTGCTTTGTGCCAAAAATTGTGGTTAAAGTTTAGTCAGCTGATAAATGATTGGTTTGTGTCTAGTACGTTCATCTCCAGATCAATGATTGGTTTGAGTCTAGTACCTGCATCTCCTGCTTACTGATTAGTTTAGTCTAGTACCTTCATCTCTTGATTACAGATTGGTTTAACTCTAGTACCTTCATTTCCTGATTACTGATTGGTTTTAGTCTAGTACCTTCATCTCTTGATTACTGATTGGTTTTAGTCTAGTACCTTCATTTCCTGATTACTGATTGGTTTAGTCTAGTACCTTCATCTCTTGATTACTGATTGGTTTTAGTCTAGTACCTTCATTTCCTGATTACTGATTGGTTTAGTCTAGTACCTTCATCTCTTGATTACGGATTGGTTTTAGTCTAGTACCTTCATCTCTTGATTACGGATTGGTTTTAGTCTAGTACCTTCATCTCCTGATTACTGATTGGTTTAGTCTAGTACCTTCATTTCCTGATTACTGATTGGTTTTAGTCTAGTACCTTCATTTCCTGATTACTGATTGGTTTAGTCTAGTACCTTCATCTCCTGATTACTGATTGGTTTTAGTCTAGTACCTTCATCTCCTGTTTGCTGATTGGTTTGAGTCTAGTACCTTCATGTCCTGATTGCTGATTGGTTTTAGTCTAGTACCTTCATCTCCTGATTACTGATTGGTTTTAGTCTAGTACCTTCATGTCCTGATTGCTGATTGGTTTTAGTCTAGTACCTTCATCTCTTGATTACGGATTGGTTTTAGTCTAGTACCTTCATTTCCTGATTGCTGATTAGTTTAGTCTAGTACCTTCATCTCCTGATTACTGATTGGTTTAGTCTAGTACCTTCATTTCCTGATTACTGATTGGTTTTAGTCTAGTACCTTCATTTCCTGATTACTGATTGGTTTTAGTCTAGTACCTTCATCTCCTGTTTGCTGATTGGTTTGAGTCTAGTACCTTCATGTCCTGATTGCTGATTGGTTTTAGTCTAGTACCTTCATCTCTTGATTACGGATTGGTTTGAGTCTAGTACCTTCATTTCCTGATTACTGATTGGTTTAGTCTAGTACCTTCATCTCCTGATTACTGATTGGTTTAGTCTAGTACCTTCATTTCCTGATTACTGATTGGTTTAGTCTAGTACCTTCATTTCCTGATTACTGATTGGTTTTAGTCTAGTACCTTCATCTCCTGTTTGCTGATTGGTTTGAGTCTAGTACCTTCATGTCCTGATTGCTGATTGGTTTTAGTCTAGTACCTTCATCTCTTGATTACGGATTGGTTTTAGTCTAGTACCTTCATTTCCTGATTACTGATTGGTTTAGTCTAGTACCTTCATTTCCTGATTACTGATTGGTTTTAGTCTAGTACCTTCATCTCCTGTTTGCTGATTGGTTTGAGTCTAGTACCTTCATGTCCTGATTGCTGATTGGTTTTAGTCTAGTACCTTCATCTCCTGATTACTGATTGGTTTTAGTCTAGTACCTTCATGTCCTGATTGCTGATTGGTTTTAGTCTAGTACCTTCATCTCTTGATTACGGATTGGTTTTAGTCTAGTACCTTCATTTCCTGATTACTGATTGGTTTAGTCTAGTACCTTCATTTCCTGATTACTGATTGGTTTAGTCTAGTACCTTCATTTCCTGATTACTGATTGGTTTTAGTCTAGTACCTTCATCTCCTGTTTGCTGATTGGTTTGAGTCTAGTACCTTCATTTCCTGATTACTGATTGGTTTTAGTCTAGTACCTTCATCTCCTGATTACTGATTGGTTTAGTCTAGTACCTTCATCTCCTGATTACGGATTGGTTTTAGTCTAGTACCTTCATTTCCTGATTACTGATTGGTTTAGTCTAGTACCTTCATTTCCTGATTACTGATTGGTTTTAGTCTAGTACCTTCATCTCCTGTTTGCTGATTGGTTTGAGTCTAGTACCTTCATCTCCTGATTACTGATTGGTTTTAGTCTAGTACCTTCATCTCCTGTTTGCTGATTGGTTTGAGTCTAGTACCTTCATTTCCTGATTACTGATTGGTTTTAGTCTAGTACCTTCATCTCCTGATTACTGATTGGTTTAGTCTAGTACCTTCATCTCCTGATTACTGATTGGTTTTAGTCTAGTACCTTCATCTCTTGATTACTGATTGGTTTTAGTCTAGTACCTTCATTTCCTGATTACTGATTGGTTTTAGTCTAGTACCTTCATCTCCTGATTACTGATTGGTTTAGTCTAGTACCTTCATCTCTTGATTACTGATTGGTTTTAGTCTAGTACCTTCATCTCCTGATTACTGATTGGTTTTAGTCTAGTACCTTCATCTCCTGTTTGCTGATTGGTTTGAGTCTAGTACCTTCATCTCCTGTTTGCTGATTGGTTTGAGTCTAGTACCTTCATCTCCTGATTACTGACCGGTTGACTGGCAGTCGACCTTTATCAGTAGTTTTATTTTTGCAGTTCCTGATATTTTATGTAGCATATAGAATCCAGTTCATATCAAATATTGTTGGGTTTTTTTCACATCTTTACTCTCATGTAAAATTGGTGACGTTTTGCAGTGTTTTTGTTTTTACAAAACTTACAAACAATGTCAAACTTCCATTTCAGCCCCGACGTCACTTGCACCGGTGAGTGCAAACACAGCGACTACTCGAAAAATCCCTGAAAATAAAACATACAAAGAGACATTTGTTGTGCAGCCTCCGTTTGAGACCGGAAGCGGAAGTGGGTCGACAACGAGCGAAAATATCAAACTTCAACCGGCAGTGGTAAGACGTTTAGTACATATCTTTCCTTAAAGTAAAATTTTTAATAATCAAGATAATGAAATGAGGGTGTGTTCAAAATTTGAACATGATATTTATGAAAGATTCTTTAAAGTAAAAGTTATGCAACTTAGAATCGTTAGGCTAAAAGGTGAGAATGCAAACAAGCTAATATTTGCTTTTATAAGTAGACAATGAATGAAAATTTCAATTGAACTCCCGCAGAAAGCGGAAGTGACGTGCGGAAGTCTTGAGATATTTGTCTCGTATGACACACCTCGCCCTGGTCCAGCCTACAACGAGATTCACGTCACCGCAACTCCAGATCATCCATCCATCATCTACATGGAGAGTTCTGTTGACGGGAGACCACTCTATATCACTGTTGTCGCGTCACATGGTGTCTCGTCGGATGACGTAACTTCCTGTCTAGACGCTTCGTACAGCATAATGGTATCAAATCTTGAAGTCAGTAAGTACAATAATGATTTTACAATTTGTTTTGGGTTATCATCTACATGTGCACTGATGTCGTGGAATCGTTATCCTTTCATGTATTTGTTACCGTATTCTAGATTAAAGAGGTCCACAAAGTAGCCGAGGACTTGCATGCAGAAACCGAAATTGCTAAACAAAAGGATTTTAGCGATTAGTAAATTACTCAGTCCTCCATGGCTAAAGTGTTAGATTCCAGGCTTGTTTCCTAAGTAAGTGTTCTTCACATGGATATTCCATCACTGCATTACGTTCTATGGCAGTTTTTCGTCAATGAAAATGCAGATGGTAATACTTTTTTGGGAACTATGCCATCCATGTATATTTGGACAATAATAATTTGTTTAATTATTACAATATAAACATGTCATTAACCTAAAACCAATTATTAACTCAAAAACGTTATCAATTTTTATAAGCATTGTCTATCATTAATGTTTCTTTTCGTGTACTATTTTGATAAATAGATATGTACTTCGTGTTTCAGAGGCTGAGGTGTTATGTCGGGTTGGTCACGAGATCCGAAAATGCACGACCGATGATCTCCGATCAAGCGAGTTCAGCGAAAAGATATGTGATGGTACGTCAGTCTACTAGTAGATTTGGCAATAGTTGCATTGAGAAAACTCACCAATCTCCTTGCCACACAATATCTCCCCTAACTCGAGTCATGTCTGTCCTTGTAATCTCTGTCACAAGTGGAGCGCGCAAGGAGCCAGAGGGGACAGTCGTAGATGAAGCAGAGTATTTGATTTGATTGATTTAATGATATCTGTGTAGCAACTTTCCGACGAGAAGTAATGTTCACACAATTTTCTATTTGTAAAGTTGGAAGTTGAGTAGAATCTCTTGATTGAGAATTCTCAAAACGTTTGTACTTCGAATCATTTCCTAGAAATGCTAAGCAAGGATTTTGATAAAATGCAATTTATTTTAAAGGTCACAACACAAAGTGATTTTTAAAAAATTATGTTCCAAACATGTTCGTAAAAACAACGTTTGTCATTTTGAAAGTAACACGTAAGGGCAAGATAGATAGATAAGACATAGATAAACTCTTCAAAAAAAGAAACTTGACACTGACTTTCAAAGTTCAATATAAAGACCACAGATGCAAGTTAAACATTGAAATGAAAACTAAAACGCTGTTTGAAGATCTCTGTTCAGTAAATTTTATTCAGAATAAGCATGATCTTGAAATGCACAGGTGCACAAGTGTTTCAACATCACAGGGGTGCACAAATGTCAGTATCCGGTATGGCCACCATTGGCATTGATTATTGCTTGGCACCGACGACCCATGGATGCAATCAAGTTGTCAATCACAGCCTGTGGAATGTTCAGGCATTCGTGCTGAAGTGCTGCAAGAAGTCCTGGAAGTGTTTGGGGTGGTGGATTCCTGCTGCGCACGCGTCGATCCAGTTCGTCCCAGAGATGCTCAATTGGTGACAAATCTGGTGACCTGGCTGGCCATGGCAATGTCTGGACATTGTTACGCTGTAAAAAGTCTTGACAAACACGTGCAATATGTGGTTGAGCATTGTCCTGCTGAAACAGACCACCATGGACGTTGACGTGAGGAATAACGTAAGGCTGTAGGATCAAGTCCCTATACCTTACTCCTGTGAGGTTACCCACAACATGCACAAGGGGTGTCCTAACACCGTGACGAATCCCGGCCCACACCATGACACTGCTCGTCCATCACTTCGTCGAAGCAGAAAACGGGACTCATCAGTGAAGAGAACGGTTCTCCACCTTGCACGTGCCCATCTCATCCTCTGTTGACACCGCTGGAGACGTTCCGCCAGATGACGTTGCGTTAAAACAGGACGTCGAACCGGTCGTCGTGGAAAAAGTCCAGCCTCTCTCAGCCTGTTGCGTACCGTTTGGTCGGAAATTCGACGCAGGCCTGGTATCTGCGTTGTTGTTGACGTTGCTGTCCTGGTGCGTTCCCGAAGGTGGAGCAGTCGGATGTACCGATCTTGGGCCCGAGTAGTCACCCTTTGTCTGCCTGACCTTGGCCTATCATCAACGCTGTTTCGGGTGTTGAAACGGGTCCACAATTAAGAGTTGGTCTGTCTGGACACGCCAAAGTGTGTTGCAACATCTCGCTGCGTCGCTCCTGCTTGCAGTCTGCCAATAGCGTTGTTGCGTTGCGCTCTGTTCAGTCTTGGCATTCTTCAGGTCGCTGTACCGATGTTGTGTAGTCTGAATGAACAGCGGCTGATATGGCTTTTTATACCCCTAAAGCAGACGTGTCTGCATGTAAACCTTCATGATCCCATGCTGCACGTGCTTTGGCAGAAAATGCATTTGGACGAATCGCTCGTTTTCGTCCCTGAACACAACGTAAACTTTTTGCGCCATTGTTTTTGGTAAATTTACACTTTTGAGCAAGCCTTTCTTTAAATTACAGGTATGTATCATGAAAACAATTGACCCGTTTCGAAAAAATCAATTTCGCATGAATGTCAAGTTTCTTTTTTTGAAGAGTTTATAAGTACTGTTGCAAAGACTTGATAACAATTCGAAAGGCGACGCATCCAGTCATCATTGATACCTACAGCAAGTGTTATCTGAAGGGTTTTTTAGATGTAACTATACATATTGATACCTGAATCGATATTCTGATCCTTGAGTGAATTTCCGGTCAATTAACAGAACTTTTCGTGTTTCATCTTGTTTTGTAATAAACGTTACTTTTCTATAATAATCTTTCTGAATTAAAGGGTTTTAACATTTTTAATGAATTGATATATTAAAAAATAAGCTTCGTATGAAAGTCACTTTAATATTGATAATAAAAAACCCATCTCGGTTGACATTCAAGGGGAGGGGGCAGGAACTTGGTTTGTCATTGTAGGATGGGTTGTATAAGAGGTATATCGAGGCCAAATATTTTATTACGATATTATCATTCACTCCAGATTCTGAAATCAACAACCCGTGCACTGCTGGAACTGTCACCAAACACGAGCACCCATACGATATGACAAAATTCATCCAATGTGACGTCAGGGGCAAGATGTACATCACCGAGTGTCCGGACGACGAGACCTTTGACCTAAACACTGATATGTGCGGTAGCGAGGCTGTAGGCGGTAACCATGGCAACCAATTACCATCCTACGTAGACAGCCCATGCGTCCAGGAAAACATTGCTAATGGACTCTTTTACTTCCCGTACAACGATGACGAGTCCAAATACATCCAATGCGACTCTTTCGGCGCTGCATGGGTCAAATCCTGCCCAACAGGCCTAGTATGGTCCAAGAAAGATACAACCTGTATTAACCCCGCCCCTCCCAGCCGATGTGTCGACAAGGAAACTGGTACCATTGTTGCGCACCACGTTGCGCAGAAGTACATCGTGTGCGTACATGGGGCAGAAACGGAGAAAGCTTGTCCGCCGGGGACCGTCTTTGATTCGATGAACGGAAGATGTGGCAATCCCATACAAAGACGATGAACATTGAATACACTGATGCTGAGATAACATTCATTCAAAAAATTATATTCAAAATTTTGATCTTCGTTCGTGCCATATTTTTGGCAAATCTGAACACATTTTTTCGTAATAATTGATTGAAAATTCTGTCATTCAAATCTAACTTATTTCGTTTGTAAAAATAGCGCGAAAATAGTTCGACCTTAATTCAATGAGATTGGTATCTCTTACCGATAACCTTTACTTAAATGTCACAATTCAGTCTCAAATGAATTTGTTGAAAGCATCACTATAGCTCCAAAGAAAACGACCTCGCAAATGTGTCCCTGGACAATGATCTCGTTGTTTCTTTTTTATCTTCATGTTCAGTCTCTCTTTTTTCAGCTCAGTAACTTTTTGTGTCTGTAATGATTTCTCTTTGTAATAAACCTTTCATGCACTTATGAAGTTTATCTTTACTTATTTTCATTCTGACCTTTCCGCAAAGGAACCAGAATACAGCATTTGAAATATCTTGTGTAGATAAATACATACATACATAAAAATACTTATTTAGCGCTAAAACCATAAAAACGCCCCGGAAAGCTGTAATGAACACATGAACGAGTCAGGTAGTCAATCAAATGCAATATTAGAATAGTGTGTTTTAAGTCCGGATTTAAATTTCGGAAGTTTATCTATGTCTCTAAGGTTTTGAGGAAGGTGATTCCATAGAGAAGGGTGGGCGACTTGAAATGCGCGGTCACCAAATGTTTGAGTTCTGGATGATGGTACTTTAAGGAGATTACTGTCGGAAGATCTAATGCATCGTGCGGGGTCATAGATCTGAATGACAGCTATTAGATAGTATGTAATAACGGGTGAAAGAACTACATCAAATTCTCTTTTGAGATTTTTTTATAGATATTTTGGAATATTTAACCAACAATTTGCAAAATCTTGTCCAAGGTATTTCACAATTGGCAGTTTTGAAGATTCTGCTTGATGATTAATTTTAATCCCCCTGTTCAAACAATTTCAAGTGGAATATGACCTTTTAATTTAATTCATTTAGCATTACGGAAAATGATGTAGAATATTCATCAAATATTAAGTTATCAATTGTATGACTGATCAACACACCTGTATTATGCTACATCAATGCTTACCACACTAGCACAGCCGATGATAAGTTTCAATTATAGATTTAAAAAACAATAGATTCGCTTTTTTTGGTCAAACTGTCAATTTTAAAGAAAACCAAAAATTACCCCACAGAAAGAATCAACTTGACAATAATGTTCGGAAGATATCTAGACACAAAAGTATTCCGTCGATTGACTTTCCAACAAAATACCGCGAAAGAACTGTCTCTATGGTATCTTGAAGTTTTGATATAAACATGATTGAAATAATACAACAACCTGCATTACTGGTGTCTCACGCATATGATACTTTCTGTCCTTGGCAATTATACGATAAGTTGTTTTTTGCCCTTTCTCAAGCATGTAAAAGTAACTAATTTTAAAATGCCGCATCAGTTTTGAATTCAAATAGGATAAAATTTTAATTATTTCTAAGAGATTGCTAAATGAGATCATAATGCTTAAAATTTTACAAAAAATAGATTGATATACTTTAACTTATTTTTCTCTATAATGAAAAGAACTCCATTTGTTATTTGTTATGGGATCCGGAATAAATTTATAAACATTCGTTGTGGCGATTTTTCTTGGTTAACTGACAACTGCAATCACACAAATAAGCTCAAACTGTCTCTTAATTTGAAAAGCCGCTGCTGTAAAACCATTGTGTTCGTTGATGCTGTTTTTGATATCTTCATAACATTAGACTGACGATCAAAAGAAACTTGTCACCATTTTCTAAGAATATTTTAATACAACGAAAACAGATTGAAAGTTCGGATTTTGTGCCTCAAATAAATACACAACTCTGAAGCACTTACATTTGACGTTGTATAAATGCCAGAAGTCTACCGGGGTAAACATTTCCGTTCTCCAGGTGCTAATTATAATGTAAGCACGCCACTAAAGTCTTATAGAATGCGTTAATTAAGTACTAAAATGTCATTTTATGCTTAAAATGTCCCAAATAGAAGTGTCTGATCTATTACGATAACGTTTGATGACGTCATCTGAAGGCTGCTTAAGCCCCAATGCTATACGTAAATTGTTCATGTTCACTGTGGGAATGTATAGTTAAGACTTCATTTCTACGTTGTCACCGTCATGTGTTGTTTGCAATATGTGAAAATTTAGTTGTCAGCATATCTCAGCTGGGAATACCAAAAGCTCTGATTTCACGTGGACATGGTTTACTAGCACACGAGTGAACACCAACATGCCTCCAATTGCAATATGTCAGGCAGGCCAATAACGTCACTAACAGAAAACGTTAACGTTGGTCTACTTCAAGCAAATATAGGCCTTCGTACGGCTTCGAACCACTGGATTCTTCTGTTATGGTAGTGTTAGACTTCTGTCAGATTATACCGATAATGACCAACATCTATAATTATAAGTAGTTATTTTATGCCTGTGTCTAATGCCTACATTTTTATGACCAATTATCAACGTCACATGATGGCCAACTCATCACATTTTCCTTCAAAATACGTGGTAAATACGAAATTTTGATGTAACTTTCGCAGTTTCATATAAGAGATTGGCCAGTTTTGATCATCAGTTTTTGTTAATAATAGTTGCAAGCTGGAATGCAAGCTGGACTCTTCATTATCACATTTTACTCATTTTCAGAGTTGATATTGAAAAAATTATGTTCTTTAAATTGAATATCTACTAAATGGCTTACGTATCATAACTTATTCAAATTACTGAAATTTAATGTCTTACTTTGTTTGATAATTGATCTTTCAAAGGCGTGAAAGGAGTGTGAATATTTTATTACGTTCTAGTTAAAAACATCCTTGTAACTCTGATTGCATCAGACTCGTTTACTTTTTGAGAGGAACAAGATTTGAGAAATAATAATATCTTAAAAACTGTATCAATTTCAAATTTCACAAGAGGCTGCCATTAGGCTACTTACAAAAAGTAGTCGTTGACATATAAAGAAGAAGCATAAATAAAATCTATTCACAGTATCGTGCAATGCTCGTAAAATACAATGTATATACCGGTTATTTACCATTCCAAAATATAATCATAATACACCTATGATGTGATGAAACAAACCTTTGAAAGTTAAACGACGTCGGTGAAAAAAAACATTTACAAACATTTCTAGAGTTTTGCTTTGACAATAAGATAAACTTCAGCTACAAAATCCTATTAGAAAACCGTGCGTCTCGACTTTTTAAAATGAAGCTCAGTCAAACTTTTCTTACAAAACAGTCCTTGCAATTAAATCTGTTCACAGTCTTTTGACTTTCTGCACAGTTTACAAAATTTTTCTAACGATTTTATAGGTAAGGTCGCCATTCAACCATAAATGCTTTTTGGCAAATTGAAGGCGTTGGTTTGCTGTCTTGTTTGATATCTCCTTCCAGTTCTTATACGAATTACCCATCAACGGTCCCTTAATCATAGGCACTGGTAGGAATAGCCCATTTCTTTAATTTAGCATAACTATCTTCTGACATCACTGGCCGATGTGGTATTTCCGGTAGGAGTTGTCTCCCATGGTATTCAGGTTCAGGGGATTGTCTCCCCCGGTACTCGGGTGAGGGTGGATGTCTAGAATTGTATTCTTTGGGCTCCAGTTTTTCAACTGGTTTTGGAGTTGCAGGTCGTTCTTTTGGCACTTCCGGTGTTCTCGTACGTGGAGTCTTTACTTCAATCCTGAACACTTCCTGGGGACGGTCCTGGCGATGTGGCTGCGATGCAAAAAGCACGTGTACCTTAAAACAAGAAAGATTAGCAATCAAACGAACACAAATTGCCCCTTGTGTACAAAATGTGACATGAATCATAATGCGTCATCGTTATAACAGGGTTCCGATAAATCTCATTTCACATCCAATAAGTATGTGTAAACAAGGATGCACATGCAAATTCATATACATTCTAAAACATAAGTCGTGTTATTGCTTCTTCACTCACATGTAGAACGACGCAACTTAATTACAAACTGTTGAAATTAAGAACAGAGTAGCCGAATGTACTCGTACCCTTTGTCTTTTCGTCAGTAATTTCTTTAAGGCAAATTGAGAATTTAAGCAATTTGATTATTATGTCCTTTTTGGATCTTAAATATGCCTTGTGATTAAAAACAGACCAAAAATATAGACAGTACATTAGTTAAACATTACTTTTCTCTTTTTATCATTAAAAAAAGTTTAAACACAGACAAAAAGTTTCAGTGATATTCAAAAAGTGGATATGTTATATATGAATGTTTATTCAGTAGGAAGTTGCATACACATTAAATAAATCAACAGTTAAATTGTGCAACAAAATATAAACGTAGTTCAAGTAGACAGAATCGGACAAAACTTGGTTTCGTCTAACGTATTTACCTTTGTGAGTTGAACAGAGGAGCAACAACAACACATCGCAGCGCTAACAATAGCGAGAACCAGTTCAAGCAGAGCGAGGAAGGTAACCAGTAGAGGAATCAACCAGCGGTAATCAGAAGGCAGCAACTCGTGGCGCTGTGGATGCAAAAACAAGTTATCATCGTTAGGTGGTCACCTACGGGAAGAAAAAGTACGGTATGATTAAAACTATGACATGTTAAAAATCTCGTGTCACTGTGACATAAAACGTATCATTATCATTGTTATGCGACGCAATTATTATGGAAATACCGGTAGTAAAGACAAGGTCAGGTTCACTCTATGACTATTTGTAACAACCCATGTCACTGTAGATACGCAAAATGGTCATATTGTCACCGTTAGATGATCATGTGTATACAGTAGCTTAGGTGAGGCTCACATTACAAGTTGTGATCACCGCAATGCATAGCCACCTTCTCCCTGCAATTATACTAGCAGCCGTGATTTAAGTGATAAACTATTGAAAACGGCGTTAAATCCCCAATCACCTCACCTCACCTCGCAACAACTTGTAACAATTCAAGGCGTTAAAACACCTATTGAATTTAAGATAGGTACGGGGCGTCCAAGAGATGAAACCAGTCAGTTTTGGATGGTAATGTGAAACAACAACGGAAAGCACAGTTAAGGTCAAATACGACTAGTTGTAAAAACCTGTAGCGCTGAGGAAAGATACTGATATTAAACTTATGAAATTGTTAGATAGGGGTCCCACTACGACGTGTAAAATGTCCTTGTAGTATTGTACTGAACAGAAAGGCTTCATAACTCTTATAACGTCCTCGTAACGTAATTACCTGGCTATACCAAACCATGACGTAAATAGTACGTTGTAAGATCATCATAGTTACATAAGAAGATGAGACGAATGGACTCACTAGAAGGGCTTCATAAGCAGCAACACCGACACAGGCAGGGCTGAACACAGCGGCACACAGCACGCTGAGAGTTAGGAATGTGTTCCTCTGAAGAATGAAGAAGGAATAAAGTAATAAACTTTGAATGAAATAATGTCTTTGACGGGCATTACAATTTATGCGTAAACGTGTTTAGGATGATCTTTGTATTCAATATTTTCTAACCTTGCAGGAATGTCTCTTATGAGGGCCTTAATTCGAGAAATAACGACAGTTGCAGAACCTCTGCACATCTAAATGAGAATGAGTTGCAAAGGTAATGGCATTGTAGGAACATCTGAATCAGACTTACGAAGAAAAGAAGACTGTGAGAGCGCATGCGGGAAACACACGTGCCAATAGATCCGGTGATGATGAACTAGAAGAAAATCCAAGATTATGTTCGGGGTGAAACTTCTTGTCAAGGAACCTTTACTTATTATTCATTATTTACAGTTATTTCGAAACATTGCTCTAATTTGAAATAAAAACCTAGATAGGTAATTTAACCATGTTCCTACAGGTTCAGAAAAAAGCAAAGGTTTCTCCATTTGTCATATGTGACATCTAGAAAAGTGACAGTTGTAAATAACCAAATGGGATTTTATTGAGCAAAGAAACAGCTGTAAAGAAGACACGGGAGCTTATCTCGACTAGCATAGTGTCCGCCATCACCGGAAGTTGGTAACCAGGACGACTGCCGCAGGGTTTTACTGTTTTGCTCAGATGAAACTGAAACATCCATATCGCTATCTAGCACTGTTAAAGGGCCTGCTCTATCGAGACACTTTTAGGGTACATTACTCTCAGTAATGAAGGTATAGTCGCAACACAATCCCCGAGTGTATAAAACATGAGTCGAAAGAAAATGTTTTTGTTGTTTAACTATGATTTATGAATATGAAAACCCCTAGCGCACATCCATTCGAATAGCGAAAAGACCCAATGAGAAATGAAGCCATTCGCTTCTTTATGGGGTAAATTTTGATACGGATATTTTAATTGATATAGTCATTAAACAATGTTTGAAAGGGCAGGTCATTCTGTAAATAGATCGTTTATCATTACGAAGTTAATAAAATTACTACGTTTTTATTATCTAACATAATTCTTATAGATTCTGATCCAAATGTTTGCGTGCACTAAACGTAATCTTATAAAGTTTGAAACTAACGACAGTTTAGTTTCCCACTTGATACTAACCCACATCCCGCACCACAGCGGACAGGAAGCAATCGTCAAGGTCACAATGGTTTCATACGTCACTTCCGTCAGAGGGTTGACATTGTATACCGCACGTTCTTGATCACGTGGTATCAAGGTCAAGGCTAAATCAAAAGCTCCAAGCACCACACAAAACACTCCAACACCAGTTTGCACGGACCCAAGGACTCGCAAACCCGAGTATGGAAACTTGTCGTTCTGCTTGCTATCAACGCCTTGCACCTCCATAGGTCAAGGTCACACATAGGGTAAAGGTCAACTATAGAAGAGCTGCATCTAAAAATGAAAATTTAGTACTATTCATGTCATCATGAGAATTAGTATAAAAGTTACAGCTTATTAATTCCATTTGAAATGAGAAAATCAAAGTTAATAACTTTTTAAATATTTTCATGAAGCCATAAACCGACATCCCAGACAAATTTCTCTAAATGACTTATACGTCAACAATGCAATGGAATCGAGATCATGTAAATTATATCAACATTCACGTCGCATAAAGAGACACCAACAACATCAAGAATCAAGTGGAGGAATTTATTCACATTGGAATTTCAGCGCAAATGCATATGCGTTCTGAAACGGAGATAAAAAAAATAGTTACCAGTTTTTCCAAGTTATATTTTTCTTTTCGTTTGTACGACAATTTTGGATGAAGGTTCATTTTCTATTTTCATATTCTCCATTATTTGTATTTTCTTTTCGGCATTATCATTCGTCCGTAAAAGCAAAGCTAGCACTTTTAGTTCTGAAGAAAACGAAGAAAGCACATCACTTTACCCGTCTCGAAAGGTTCATCGAAAAGCAATCGCTTGTCATTAACAGTACGCGGATATATTAAGTCCACGGCAACACAAACTGTATATAACATTCGAGAAAGTGAAGGTTTGTTCCCAAATCCCAAAATGCTGAACTGTTTAGTGCTTTTGTTGTGAAGCTGATGTGGAAAAACTTAATAAATGGTTGAAATACAAATATATGCATACATGGTCCGCACTAGAGAATTTCGGGTGTGCCTTCATTGGACAATACCAGAGCCTTTGTATCAATGTATCGACTTTAAGTAGCGTAATTTTAAAAGCAGTTTATGATAAATCACGTGTCAGATGGATTTCAATCTTTAAGAGGGAGGTTAAGTCAACTCCCACATTTCGAGCTTTCATACTTAATAACAATACCGTTGTCAGACAGATAAACCGCTGCAATTTTCGACGAGGAAAAGTGACTTTAACTCGTATTAGTAGCCGGGATATCTGGTTCTCTTTCGGGATGTTGTGAAACTTAGGTGTTGAAGTCGTTTATAGTTAATGACCTCAGAGCTATAAAGATTTAGTTGTTTAGTGTCTGTGTGTCACAAAGGAATGTAGCCTCCTTCAACAGTCAATTTACAATTACACTCGACTTTATGAACGATTTCTTTTACTTTGTTGTTTATAGCTTTAAATACAGCGTGTGAAACAACGACGACCATACTGATAATAATGGTGACGACGACGACAATAATGATGATGACGATAACGAGATTAATGATTATAATAATAACCACATGTATACATGATTATTTTACTTTAGGCCATGAGGCCGTGATTACAAATAAACATTAATTTCACATTATGATAATTATAATAATAAATGTCCTTGATAATATTGATTATGACGATAATGATGTTGACGTTGATGACGACGACGACGATTTTGATGATGATAGAATTCGTAATTAGCAAAAGTCGTTTGGTAAAGTAACTAAAACAGTTTTTAAAAATTTGATAAAATTGTGTTTGCCAAGAAAACTATCAATCTAAGAAATACGTCAACGTCACGAGACAGCTATTTCAGCTGTGAATTTCATCAGGACATTGAAGGAGACAGAGAGAAAGATAATGACATTTTGGACATGTCAAACAACAAGGCACTTGACAGTGTAACATCCAACTGTGTATGGTAACAGCGGGGCAAACAGTGGAGATCGAGATAGACACGAATACTTTTTATTGACATGTTTCTTCTCAAGCTACCACATACACGAGAGCATATCGTGCCTTTAAAGGGGCGGTAGCACATTATTTCAGATAGATGAAGAGATCTGACGAAAATAAAGTTTCCAATTGCAAGACAATGTTTTTAATCATGAGTAGCTGTGTTAGACGTACGTTACTAAATCGGTGAAGTGATGGAAATCCACTTCCCTACCTGAAATGATTAAAAGGTGTTTACGCAAAAAATGGCAAACAGTGATTTTTGCTTAAAAATTGCCAATGATTGTTTGCCCCTTTAGAAAGTGGTAGGAAATACAGTTTGATAGATACTTAAGCTCTTAAAATTTTAAATGTTTAAAAACAGGGATCTAAACATCTTGAAAACATTGACAAGATGCGAAATGCTATTTCATCTTATTTAACGTGGCAGGTGTTTATATTTAAGATATCCTATCTTTATTCTAACGCCCAACATGATGCAGGAATTCAAGCTTACACAAATTATGAAATCTTAACAATAGCCACTATTTTATTTGATTTAATTCATTGTATTTATTCATGAATATACAAGCATGTAAACCGCTGTGATTCAATCAAAGGTTGAATGTTGATTAACTTTTCGATCAACATACTTCAACTGTGATATCAATTGAGACACGGGGGTTTTCAATAAAAAGGAGACGCAATTATAGTGTCACAGATTCATTCTAATATAAACATAAAGCGACGCTTCTCTAGGAACTTTTTCCGTGGAAGTCTGCAGAATTGTGTGTTAGATTGTATATTCAGTGGAGTCTATCTGGATGCTAATGCGACAACGCATGGACTCTTTCGCCAGTGTCTCCAAATTTAGTGACACTCTGCTAAAATTTCACATATTATAAAAATTGCACATCCATTTAAAATGATAACATGAAAAAATCTTAGTTGTAAACGGGTTACTTAATATTGTTCTAAAATATAGCTTTTCATCATTTCACGTAAAGGAAAAAACTAAAGGGTGGATCCTCTTTGAGCCCGTGGAATTGCACCTTTATATGGACACCGGATTGAACAATGATAACATTTACATCAAACCTCTAATAAAGTACATGTGTAAGGCACGAACAATGGCTGAGGAACATCACGTGAAAACATTCCTTTAACTGAATAAATAAATGAAAATGTAAATGAACGAGTATATGAATATTGAAATAAATAATGAAACGAATTAAATGAAACGAGTATAAACAAAACTGCAATGAATAACTAAAATGCTGAATGAATGAAAATAATGAAAGAGAAAGATAAAAATAACCTAAAAATATAAATAAATTTTGAATGAATCCATGATATTTCATTGTAAAATGAGTGAATAGATGAATGTAAAAAGGAAAAAGTGAATGGAATACTATATAAATGAAGGAATGTGCAATTAAACGAATACATACATTGATCTATGCATGAACAAATTAACGATCGAATGATTGAACGATTAAAAATGTTTAAACGAATAAACGAGAGGATCGGGTAGATGAATAGATAATTGAACTACTCACAAGCAGGTTTTCGTGGCATATCAGTTCACCAATTCCTTATGTAACTAAACCCTCTAGTGTGTAAGTGACGCCTCAATCACCTTCCTGATAGTAAGGTTAATGGTTTTGTTTAGACAAATTTACATTTATCATAATGGCGTTTTCATGTCATAAAACGAAGTGGCGTGTTTACATGTTTATAGCACGCAATGTGAATTTAAATGTCGTAGGACTTACCTACACATAAAGGAGGTGAATTTTTGGGTCGAATGGTTTAACCCCGGTGTTAAATCACCCCCAGCGGAGTGCCTTTCTCACACCAGCGGTAAAACCTTTGTGTTGACAATTGTAGACAGACTCGTTCCTGCATGCTCATTGTTTATTGGTTGGATTTATTCAGATGATAAAGTGTGACTTATTTGTCTTGATAAAGTTTAACTTGTGAACACCAAAATGCTGTATGATCTCATGTACAACTGACTCTTGGCCCCTTTACTGAATAAACTCTTTCTTTTTCACTTATTTATTGAAATGTAGACGAACTGTTATCAACATTATCCAGCTATTCCATTCGT
Organism: Phorcus lineatus; assembly: GCA_921293015.1. Classification (NCBI taxonomy): domain Eukaryota; kingdom Metazoa; phylum Mollusca; class Gastropoda; order Trochida; family Trochidae; genus Phorcus; species Phorcus lineatus. The sequence goes on along the minus strand of OV121098.1, from coordinate 16,838,962 downwards.
TTCTAGACTATCTTTGCACTAAAAGTATGTACACAATTTTTTGGTTTTATCGCAATCAATTTCGAAAATGTTTTGCTAAATTAACTTCAAAATGACCGAGTTATTTGTTAAGGTAAATTCCAATTCATTAAAAGCGATTTATTTACCATTTACTTCAAACTGTCAAATAATGACACTAAACCAAACCGACCGAATCCAATATAACATAAGTTTAGTGTTTGGTAATGTTTATAAAACAAATCTATGAATTCATTATTAGCTGTCTGAAGGGGGAATACATGTACAATTTTATTTGAGTCATCAAGGTTTATCAATGCTCTTGAACCATGTTTGTATGTATACACTATAACTCTATGTTAAAAACAAAGCAAATATAATACTTTATTCATATTAATAAATTAACTTTCTTTGTATAAATCAATATTTTTAATTCTACGGTTATTGTAGAAGTAATATTTGCAGGCTTTAGGTTTTTCAAAGACTTATTAACATTACATTGATTCTAAGGCACACATAAATAAACGCTCAAATAATAGTTTTCAATTCTCAAACCCAAAGAGGAAATTTAAATAATTTCTTCTTAGAATATTTTTTACATGTAGATAAATATCTGGGCTATAAACGACAAATCCTTATTAGTTGCAGCTAGAATAAGTTGTCCAATGAGCGACGTCCGATGTTTTAAAACTGAGCATTTGAACAGTTTTTTAAACAGTTGAGATAACTGGAATTATAATAACCGTGCGCTGCGCACATTTTTCTGAAAAGCCGGAAGTGAGTCTAAGCTGTAACTCAATATTTGATTGCATAATGATATTGACGATAGTAAACCTAAAAGCACTGGCATATTTTGAAAGAATCATTTTATTACGTTATATAAAGTAGAAGTTTTGTCTCGATTGTACGTTGGGAGAGAAGGACCCCATTCCCAAATATAAATGTTTTATACACGAGACTGCATACTGTTTTTACAAATTTTTATCATTATATTAGTTTGGATTTTGCTTTATACTTGACCATGTGACACGTTTATGGAATGTATTTCCTCTTCTTTTTCATATTTTTCTTCTCTCTTTTACTACATACTTTCGGAAAAATGAAAACACATTTTATCTCTAAAACCTATGCATGCACACGGTAACGTAGCACTGATTTCCGTAACTGCAATGAAAAACATTTTTTCAAATCCCTTTCTTCAACGTCATTGTGGTATATAAATCATTGACAGAATGATCATAATAATGGATAGCTGTTATATAGCGCATTATCTGAAACATCTGACAAGCTGACATATTTGTCGCTAGGCGGTCACCTACAAACTACCACATATGGTTAAAATGTACTGTATAGAGGATAATAAACGACCTTCCATTTAGTAGTATTTTTATTAAACGAGTCAATGACTAAGTATAAAAACGAGGGAGAGTTGGTTGGTAGTGTTTAGATGTCAGGTACTATCTTACATGAAAATAGGACTTCTATTTTCGGTTTCTGATCTATGATACATAAGGTATAGGATATCTTAAAGTTTTGTGAGTTTTGTGGTGAATAGCGTTGTGTAATATAAAGCTCACCAGGGTCATTCGTTAAGGTTGTAACGTAAGCTCCATCGCTTGGTTCTTTTGGCTCAAAATGGGTTGGGTACAAAGTATATGTATATGTAAATGGTAGAATCTAATGAATGTGTTTAAGAGAACTCATGAAAATGTAGTTTAAATATATCTACATATATCCATTGTCAAAAATAGATAATAATCATAACTCTAATATTCTAAGTTACATGTATATATACTTTTCATATGTTAATTTTACATCTACATGTTTCAAAGGATGATTGCATTTTGTATTTAAAATGTTAAATTCAATATATTTGAAATATATCAAATTCATTACAATAACGAAACAAAAATTTATCATCACACAGTTCAAATATCAATAACTTTATGTAACATAAAATCAGTCTGATCAAAATCGATATTAACATGTTATTTAAACGAAATCACTTGAATACGCCTTCAAGCAACACATACTGTTCATTGCACAGCCTCTTATCTTTCTAATACCTTCTCGTTAAAAATTGAATACTTCACCCACGGAAAAAATAGAATCCTATATGAGATAATCTATCTATTCAGTACTAGTATTCATACAAAATGCCTCAAGCTTCGTCGCATGCTGCCGTAACTTAAAGAGCCACTCCGTGATTTTCATAACATATAATTTACCTTTGACACGAACCTAAATGTCGTATGTGGTGATATCAAATTAAAAAATCTTAACTTTTCATGTCCAAAAGACATATATGTGACAAATACCGGTTTTCCATGAAAATCGAAAAACAGCCCTATAAATGCACAGAGGTGTAAATATCACGTCCAATATACATGGATACTAGTTATATAACCTAACAAACGCTATGAACTCTTAACTGCTCTCCTGCCTGTTTTAGAAAAGTCTTCAAAATAATGTTTGACTGTTTGACGCGCGCCACCGTCCGGTTTTCGATCATTATTGCGACGTTGATCTTCATATTGTCACTGTAAAAAACCCCAATAAGTTTTAAAATGTTTCTTTTCGGTAACAGTCGATACTTCGCTATCAAATGACACCATTGATTAAGTTTGGCATATATGACTCCATCAACTCACGGAGTGGCTCTTTAAAGAGAGACTTCTATCTACCTTACACAACCGATAGATCGCTCTCTTTTCTACAGCTGGATGTATCAAACTCAAAATAAAAAAAGTTCATATAAGTCTAATGATTAATCACATATGATAGGCCTACTGAGTGTGTACAATGTAAATAAGTTAGTGGTGCATTTTCTGACAGAATCGAACATTTTAAAAAATATTTCCGACATGGCTCTCATTGTTAAAACTCATGCTAACATCTTCAGCACTTCATTTGGTTAAATGCATCGCTTAGAAATATTTAGGACAATTACATGGTCACTGAAGAATTTTAATATTATGATTACAAATGATATATACAGTAGTCCATATTGTCTATGCCAAGATATGATAAGAATACACATGTTAAACACTTATCATATAAGCGGTGCATAAGTCTACACCTATTCGTGTATACCAACAGGGTTATAAAATATAATAAACATGCAGCAGAACAGAAACATTATCAAATTTGTAACCCCTTTGCCACTTTATAATCACTTATATATTACACACATGATAAGAAAAGAAGAGTAGATCATTAATACACTTGACCGATTTTTGGATTTACATTTACACATCATTGGTACAAACTTGTATCCTTAAAAACTTACCTTCAAGTTCATGATCGTAGATAAATGACCTTTACTGTTCAAAGAAAGTTCTGTGTGTGTCTCCCAATAAAGCAATGACTTGATATATTCTATAACCTTTCTTGTGACAGTGAGTAAATTTAGGACATAGGGTGGCAAACATTCTCCAAAATATCTTCATTTATCATATGCGACATGAGACTAAGCACTTGAACAATGTTATCAACTTGTACACATGAGTCCGCCACTCGTTAATTTCGCGCCTGTAGAGTTATGGGAAGAAGTGGTTTTTGACAGGTTTCTCTCTTGAAACTTGCTTAATGCTTTGAATGAAAGACTATATTTGATAAATGCCTTGTTTACCTTCACTACATAAAATATCTTGTAGGGGTATAATCTTTTACTCACATTCATTCAGTTGCATTCTTGGCGGATGCATGTTGTGTAATTTAATTATAGAATGACGCATAGTTTCGGCGATTTTGATTCGACCAGAGCCAAAAACTACAAAAAACTATTTCTCGATAAGGCTAAAATCGTGCCTACTGCATTCATACCTTGTGAAGTCACACTCCTGATTTTAAGCTTGTCTCAATTAAAAATCAAACTTACAAATACTTCAAATATTCTTGTATTTCCTCGTAGGATGTTTAAAGGTGCTGTTGCACGCTTTTGAAAGTAAATATCAATTTACAGGGGCATACTGGCCTTCTAAAGTCACCACTACCTTTTCATCGTCAACGTGGTAGAGGACAATTAATAAGAGTCGGTTATGTACAGAAATGGAAATCTGCCTGTTGCAAATAAGCTCATGATCAGCTGTTAATGAATACTAATTTTGGATCTACATATTAACCTACATGTACAACACAGGAAGATCCCTATATCGCGCTGTACATGTGACTAAAACTATTTCTGCTGTACATTTTTGTCAATGTTTTTGAATGAATCATGACGGCTAATTTCTTTGTCTTCAGATTTGAATTTTGCTAATAATCGATTTTTGTGGATTTATTCGAAAGTTCCGTTATTTTCATAAATTGATTCTCGAATCGATCGAAGCGCATGCATATTTTTCAAATTACTGACAAACATTGTACATACAGTACCTTTCTTGAAAGGTATATCAATTGCAGAAATGCGTTTCTTTGCTTTTAAGGTAGTGTAGCACTTTGAAAAAAGAATATTTCTTCACCAAATTTCCATCATTTAAACTCAGTCTGTAATCAGCCATTTTAGTGTGAACATATCTTAATAAAACGAGCTAAGGAAACTGGGAACATTCGTTAAAGACATCCAACATTCATTCAAGTTTTTTTTCCAATTGGGGACTATAGTCGGAGAGGTACGTTAAAGATCCATTTAAAAATAAATCGGTGGATGAACTCCACAGGAAGAGTCGGCTGCTTGAGCATATTTGTGGGTGTGGTTTCACTCGTTTTGTTTATAAATGCCTTCTTAAAAATATTGGGTTTTAAGAGCAGTCAGTAGTGTTTATCAGGTTTTTGTACACTAAGTTAAAAACTCATTTGAAAAAAAATGTCAACACAGCTTCTTCACATGTTGTCACGTAACAAACCGAGCTTAGGGTTCACAAATTGACTGACTTTTCATTTGAAAATGCAATGGTAGTATATAAGATATTTGAAAGTGAATAAACCAAAATAATTATTTATATAAACAATTTTGCCGGTTTGTACTTGTGCTTTGTGTTTGTGCTGAAAACAATCGGATGATTAAAACTTATAAGAGCTCATTCATATGAAAGGTCATCATGTGTCATGTTAACTCGGACACATTTGAAAGATTGGATCGGTTTGAAATGGCGGCTGAACCGTGTAGCGTTACTAGCTAGAATTGTTGATTAACGAAAGATTATCAAAGTTCATGTAATGAGTAATGTTTGGCGGTCTTGATTTTGATTGTTTGTTCGCTTGATCTCATGTGTTCGTTTTCAAGCGGCAATAAAATCTCAAAACATGTCATGGCTGACTGGTCTGAAAGAGCGAGTGAGTTTGAAAGTGTCGGAGACATAGCATTTAGCTGGCATCACGCTGATCACTATTCAGCGAATTGCACTTACATTCAATTATATAAAGGAAATATGCTTCCTCTTTCCAGTCAAAAGTGCAAGAGTTTGAACATTAAATATTAAACCTTAAAACCTGTTTTCACTTCAGAAACTATACAGGGTAGAAATGATAAAGTTCGTTCTAACACGAATGTGTTTTGAAGTATGTTTGAACAATTGTGATGGATACACTTGTTCAAATTATCTCCATACTTAACGCAAGTTCTTTAGTGTCCTCTGTTGCAAGTATAGCCATTTCTGTGCTAGTGAAATAGAACCGTGCTTGTTTGTAACCAATTACTTATACAATCAGCGACATTGTTTCACTTGTTTGATTTCCTTCACCTGTGAGATGGCCATATATTTCTTGTAGGTCAGAAGTTGTCAAATACAACACGATATTTGTCACGTATGACGGATGTGATTTATTGTTAGGGTATTTCTAAAGAAATTACGTCGCACTTGTGATATATGACACATGGAAGATACAGCTGAATTACCCGGATTGGAGAGAATTGACAAAATTATGCTTTGCTACTTTGCTACGATAATATTTATTCTTCCGCGTAAGTGAATTTGGAATGCTTCTAATGTATTTGAGATAGTCAAATCTAGAATATTGAATAAAAAAGCGCGATGGATTCCTAGAGTTCATTTCTAACATTATCTATTATTAATTTCATATTTCTAATGATATATTTTTATATAGAACTCTCTTCCTAAATAACCTTTTGGAAGTAGGCCGGAACAGTAGGTAAAAACTTTGTTAAGTCTGTGATAGAAAGGAAACATACCAAGATTAACAATTGAACACAGGGACGGACTACTGATATGCGACATTAAAGAGCGACTCTATCTCATTAGGCGAATTTGATGCAATGTTCATAGCGACTAATGTTTAGCTTGGGTCACTTGTTACAGATAAATGGGTAACGACTCTGAGAAAAGTAAAAGAGGACGCCCGACGGCCAAAACGCAACGTTGGCTTTGTCACACTTTCTGACTTCATTGAAGAAAATAGTTTTTCTAAGTTACCGCAGTATTCCTCCAGTGGGCGCAATATTACATGGAAGTGACCAATGGTACGTTTGACTGAGAATTATTATACTTAAATAATAATAGATTTAGGTTATAAACTTTTTGACGTGATACTATCATTCATGGAGCGCGTCATACATCTCAAAAGGAATCATTCAAGGAATATCCCTCGATGCAGGAAGTTCATTGTGTAATATTCCTCTTCATATCATTTTGTTTCAACGGTAAGATTATTGGTCTTTGTTTAAAGTCAAAATGTTTCCTAACTATCACATTTGAATACTTAATCAAAAGTAAATCTTCAGGTTGCAAATGTTGAGGCGTACCCGTCGAACCCGTCTACTGCCTACTCCATAAGTCTTATTTTGGATTATGAAAATTTCATGGTCGCTTCTGTTGATATTCCCCCTTCCCCTTGTGGTTAATTCAAGGTTATTAGGATATTTGGCGGTATAGAGACTGGATAAAACGCGTAGGAGATATTAAGAATAAAAGATGCCTGCCCTCGAGGTTGGTCTGCGTGTCTACGTACCTATGGTTTACCAATTCAATAAAAAGGAAATATATATGATCTCAAAGAGCCACTCCGTGATTTTCATAACATATTATTTACCTTTGATACGAACCTAAATGTCATATGTGGTGATATAAAATCAAAACATCTTCACATTTCATGTCCTAAAGACATATATATGACAAATACTGGTTTTCCATGAAAATTTAAAAACAGCCTTATAAATGCACAGAGGTGTAGATATATAGTCCAATGTACAGGGATACTAGTTATATAACCTAACAAACACTATCAACTCCTAACTGCCCTCCTGGCTGTTTTAGCTAAGTCTCCAAAGTTACGTTTGACTATTTGACGCGCGCCACTGTCCGGTTTTCGATCATAATTGCGTCGTTCTACCTTCATATTGTCACAGTCAAAAACCAATAAGTTTTAAAATGTGTCTTTTTGGTTACAGTCGATACTTTGCGATCAAATGACACCATTGATTAATTTTGGCATATATGACTCCAACAACTCACAGAGTGGCTCTTCAAGTGAAGCCAGGCATTAAATGCTACGAATAGTGAAGGTTTCGATAGGACATGACAAGTTTTTTAAAGATCTAAAGATTAATCATTTCTAAATTGTTGGATATTCCACCGCTGCATAGACTTTATCGTCAATAATGTGTCAAATTAAAAATTAAGTTTTGACAATTTTTTATCATTTCATGTCATAACAAAACTCCGGAATGACATAGACATGACAAGCCCCTTGTAATTGAAACCTATATTCAATGTATCGCTGTTTGATGGCGAATCCGGGATGTCTAAAATTATTGGATAAGTGTACCTGTACCATGATGCAAATCACTTCTCTAAACATACAACATTACGATAAACACAGGTTCACATATAGATCTTATCATTAAAAGATAAAGGTAAACACAAAAGCAAGTGTACATCAAATTTGAACCTTAATCTTCGAGAAACGTGCTAATCTCGTGTCAAGCAGTAAGTATTTCCTTTGTTATTACTCATTAAATACCAGATTATGGGTGATATCAAGTGATTTTTCACAATTATCATTAATGGTGCAACTATTGATACCAAGCGTCATTATAGTGTAAATAAAAGCTTATTCATACAAGAGACTCCTGTCTGGTCGCGTACATTCCTTAGACATGAGCGGCCCTGACTGATCTTGGAATCCTGTACCATCGCTTGTGGAAAATCTGCAAATTTATTTAGAATATACATTTTAGCGAAATCTGAAAGCCACGACTGCAACCATTAGAGCATAGATGGTATGACAAGATACAAGCCCCTTGACAAACGTTTATTGATGGTGTCATTTTATCGATACGTTCTGACGGCTGATGAAAAGTAACATATATATTGCACATCGGTTAAGTAAAGTGTAGTATGTACAGAGTGCAAAAATAGCAAGTCGCGATTACGTTTTTTTTTAATTTTGACTCTAGTGATTTCAACGGCACTCACATAAGAGATAATTTTCACATCAGTTTTCATTGAAAACTAACAAATGTCATTCATGCTAAATTGAATCTCTTTCGAATAAAAGAACATGAAATATAAATAAAACCATTTTTGCTTGATCAATCATCTCATTTCGTCACGATCCCTTTCATAAGCTGCTCTTTCACTAAGTCTACATCACAACGCGAACTTTTGAAAATCCAAAACCACTGTTTGAACTTTTAAGCTCTCTTCATTTTTTGCACTGTTTCCGGGATTTCCACGGATATGTGAGGGTTTTTTTTAATTATGCACTGTTGGCGGAATTTTGACGGAAAAGTGATTTTGAATTATTATCATCATGAGGCTTTTTCGCGTATGAATTTAAAATAAAATGTATGAAAATCACGGCGTTTATATTAATTACATGTTGATATATAATTTCTCTGCCGAAGATAGGGTCTGTGAAAGGGACATGACCTACAGACCTCCAATATAGAGTCCACCACTATGGTTTACCAAAACAGGCGTGGAAAGCTTTATGTTGGTGATGTTCTTTTAAGAAACTAAATGGAATACGTTGCATTTGATACAATACAATGATACATAATGACTGATGATTATCCTTAATGTGAGGCAGTTCAGTCCAGTCTATCACTGCACGTAGATAGATATACAACAATATGTACAATAAATACAATATGCTTAAACTGGATCCCTTCTGAATAAAAGACCGTAAAATACAAATAAAACTATTTTGCTTGATCCATTGTTTCGTCGCGTCACGATCACTTTCATAAGCTGCCTGTCTGCTGTTTCACTAAGTCTACATCACAACGAGAAGTTTTTGAATCCCAAAACCACTGTTTGAACTTTTTAGCTCTCTTCATTTTTGCACTGTTGCCGATAATCCAGTTATTGTGGACAACTAGATATGGCCTTTCACGTTCAGATGCGTTCCAACCGTACCACAGCCCGTCTGGGAAGTCTTTTAAACTAAGTAGTGCTAATTTAATGCCAGCGTATTTCCTACTAAGTAAACTGGAGACAAAAACCTGGTCGTTCTGACCCTCTGATACTTTCTTGTCATCCTTCAGGGCCTTGATCCGTCTGTCTACGCTCAGCATCATTTCTGTGACCCTCTTCCATAGGTTGATCATGTTCTCTGTAGGCTTCATAAAAAGGAACCCTCCACCAACAAGATTGTGTTGGTTTGAAACCGGAACTGCAGCAACATCGTGACCTTCGACTGATTTCAAGATCAAGGGCATTGGGTCAGTCTTCCAAAACGTGTCCAGATCAAAGAGAAGCATTTCAACGTTATTCTCAAGTATCTGTAGAATGAGTTGAGTCCGCTTCACCATTATTCGGACATATCCTGCATGGCTGTAGTTCTGGTTGCCATGGAAACCGTCACTGGACAAACCATGGACCTTGATGTCAGGCCACGTGGCTGCAATCTTGTCACGTGACTTTTTGTCTGTTGCTATGACGAAGACTTGCTTGTGTATGTTCATATACAATGTATTGCACAGCCAGTTGTGGACGAATGGCATGTAGGCATCGTTGATAACCGTCACTAAAGCTGGTTTATTCATTTTCTTTAACATTCCCATAATTGTGAGAAAATCTGAGTCGTTGTTGATAAGCGTTTGGTGCTGTTTTTCTTCTTGATTGATGCTTGGTGCTGGGGGTAAGTTAATTACTTGGCTCGAAATAGTTACAGAATTTGAGCTAAGTACACTTCGATCCCGAACAGCAGGAAGCATTTGGTTAAATTTATAAAAGACTAGCATTAAAAACAACGCAGTACACACATGAAGTAATCTTTTTGTGGGAGTCTTGCGTGGTTTCATATTGAGGGTCACGTGGTCTTTTGCTCTTCTCAATCTTACAGCCCTTAAATAGAAAAATAAAGGATTATAAAATGCAATATGGAAACACAGATTTTATCATCTTATGCAGCCAACAAGATTGGACACATTTTATTTCAATGCCGTAAGTATTGTCTTATGTTACATGTTCCGAACTCTATATCCTTTAAGTAGAATGCTCTTCTTAACTTCCCCCGCGCTCATCTTCCACATTTTATCGCAATTCACTGTAGACAAGAAAAAACCATTTCTTTTGCCATTTTTAGCAACATAGTATCTCAGCAATCTCATTAAAATCAGGTCATATCGTTCCTACACTTTAGAACGCATTACAGCAAAATTATGATCTTGTTCTAATGAGATTGTGTTCTCAGATACAAATACAGATGGCGTATGTCAAATGACATATTTCAATTCAATATATTTGAGGCACAATATGAAATAAGGAAAAGTTGTCATTCTTGTAACTGTGACAAATAAAAGCTAATCTTATTGCAAATCTTAACTGCCTTTCAATGTTTTTTTTAGATACCAAAACAAGTATTTCGAAATCTAATCTGTCATTTTGAGGTTCAGTAGCCCGGGTTTTTAGATAAATAAAGTGATCACACGAAAACGAAAATAAATGCTTTACGTAGCAAGACGGTACTTTAAAGAGCCACTCCGTGAGTTGTTGGAGTCATATATGCCAAACTTAATCAATGGTGTCATTTGATCGCGAAGTATCGACTGTTACCAAAAAGAAACATTTTAAAGATAATTTGTTTTGTACAATGACAATATGAAGGTAGAACGCTGCAATTAAGATCGAAAACCGGACAGTGGGGCGCGTCAAATAGTCAAACGAAATTTTGGGACTTATCTAAAACAGCCAGGAGGGCAGTTAGGAGTTGATAGTGTTTGTTAGGTTATATAACTAGTATCCATGTATATTCGACGTGATATCTACACCTCTGTGCATTTATAAGGCTGTTTTAAGATTTTCATCGAAAACCCGTATTTGTCATATATATGTCTTTTGGACATGAAAAGTTTAGACATTTAGGTTTGTATCAAAGGTAAATAATATGTTATGAAAATCACTGAGTGGCTCTTTAATGGAATGAAGCAGTTCTAAAAGGACCGTGACATGAATGTTAAGCCAATGCTTGATTGTTCTAAGTTCACGGAGAAATTAGCTGGGTTTTTTTTTTATCAAAGTATATTTGTTAGCAAAATATGACCTATTGTAACAAATGGATGTGAAATATGGGGATACACTTATAAGGCTTGTATTGAAAAGGTTCAAAGTGACTATTTCAAAAGGTTTTTATCTATAAGTAAAAGAACAGCATCGCATGCTGTACATGGAGAAATTGGCAAATGTAACTTGTGTGTTCATTATTATTCAAAGTGTATCAAATATTGGTTTCGAATTGTTCGTATGAAACAAAGCAGATACCCAAATGCAAGTTATAAAATGCTCAATGTGTACGATGATAACGGTGGGAAAAATTGGGTTTCGCTTTTGTTCATTACAGGATTTTCTTATGTATGGTTAGCCCAAGACTGTGGCGATTTAAGACACTTCATGTTAGCTTTCAAACAGCGATGTATAGACATTGATATAAAACACTAGAATAGTGAAATTAGTAACTTATCATTTCGTGTAAATTATAGTACATTTAAGTCACTAAGAACCAACAAATTATATTTCTAGTAACGCAATAAGTAAACGACAATCATCCAACCTGCTCACTGTTACCTGTATATGAATAAATAATCTGAATCTTCATGAATAAGTAAACACTTGATGCGAATGTTTATCACATGTCGATGTCAAGCACATACTTAAATATACAAAAACAGCAATTTTCAAAGACAATTGTTCCATTTTAATTGTTAGTTTTCATAAATGTGACATGGAACTGTGGGAAGATAAATACCATGTTATGCTAACATTTCCATTCTACAAACATGGCCGATCACAATATATCCCAGCGTATAACTATAGCCCATTTTCAATTATCAAATTCCGAGCTCTAATGAGGGTACAGAATATGAATGTTATGAATATGTATATTCTTAAAAGAAACAATACATTAATATAAGCGTTATGTCATAAACTGTATATTTGCTTTACACATCATATCAATTTTATACATCATACCTGTTGTCATTTGGCCTTCAATTTTGAATATACACAAGTATATGAAAAGGTAGAAAATACGATTAACGATGTACCACTTCATTGACCACCAGTCTTATTACTAACAATAAAAATGTCCTTGTCCCTTACTTATTTGTTTCAGTATAAAATGGTTCTAATGATCTCTCAAGTTAACATAACTACATGTACGTATGATAAAATAAGCGAAACAGACTCACCATAAGGGAACACAAACTGAGCAATGTAAACTTGACCTGGCGTGCTATCTTAATGTATCAATGTAAATGAATCGCCCTTTTGATAAGAAGGTGACACGTTTCAGGTATTATAATAACAAAACTACCTCATAATCAATCGACGTGTGGGTGGGATTATAAACAGAATTAGATTTTAATTGTTAACAGGTGATTTGTTGCTCAGATGTGACCAAATGAAGTTCTGGTGAGTTTAAATGGCCAACTGCTGCATCTTAAAAGTTTGTCCACCTACTTGTGTTCTGAAGCAAGTATTATCAAATTGCAGTTGGGACTGCGTTTGGACGTCCTTTGATTAACTTAGGCCTCACGATGCGTCCTTGGGACATGGCAAAATGCATGTAAATGAAACGAACCTCTTCCAATTTTTGTTTAGGTAATATGAATTTAAATAAACAGTTGACCGGGCGTGTGCTGTCCGCTGTCAAAGATTTTGTTTGATAAAGATGATCGAAAGTCATTAAAGTTGCATGTCTAAATTGAACTGTCTAAATCAGAGCATTGAAAAATTCTTCATTTTAAACAGTTCCAACGGATCATATCATAATGCAACTACAAAAAGTAATTTTCACAGTAGACTTACTCTGATAGAAATGTCTGTCCGTCATATTGGCCCAGAGTCATAATTCCAGATGTCAGAGTTGGTACTAAAGATACCACAAATGATTATTATCAGTTAATGGAAGGATGCTAACAGATGTTTGACAATTTTGCCCCAAAATCCTGCTTCTAACTTCAGTATTTGTTTACCAGTAGTCAATACATTTTTTATTGGGTCGCATACCAAGGATGTCTACGCGGCTGTTACAACTTGTAGTGGCAAATGGTTCGAGGTCAACCAAATTCGATATCTTCATCATACCGTCACCGCATGCAAATCATTAACAATTTTCATTTCTGAAATTTTTTCATACTCGTATATACTCCTGTGGGTAAAAGCATAAATGCTATGTCTGCTCATTGAATTAGGAGCTGGGAGAGTATTTGAGTTTGACCCGAATCTCTCAAAGGTCTTATAGCGCAATGGGTACCCTTAAAGGCACCGCAGGAAGTTTCTGAATGTCTTATTTGTTAAAATATTTTGCGATATATATTACTTTAACCAAATATATTTTCATCAGAGGATAGCATAAATTATCTATTCAATCAACGATAAACTCATTCTCCGGTGTGGTAGAATACGGTTGTACGTATGAAGCGAAGACGACATTGTACCAGAAATATGGAATATTGAAAGGATATAGAGTGATTTTCCACATGGATACCATTGCAAGACAATCTTTCTTAATCAAGGAGAGGAACCTTACCAATTTCGATTAAGCTAGGCGAATCCCTTTTCCTGTCAAATTTGAAGAAATATTATTTTGAAAAAAGCGCTGAGGTGTCTTCAAACCATTCAAGTTATTTAGTGGATTCTAGTCGTAACCAACTATTTATATACATTAAAAAAATCCATGTACTAATTAATACAGATTGTGTAGCAATTGGCAGCGTTTGTTCTATTCGTCTGATCCTTTTTCTGTCGAATGAAAACAGTCTACAGTGCCTTTAAAGAATAAGTATAAAAGTTAAGAGTTACGAGGACCATTGTCCTGTGCAGATGGGTCTTAAGATAGACACACTTCTGTCTCGTCGCAGGAAATTAAGTGAGGTGAGGTGAGGTGAGGTGAGGTGAGGTGAGGTGAGTTGGTGTTTAACGCCGATTTCAAGATTATTTCACTTATATCGCGGCTGCTAGTATTATTGCACTGAGAATGCCCGCAACACAATTGTGGCTATGCATTGCGGTGAAACCTGTGAGCAACGGCTGACAGGAAATTAAAGGGGCACAGAGTATGTTGTTCGGGTGAAATAAAGGAAACTTCATAAATAATGTTATTGATCGAGAAGAACTGGTTGTTTCAGAACATTATTATCTCAGTGCATAGTTAAGTCGAACTTGGTTTGTTCGATGCAGAAATTCTTGTGCTGATTAAAACGATTATCTAATAATTGGTAATATTAGCAAAATCGTCAAATCGTAGATGATCAATTGAAACTGGTCAATGGAGTAAAATTTATAAAACAAAAGAATTTGTAAAATATGTAATATCTCCGACGGTGACGAATTCAATTTCCTTTTTGTCTGCGCTTTTCTATCCCATTTAAGAAGTAAATACCTACCTTCATATTATTCTAAAGATCCTTCAGTGAAAATGTACACCTCCCTAACGAAAACCGCTCAAAACCCCCATTTTATTCAAATTGGCTAAATTCGTTAAAGAAGGACTGTGTTGTTTTTATCTTTGTATGAAACAACCCCAAAAGAACACGTTTTACCGCATGTCATATAAATTTATTTTGTATATATTTACATTTAATACAGAATTGTTTCATACTTTATCTTATTGTTCGCTATGTCACTTGTGAATTACGAGAAAATACAATCCTGTTCTCTTTTGTTCTGGTAACATATTGTTTTCCTTTTCGTGTGTTCCCCCTAATGTCCTTAGAAGATTCTGCCGCTCCTTTCAAAATAACTTACCTTTAACAGTTGCTAACTATTTGAGTTGATAATCAGATGAGACTAAGACGTCCTTCTGAAAAGTAGTTTGTACTCGGCACTAAATCAGCATCGAACCCAATTTTTATGGCAGCGCAACATCCACACATGCCTGAAAGGCACTTTTCATGCTAGTCCATTCAAACACTGAGTATACCAAAGTGCTTGCTAATTAACTATTATCCATCCGTCTTTCCGTGATGTAAATATACTCTCTATGATGAACATTATGATAACACAAACAAGACCTAGATCTACAAAAATACTTTTATTACATACAAAAGGATAAATAACGCCCCTTGTAATAGCTATTTAACTTAACGAGTGTTTGTCGATTAACGTGCGAAAAAGAAATAGAAATCAATACCTTTTTACAAATTCAATAACTGAATTGTCTGAATTTACTTGATCTGTTGAGTAAAATAGAAACGTGACGGCTAACTGCGATCATGCAAATAGATAATGAATAAACAGAAAATAAACAATCTTATCAAGTCTCGATGACTTTTTTCAATCCCATTGAAATGAAGATTGATTGTAGATCTCACCAGGCTCCGTTAGGCGAGCCGTCCGGTTTGCCTCTGACATAATTCAAACCAGCCAATCATCGAGAATTGTATTTCGCTTGGGCGCTTTTTCAGAACTCGGAAGTTGAAAACTTCCGAATGTTTTCCGAATGTCGAAGTGCCTAAATATCAAAATGAATGTATTTTACGTACTTTCAGTTTGACCTAGCTCGGTTTTTTGGACAAAAAAGTCAAGTCGAAGCTATGGAGCTATCAAAGCAAACTCTGCATACCTCAACGTTATCCTATAGTAGACGGTACTAATCCAAAATGCTTTTCTGGAAATAACTTTGACTAAACGTATCATCTTGTAGTTTGTAGTAATCGTTGAATAATTTTCAATTTCGTGAAACAAATTAACTATAAACATGTTTCGAAACGAAAACCACTAAAACATGTACAAGTACCAATAAGAGGTTTCTTGATAATTATGTATTATGCTAATGAGATTGACCCTTGTTTCGTTAAAGACTGACAATTTATAATTAACTCAGCTGGTTTGTAATTCGATTGAAGTTTTTGTACAAATAACTTGTTCTCTGTTGCATCGAACACTTGGAAGAGTTTCCACTTCAACTTACGAATGCTCTTGCAATCTCTTGTAGGGCCACCAAGAGACGCGTATTGAGATTGCTTGAAGGAAGCTGCGGTATGCCAATGTGGACTAGAGCTCAACCTGACGGCTAGAGTAAAGGAGCCTAGTGAGATTTATAATCTGCGTAACGCGTTAACGCAGTGCAGCAATTTATTTTAATGAAAGTGACCGGTGTAATTGAAATATTATAATTGAATACGTGTTACAATCTATTGTGACGTAGGGCGATTCCCACTCTAAGTTCAAACTGCTATAAATTTAGTCAAATGATGGCTGAAACATTTACATTTTGTTATGTCTTCGTCCATCCCAGTATCATCAAATTCTGCAGTCTACTGAACGAAATTAAATGATATTACAAAATCAAGCTATGTACATCCATAATGGAATGAAGTATTGAACCTATCAATCGAATGCAGAATATTAAATGATGTACATGTATAACTTGACTGAGGTTTCTTCAGTACCGAAATAAATATTGATTGACGCACGCGGGGGACGTATATATATATGCATAACCGTCCATATATTTGTCAACGTCTATCAATAAAAGACAATTTAACCTTCGGCGGCGGATGATTATACATTGCTCTTTCTGTAAAGTTAGTCTAGCGATGGATTTTTAAAGCTTTACTCTTTCATTACTGTCAATCAACCAACCATAGCGAGTTCATGAATATATCGCTTTAGTTGTCAATGATAAAGCCTGTTATTCAAATTGTCGTCTGATACATCATAAACATGGAGTAATTTGAAACCTCGACACGCAACAAAATTCCTTAATCCTTTAAGCAACACTGTACTCATGCCCCCTAACTTGCCGGTTTGAACGCGACGTTACATGTACGTGCCATGGTGCCTTTACATAAACACATAAGCAACGACGAAAAAATATCAATTAAAAGCTCACCGGCTCTGTCACATGACAATTTGATAGTGCATAGTCGAATTATCATACATAATTGTTATGTTAGGATATGATGTTTGATTTTTTATCACCTTATATGACACTTAGCCTCGTATGTAACAGACACAGTATAAAAGTCAAGTAGATACTATTTCCTGCATGTAGGTAGGATCAATAAAGGGGTTATCAAACTTCTTGGTCCAACGCGGTCACATGCCGAAGGTAATATCTTTGCGCAACACAATGACAAGAGGCGACGTAGTGTCAAGAGTTATCTCCCTTCTCCAACTCGCAGCGAGGCTGTCCTCAGCGAGCTGGTGATATAAAAAATAATATTTGTATATTCATATGAAAAAAAGAGAACATTGACAAGATTTTTACCCATCCAATCTTTAAAACAATATTTAAAGCATCGAAACGTTACAATATGTCCCGTCTGAGTGTTGCATGCAATGTGACGTTCGACAAATAAATTTTATGTTGAAAATCACTGACTGTTGCTGAAAACTACTGTCCGTCTCGGGTAATTTGGTCGAAAGGTAGACAATGTACAACGACTAGTGAGATCTAGAAATTCATTATGGAAGCATACCTTAGCTTGAAAAATTATTTAGGGTTCAGTCCATGTAAAATACATTTGATGGATTATAATTATGAATATGATTTTTTTTTCATTAATGAATATAAAGTTTATTTAACAGAATACTGGATGCTCAATTAATCATATGTGTATACATTCCTTTAAAACTGCTAAAACAAATCCTTCGACGTGTTTATTAGAATATAAATAAATTAAAACGATAAAGTCTACACAAGTAGTATTATTGTCTTATTGTGTCACCTAGGATAAAATGTATAGCTATTAAAATCTTTTCAAAGAATTATATAAACCTTGCCTCCCCATAATTGCTTGCACTTTCTAACGGTCACTTTCTATTACCATATCGGTATGTCTTTTGATTCGGTCAATTGTTGCGAACTTACGTGTATTTTAAACTGTACTATTTCTTCCAATAACATATAAAAGTACGTTTCTGTCTAGACCGATTATTCGATATCGATCTCTTTAAATGATAATCTTCCCAAACTATTATCTCGCTGTCTACACTAAGGAAATTAATTCTTCCTCTGTTTGATGTATCTATAAAAGATAGCGCGGTCTTGACAAGTCTATCTGTCAATGAAAGATACGTCAGACTTGAATGGTTCATGTCTGATAGGATGAAAGCTTTCTCTGTGGTCATAATGATTCGACAATAAATCATACTATTGGTGATCCATCTCTTGTCAAAAGCATTTTTCAGTCAGTGTCGACCTGGTGGTCGAATGGATAAATTGTTATGACGGTTTGTGCTGGCGATTGTTACCTGACTCTAAAGCTCTCGATCTGAACCTCTTGGGATATTTCATCACAGTGTGATTAAAAACATAAAACTGTTAGTGGCTCTTAATTGTGAAAATGAACAACGAATAATACAGTTTTTCAAGAAATTAACTAAGTGCATTTCAACTGCACAGGAGGGTTCTGTGACCATTTTGAGCAATTAGAGTACACAAAGTCAAATCAAATTGGAAATACATGAGTTGAAGGACATGTTTCAAAAGATAAGAGGTGTCTTTTATCTCGTTCTAAACAAAAGTATTCTTCTCCCATATTTTTTGACCACCTTGAGTAGCTTTCATAAGGGTGGAATATATCAGTATTTTTTACCTTTACACATGCGAGGTTTCTGTGATCTTTGTAAACATAAAAACATTTTCAGATACAGACTTCATATCAAGAGAGATTTCAGCACTTTGCCATATCAACTACATTTCCTTGATCTTTCTTAATGTGATTCATGTCGATAGACATTTACTAGAAATATAATAAAATAACTCGGCTTATTAATAATTCTTCAGAATGCTGCATTTAACAATTTCGGTCTTTGTTACATTTGTTGGCATTCAGGGATGTCCTGTGCATGATCTTCAACATGTTACCATAGACACTGTTGCTACAGATCACGTCATAATAGTGATGTCATTGCCCCTGAGAGCTGAGCGTTCTGTGACGTGTTATTACCTGATGGACTGTCGATCATTCTTCTGCAGTTTACTCGCACATCACGTGACTGACCATATCCTAGTAAATGAGGTGGACTTGTTCCCCCTTTATGTTCTAGGTATGAATATGCTTTACAATTAATTTGACAACCAACAACTTTCTAAATACATAATAACTCAATTCGGGCTCGTTCATTTCTAATTAAGCCCCAAATTTCGTGATTTGCAGCTGCTTCTCCAGCGAGAAGATGCGACCTCCTTAAGAATGTATTGCCCAACCGCAGTAGATTGGAGAGCTGGCAAACAAAGTCAGAACAATGCTGTATTATATAAAGTACGATACACCAATTATTGTTATGAAGGCTAAATAATTTCTAAACAAAGTGCCCTCCTAAAACAAACACCTCAACCAGATGTTTATATCAATTCCAAAATTTGTGCTCTCTGTTCATATGCTAAGCTGACTTCTGATAATTACCATTTAGTTGCTTATCGGTTCAGTGCTGTGATATAAAACTTAAGTTGGGATATTAGATCGAAAACTGGGAAGTTGAACCCGACTGGTGCCCGCCAATACATCAAACCTATTTATCTTTGGAAAATTCCATATCTCGGACACAAAAAAAGATCCCGAAACCATGCTGATGGGTTTTCCGTTTCTTGAAATTAGGTCGTTGTTGGAATTCAATGAAAAGAAAACTGTATGATGTGATGACTATGCAGGTTGAGTATGAACATTGAACCGAAATCAAAGCAAATAACATTTTGCTTGAATGAAAGCCAATGCAATTTTATGAAGATCCTCTTTGTCACTTTGATATGAACTATAGGGTAAAGCTGATCACAATTATGTAACGACTGTTATGAAACATTTATAGAATTTACATGACGTCATATCGAGGCTAAGTACAAGGGTAAGACCAAGGATGACGGTATTCATGTGACAGTATGACGAATATGCTGATGATGTGATATCCATCACAAAACTATCAACCTCTGCTGACTTAATTCACTGATCCCTTGATCATATGGATAGCTGTTACATACACTGTCAAGTCTTTTAAATAGTACACCCCAACAATGTTGCTGCATATACCTAACTTGATATGTTTTTTTTCTGTTGGCAAGAGGATATTTAAAGTCAGGAGAGTATTTTATGAATAAAGGTATCCGATCCCTGACCATCAAAATAATATTGTGCTAAAGATAAATACTTTCGTTCAAGTGTTAAAATGTTCATAAATGTTTATATCAGTGAAGCATCTTGAAATCAATTTTTTTGTATTAAAAAGAACACAATGTTGTTCATTAGCAAGGAATACATAATTTGCAGATAATGTGAGATCAACCAATATAACTACTTCAACAATATCACCAGGTCCGACAACAACAGATCCAACGACCTCTAATGCTTCAACACCAGATTCAACGACCATCATCACTTCAACCTCGGATTCAACAGCAACAACTGCTTCAACCATAGATGTATCGACCATCAACGATTCAACGTCTGTTACAACGACCATCACCGATTCAACAACGGAATCAACGACCATCATGGAAACAACCACCGAAATAAGAACTGATTCAACGGCCTCCACCGATTCAACAACAGGTTCAAAGGTCATCACTGATTCAACATTCAGTTCTACAAGCGTCGCCGGTTCAAGCACAGATTTAATGGCCTTGATCCATATAGATTCAACGACCATGTCTGTTTAAAAAACAGATTCAACAACCGTTACTGATTCAACACTTGATTAAACGACCATTACCGATTCAAACACATATTTAATGGCCTCCACCGACTCAGCAACAGATTCAACGGTCATCAATGATTCAACAACAGATTCAACGAACCTCACTGATTCAACAATAGATTCAACAGTCATCACCGATACACCAACAGATTCAACGATCTTTACTGATATAACAACAGATTCAACGATCTTTACTGATTCAACAACAGCGTCAACGACCATCAGCGATTCAACAACAGATTCAACGACCATCACTGTTTATACAACAGATTCAAAGTTCATCACTGATTATACAACATATTCAACAGTCATAACTGATACAGCCACCGAATTAACGACCGTCACTGATTTATCATTCAATTCAACAACCGTCACGGATTTAAGCACAAATTTGATGGCCTCCAGCGATTAAACAACAGAGTCAACGGTCATCACTGATTCGACAACAGTGTCAACGACCATCACAGCTTCAACTTCAGATCCAACGACCTTCACAGAATCAACCACAGATTCAACGACCTTCACAGATTCAACTTCAGATTCAACGACCTTCACATATTCAACCATAGCCTTAAAGAATGTGAAACCACTGTTAGTTTAAAGGAATTGGTAAAGAATATTGCAAACGATGTTTTGTAGAATTTGTCTTTACAAAACAAAATCTTCTACACTAAATTTTTCTCCATGCTCAAAACAGACAATAAAGTGAAGAAAATCGCCTAACATCTGAAGAAATTGACCAAAGATTCAACAGTCGTAACATATCCTCCTCAGTATATCAAAGTACATGTAAAACGAGAGGACGTCTTTGGGGTGGAATCACTGCACATATCAAAATGCCTTTTCGTTGAGATACATTATGGTTTAGAAGCACCCAGCTTGAATATTAAAAAAATAAATTTGTTATTATTATTAAATATGCAAAGAGCTCTGTGACCGTATTCCGTATGCTCAAAGTCCCGGTTGATAAATCAGTCCACGTTACCAGCGTGCGAACAAATAAACCCAACATACAAAATTTTAAAGATCATTACAAGCGTGTGCAATCTTTTTGTTTCTTATCACCTCATTTAGAATAAATGACACATTGTCGCTTTAATTTTGCTCCTTTTAGTAAAGGCCACAAAGATCATTTTTAAGTACAGTGTAACAATTTAAAGAATCACTCCACGTTTGTTATGGTCAAAGGTCAACCACTAAGTTATTTCATCGAAAAATAGTGACCTTAATATCCTTTTATTACTGATTGTTTCAGTATTGTGAGAATTGAAAGGTATACATTTTGAAAGGATCGAAAACCGGACAATACGTTGATCATGACAAATAACCCGAAATTCATTTTGAAATCTTCTGTAGTCAACATCCTGACGTTTCGAGTAAATCATTTTTTGCAATGTTGTTTTGAATGTGTGTTTCAGTGGAAAGTAAACCTTTACGTTGTTTCAAAACCGTTGTCAGAATTTGATGTTTGCTAATTTATCGTAAACATTTCCTCGATCTAAAAGGTACCAACGGCGGTGCATATGGGACCTCGAGACATACGCAGACATAACATTAGGTCAGCTTCCTTCTTACCACTTATCAAGGGTTTATTCTTAATTCGTAGTCAACATATGTAAATGATATCTGTCTCTAGATGAATCTTCCATCTAACTGTGTTGATATCATACAAGATATATCACGAACAACTTGTTTCCACGACCTATACTTCATCGATTGAAGCGCACGATATTATTATCATACACCATGTGATTATGAAACGGAACACCATAAAGAGACTGTAGACGAGACTATGTAGACCACGCAAAGGCTTGATTTCCATGAGTTGAATATCACACGAGTCAGCTCCTCACACGATTCAAGTCTCAGTTTTACAACCTCCTTCTATATTTGTTCTCGTCACAAACAAGTTATCTCGGGAAGGTATAGCGTTTAAAGTGGTTATAATCAACCATTGTTATCAAGGAAATAACTATGTACATATGGAATTTACTAGACAGAAACATTTCTAAAAATCGTAATGTACTGGACATTTCAGATCAATATTTGCCTTTAGGTTTTGCATTACATGTAGAACGAAAAGCGTCTGAATTATTATTGAAGCATTCATTCTTAAAGGGGAACCATTCATAAACGGTGTTGTTTGATGGAGAAGAGTTTCCGTCTATGATGTTTTTTGTTTGTTTGTTTGAATGGATGCGCAGTTTCGGTAGATAACTTTGTGTTAATATTCCTATTTTATTTTAATTCTATATCTCTATCGACCGAATCCTCAATTATTTCATTCATTCAAAGGTATCAACTAGTTGAGTGCTCTTCAAAGGACACTTATTTTATCAAGTTGCAAACTTTAAAATGAAACATTCCTAAATTCGTTTTGGTTAACAAATTGAGCTTTGAATTCCTTTCTTTTCAATATTCGTTGGAGTGTTTTATTAAGTATAAATGTTTAGGGAATATAAATGACCATTTTTTCACAATCATGTCTCTTTCTTCTCGCTGTGCAATAAAGGGAATTGAATAGTGAATTTACATTCTGATAACCCAGGATGATTTTCATAATCTAAAGATATTTTGTGTTTTATACCAACAAACCATTTTGAATTGGATTCATTGGGTATAAAAAGTTTGCTGGAACGTATTCCCGTGAAACAATCAATGAATCATTTGTAAATTATAGCTAGGATTATTTCTTTCGTGTTCCGGATCGTTAATTCTAGATCCTGTTTTATAATACAATCAGGATACATGTCGTTTCGTCTTTTGTTCGTTAACTCAACTTCGCGTTCTTTAGCATAAAGGTACATGAGTATGTTAATTATATGAATATGTTTAATGAGTATGGTAATTATTGCTATTAAGCAATAGCAACAGAATGGATTATTAAGTAATAATTTTGTCATCGACACGATTCGGACACGACAATTTCAAATACTTTTTTGATCGTCAACAAAATCTCAAAAGAGAATACACACGATAAACCATTTTTAAATGAATGGTATTGTGTAAAATTACTACTTTAACTTAAGAATGCGTTTCGACAGAGCTTTTAAAGATTACACATTCAAAAAGGAACTCATTCTTAATCCTGCTTCAGCAACATTGCTGGGTCCGAGAAGTTCCGAGAATTCCCGACAACCACCGATAGCTTCTCTGAATTAGCCTCGTATTGCTACCGACATGTCACTCATGACTTTTTACAAAATATAGGTTAGGCAGTTCGGATCAAAATATCAAATTCATTGAAACCTTAATATTTTACTCTTTCCTGATCGAAAAACAAATCATCAGAAGACAGTTAAATTCGTATGGGAAATGAACTTTATTACCTACTACCTACCTACCGGACAGCAGATAAGCCCCACCTCTATATTGGTTGATCCCTATCTGCATATTCGAATATGTGTGTCGGACACGAAGGGACTTATCTCTCCTGCATATGATAGGGACCAGTCATTGTAAACTGTTGAAATGATTTAACATGTAAATGATGTAACGCGAAGCATTCGTAAAATAACCTCTTTTGACACACATTTCAAGGAATTTATAATGCAAACGTAAAAAGTTATTTTGGCTTTTCCAAATTGGGTTAGTATGCAAATAATTAAACCACACAGGTCAATTCTTGATATCAATCTTTCACATTAAAATGCCATTCACATCTTCCCACGGCAAGGTGAAAATGTATCGAGATAGATTCCATCCATTTGCTACCTTGCCCTCAACGGTAACAAAACCAGTGTCGTCATTACCGAGTTACCGAGTTTTCTAACCTGCAGCCAATGAAATCATCGTTTACATTCGAAACCTTCGCCTAGCTTTGAGACCTTATGATAAAGAAAATCCAAGCGAAAATTTCATATTATACTTTAGTCAGAAGGATTATTTGCAGGTATTCACTTACAGCACCAAGAATAACATTTAGTCACATCGGGCGTATTCCTCAAGTAATTAAAGTTTTTTTGTCCTTCTATAAATGATCCTTATTCAATGCATATGCTTTACGTCATAAGCAGTAGATTATTTACGAGAGTAGTAGTGCACTTACATAAAGACTAAGAGCTTGTGACCAATGGCATGGATTTTCATTAATAATGTAACTGAAATATTGTTCAAAGCATGTTTAACCCCAACTCACTCACTCACTTGAAATGAAAATTTTGTCCGTTCGGAACGTGCAGCAGTCAAAATATTTTTTTTTAACCTAATATATGCATTTACTGTTAATATTTTGGAAAAATCCTAGTCGGCATAAAGTTTTCACGCATCCGATCTTTCCGTGTTCAGAACTTGAGTAAATCTCATCGTTTTTCTCCAACATAACACAGAACGCTGGCGCCATTGAATAAGGTTTGACAACGAACATTTCACGATAATTTTGTTTGAAAACGGATACATTTCTATGAAAAACATTAAAAATGAAATAATGAATCTTTAAAATTCCATTCGTGCATTGACGTTACTTTTAAACTTTACAAACTCTACAGAAATATAGATCAACCTCAATCGTGATAAATCTACACTGTATCCATCTACATATACGTCTGAAATTACATTTGAAATCATTTATTGAAATAGTCTTCTCTTTAATAGCGTTAGGTCCCCACCGCTCTCATCTTCACAACGTCAAGGCCGAAACGAAAAGATTTCCAACTCTTTCCGCTTCGCCCTTGACATCACGGCCCACATTTTCTGTGCTGAGAGTTTAGCCCACTGCAGCCCCTTCTGATAGGCCAATCAGAAGGCGGCTTTCAAATTGAACTTCAAATGTCAACGGCAAAGAGCGGTAGGGACTTGTGGCTATTAAAGAGGAGACTACTTTAATAAGGAAAGTATTGCCTATCATTAGATGACGTCACCAAGGTCAATGTTTATCTTACATATGCGCATTAGAACTCCGAGCTACCAAATATAAGCATTTATCTAATCCGGACACCAACAGTATTGCTTTATCTTGTTAAAGTTCATTGACTGACTACCTATAGGAGATTCGATGCCATTCCTGACAAGGCAATTGGGTAATTGTATTACACATGTAATTGAATCACTGCATTGCGATAACGACGCGTGTTGTCGGTAAATTTTTAACAAGGTTTTAGGAAATATTTTCAGTCCGGTCAGTTCGAAATTAACAATAAGAATAGGTATTGTATACAAGATCAATAACCAGGAAAAATCACATAATCTTATTTATTTTCGTCATAGGGCCTATATGCCCTGTTTGCTAACATGAGGATATATGATGAATGGTCAGTGTCATAATTAGAAGTGGTGACAGTGCTAGCATACAAATTGTACTATCACAAGATAAATGATAAATCAGTATCTTTTCCACCCATCTATCATGAAAATATAATCAATATATAGCTTATGTACCAAATGACTTTCAATATGCAATCAACGGTTGCTCTTTACCGTCCTTATATGTTAAACTCTGGAATGTTCAGACATAATTAACTAAACTCAGAGCAACGTTCAATGTATTCTTCGTTCTTTAGATGTCCTTAAAGCAACGGGCCTTGAAGATGTTGGTAATGAATTCCTTAGGCTTACTGCTGTAGTTTCCTCTTAGTCTCTCACTTTCGTGTAATGTATATGTGTCATACAATGTATAAAGTATTAGATTCACTGCATTGCGGCAACGACACATATTGTTGTCTGTAAATTATATCAGCAATGAGTAAAATAAATTTTGCTCAAACTGCCAATATTTATATACAGTATAGGTAAGTATCTATTTAGGCGGATGTCACTCGAAGATCAGACAAGATCAGTCTAAAGTAATTTTATTGACAATATTTACTTTTTTCATGAGAATAAAGCAATAAGAAATATATATTCAAATACAAAGACATGTCCGATGTATTTTCATCGTTGTCAAGTTAAAGACAAATTAAACGTCAGTTATATATTTAAACAAGTTATACATCATGTAAAAACTATATACAAACACTCTTCCTCGTCGCATATTTACATACCAATCTATATCGTTTACATTTTGTGTAATGTAACCTCCCATTTGTCCGCAACTACAATTTAAGAGTCATTTTAGGTTTAGATTAAAACCCTCATTGATCAATCTTTGAATGGCAAATAAAAGGAGGAAAGGATTCAACCAATCAAAGGCGTGTCTCTTAGTATCAGATTAGCGATTTTCTCTTAGGCTTGATGAATTCGCTTTTCACAATTGAGAAAACACCCCACTAAATATAAATGCTAGACAGTATATAAGTCACCATAAAGCTTTCTTCAAATTCTTTTCTTCGAAACTAACCTCTTAACAACCGCGCTTTGATCAAGACCGATATAAAACATAACAAATCCATATAACATGTGATGCAAAAATTCAAACTACAGTGGCGGAGTGTTATGACTGGATGATATTTAGGCTTCCGGGTCAAGTACTTCCTTAGATGTAACGAGTTTTTACATTCAGTCTTAACTTTCTGTTGAAATGTAAGATGTCTCGTGACCCAGGGCGTAAATTTGCTATCGCCATTGCTAATTATTTCTTTTAGGGGTGGCGTGGACATTTGGGCTATGCTTGATTCGTTTAAGCGGCGTATATCCAGGACATGGAACCGGCGTACGCCGGGTCAGTAACAGGCTCAAATTGAATCAAGTATGTTGGCATACACACAGGAAGCAGTCATCATACCTCTGACAAGCTTCAAAATACGTTTCATCTATATGATATGAATATTTTTCGAACTTCGGTTTTTAATAAATATACATATTTTTGATAAATATACATATTGCCAATTAAATCATTTTGAGTTGTTATTTTTAAAAATAATGATGACTATAACATAGTTGTGGAATAGTCGCAACGAAAATATTTGTCCGCCATTATACGCCGGGTTCGCCTATCATTTCAAACCGGCGAATCCGGCGTGCTACTGAGGCGTTCGCCGGTTGTCAATAAAGTGACTCGCCGCTTTCGTCATTTCCGGCGGCGTACTCCGGATAGTTCGCCGGGTTACCGATCAAGCAAAGCCAAAGCTTTCAGACGACTTACAGGAACCGTAGCAACGTGCGCTGAAAACTAATTATCTTACCCTCGTTTGTCATAACAAACAACATACATGTCCATTAACAATATTCTAAACTGAATAATTATGTTTAACAAATAATAATATGATAAAAGATATTCTTTCATGAAGGTACAGGTTTTTTTAAGAGGCATATGATTTTTATTTATGTTGTTACAGAGAAATCTTAATTTTCATTCTTCATTTTAAATATCTTACATACGTCTGATGTTTACAACAAAATAATTTAAATATCATCCTGCTACATCAGCATATTTGTCTCCGCCTACCTCCATCATATACCCTGATATCCTTCGGCCTAAAATGCTCGTATCGCCAAATATAGCAAGCCAATAAAATGACTCGCATTCAGCGATAGCGGCACCACCCGGATGATAATTAAAACAAATGTCAATGTAGGCTATACATAGACATGAGTAACTAACCGTAAGCGATACGAGCGCTTTAGGCCGAAGGATATCAGGGTATATGATAATGATGATATGAGAAAAATACGCTGATGTAACAGGATGCGTTATGAAATGTATTTGCATCAGTACTCATTCATATCTCCTGCGAAAACGTGTAAAAATGAATACTTTATTAATGTGTTTTAAATCGTTTAACTCTACATTTACACAGAGATTCAGCTCAAAACAATATCAAAGGCCTGAATTACCTTAATAACGTTTCTTTTTAGGTGAAGTCATTAGAAAAATATTTAACAAATCAGAAAATATGATAAATGCAAAGGGAACACTCAACATGACCACACCAAAGTATCCGACGTTTTGGGCGGACGGACGCGGATCATCAGCACTTGTCTTCGTTCGAATATACGACGAGAGAGTTTTTGAATCAAGTGTCAGGTTCCTCTTTATCTCGATGTCATATTCCTCGAGGAAGGCCTGTTTTTCCTCGGGCAGCATCTCATTTTCTACACTTCTACAAACACATACCTTCTCCGTCGATGGTTTCGAGACGTCAAGCCCAGTTTCAGTTGTCGGTGTCAATGGCAATAATTCCGACGATGACTCCGTGTGCAGGGCACTGCTTGGGCGATTGCTCACGTGACCACTCGATGCAATCATAGCAAATGACGTAAAACTAACGTCAATGCTGGAAATACCGGCGTCACTTGTTGGACCAAAATTTACGTCACTGGATGAGGAAAGTATGACGTCACTGCTTGAAAAGATATCTGAGGGGCTGCTGAATTCAATATTGACGTCACTGCTTGAAAAGATATCTGAGGGGCTGCTGAATTTAATATTGACGTCACTGCTTGAAAAGATATCTGAGGGGCTGCTGAATTCAATATTGACGTCACTGCTTGAAAAGATATCTGAGGGGCTGCTGAATTCAATATTGACGTCACTGCTTGAAAAGATATCTGAGGGGCTGCTGAATTCAATATTGACGTCACTGCTTGAAAAGATATCTGAGGGGCTGTTGAATTCAATATTGACGTCACTGCTTGAAAAGATATCTGAGGGGCTGCTGAATTCAATATTGACGTCACTTGGAGACAATATTTCCATCGTCGAACTTGGTGCCTTAAGTGAAGGTGTAAATACAGCCAAATAAACATCGACGAGACTGTGCAAGGGATCTTGGAAAGTAAAGAACATAGTTGTTAGTAAATGGCTTTGTGAGTGACAAAATATGTGGTACACAGTGATATGAAATATGTTTATATAAGTGCTTTGAAGCTTTGCATTGCACGACCAATATCGTGGGATATATATATATATATATATATATATATATGAAGGCTTGATAACAAGTCTTTTCAACAGACTTAATAACAACTCTTTTTAACAGACTGTTGAAAAGACTTGTTATCAAGTCGAAATGCGACGCACCCAGTCATCATTAAATGATATCTACAGCAGATGTAGTCTTAAGTATTTCATAATCAAATATACATTTACTTCACGTGCAACCATATATATATAGTTTATATATATACTATTCAACATCTATTAAATTAAACATATATTGACACAATTTAATTGATGGGAAAATAACCAATCGTCTGTTGGGACTGTTATGCTGTTGATTAACTACATGCATCGCTTTTGATATGTGTAATTTTAAAAAGTTTCTGCAAGCATTCACAATTTGTTAGAAATAAAACCTTGAGAATAACACATTAGTTAGGAACGGCTGAGACATAACACGGTCAGATGATTTAGTTAAGGGATCACAGTATCTCTGATTTTCCAAGTACCGTATTTCCTTTATTACACGCTTTCCTTAAATAGACGCCTCTCTTGAATAGTCGCCCTTGCATGCAAAATACACGCCTGCCTTAATTAAACGCCGAGTACAACTACAATTCTCCACTTGCTGCTCCCTTCCTTTTGTAACCCTGTCACTACAAAGCCTACAACGAAATAGACGCCTGCCTTAAATAGAAGCCTGCCTCAAATAGACGCCTGTGGTGTGGACCGTTTGGAAACAATAGATGTCCGGCGTGTGTAATTAAGGGGATAGGTAAATACGGTAACTGTAACATTTTCTTCAGCGTTACTTATGACGTCATTTACATGAAGAACCACATGGATAATTTTATATCTCATGCAATTTAACGTTTAGCTGAGCTTATCTCAGTAAGTTATTTCCTAACCGGACTACTTAGTATTCATCGTCTGTAATACTGACCTGCTAACTGCGACCCGAGTCCTCCCTTTGAACATGACAACGCATACGCTCCGTGAACACTGACCCCAACTATAGCAGGAGAATATACATCAATAATTGTATCGTCTAAAGCGTTCATGATCACATAACCTTCACCCACTGCCCCTTTCATTGTTGAAGCATTTGACCTACGGGTATAAGAGTCCACGACTGTAAATGGAACAGCAACTCCATCGACATCATAAAAGACATTGACAGTTTTCAGGTTTAAGACAAAAGCCGAATTATTGTAACCATTGAGAGCCAGGCACTTGAACTCATAGCCCAAACCAGACGCAGGAAAATTAAACAGGGCAATTCTTTTATTATCGATGGTACAGGATATGCCGACAAGATGTTTCAAACTTTTTACAATCGATGTTTTGTATGGTAGGTCTTGGTGAATTCCCTTCTTCATGGTCAAAGACTCGTCTCCACTATCCTGTTTCACCCAAAGAGTTCCATCAGCTGGAGAGATAAATCGAGCTGTATATTCTGTACATATATCAAGAAATATCAAACCTGTGGTCGATTCCCACATACTGACAGGGGGTATCTGTTCCAACGAAGGCTCAACTATGGTTCCCATAAAAAGAGTCACTGGCTTATTTGATACCACAACGGTCCCCGTTAGATCCTCTCCGGTGACAATCTCCAATACATCCCCAGAAGCTAGTGTTGCAGATAGTGTGCCTCCATCGCTATAAGTAGCACCATCATGGACGTACGACCCCGTTGATTTGATCGTCAAAGTGACCGATGTGTCCTCATAGGCACTCGCAATGACGTACATGTTTTTCTCCGACTTAGGAACCGGAAGTGACACCAGAAAGTTCTCAATGTCACTTCCTGTGTAAGGTTGACTCAAATGTGTTCCGATTGGTATGGACAAATAAGCACCGACTCCTGTCTGGGAGTTGTGCTCGACAAATAAGGAGACGTCAGCTGAAGTTGAGACTATGATTGCCTGCGATTTTGCGTAGTTTCCTTGAAGTATGAACCTAATTATCAAAGCTGATGATATCGTCTCAAAGATTGGCAGGCCGATGAGCGACCCCGTAACATTGACAAAGACCCCCTCTGATCCCATTACGTGGAGAATACAGTCTACAGTTGGGATTGATGTTGAAACTGAGGGACACGCAACGATGAAGTCGGTTCCATCTGATACCCATCCTCGTATACCTGAAAATACCAAGAAGTAGCCATTTATAAAGGAGATAAAATCAAGTAGCCGTTTCTTGCAGCAGTCAACAGGATCTTATTGCATACACTGAAAGGAGTTTCCGAAAGGTTTGGTTGATCTGGATGGGATAGAGAGTTGATGCTTATATGATAAGTGAAGACTTCCGGACGGGATGTACATGTACATGTAAACGCTGAGTAGTTCTCTGAGGTCTTATGCAAAACGGGCACAAGGTTGTTAGTTCCCCTAATGTCATTTGAAAGATTCAGAGTACATACACAAGGAAAGTATTTTGTACAGAGCTCAATATGCTTATGTTTCCTCTTTTACACAGAACATTTATGAACATTTCATTATCACTAAATTCTTTTTGTTGTGATGTTGTCATGAACGCGATAATGTCCTTGATTTATTCAAAACACTAAAACAGGTCAGACTGTCTTGTTGTTTAACACTGTACGTATAATCAGTAAGTGCAGTTCTGTCCATATATGATGTTCACACAAGATCACACAAACCATCAGCTTTAGACATTGCATAAACGTATTTAAATATTTTAACCAAGTATGTTTCCGAAATATTTAAAGCGTATATAAGTATTAACATTTATATTATGGAATCCTGACGTGACGCCGTTTGAAATGTTCAGATTTCTGATATTCATTTCCTATCCATTGAAACGTCTTGAATTGGACTTTGGATTTGCATTACCTTGCTCCTTAAATGTTACCTCCAGATATTTCAATAGTTTTGGGTTTTTTCTCTCCCTAAATGAGTCGAATTTCGACTGGAAATTTTACTCGGTTGACTTCATTTCGAGAATATGCTCCAAAAAATCATAATTTTTAAAATGGACTCTCTATACAGTGATAGATCCCTTAACCAAATTGCCGTGTCTTCCGTCGCTCCACGCATAGAGCGTTGAGCGCGTAATATACTTCAATGGTTATGCTGTAGCGTGTTATTATGGGATAGAAGGCAGGATGAAAGGAGTTCTATTTACGAATGAAGACTTATACGTTCATGTCGTTCATATTCATATTGACAGTTATCATCCATTCTTACAGTGAAGAAAAACAAACTTCTCTTTATAAATATAAAACGGCATCATTGTGAATCAGAAAAGTTTTTTGAATACGAAACGGTACCAGATTCAGGTGTAAAATATGTTCATATACAGCAGATGGCAGATGTTTTTAAATTGAAGAACACACAATTTTAAAAAATGAAATATATGTCATCGTTTTAAGATTGATAGAATTAGAAAGCAATATACTTATAGGTTTGCTTACTTTATTGTATTCGAACGTGCATGTTACGTCTTTTGACAGTACACAGATGCATAAAATGGAGACTGTATATTGGCATAGGCTTCGGCAACAACAAGCAAGCGTTTCACGTGTTTTCATTGGCTGAACTTTTGCAGTCAGTTTGTCGTGCATAATTTTCCGCTAGAGGAATCTGTCGATAGGCTTTTTCGGCATATAAAAATACTTTCAATAAATAACATTGCCATTGTGAAGAAATCAAGCACCTATATATGTCAGCAGAAAAAAGATATCCCTTGGAATGGAATAAGTTATTGTTAATGAAAAACTGATTTAAACATGATATGCCTCTGCGGATAAACTATTTTTCACTGTGGTAAAATCACAAGAGTTAAAATATACCAGCTGTATTCTGTTCCACCAAATATAAAGTAAATGGGGATTTTCAGTTTCTATTCAGATCAATTTTCAATTATTTTCAACTCACCTGTAGTGACTAAAGTCAACAAAGTTGTCAACACGCAGGTGACCGTTATTGACATCTGCAATTGTCAGAAACATAAGTTGTAATAATCTAAATTTGATATCAAACGTAAAAACGTAAAAACGCTAAAATATATGTTACGTCAATACTTATACCATATGCTATTTTAAAAACTTTATATCAAACGTAAAACCTTTTAAACGCTAAAATATATTCTTCGTCAATACCTTATGTTTTTATGGTTTTCAATTTTGACACAGAATTGATATATCATAGGACAAGCTAAACAGTTTAACTTTGAGTTTGACTAGTTTTTAATCTGCGCTAATGGAGTACAATAACTTCCCCCTAAACATGAAGAATAAATGTCGCTGCTTTTTCCGATAGAAGTTTCACAAATCAATGGAAATAACTGATGTTTCAAATGTAATTGCCTCAATCTAAATATCAACATTCAACGTACGATAAAATTTATTTCGAGATTATGACACTAAAATACAAAAAATAAATAGATATTAAATTATACATGTAGATAATACATGTACATATGATATATATATATATATCAGAGTAAAATAATAGGTTACAGAGGTGATGCGAGACAAGTATAGAACCTAATAGCTTCTCCTTCCGAAATTGTCTCAATAAATAACTGTAAAAATATCTTTCCACGCAACCAGCACTTTTAACGAGATTGCATACTTTGCATTAGTTATCGGTCAGTTAACTATCTCACTATTTGGTGATTAATCGAAGCGTAATGCTCTTACAGAATGAGTCAATTAACATAAAAATTAAAACATTTTCAAACGTGCTCACCTTCTTAGCTGTAATCCCCATGTGATCTGTAATAGTAGAAGTAAGATTTCACTTTCTTTGCTTCATCGCACAGCGTTCTACCTCACTTATCTGAAACCAGATTCTTAATAAATATTGAATGATCTTGTCGCCAGGATGTCAGCCAATCTAATTAAAACTAGCTGTAATTTTATACCTCCCGAAGTCCGTTATTTTATTACTCGCCTGTCTCTAGTCCTCCCTTTGAACATGACAACGCATACGCTCCGTGAACACTGACCCCAACTATAGCAGGAGAATATACATCAATAATTGTATCGTCTAAAGCGTTCATGATCACATAACCTTCACCCACTGCCCCTTTCATTGTTGAAGCATTTGACCTACGGGTATAAGAGTCCACGACTGTAAATGGAACAGCAACTCCATCGACATCATAAAAGACATTGACAGTTTTCAGGTTTAAGACAAAAGCCGAATTATTGTAACCATTGAGAGCCAGGCACTTGAACTCATAGCCCAAACCAGACGCAGGAAAATTAAACAGGGCAATTCTTTTATTATCGATGGTACAGGATATGCCGACAAGATGTTTCAAACTTTTTACAATCGATGTTTTGTATGGTAGGTCTTGGTGAATTCCCTTCTTCATGGTCAAAGACTCGTCTCCACTATCCTGTTTCACCCAAAGAGTTCCATCAGCTGGAGAGATAAATCGAGCTGTATATTCTGTACATATATCAAGAAATATCAAACCTGTGGTCGATTCCCACATACTGACAGGGGGTATCTGTTCCAACGAAGGCTCAACTATGGTTCCCATAAAAAGAGTCACTGGCTTATTTGATACCACAACGGTCCCCGTTAGATCCTCTCCGGTGACAATCTCCAATACATCCCCAGAAGCTAGTGTTGCAGATAGTGTGCCTCCATCGCTATAAGTAGCACCATCATGGACGTACGACCCCGTTGATTTGATCGTCAAAGTGACCGATGTGTCCTCATAGGCACTCGCAATGACGTACATGTTTTTCTCCGACTTAGGAACCGGAAGTGACACCAGAAAGTTCTCAATGTCACTTCCTGTGTAAGGTTGACTCAAATGTGTTCCGATTGGTATGGACAAATAAGCACCGACTCCTGTCTGGGAGTTGTGCTCGACAAATAAGGAGACGTCAGCTGAAGTTGAGACTATGATTGCCTGCGATTTTGCGTAGTTTCCTTGAAGTATGAACCTAATTATCAAAGCTGATGATATCGTCTCAAAGATTGGCAGGCCGATGAGCGACCCCGTAACATTGACAAAGACCCCCTCTGATCCCATTACGTGGAGAATACAGTCTACAGTTGGGATTGATGTTGAAACTGAGGGACACGCAACGATGAAGTCGGTTCCATCTGATACCCATCCTCGTATACCTGAAAATACCAAGAAGTAGCCATTTATAAAGGAGATAAAATCAAGTAGCCGTTTCTTGCAGCAGTCAACAGGATCTTATTGCATACACTGAAAGGAGTTTCCGAAAGGTTTGGTTGATCTGGATGGGATAGAGAGTTGATGCTTATATGATAAGTGAAGACTTCCGGACGGGATGTACATGTACATGTAAACGCTGAGTAGTTCTCTGAGGTCTTATGCAAAACGGGCACAAGGTTGTTAGTTCCCCTAATGTCATTTGAAAGATTCAGAGTACATACACAAGGAAAGTATTTTGTACAGAGCTCAATATGCTTATGTTTCCTCTTTTACACAGAACATTTATGAACATTTCATTATCACTAAATTCTTTTTGTTGTGATGTTGTCATGAACGCGATAATGTCCTTGATTTATTCAAAACACTAAAACAGGTCAGACTGTCTTGTTGTTTAACACTGTACGTATAATCAGTAAGTGCAGTTCTGTCCATATATGATGTTCACACAAGATCACACAAACCATCAGCTTTAGACATTGCATAAACGTATTTAAATATTTTAACCAAGTATGTTTCCGAAATATTTAAAGCGTATATAAGTATTAACATTTATATTATGGAATCCTGACGTGACGCCGTTTGAAATGTTCAGATTTCTGATATTCATTTCCTATCCATTGAAACGTCTTGAATTGGACTTTGGATTTGCATTACCTTGCTCCTTAAATGTTACCTCCAGATATTTCAATAGTTTTGGGTTTTTTCTCTCCCTAAATGAGTCGAATTTCGACTGGAAATTTTACTCGGTTGACTTCATTTCGAGAATATGCTCCAAAAAATCATAATTTTTAAAATGGACTCTCTATACAGTGATAGATCCCTTAACCAAATTGCCGTGTCTTCCGTCGCTCCACGCATAGAGCGTTGAGCGCGTAATATACTTCAATGGTTATGCTGTAGCGTGTTATTATGGGATAGAAGGCAGGATGA
The DNA here is from genome assembly GCA_921293015.1 of Phorcus lineatus. NCBI lineage: Eukaryota > Metazoa > Mollusca > Gastropoda > Trochida > Trochidae > Phorcus > Phorcus lineatus. The sequence continues at coordinate 16,802,062 of OV121098.1, read as the reverse complement.
AAGGAGTTCTATTTACGAATGAAGACTTATACGTTCATGTCGTTCATATTCATATTGACAGTTATCATCCATTCTTACAGTGAAGAAAAACAAACTTCTCTTTATAAATATAAAACGGCATCATTGTGAATCAGAAAAGTTTTTTGAATACGAAACGGTACCAGATTCAGGTGTAAAATATGTTCATATACAGCAGATGGCAGATGTTTTTAAATTGAAGAACACACAATTTTAAAAAATGAAATATATGTCATCGTTTTAAGATTGATAGAATTAGAAAGCAATATACTTATAGGTTTGCTTACTTTATTGTATTCGAACGTGCATGTTACGTCTTTTGACAGTACACAGATGCATAAAATGGAGACTGTATATTGGCATAGGCTTCGGCAACAACAAGCAAGCGTTTCACGTGTTTTCATTGGCTGAACTTTTGCAGTCAGTTTGTCGTGCATAATTTTCCGCTAGAGGAATCTGTCGATAGGCTTTTTCGGCATATAAAAATACTTTCAATAAATAACATTGCCATTGTGAAGAAATCAAGCACCTATATATGTCAGCAGAAAAAAGATATCCCTTGGAATGGAATAAGTTATTGTTAATGAAAAACTGATTTAAACATGATATGCCTCTGCGGATAAACTATTTTTCACTGTGGTAAAATCACAAGAGTTAAAATATACCAGCTGTATTCTGTTCCACCAAATATAAAGTAAATGGGGATTTTCAGTTTCTATTCAGATCAATTTTCAATTATTTTCAACTCACCTGTAGTGACTAAAGTCAACAAAGTTGTCAACACGCAGGTGACCGTTATTGACATCTGCAATTGTCAGAAACATAAGTTGTAATAATCTAAATTTGATATCAAACGTAAAAACGTAAAAACGCTAAAATATATGTTACGTCAATACTTATACCATATGCTATTTTAAAAACTTTATATCAAACGTAAAACCTTTTAAACGCTAAAATATATTCTTCGTCAATACCTTATGTTTTTATGGTTTTCAATTTTGACACAGAATTGATATATCATAGGACAAGCTAAACAGTTTAACTTTGAGTTTGACTAGTTTTTAATCTGCGCTAATGGAGTACAATAACTTCCCCCTAAACATGAAGAATAAATGTCGCTGCTTTTTCCGATAGAAGTTTCACAAATCAATGGAAATAACTGATGTTTCAAATGTAATTGCCTCAATCTAAATATCAACATTCAACGTACGATAAAATTTATTTCGAGATTATGACACTAAAATACAAAAAATAAATAGATATTAAATTATACATGTAGATAATACATGTACATATGATATATATATATATATCAGAGTAAAATAATAGGTTACAGAGGTGATGCGAGACAAGTATAGAACCTAATAGCTTCTCCTTCCGAAATTGTCTCAATAAATAACTGTAAAAATATCTTTCCACGCAACCAGCACTTTTAACGAGATTGCATACTTTGCATTAGTTATCGGTCAGTTAACTATCTCACTATTTGGTGATTAATCGAAGCGTAATGCTCTTACAGAATGAGTCAATTAACATAAAAATTAAAACATTTTCAAACGTGCTCACCTTCTTAGCTGTAATCCCCATGTGATCTGTAATAGTAGAAGTAAGATTTCACTTTCTTTGCTTCATCGCACAGCGTTCTACCTCACTTATCTGAAACCAGATTCTTAATAAATATTGAATGATCTTGTCGCCAGGATGTCAGCCAATCTAATTAAAACTAGCTGTAATTTTATACCTCCCGAAGTCCGTTATTTTATTACTCGCCTGTGTAAGATACCGCAGTGTAATATTTATACGGCGATATTAAACTAATGTAATACCGCTCCCCGTATGACGTCATAATATTGTGTGGTTGTGACGTCACAATCTTGGCACCGATGTCTCAATGGCGGCTTAGTCGCGGAAATGCTTCGTTCAGTACACTTTCGGCAATAATGCTTGATTACTGAGGTCAAGTAATAAAAAGAATACTAAACTTCCTTCCATTTAATACTATTTTTATTAAACTCGTTAATGATTAGGTATCAAACTCGCTTTCGCTCGTTTCATACTTAATCATTAACTCGTTTAATAAAAATAGTATTAAATGGAAGGTAGTTTAGTCTCCTCTATATATCTAGAGACTTGTAACCTATTCCGTATGGCGCAGGCGGGAATATCAGCAAAAAGAGAGCTGGCTCATCTCTTCAAATTGCAGGCTATTGTGATTGTTCCGCCGTTCTTGCACCGTGATTACGAAATCCGAATGTTTCCGATGTATTTGCAGTGAATATCATTGAAAAAAATTATGACAACATTTATTCTGTGCAGACATGTTTGACGAAATATTTATGTGCTTTTTATGCGTTCAATTGTGCAAAAGTAAATCAACAAATTAGGTCAAATAATCACAAAGGTCAGCTGAAAATCCTCAATCAGTAATGAGTATTGACGGATCACTACATCTATTTTTAACTAGATTGGGTGTCAGAAACCTGCACTTTCAGTAAAGGATCTCTATGGTGTTGTAATTTGCAATTTTTCTTTTTCGAGTGGTCCAAATAGGCATGGCTTTTAGAAACATAAACTCCACCTTGACTTTGACCGCCATTTGAGACAGCTTGTGCCAATTTCAAATAACCAGCATGCAGGAACTTGAGCAAGCTTTGTTAAAGATATGGAACAGGTTCCCTGCTGACGTCATCTGACACCTGACGACTGCAATGGGGAGGCGTGTACTTGCTTGCATTGGTGTCCAGGGTGTTCACACTCGCTGCTGACATGTTCTGTGATTACTGTGATTATTGAGTGTTTCTGTGCACTTGTTATTCAACTCCACATTTGTGTAATTTGTGCATTGGGGCAAATTAAATGCCGATATTTGGATGCTTTTTAAAGAGAATATGTGAAAAGGATTATGCCATCTGCGTTTGTTTTATTTTATTGACTTGAAAAAATAAGTGAAACCTTTTTTTTGCCCGGTAGTGTATTTTCAGTTTTGAAGCAGAACAATAGGGATCGATAACTGTCTAACATATAGATTTCAATGTAAATTCTACTAAATCATGCAGATGGCAGACCTAAGAAGTAATTGTCATCAATGCCATCATTTCATTAAGATAAATAAATAACAAGCAGTTGTAAGGCTTTTGTTTAGTTGTAGTTTTGAATTGGTTATTCACAATAGTTATTGTCGGGTGTTTTATAAAGAATAACTGTAATTTTGAAGTCAAGACTGCAAGTGTAGTAAACACAATTTGTAAACTGAAATTGGATTTGAAAATGATATGTGTGCAATAAAGTCCGCCAAAATTTAAATAAAACAATATAAAGATAACCACGATTGTTGAAGATATTCAAATTCATTTCCCGACCTCAAATGATTAAAAGTTGATCACACAGAAATGGCCGCCAGTAGTTTCTGGATTACTGGCATTTGTTGTTGTAATTGTAATTACCCGTTGGCGTCTGTATATACATATATCATATATTGTAAATTCACCATGACATGTACTATATTTTGTATTTTGGAGCTGTATTCACAGAAGTCTATGGCTATATTACCAATCCAATTCTTCATTAAAGAATATAAGTTTAAACCAATGGGTCAATATGTAAATCGAAAAGTGCTTAATTAAGAGTAAAGTCTAATGATTTCCGCTGACTGATTGTGTGTTCTGTTGCTGAACCTCTCATGACAACTCAATACATCATTAAACTTCCACTATCACCGTCACATGAGATACAACACTGCTTGGGAAATAATGCACGAATGATTCTGAACAAACAAGATGACAGGTGATTAGAATACTCAATGAATTTATAATAAGTATCGTGGAAAGAAACTAGTTTTCTTTTACAAAAGAAGCAAATAAAGCTTGTAATGAAATAACCCCCAGACAGCATAATCAATATACCAACTCTTTACAATGTGTCACAAAATAAGTTTTAATGAGAACATAATAAGATAATAAATTACAATGTTAAACTTTGTACATTGTTAGTGTATGTTTACTAATATGTTTTCTATCGTGTCTAGGAGACACTTGTTAACATGACGAACAAGAAAGTTAATAATCTTATCAAGCTATTCAACCGTTTACTTAAAAGAATTATGTTTATTCTAATTATTTTTTCAAAAAGTTATTATTATTAGTAGTAATAATAGTAAAATAGTAATATTAGTAGTAGTAGTAATAATAATAATAATAGTAGTAGTAGTAGTAGTAGTAGTAGTAGTAGTAGTAGCAGAAGTAGTAGTAATAATAATAGTAGCAGCAGCATTAGCAGTAGTAGTAGTAGTAGTGACAGTAGTAGTAGTAGTAGTAGTAGTAGTAGTAGTAGTAGTAGTAGTAGTAGTAGTAGTAGTAGTAGTAGTAGTAAGAGGAGGAGAAGTAGTAGTAGTAGACCCAATCTTCTCTCAATCAAGATGCATTCATCTCATTTTGCTCGCGAGGGTGGGAAGGGTTTTCCTCCGACCTGTTTGTCTGTGTATGTATCAATAAAAATGCACGTTTCAGTAAGTATTTCGGAATTTATTACATTGATTCTTTTTGGAATGAATCATTCTTCAAAATCATTTTAAGCCAATTCAATTCGGGAAATATGTACAACAATGTTGCCAAATGAAGATTTAGATTTGCAATGTATTGCTTATCAAATATGATTAAAACACATATTTTAAAACAATGTATAAACGAAGGGTGAACCATCATATTGTATATCATAACTTTTTTTGGAGATTACAAGGACGGAATTTGATGTTGGCGTTTGTATATAGATATATCATATATTGTAAATTCACCATGACCATGCCAACAAAAGAAACGTAAATTCAGCAGATACTAGATGTTGGCGTTTGTATATACATATATCATATATTGTAGATTCACAATGGCCATGCCAACATAAGAAACGTAAATTCAGCCGATAACGGTTGGCTAAAAAGATACACATCCTCAAGATAATGTTAACATAATTCAATTGTTCTCAATGTACTTCATTTTCATACGAAAGCTTATCCCTTTATCAACACATTATTTATCGTTGACAATCGCGTTAATTAAAGTTTCTACACACGCAATCTATCATTAGAATCGGGTTGCGACTCATTACAAAAATTGCTGAAGCTTAAGATATCCTATTCATCTATCAGGTTATGTTATGAATTATTCTGAAATTGTATTGATGTCCATTGTATGAACTAAAAGCCAGGCAAGTTGTTGACGACAGGCACTAAAAAATCATGATTTTAATTGACGCTAACGCGACGTCTAGAAAACAAGTCACATGATCCATATTATGAAAAGAAAATTGACTTTGATCAATATAATGAGTCTGTTTGTGACGACTATCAGTTTTTACTTATCTGTCCATAACTACATGCTCAAAGGCCAAAATGTCCCCCAAATTAGTTCTGTAAAAATTCCAACAAATATTAAATTCATATTCCTAATTAATTGTAATTACGAACCACTAAAATGCAAATTGTCAGAATATATCAAACAATGTCTGCATATGTTTATATACTATGTATAAATGTCCTTTAATATGATATCAGTGTATATATACTTACACTGTATGTTCTCTATATCATTCTGCTGTTCGGTTCTGATTAGTCAGTTTATAAAACAACAAATTCGAACTATTGTAGATGTAACCCTTATTGCATCTTACACTAACTTTTTAAAATTAATTTAACTTGTTTTACCTAAAGCTCTTAACAGCGATATGTAGTCTCTCGTAGCCCTTTTTGGTTGCATTTGTACTTTTATCTTAGTTGTATATTAAAAACCAGCATTTTAATCCATGTTGTACAAATGGTGAGACTTTAATAAAGTATATTGTAGTGTATTGTAGTGTACTGATTAGATCAGATCTTTCATCGACTACTTAATCATTTTCCATGTCTTTGATGAGTGGTGATGGATAAGTAGTGAGTCCAGATTGAGAAATAGTGAGTGTCGATTGGAAAAATACGCCTCCCATTGGCACTACGCGCTGCAGGTTCACTATCATATGCATATGCTTTTGATATACCATGAGTCATAACTACCATTATGTATCCTGAAGGTGTTTGTTAATGATAGGTCTTAAGAATAAAATGAATGGTTTACATCAGACATGGACGGTCGATAACTTTGATCAAGTATCAACATAAAAAATAGTCTTACACCAATGCATTTTATAAGATTATGGTTGAGATATTAGGATATGGCCTGGGCCTAGATTTTCGAAGCTCTCTTAGAGCTAAGGTAGTCTTAAGTACCATCAATTAACATTGGCCTACGACAATCTTAGTGCTAAGAGAGCTACGAAAATATAGGCATTGGTCCTTAATTATTATCATGAAAAAACCTAACGTAATGAAAACTTTACAATTGGCTTCTGCAGCTCCTGAGACCTGTATATAAGGTTTATAATATAAGTAAAATAATGATAAGAAAAGAGTTAATACCCTTATTACAATTAAACTTCCTCTTCCTCTCAAAACACTGAGCTAAACATGAAACTTTTGAAGTAGTAATTCGCATAAACAAATGCCTAATAACTGACAGTGTACGTAATGATGGTTGTAGGAGAACTGTGTTAGAAAGAGTACTCCAAACTATATTCTGAATTGGGAAAGTGGTAGATACTTAAATTAAGAATTGTCTTGTTTTTCGGTTGACTATGTCGGGAAAATCTTCGAAATTATCTCTTATCATCTTAGAATTACTATTCAACGACAAACTTCTCGGAAAATGTAAACAAAAAGGGATTTTGAATATTGAATAAATTTTTGACGAAGTTGGACTTGGTTATATTTGGAATTCCCAACATTTTGAAAACCTTAGTAAGCTGAAAAATATAGTAAAATGTAAATTGGAAGATGCATACAAGGAAGTCTGGTTGTCTATTGTCGATAATTCTTCAAAGGGTGTCGTATATAGCTGTTCATCAGATTTAGGTTTAAGGCTAAGTAGATATTTGGATGCTTTACATCATAAGAACTCAAGAGCACTGCTAAAGTTTAACAGCAAATCATTACCTACCGGCTGAAAACAGGTCGCTAGAAAAATATTCTAAAACATAAAATAATTTGAAACTCTGTATTGGAAATGACATTGGCGATGAATTCCGATATCTATTTATATGCTCTCATTTAATAAATGCCAGAGTAAAATATCTTGTACCAAAGGCCAAGATTTTATAAAATGAAGACATTATTTAATAAAAAAAGGAAAGGGCCATTAAGAAAACTAGCCTTTTCTGTAACGTTATCTTAAATGTTTTTAAAAAATGCCGCTAGGAATTGTTACCTTAAATACCATCATATTCATCATGTAATTCATCATGTTTTATATATTTGCATATCATTTGTTTTATGCATTCATATGTATATGCCAAATTGTATATTTTGCATAACTGTGTAATGTATATCCTCATATGCCTCTGCTTGCGGCCTGAGTGGAAATAAAGTTCAGTTCAGTTCAGTTCAGTTGAAAAAAGCATTTGATTCCTTCTTTCGTTGGGTGTTATGAATACTACTTATCAATCACCCCTCGTATACACATAAGTGATTTGGTTTCAGACTATTTAATTTATTTCAACTCTACGAAGAAAATTATAACATTCAATCATGTATTGAGAAAAAAACAAAGTGACATTTCCACCAGTTGTTTTGTAAAACATTTTGTAAAATTATTTCTTATTAACATCAACAAGTTTATTATTACTTTAACGGAAAACCAATTAGTACCTTCTTGTCTGAGAGGAACAACATTTTCCATGATCTACGAAGTAAAGGGTATTGAAAAGTGAACTCAGTTTTGTTATACTATAAATTTAGGTTTCTACATATTGCTAGTAAACCTTTGAACATCACATTACTATCTAACTCAGTTATAAGTTGCTAAGTTACTAGTCGAAAATAGAATGATATCGTCGACAAACTACAGTGAGAATAGTTCCATCAAATTCGGGTGTATCTGAACGGCAGGAGAAGATCTACCTTGAGTCAGAAAGCAAAGTCATTTATATATATTCTTTGATTGGCATTTTAGAAGTTGGTATGATGACGAAATAATAAATTACTTGATAACGATGTTTGTATCTACACCAAAACGGCGCATCTCTTTGCAATAGGAAGTTGTTAATTCATAAATTTTCTATTTCTTAAAATTCATTTATAAATATCGAAAACAGGAACGGAGTTGAACTTGACTTAAGTAGGCCGATTTAATATATTCTTAAATGTTGTATATCATATATAAGTGCTTGTAAACTAGATATGATAAAGAACACGTATAGCACATCATAGCTGACATGAAAAAAATAATAATCTGTAATCTGAATTTGAATCTGGTTGTCATCCCGACACTGAAATGTTTTGTTAAGTCATAAAAATACACCAATTCTGTGAATACCTCTTTATGTATATATTACATACAGATTATTACCCGAGGATGGGTGTCAATAACTTTTCAGAAAGAAGTTTGAATATAAGTGATATCTGCTGTATAAGATATATTACTAATACACTATTCAAATACAATAGTACATGTATGATTAAGGTTGGTGCATTTTGTTTCAAGGCAATCGTTCAAAGTATTGCGCACATTCATTCAATAGTAAAATTTTATCCCTTTGTTGGTATTCGATCTTATTAATATGTTTCATCATTCTCAACTGGTAAGTTTAACAAAGGTTCATAATGGTGAATAATGCACTGTTAAGAACTATTAATATATGAAGAACTTTGATATCTGTTCGACATCTGAATGACCTGTGAATGAGATCAAGACGATGCTGCTGGTATTTTTGACATGTCAAGATAACTGCTCACCTGTCTCTGTTACTAAATTGGCACGACCATCATGCTTTGCAACTAGTAACATACGAGGTTGTCATTGTATCATTTCATGTTTGGTATTTCTCTCAAGTTCTCAATCTTGAAGCGGATTTTACAAACTTAAAGTTTAATTGAAAGGGAAAATCTCCGAAGCTTATTTCATTATTGTTCATATCTCAATAACGCTGAAATGAATGTTTAAATGTATTTCAAAAGGAATAGTTAACTGTATTTCTTTGCCTGAACAATACATGTGGGTCGATATTTAGATAACACTGTGTTTACTGAAATAGGGAAATATTCGGCATGGTATAACATGTAACTGATATGTCTTATGCAAACTGCATTGTGTAGCAGAAACGCGTGCTTGTGGGACAACAATTTGATAGTGATGTCCTTTAAAACAGTGAGAAAGTCATCGTGAAGCTCATATGAAATTAACCTGAAATTTGCTATTTATTTGATCTATTATGATTTAAGGATACTTTAAGGAATCTTCAGAAGGTATTCTTCTGGTGTGCAATGAACATGGTCGAATATTGCATATGCAATGGATGGTTTTGCTTAGTTCAAGACAAAAATGTAAAAGAAGCTGCTCTCAAAAGCAGTAAGAATGTTAATAGGTTTGCCAAACTAAAAACACATCGTAAAAATTTGTATCATGAATCTGGTTGGAAAACATCTGAACGCAGGAGAAAAAGTAGACATTGTCTGTTTCACAAATTACAAAATTACAATCGCAGCTAATTGATCATGTCGTTCCAATCTTATAAAAACTTGGGTGTCCATTCTCCCTCCTCATGATCATGGTATACAACACAGAAAAACTTGGTTGAACAGGCAATGTTTGAAAGTATTGTAAAGATTTGATAACTAAGTAACCGCGGATCTCGGCCTGAGTGTAATCAGGTTATCTTCTATTCTGCTATAAAAAGGGACATGGTATGTTGTTGGGGTCAAATATATCAAACTTCATCATTGGTTTTCTTTTATCAACAAGAAGTTTTTCTTTCTTCGAAAAATGACCTCTTAATGCTTATAAGTAGTTACAGTGAAAGAAACGGAAACAAATACGATATACATGATCGAAAACCGGACAATGGCGCATGCCAATAACTCAAACGTAATTGTGTAGACTTATATAAAGCAGACACAGCGTATAAAGCAACATGAAAGAATTGTTTATTTTTAAAAAAATCAGAATGTAACAGCGAAATAAGTACAAAACGATTTGCAATTAATATAAATCAAGTAGAATTTCCTCGGGGTTACAGTTTTGAAGGTTTGTTGAATAAAACTTTCCAGGTACATAATGATAATATGTGAACTATATTGTATATCCGATGTACAGCCTGGCACATTTGACCCTTGTCTTAAATAACATCAATTTATCAATTAGACTAAAAATGTTTGATATCATTTAGTGTTAAATCTTACATATGGGAATTTCATTGTATGACAAGGAGTGATATTCATGAGGTTAGGTCAAACTTGAAAGAATGATACAAAAAAAATCATTAAAAAGTAATATAAAAAAACTGATGTAAACTGAAGGTCAATAGAAAGTTGTCACATTCTAAAATGAAATTTCACATAAACTATCAACATGGTCGAAGACATTTAACGGAGCATACACAGAGCCGATGTCAAAGCTTTTGTATTCTTTAATTTGGACCAGCAAATATTCACACATTCTGTAGAGAAATGCAAAAGTCCAAAATCACACGACTCTGCTACTCGTTTTATTGCACGCGGCATAGAAGTAAAATACCTGTTTCATTTCAAGATCTCTAATTCAAAATAGTCACCAAAAACTGATACAACAAAAGAAAATGTGATTATTTTCTGATGGCTGACAAATATGGCGACAAAAAGCCTTGTTGGAAAAATATCGCCATTTTCTTTAATTTTAATTGACAACTATGGTAAAGTACATGCTGAGGTCATTCAAGTACTGGTATGAGAGGGTTCCATTTATGAATAAAACTTTCATTTCTATTATTCCTTTTTGCTATATATTTTTCAACAAAAAATATTTGTTTCAGAGTTTTAATATATAAGTTTACATTTGGCAGTTTATTCTTGATACTGCATATGTAAATATGTCTTTAATTAATTGACAACTTGTCTAGTTATAAATGGTAAATTGAAGGATATCTTTTTTCGCCTCATGAAGGCTATTATTATTCTGCCTAATACCAACGTAAACGCTTGCTATATTGGGCGTTGTACCTGACATATTTCATTGTTCGACACGTTTTGCACCCGATAGCCCCGCTCCAGTGAAATTAAAGCATTTGGACTGCTCGGGGGACAAATTATGTTACCTTAACTTCAGACATTGCCAAGAACATGTAAACGTTACAACAACGGAATTGTAGAAAAAAGAATTGAAAAGTTTTACAGTGATTGTTACCATTCCAACATTTGTCACTGATGAAATAACGCCTCACAAAAACATATCCCAATTAGTCATAACTTCATCCGCCGATAGATGAACACGCGGAATTATATGTTTGAACATTGGCATTGCAATAGCGTCCGGTGACGTCAAAAGGTGTCATTTACGACCAGACACTGCGTTTTGGGATGTGTTGAAGCAATTGTCATCAATGTTAATGACAAGATTACGAATTTGAAAGGTACGAAAGATTACCATAGCTTTAAACCAGTAATATTGAGCACTTACAGTCGAAATTTTGACCCTTGTGAATTGTGGATTATTTAATGAAAAAATGTTCTTATCACCGAATTTGAGGTTGAAAGGAACAGTTTATTTATATTAATTAGGTACTTCAAATCCATATCCCGTTATGTTGTTTGAACAGAATCAATACAATACAATACAAAACAATAAAACAATTCTTTTGATCTTCAGTTTATATTGACAAAAATAAATAGTATTAAAAGGTAGACATATTTCTATATTGGAACATTAAAAATTAAAAGAAAAGGTATATCCAAAATTCAATGAAAAAATGAAATAGAAATTATACAACAAGATAATATCAACAAAAACAGAACGTCAGACTTGACATTAGACAATGTAAGAAAAATTGCAAAGACATGAATAAAAAATAAAAGACTAGTTTTAGTTAAATAAAATAATTTGACGTAACATAACTAATAGTATAAATAAGCTAACAGAAAAAATATCAATTTCAAATACGGAAACAGAATTAATAGTTTTATCAAATGAATAGCTGAAGAGAAAAATCAAAAGAACAAAACGACGAACACGATTGACATATAAAGAAAAACACTTATAAAAGCATTGCCGTCTTCATTTGAGAAAATAGATGCTATTTCATACCAGAATGCATATTTGATTAAAAAGGATATTATATCAAATCAAGGCATCATTTCCAAAAGTTATTATCGGTTCTTTATCTACTAAACTGAAGCATGAATTTGGAATCAAAGTTAATTGTATTACAAATGTTATTATACAGCGGAGACATATGCGGAGACAGATCTAGACGTGATAAAAAGTAGGTCAAACTATGTACATATGTATGTCCACTTCTAATGTTAAAGCAAATCCCGTCATAATCCCTACCCACTTTGGTGTGACATGCCTCAAATGCTTGTGTGTTTATGTCTCATTTCAACTCACGAGACCAAAATGATGGACTCGATCTAATTATAGTAACGTAATAATAAGACAATGTTTAAACCTTTATTGACTTCTCCTTAAACCATAATTTGCCATGCATTATACCATTTCTGTATCACGATGTTATCATTAGCTCAAAGTCTACAACATGCAAAACGCCAAGGTGTGAAGATTACTTTAACGGATCTTTGTATAATTCCGAATGTTCTTTTCAAGTTTTGACTTCAGTAGGTTGTCTACTGCTGTGTTTTGCCTGGCTTCTGAACAATACTGTAGACATCGGAGATATCTGCCGACAAAGAGTATTCCTTTAATATAACCAACGGCATGTTAACTGACCACGACATCTTATGAAGCGAAGACAATACCTTATTAAATAAACATATTTTATCGCATCCTGATTGTTCCAGAGATTGTCACATAACATAGGATTGTATAGCTTTCATCTCTGCTTCCATCATCGGTCAGCCAGAGCTTTATGTCCCGATATCCTTAAGAAATTAGTCATGGGAAAATCTCTTCCGTAGATTTTGTACTAAAATTACTCGACATACATTATCATGAATGTTTTTGACAAATCGACCGTAAGAGGGATGAACGGTTTCAACATTTCTGGCTCAACTACTGAAGTCCTTTCCATTCCTGGTTCAGGAACTTCAATTTGAGTGTAAAAGAAAATCATGTCACCTGATTAGTAAACACGTGAGTGTGAGCCAAGAGCTTAACTTTCAAGAAAAGTTAGTCAACGCAAAACCAAAGCGTGTTGAAAGAAATTTTTGAGGGGTTCGCAGGTCAGATTGACGCAGCAGTTTTATTTGCTTACACTAATCAAGGGCGGTTCGTTGTGATAAGTTGTTGGAACATTCAGCACTCACGTTGCTACCTGGTTTAGAGGATGTGAGTTCGACTACCGCAATATGAACTCGACAGGAAAAAGTACGAACCTTTGATTATCAGAGGTAGTGAGATCCTAAATAAAATCCAAAACTAAATGTTGTGAGAGGTAATACATGTACTCGTATGTACATACCACTGTCAGGGGTACATGTACCTGCTTGTACCCCGTCAGTGGCGGGTGGATCCTGCTTCTTCTTCTGCACCACGCTGTACACGTCCCCACCTGTATCAGTGCATAAGTTTTATAGTAAATTTACAAATGGAGATATTCATTATAATCAATGTTTATTACCTACCAGGGTAATTATATTGATGTTCATATTTCTAATACGATGCCCTAAGGCAAAATATAACTTTTCGATTTTGACGTTAGGTCATAAACAATGTTTTGACCTCACAGTTCGCCTATGACGTTGCGTTCCAAATGTGTGATTTCGTTTGGTTTCGCTACTTTGGTATTAAACAGAATATTATGTTCGTGTCCGACATACTCTGTTCACGGCAATCGTGCCTAGACATCAGTGTACCCCAGTTATGTTCAAAAGTCTTACTGATTAAACTGTTACGATCCTATAAAAAATGTAGATCAAGCTTTATGTAGAAATTGGTTGAAAAGAAAGTGTTTATTACCAACAACCCCCGGTGAAGCCTGTACAGTTGATCTCCCTGGCTTATGCACCACACTGTACACATCGCCTTCACCGCCTAAAAAAAGAAAGATTGTCAGTGAGTATAATTATCAAATAGCCTCCTTTGGAGTGATGAATCCGTCGCCTGTCAGAGTTAAATACCACGTACCCAATATACTACTGCTCACAATGAACATGTGCTTGTTTGTGAAAAAATGCTAACATGAAACATCAGCATCATATTTATTGTCAACCATTCAAGAACGGTTTTAGTCATCTATCGTACAACATCATCAAGGATGGACTTATGTTGAGGGACGTTGCTCGTGTACAGGCAGAAAGAAAACCCGCTCGAGGTTCACGCTATCCCTGCGTTGAGATAGCGACTTCAATGGAGGACAATTCGCTCATTTTGCGTTCAAAACATAAATTACATAATTTAAGAAATTGAAAAAACGTTACATCATGATTGATAAGACAAGATGGCAGCGCATATACATGTAGAATCCAATCTGCAAACAATTGTAACCGCAATAGATAGTTCGGAGTTCTAATGCGCATAAACACTAGATCTTGATGAAGTCATCTAATGATATGCAATACTTTCCCGCATGTGCATATGTTTTTCCTTGTGCGCTGGTTAAATATTCGCCGTCTACGTTTTGGGTGGATATTCTATATCATCTAAATAAATATCAAAAGTGTTGAAACCCACCCATCCTGCATCTTTTGGTTCGAAACAATTTTACGTGACCCATTAGATTGAGGATCAGAGCACAGGGGCGTGTATCGCTTATAAATAGATTTAGAAAGAGCTTTAGAGTAGGGTCCATATGTATATATAGGTATATATGTCTTTCTAGAGCTATTTCTAAACGATACACGCCCCTGTGGGTCAAAGTAACTTTAGGGGAATATATTTTAGAAAATGGTGTGTCACACGATCATGATACATGTATGTTCTATTAACAGTACCACAAACGTAGCCTACAGCATTAATAATCTTTCTAGTTTTCTCTAAAGAAATATTATGTGATAAGGACCATCAATTTTTAACAAAGCACAGCAAGTCGGTTGACTAATAATGGTCCGGGAATTGTAAAATATTTCATTTGATTTCAAGTTCATGTATGATTGCAAAATAGGTATTGAATCTTAAATACTCTAGTACTGTGCCTTTATAAGTTGTTCTGTGGGTTTCTTTTGCGATGTGTTTCAATCTTAAAATAGTACAAGTATGATAAAACTAGCCATAAATTGTATCTTTGTTAATTATAAGTTAATTATTTTGATGATATATATATATATATATATATATATATATATATTACACAAAAAATTCTTCTTCATAGTTCAAGTAATAAATAGATAAAAAAACAAAAGTCAAACAGCTATGAAAAGAGAAAGATGAAAAAATATTATTTCATTAAACTTTTCAAGCAATTAAATGCAATTAATGTCAACTAACTGTCCATTTCTAAAAACTACTTTTAGTATTATTTATGTGATTGATGTAAAGTAATGACGTCACCAATCTGTGGGTACGCATCGATTGTCATTTGTTATGCGCCCCTTGATCTGTGACGTCATAGCATGGCAACGTGATAAAGACCCCATGTTGATCACTGAATAGTGTGAAACCGGTCGGGGATTGAAATCATTTCCAGACTTATGTTTTTTATCTATATCTATCTATCAATATATATATATCTATCTATCAATATATATATATATATATATAGCTTGAAAAATATGAAGTTAGAAGTAAAAACAATCCATTTTAATGGCTAGCGCTTTCAGCTCAACGAGCATCTTCAGGCCATACATATACATCGTTGCTGTGCTTTGTTAAAAATTTATGGTCCGTTGTATGTATGACTAAGCAAATTGGTATAAAACATAGCTCGTGATTGACACAAACAATTTCCATGAAATGGAAAATAGACAGTTAGTATAGCTGTGTTTTTTAAAGCTACATTACATCGATATGCAGATACTGTTTTGGTGATAGGCCATGAATGGTTAACTCAATGATCTGTTACACAAGCTTACTAGTCTTAACCTCGGTGTGAAAATAGATAAATTCAATAGTGCTGCCTTAGCCTATGCAGATGACATTACGGTTTTAGCGAAATGTGAAGCTGATATGAACTGGCTCTTAGATGTATTGCATGACAAATAAAACATACTACATTTAAGAAATCCTTCTACGTCAAGTTACAACTATCTTGGTTTACCTTTTACTGAGCTTCTTCATTTCAATGCTATGGTCAGGACAGCTACTAAAATCAGTTAATAGGGCTTTAAGGCCTTTTTATAGCTAAATTCAAAAGTATCGGTCATATGCATTTCAGTTCCTATTCCAAACTGTATGGCAGCATTGTATGGTCTATATTGAGCTTTGGTGCGGCTATCTCGGGTTCTAACGATGTATCAGCGCTAAATACTTTGCAACACAGAGTCATTCGTTTGTTAAAGGGACTTGGAAAGTACGCCCCTAACGTTGAAATGAATGGAGATGTGGGATGGACTCCACCTATTGTCTTTGTTTCGATAGTCATGTATTTCTAGACAATGGTGTCGCTTTTATATATTGATCATCGTTTACATAAAGCTGTTTTATATGGGCTGATAGATGTGGGATAAATGGTGTTAAGAACTGGAATTTTAGAGTAAGGAAGAAGTTGACCTCCCTAGATTTATATCATATGTTAGAACAACCTGGTAAGATTTACAAATCTGTATCGAAACTTACTGAGGACAAGATTAAATGAGATTGTAACATCATGGCTTTCTTTGTTAAAAAGGGAGGAAGGAAGAACAGGTTTGAACAAACTTAGATTATGCAAGAATTTTAAATTTGATTTTAACTAGGAAAGATATATTGTCAATCACATGCTTAGACATTACAGGTCGGCTATATCCATGTTTCGATGTGACGTTGCTTCCATTAAGAGTAGAAACTGGATGTTATGAAAATATCTTATTAGAAAAAAATATATGCTTTAACTGTAGTCATGTTATAGAAGACGAATTACACATTTTATTTCGATTTCACTGTGTATTGTATGATGATCTTTGTGAAATTTATCATCGAAAGCTATGTTCCACATGAGATATCCCTTGCGGAAGATCAAGCGATATCTCCCAGGAAATATCGTTTTGACAGCAGATTTGGAACAATGCCCTATTACAGTCAAGTTCATTACATCACAATTGTTTTACATCATCAAGTAATGACATCACAATGTTATGACGTCATAAACATGATGACGTCACAATGCTATAACATAACTCCACTGAGAGTCTTAAAGTAGTGCAATGTTCAGAAATTCACATTTTTCAGGTAAAAATCGAAATGAAAAATGATTTTGGATGATAAATTTTATCTCGACCTCCTGTCTTTTGATATCAAATATATCAACACTCGTTGATAAAGTAAAATACCCTGGCAAGCCTCGGATATTTGTAACTTTTATCAACACTGTTGTGGTTATGTAATACCATGATGTATGCGAGCATCGGCTATAACTAGTGACCTGTTGGTGTTTCTGAATACTTAAAGGCTTCCTCAGTCTCCTTTCATTTTATCTCATATGTTTCTCCATTTTTAAAAAATTGATTGATCAAATTTTCATTCAGAATTTGATTGTTTGCCCTAACTTTCATATCCTACACAGAACGCCACAGGTACGGCGTCTCAACGTTTAAGTACAATGGACCACAGGTTTACAAATGGTCAAAACTCAGACATTCCTCATACATTGGTACGCGCAAACCGTTGTACAATGTCCAGTTTTCGATCACAAGTTTACAGCCTTTATATTGCCATTGTATAAGGTGAACCGAAACAGTACCATTTCTCTATACAAAAATAGCATTAATGAGATTTTCAACTGACCCTTTTTGGAGTTTTTCATATCATAAACCAACCACAATTAGTATCAAATTCTGAATTCAATGAAACACAACGATTCACCCTGTGTCAAGTTGACCCCTTTGTCATGATTCTGGTTCCGGTTCCGCTTGTCCTCGTACGATTCATACATTGGGTTTATCTCGTTCACTGTTCCTGAAATAAGAGAAAGTAACCTTACATGATCACAGCCGCAAATAATTAATTGATTATTATATAAAAATTATAAGAACTTACTCAAGGAAACGATATTATCGATGATCAATCTTGAACTTGTCTGCTTTGGTCGTTGAAACCAAAAACAATATTTCAACAAATTTTATTGTGAACTTGTAAATAATTGCATATTAGACGTACATTCACATTGTGCACAAACAGATGAAAAAGGGTAACCCAACATGGACATACAGACTTCACCTGCATTTCCCCCAACAGAGTAAAATAGCTATACGAACTCTGTCCATTTACAAGCGTTCTACGGTCTTGAATAGCAGAAATCTGATGGGATGCCATCAAATTTAGTTGTGTAATCAACGAAGCCGTTTAAAAAAATCTAATAAGCCAGTGTGACGACAAATATGTTATCCATGCGCACGGTTGTTTCATTGCCTGAGGTAAGGTAATTTATGTTGCAATATTTTTCTGCTAGGGGAACCTGCCGTTAATTCGAGAAGAGCTCTTTTTAGAACAGAGGTCGTATAGGAATTAATGACGAAGCTACATTTGTGGGGAGAGAATGCTACAACTCAAGATATATTGTGATTGTCAAGAAAATATTTTAAGACGTTTTTAGTTTTAGACAATATTCATGGAAATCACTCAACGTTTCGCTTTGACCTTGAAAACAATATCAAAGGTCACCAAAAACAAGAGGGCTCTGGAACTTGCCTTAATTCTATTTGATTTCTCGCTAAAATGGCTATTGTGATCACTCTCGTTAGCTTACTGTAGGTAAATACTTATTTTTGATCAACGATCAACCTGCAATTAAAATGAAAAAGTCCAGATGGCCGAAAAGACAAAAGGATGTAACAAATTTTAAATGTCGGTAGCGCTCAATTCGGAGATATTGATTGTTGAAAACGGCCAGGAGCCAGGAATATGTTCAATGTAAGGATAAACCTTAATTTCTGGTCCTTACCTAGTATGTAGATTTTCATTTCCAAAGAATTCAAGCGTCCGCCGAGAACTTAACTTTGATGATATTTCTACATTCATTACCTTCTGCCACAGACGGCTTCATTTGTCCGACACTTTCATATTGTCCATCCTGATCAACCACTTCTACTTCGGCTACACTGAAAAAAACCATTAAAATTGCAGTACTAAAAGTTTCAGTATATCTTGTTTGGTTTGTTATATATATGTTTGGTAACGCATAATTTTGATTATTACAAATTTTTATTTTTATTCATAAGACTCAATAGAGTAGAAAAAAAATGAGAAAATATGCACTTTGATACGACTACTAGGACACCTTTTATATCCCTCTTTTCCAATATCGTTGTTCATGCGGTTTTAATGTAACTTAACATTAAATATTTCCGGCCTTTAAAAACCCACTTTACTACCTGAATACGTAAATATTTGTTAAATAACTTTCGAGGTAGATTACTAAAGTGAGGATAGTGAGTAATATCGAGAGATATGCACTATCGGTGCATTCGTTGTGTTACGAAATATTGGCGTGCACTATTGCGTTTAAGGCTTGGCTGTCTTCTCAACCTAAACTCATGGAAACCAACAAGGCCTAATAATTTACATGTTCTGCGACGAATCAAATCGTTGATACACATGCCCGACACAATGTCTAAGGTTGTTCACAATACATTGCCAAGTACTAACCACTTGTTAGGTTACTTACTTGTTATCGTCCGAGGGTTTCGTAGCTCTTCCCCCTAAAAGTAACATATATATATATATATATATTCTTTAAAAATAACAAACTGAAGATTGGTCTTCATATAAGTTCATTACATAACAATGTTGTTAACGCTATACCATTAGCAACACAATGTATAAGTTACCCTGATGATCACTATGTTGTGAAACCGGTTGGTAATGAACTTATATGAAGACCAATCTTCAGTTTGTTATTTTTAAAGAATATTTGATACATAAACCATGAACATTTAACTTTTACATCTATATGTATATATATATATATACATAAGTAACATTTATTTCCTCCAGTTAGAAGAGTACAAGGACAACGCAAAAGAATAAAATTAGATACAACAACAACCATATAATATTTTAAACAGGTCAATGTCAAGGCGCAATTTTCTTATTTTTGCATCAACGTAATTTCGGACAATGCTGCATCATTTAACTTTTGAAAGTTTTTGAAAACATATTTTTGTTGCGCTCAATATAAAGACAGAATTGAAAATCATTCTGAGTCCTTTCCACCCGGAAGCACCAAAGCAACACAAGTTGAAGCTTATAATGTCACAACGGCGAATATTTTTTGTTATGGCAACCAGGCACCATTTTGTTTCTTTTGCATGATGAAACTGCCGACAAGGACGAGTCTAATGACAAAGGTATAGCAATTCCAACACGAATTACAAGATGACATATTCATTGACTTGCTAAGGGCAAGATTGGGACCGTATGAGCGTCAAGCTAATAAGCAACAACTCCCATCTTTGAAAGGTTCTTGCGATTTGACGTTAGGAAGCCCCCATAGTTGACATACCAATCACGTTGCGCTTGCCTTAGTCTTGTCATACTTTCGGTTTTTTATGTTACTTACTTATGTCTGCTCTTTCCAACAAGGGTATTTATGCAATATTGCTGTACGTGCATAACAAACTATGCCTCAAAAACACATTTTGTACGTGTTTGTGAATGCACTATTCCAGTGGCTACATTCGTTGTGATGCGTACGTGTAGAGGAAGCTAATACTATCATACTGCTTAGTATCAAACCGTACCAACCCTCTTTATGTTTTCATGAAAGATATGCCAGGGAGTTTATATCAACACTCGTTTTTATAAGTAAATATATCAAAGACCAGCCTTAGATAAATGTATATTTAATAACTGGTGTTGATATGTTTAATGTATCAAAAGACACCAGGTTGAGATTATCTTTATATTGTTAGTTTCGGTGCTCAATCATCGCATATTGGACATTAAAAGGATTCATGAAATTAATACGATGGACTCGTTGGCCAATAGCCTAATATACTTATACCGTTTTTGCTACTCGTCCAATGTAGAACGCTGACTTATGTTTTCACGGCCTAGGAACGTAAATCCCTGGAAATCGTTACTCAAGAAAGTGAACCGGTTTCTCGTTTAAAACGTAGTCAAGATTTACAAGTCTTAAAATTCTATTAATAATATAAACAATATAAGACCTAGGTTAAAGAAAAAATTGGAGATTAAACACTAGGTCATATAAAGCAAAATATAAAATCTATACAACTAAGAAGGGCATTAACAAAGTTTAGATGCTGCTCAAATAATTTTAAAGTTACTACATACAATTAACATGTCCAGAATCCTAATCCTGCTGATTTTATGTCCGTATTGCGGAGAAGGCGAAGAAGATGAATATCATGTTTTGTTCATATGTCCATATTACGCCCAAATTCGTGAACATTATTTACCGATTTATTATCTTAAGCATCCATGCATCCAACACTTTATTTCCCTGTTATCAACAACCAACAGTATTCTGTCGCTCCGCTTAGCCACCTACTGAGATAAAGTATTTAGATGAAGATAGCGCTCTGATATTATCTTACATATAATGGAATACAGTATTTGCACTCTAGGCCTCCTGGCCCCGAAATGCAATAAACTTCTGTTCTGTTCTGTTCTATAAAGTAAATTGATCCCTGAGAAAGTGACTACTCATAATGCTAAAATGTCATCAATAGATTTGACATACATGGAGGACAATAAAGGCATTGTAGAATTTTTATGTATTAATTGTTCAAAAGTTCCAAAATTGCAAGAGGAGTATTTCAAGAATTTAGTTCATTCAGAAGGTTTTTTTAGCCCAAACAAATCATTTTTTGTCGTAAAAAGAGGTGTCAATCGAAAACTGCATGCAGCCATTTTAGTGTTATCAATTTAAAGCAATAGAGTTTAGGAAATGGTTTCTTACAACTTGATTGAATTTATAATGTCCGAAGAAAGGTTGTTTTGCAATCGGTAACATTTGAATTTCTTAAATGTGAATTCCCTTTTCTACTAATGAAAAAAAAGTTTTTATTGAGCTGAACCCTTACCACATAGGAGCACTCTAAAAGCGCTAACGCACAACTGTGAGAACAAAGTTTTCTATGGCAATTTTACGGCTCGCTGATGTGACCAAGGTGTCCACATTTTGAAATGACTAGTTCTCACTTGTCTTTGTTAATCGCTAATACACCTGCATTCTTTAGTTCGTTCACGTACCCTTGTATCGTAGTGCAAATATATAATTTGGGTTTTGTTTGCTCCTCAATCAAATAACTTCGGCAAAACTGACAGAGGATCACAAAGTTAACCATCTTTGTGAAAAATACTTTTAATCTTATGTTTGGGATCGTCTTGTCTCACTTGTAAAAGTTCGAATTTTGGTATGATGAATTAGACAGAAGGGGTCATATTTTTTAAATCCCGATGGGTTTTAATTTCGATTGAAATATTCCAATTTGACTCTCTGAGAAAACAAAAAGCTTATTCACATTGAATTAGTGAAAAGGAACAACCGTGACTTGTTTTAAAGCTGCTCTTCACTTATAGCGAAATTTCTGGAGAAAAAATAAAAATGAGTGTGTTGGAAAGTTTTACCCATAGTCGACCATCAATCGACCTGCCAAAACTGTTACGGTTAATTGTGGGGTGTGATATAGGTGGCATTAACTAATGCCTACATGGAAGAATGCCTACAATCTTATCAAAACATCTTCATGCACCAGTGGCTCTAAGTTTAACAACCTTCACCCTATAGGCTAAGTGGAATGTTCCACAAATAAAAACAAAACACCATATTGTTAGCACACCGTTATTTCAAACGAAATTAAATTATCAATTTTGTTAAAATTTGAAAACGTATTTTTATCACAATATTTCTACAATACATTTACAACATATACATTTAATGTGACATAATCATTTTTGTTAAAATTTAAAAACAACATTTCTACACATTTATGTACTTGTTCTCGTTGTCTTGTAGCCGAAATCGTCGAAATTCTGAGTACATTTTACATGTATATTAGACATTTGTGTCTGCTGTAAGAAAGTTTCCAAAATTATGTTTGAGTCATTGACGCGCGTCACTGTCCGGTTTTCGATCACATATCGAGACTTTAACCTGTTTTATTGTCATTGAGAGCACTAAGATGCTAAATTTTGGAAACTAAAACCATTTCTCGATAAAATAACACACACACATATACTCTGTGGCCCTTCAACACACTATATACTATTAAAGTTCCTTCTTACGTAGAGTACTGCTTACAAAAATGATAATTCCTGCTTATTAACATGACTTGAGAATGTTTAAGATTCTACTTAGATTAAAGGGATTGTTTTAATTCATTAAAGCAATTCCTTCTCAAAAGTATGAGTATATTAAATGTATCTATCAAATACATTGCTATCAAACCAATTGCTTGTTGTCTCTTACTTTCTTAATCTGTTAGCTTATGCTCTATTGTAGGCATTATTCCTAACTATTTGGAACAGTTCACTTGTGTGCAGGAAAGCGTGTCGCAGTCACAACAATCACTGTAGGCATTGTTCATTGTAGACGTTTTTCCCTGTAGGCATTATTAACCCTAACCATGATATTTGAGTGAAGTAGAGTACAATGGATCGTCTTTTCTGTATTGAAATAAATGTTATACGTTTCTTTTTGGTAATGCGGTGATGCCTCAAAGACACCCAAAATCACGTAGATACGCATGTATGTGAACGAACTTTCGGTATGCAGCTGTTATCACTTGATATTTGACTTTTTGACAAAACTTTCGGTTTGCAGCTGTATTGCATTTAAATTGCAAAGATTACCTTTCCGATGCCGATTCCTCTTCACTGCTATGACAACTGCGATCAGAGTTATAATCAGAACACCGCCTCCAGCGGCTCCTACAACCAGCAACAGGAAGTTACTTGATTCAGTCTTACTTCCGGTCGGTCGTACTGATTGAGGTATAGTCGACACTTTGGGTTTACTGCCGAATATTTCAATCTCTGGTTTTACAGTTGCTGGGTTCGTAATTGAAAGCACAGTGCTTTTTGGTGCGCTTGAGTGTGCTTAAAGACAAAATATGACTTTAACATAGATCATTGTCGTTTTGTTTATAGATAAAGGTGGATGATATAAAGTTTGGAAAAAAGTTATAAGTTAGATAATTTATCATATCAATATTTGTTCATTGATTCATGACTCAGAGAGATATGAATATGAAGTAATTATAGATGCTCATTTGACTTCCGCGATTGCACAAAGTCACATTTTTCAAAAAAGATATATTTCGTCTCCTATTTCAAATGCGACAAAATGCTCACATGTAATAACCTTAATGATGACTTGGTATGCAATGTAACGGTCCTTACTGCAAATCCAGGTTCCACTATCAGAATACTGCACATTCGTCAGTCTCAAAGTTTGTTTATCAAATTTATAGCTCTCGTAATTACAAAAATTAAGGGGGTATTTTGTTGTTTTGTACAGGAACCAATCATTGCATGTCAGATTGATAATGGGGCATTGAAGCGTCAGTGTTGATCCAACTTCGACAGTGTCATCGATATTATCCTTCTTTTCCTTCAATGTTATCTCTGCAATATATAAAAACCCATTTATTACGCTTCAGTTGAAGATTAATAAAGTAAAATGGTAGGATAAAACAAGAAAGTGTTGTTTTATCTAATGAAGAAATATGTTACAAAACTAATATGAACACGTAATTTCTTAAAGACGACCTAAGGACGTGATCTCATCTGAAGTATGAAAGTAATTTTGATAGTAATTTAGAAGTAGTTAAAAGTGAGTTTTTAAACGCATTATTTTAAATGTCTTCTCATTCCATCAATTATGAAAAACGAACTTAGTTTTAAAATCTTACAAGCATCGAAAAAGGTCATATTCATTTTAAAAATACAGTTTTGTGAGAGATCAAAAGATTCTTAAAGATCTTTTTAAAAACAAGCATTTTTTTCAATAAGTTTTTGGAATCATAATTTCACAAAACATAATCACGAAAATGATTGTTTTTCATGAAATTGATATTCATGTGCATGACTATATTATTTCAATTTAGTTGTAGTTGAGTTACTTCCCTTATCATTGTCAGTGTCAAAGGGGAAGGAAATGTTATGATTGAAATTAAATTCATGAGAAGGTATCAAAACATTACAGATCATATATGCATATTGATCAAAATAAAGATCAAATACAGAAAATCAATGTGTGTTTGCAACACTTCTATCCATTTCCCCCCCAAGGAATATCTATATATTATGAACTCCTAGAAACAGAATGTAATTGGGATTCGGATTTGTTTTTAAAATAAGTTGAGAACGGACTCAATGAGGTTAATATCCTCCAAATTTGAGTTGATCTCAGTGTGGTGGACACGCAGTTAATATGGGTACGGATACGTTGTTTCAAAGTAGCACTATTTTTGTTTTATAGTGATTCAAATTTCAAAACCCCTAACTCTTCCCGAAAGATTTTACTTTCCCCACCTTACTTTCGTTTCTTAAATCAGTTGTTTTAACCGAACGCCAATTACCAATGGTCGTTCTGATGCATAACAATCTACCCAGAGATCACACACCTCTGAGAAGGCGCTACCGAAAGTCCTCTTTTAATGTTCTAATATCAGGCCGTTACATTCGGTTATCGTGTAACAAACAGCGAAGTGAAGTGATGGGCATATATGTTCACATTTTCCCGATGGCAGTACCAAGGAGATCATCCATGAATAGGAACATTTAGGCCATGATGCGCACTAACGCTGAGAATGAATTACGTGACGCGTATCTATTTTACTTTCTAAAATGATTTTCACACTCAACACTCAACAGTACAAACAAATCGAGTTGTGATAAAATCCGAGGCTCTTTTTATGGGCCTGCAGTGCTCTGTCGAAATCGTCCTGCAGTGTGCAAGAGTACACCTGTTGCAACGAAAGAGAACGAAACGCATGCCTGCAGGACATTCTAAAAGGTGTTGTGTCATTCATGTGAACAGGATATAACAAATTTCAATAGATTTAAATGCTTAGTAAGCTCGATAAAGAAACACCTGCAGATTAGCTTGCATGATGGCATCATTCAAGAAAATGATATTTGTTTAACGGTATAAAATGGTTTGAAAACGATAAATTTCCATTGTGTCCACTTTCAACCCATCACATATAAACCCTCTCAATATCATCTTTCGATTTCGGAGCAGAGTGCAAAGAAGACCAAATTCATAAAGAGCCGTAAACAACCTCCAACCTCCAAAATTCTTACACGTTCAAGATTTGACATGTCAGACGAGGGACAGTCTACTGTTTCTAAATGTGGAGACGGACGATGCTACACCTGTAGAAATATCATAGAAGGCGCTGAGTTTAAAGTTAACAACAAACATTTTTTTGTGAAAGAAAATATGAATTGCCATTCAAGTAATATCATCTATGTAATCATTTTTTATTGGTGAAGTGAATTATACATTCTAACATGACACGAAAACTAGAATGAAAATACTGCTTTCTGATTGGTTACCACAATCAATTTTGGGGTGATTATTTCGCTAATAATCACCTAAATATTTAAGACCGATTCACATTCATACGCGCACGTTTACAAACTCCATTCGCTGAACTTACTGTTTTCATCGCCTTAGCAAAATGAATTTTAAATCAATTCTATACAGACATTGAGAACACCGTATTTTTTTAATGAAATTTAGAAGATAAATCCATTCCATGGTATTTTTTTTGTCGAATATATTGTCATTATATTTCTAATTAGTCATGTTAGAATGGAGATAAATCCCTTCTGTTTTTTATTTTGGGCTTGTATGTCGTGCATTTTTCACCCCTAAATTTAATTTCAAACCTCAAGCTCGGTTTGAAATTAAATTTAGGGGTGAAAAATGCACGACATACAACCCCAAAATAAAAAACAGAAGGGATTTATCTCCTAATTAGCAAGACAGAGAGACGTTTAATTAAAAAAAAATGAACCTGCATTGTTCGCAAATCAACTAGCCCGAAATTAGAACTATCCCTTCACTTGTAAATTGATTCTGGAGGAATATAGAGAGTTTTTCCATTTTATAAAATGAAATACGATAATCCGCGGCTACTTGGCTTGATGGAAAGTGATTTTATAAAACAATTTTAGCCTTTACAGAACGCTAAAATGTAAATTTCCTTGGACTCATGCTCGTGACGCATCTATACCTCTATGATGTCATAAAGAGCGCCACGTCACGTCACAATCGACGTGATTACTGTCATTCAAAGTCTAACCTGAAGAAACAATCATGCAAGAAAGCCCTTAGCAAATGTGAATGTGATTATATACCGAATTCTATGTACCTTATACCCCAAACATATTTTTTCCACATTGTTTAAGCTCTTGGGGAAAACAACAGAGGTAACCTTACCGCAAGGTGATCTACAAAGTACTGATGAAGGTTTCAACAAATACTTTGCGGAAAAAATTGCCAAGTTACGTCATTCTCTTGGAGCAGTGTGACGATATCTCGTCAGAAGAATTCACTGGTCATCCATTAGAGGCCTTTGATCCGATCTGTGATGTGGATATCAGAAATACCATTGTGTCTTCTTCAGATAACGTGCTGTAAGCTAGATCCAGTACCCACTAAGTTTTTCATGGAAATTCTAAACACTATTCTACCAACAGTGACTCTTATTGTCAACAAAAGTCTGGAAACTGGCCTTTTCCCTTTCAATCACAAAACTTCTGTGAGAAAACCTCTTTTGAAAAAAACGTCTCGTGATTCTGAATAGTATTCCAACTACCGACCAGTCTCAAACCTTCCATTTTTGTGGAAAGTGCTTGAGAAGGTTGTGAAACAGCAGATAACCCGGCATCTAAACAGGTACCTGCTAATGGACATGCATCAGTCTGCATACAGACCCCCTGCTGTTCTCGATGAAGTCATTCGCACTGTTGACTGTGATATATATGCTTGTCATGTTGGACCTCTCTTCTGCATTCGACACCATTGATCATGACAGGTTACTGGGTCGTTTGCACGCCAAATTTGGGTTTTCTGGAAATGTTCTGAAATGGTGCCAGTCATACTTATCTGATAGGACTCAATCTGTACAAATTGGTGAGTACCAATCATCAAGTTCAGTGTTCAAGTGTGGTGCACCCCAGGGGTCAGTATTGGGACCCGTCCTCTTCACAATGTATACCCAATCCTTTGGTCACCTTATATCAGAGTATCGGGTCATTAGCCACTTCTAAGCTGATGACTCCCAACTATACTTGATAGAATGGATCATTCTATCCAGGCTCGATTACTGCAATAGTTTGCTCACACGTGCCTCCAAAACTCAGATTAAACGCCCCCAATCTCACCAAAACACCCGTTCAACACAACTATGTGATCAGATTCTGTTCTAAATTCGTTGCACTGGCTAAGGGTTCAGGAAAGAATCGACTTTAAAGTACTCACTCTTGCCTACCAGTGTGTGAACTCCACGGGCTCCCCCGTATCTGTGTGATCTCCTTACATCATAAACACCAGCTCGTACCCTGAGATCCAGCAACCAACACCTGGAAACCCCATCATTCAGACTCACAACATTTGGTGCCCGCTCTTATGCCTCAATTTCAACCAAGCTATGAAACTCACTTCCTGTACACCTGCGTACTGCCACATCTCTTAAGGTGTTCAAGCGCGACCTCAAAACCTTCCTGTTCAAACGCTACAAAAACTGACTGCTAAAGTTTTCTCATTGTGACAAGTTTCCCCTTATCTTACTTTATTTTACTAAGCTCATGTCCGACATTTTAGATGTATGTATGCGAAATGAGCATACCCCATTGTGGTATGGAGGATTGCGCAGTACAAGTACACTCATTATTATTATTCTACAATAATATTATTTCATCTATGTATATAAATTTATGTATATCCTGAAATATCTTAAGTGTTCTGGAAATGTTCTAGAATTTTAAACAACTATTTATAATTCATTAAATTTAAAAGTCATTACATTCAGATTAAAGTCCTCATTCCAAATCCGCCTATACATGTATAACATTATTTCTATTAAAAAAACAAGGAATATATTATAAGTCCTCAACGTAACAATATCTTTCGTAATTTCATACTAAAAAGATCCATAAGAAATGAATTCAAAATCAACATATCAGTCAAACAGCCTTCCTGATCAACATTCTTCTAAAGTCATAGCTTTTCAATGTCAACAGGTCTCAAAAATGAAACTATCATTCAAAGTCAACCATTCACCCAACTCAAACTATCTTTCAAAACCAACATTCAACCGAAATCAGTTTTATGACGCCGGAACAGCATATCATTGTAATTCTGAATCCTTCTTTGAAACAGGGACGTATACAATATAATGTACTTCAAAGGTGAAGGCCACTGTGAAAACTTGCAGTGAAAGTTATTCTCTGTCCAAGGACACTGTATCATACACATAATAAAAACTAAACTAACCCATGCCACAAGTCAGTTAACACCATATTTTTCGATGGACAGCTGAATTTTGATGAGAATAAATTTAATAATGTCGTAAACCAAGTTAATATACAAGCACAATCAAGTTGTAATCCAAGTACGAATAAAATTCATTCTATGTACAGAGAGAAAATGGTTAAAATATTATTCTCGATACTGAACATGATGGAAGTGATAATTCTCAAAGTGAACTAAGTAGTGTAGTGTCAAGATGTTTTACGTTTTCTTAATATTGATGTGTGTGGCATCCGTAACAAACTTGAATACCCAGATTTTGTCAAATCAATCCAAGATAATGATATTATTTGTTTACAGGAATCTAAAACAGATGTCCTGGATGATGTCACTATTGAAGGTTATATACTATACATTCAGAACAGGAAATCTTTTACTAGACGATCTGGAGGTATAACTGTTATAGATAAATACTCCCAATATATTTCCCCAGTAGATAACCAAAATGGTTCAAGATGGCAAAAGAATTGTTCCATCCCAAGGCTCAAAATATGCTGGTGATAACTTATTCACAATCATTGACATAGTCTGTATTTAAAAGTTTATTCCTTTCACACTATGTTATTTTAGTTGGCGATTTTAATGCGAAAAACCTCAAACTTACTAGATTATTGTATGAAAGAAAAATTCATTATGGATGATTTGGTTTCGGTGCAAGTGAATTGAGTCGTGAAATGAATCCAGGATTGTTCTTTGATAATCATAACACACCGAACCATACAAGATATTATTGTTTTTGGTCTAACAGACTTGAAGATGGTTTAGATACTCTGAATATTTAATCAATATGAACAAACAAGCCTTTCTGCCATGACAGACCATCCCAAGATACCCTCTGGCAGGGAGCGGTTGTTTACTTCCGCTCCGGGGAGCATTAATTTACAAACCAGTAACTTAGAGTTACGCGATCCCAATTATACACGACATTCCTCCTCATGTAAGATTGTTGCTACAAATCAACTAAACACACAAATTATTAACTAAAAGTTACTCTTGTGTGATATGTGTTTACTTAAGAGTCTCTGTTAAGCTTACTAGCCTTAGACCCATTATTTTGAAAATAAATTGTCACTTTAGTAACATCATTACTGTAAAAAATAATCATTGCTTCTGTAAATGTTCAGTTTCATATTTCCCCGTTGATATTCTCAATTTTCCTTAAATGATCTGTCCAGAATATTTTTGAGTCAGCAAGGTTGTGAAGGTGTCAAAATTCAAAATTCAAA
This sequence comes from Phorcus lineatus, assembly GCA_921293015.1. NCBI lineage: Eukaryota > Metazoa > Mollusca > Gastropoda > Trochida > Trochidae > Phorcus > Phorcus lineatus. The sequence continues at coordinate 16,771,229 of OV121098.1, read as the reverse complement.
AGAGGTAAATATTGACTTTTCGATTTAGTTATTTATACTTTTATATACCGATGATACTGTCCTCCTAGGAGAAACTCCCCTCAAACTTCAGTACTAGTATTCACTTGATAGGTTTTTTTTATGAATATTGTGAAATATTACCCATATGGGCGAGGAGACACAGGTGGATATTTTTTTTATATCTGCACATGTGCTCTTTAGTGATTCTCGACGTTGATTGGTCGGTTACCCTGAGAATGAATTACGATTGGTTGACGATACTATTTACACGTTTCATTGATAAATAGAACGTGCCGAACACATGCATCGCCTTTCAAAGAAAAGCGTAGATAGATGAACATTCTTATACATTTATTACAATTTAAAATACTAACACATAATTTGACACTTAATCAAAATGTTTCGCTTTGACTGTAATTTACAAGAATGATAATTTTTTCCCAAGCAAAATACTTGAAAATAAACGTCGCGTTTGTAAACAAACATGGCTGCCATAAAAAATATTCATGAAACATAAAAACATAATCTGAAGATTAACGATACGTTAAAGTACTCATACAAATCGAGAAACGCTCTGTACAAATTTTTGGGCAAACGTTTCGTTGTTGTAATTGTGTATTTAATTAGTTTAACTAAGGTTCATCGACTACACGATAAGTAAGCCGATAGGAGTTATCGTTCTTGATACTGGCAACAAGACGTAATTGAAAGCAACATCCAAGAAAAGAAATGTTGTTCAAATTTCAGATTAGTTGACAAAATTGACATACAAACACGTTTCGATGCTTTCATTTTATATTTCCCTTCAAGATATTGCCACTTTTATCTGTTGAAATGTTAAAAAATTGACAGGTTTTTCCAATTTTCGTTTCAACTCTGTGCGTTCAACCACTCGCCCGTTAGCAAGTAGGTAGGCTAGTGACGACGACGCACATTCACATAAGCATCTTCATGCGATAGCTTCTAAGAGTATTTTTGTCATGATCTTAATGTGTCTCAAATATGAAATCATGTTATGTATTATTTGGGGAACAAACTGTCGTCAGTTTCATGGCCTTTTTAAACAGAAGTACATTGCGTAGCGCTGTTGACTAATTTACTTCCTGAGATGTTTGGTTTTTACACGCGTATGAATACGGATCAGCTGATCAATGTCGATCACTCTACCGTAGTATTGTCGTCTCTAATTGACAAGGATTTTCAGTCGTAATTGGTTATTTTAATTGAATATGGGTAATATATATAATAACCAACTCGGTACGAGTGATTACGGGAAATATCCACTCGTAAAAATAATGTTCAGTCGCTCGCCAAGGCTCGCGACTGTGAACATTATTTCAACTAGTGGATATTTCCCGTAATCACTCGTACCTCGTTGGTTATTCTCTAATTATTGAAGATGGATGTTAATATTTCGAAAACTTAGATTGTCATTTTTGGGAGTGGTGTAGCATCCAAATCCAAATTATTCTTCAGATTTGGAAAAGAAATCATTGAAAGGTCAGATTACACACTTACTTTGGGATAACCTTTCACAGAAATAGAAGATTGATTTTTACAGTGAAAGACCTCGTAAATAGCGCATCAAATACTAATGTTTTCACTTCTTTAAAAATCCCGCAACGTATGTTTACCTTTAGTCTCACTTCTTCGATGTTTCTATGTACATGTACTTGTTCTACCAATTTCAACTTATGGTGTCGAGGATGGGGATATGAAATCTAAATATATTTGAAGAGTTCATTTAAAATGTTTTAAACTGGCTGGCGGCTAACGACTAACAACACCAAACTCGGAAGATTCCCCCTTAAGATGTATGTAATGAAAATGTTAAATTTGGGTATTTACTTGAAACAATTGATTTTCCACGAACATTTAAGCACATATACATAGACTTTGAAGGGGGGGGATGTTTAGCATTCGCCGATCTAAGGAAAGTTTATATACCCGAATATCTATATTTATTTCCAAACATCTGTAAGTTGAGATATAATATGATGATGGGATAAGTTCTCAACAGAACAGAAACAGATGATAAAATTGTTGTTAAACACTTTCATTAAATGCAGAAAACAATGATTTTTTTCAAATAGTGTATTTTTGTGATATAATACGACAGATGCTAAAACAATTATTCATCAAATGTACGTTAAATCAGTATCGTATACAATGCATTTTATGTTCAATGGCTAGAAGATCATGAGCGATAAATCCGAGCCACTTGGTCAAGTATTCGATTATAAAGATGTACAAATTATATATACCTGAATCATTTTGAAACATATTTTATTTACAAATTTCAGATTTGATAAGAATGCTATTAGCATGATTTGATGACCCCTGTCCTATCTAAAGATGGGACGTCCCAACTTAGGATTCCAAGATGGGATGAAACACATTCACTATCAATTTAACCATCCTCAACGAGTGAGGTCAGGCTTTATCTCCACACTATCTATAAGAACCAAGAACATTTGTTCAACCGTCCTTCAGAAGGAATTTAATTATCTATAAGAGAAGTGTTTTTGAGCTCGACCATAACCCCGCCAAATTATTGAATTGGACGATAGCAGCTGCTCTATCACCCTCAGTTATCGAACACCCTCTGCCCCCGTGAAAATCTGAATCAGATCAGCAGACTACTAAAACAAGCAGGAATATACACAACATTCTTAATGTCAGCCACCATAAACGACCTCCTACAGGGCAATAACGAAAGCAGTGTCAAACTATATACGCTAATGCCAACGGAGTGGCACACACATTGGAGAACACATCGGCCTGTCTATTCTGACAAAAAAAGAACATCTAACATCAACTGCAAAATCCGACAAAATGTCAGAAATTGCAGAACACATTGAAGCCAATCATTAAATCCATAAACCCAATTTAAGGGCCATTGAGTATGTTAGTGTTTCTTATACAACATTTTTTCAAAAACGCTTAAAATTATATCAATTGGTAGATAATTGTGCAAATCAAAAAGATCCTTGTTCCGTCGAAGACTGAAAAAATATAATAGATTCAGTTCTCACAAGACGGGTTTATGCTTATTACCTCGTCTTGCTCTTTGGAAATTAAAAAAGTTTATAAGAGTTACTTCGCCATCATCTTGATCAAGGCATATTCAAATGAAAATAACGTACAATGGGTGCGCTCAATATGAATATTCACGTAATCTGCCCATATTAAAACGAATCAAACTCAAAGTAAAGCGAGTTTAACTTTAAAATAAATCAAATATTTGTTTCGCCGTTTTGACTTTCCTTTTGTCGACCAACTTGTTTCCCTTCTGGTCTATCGTCCTTTTAACTGTATCCTGCTTCTCTTTTCCGCCCCCACGTGGTTATCTTTGTTTAAAGGTTGGGAGCCAACAACCACAATGCTTTGAGCAATAAAATAATAAAGTCGATCTAATTATAGACACGGGAAACACCATTACTAATTAGTTAGATTTCTCGACTTATTTGGGGCCGAAAAAATTGGCGAAAAATTAAGTAAAGATCTTTCAACGAGATGGATTTTGGCACTATTTTCTAATTTGTATCAACATACTCTGTGGCCCTTTAAGTTTCCCCGTCACCAACCAATTAGACTTGGAAAAGAGGAAATTAATTGAAGAAATAAACATTATGCAGTTCCAAACCAAGCTTCATAGAGACCAATGTGATCTAATCCCAAGTGCCTACGATAAACTGTTTAACCAACCCTAATTATCTGCAGCAACCTATTTACCTTTTCCTCTCCCTTGAAGAAACACATTTCTCTTGTCCATCTTTAATACAGGCTTCTATTGGCGTCAATGCTTATGTCTTTTCTTGTTGTTACTTTCACTTCAATTTTGTTTTTGTTTTTCTTGTCAATTATTTAATTTTGTTAATTTAGCATTAAAATAATACATTCTGTTCCTTTACCATCACACTTGCAAACAGTACAAAAACCTGTATCGAAACGTCTACTTCTCGAAAAAAAAGAAGTTGTTATCAATCAACACCTTATTACTGATATTTAAATTTACTGAGATTGTTAACAGTTTAGATATCGCTTACCGATATTGTAACTGACATAATCTTATTCTGGTTTCCATACTAGTTTACCTTGAAGTTCTTAATCTGGGGCCGTTCCAATCAACGTTCGTAGTTTATCTATATAATTTACAATGCGTCATGCTACGAATCATTAGTAACGATTGATCGCTTTCATGATTGCATTATTATTTCATCTTTTATATAGGTAATGCACAGGGTTTTACCAAAATTGAGACACCATGCAAATTGAAATTACATATTTCCCTATACTTAACTGTTCCTTACTAATTAGGTAAAACATATACTTTTGGCGATCCCTATAGCTGTTAATTAATATTAATGTCCAAGAAATAACGATATTTTTATTATGATAGTTTTCAAAATGATGCATGTACTCCTAAACTGAATATAATAAATTGTATATCCGCATAGTTGTACTCACAGGAAATGCAATACACAACATTTTTAGTTGTGTAAAGTAAAATTCAATGCAGTGAGTTCCAAGATAAAGTACAGCTTAGTTCCATTTTTGATTTTGGGTAGATTGAATTAACACATACCTTTTGTATGTGAGACCGACGACCAGATTAGAGCACAGCAAATGACAGCACATGTAAGGACCTTCATTATAAAGAATCCTCTGTCCCAACCAGTTTACTTCAAATTCAATTCAATGAATGTAAAATGTTTGTGTAGATTTGGTAACCCCTCTACCAGCTGGATATAAAAAATCCTTCTGGACCCCCGAATAATGTATGTAGATTCTCATGTAATGTAGTTCTGTAAAAGTTCCATGAACTTCCCTACGGCTTCACCGCATTGTAGTGACTGTTATCTATAGAGCTCTATATCCTAAAGGACAAAGTTCACTTCCTCGTAGCGAGGTCGTTGTGACATGCATCCTCATCCTAGATATTTACAGACAGACAGACAAATTTTATTACAGGCCAAAAATACAGTATGAAATCGATTGATGATTGAAATTGCATGCATTAATTAAATGTTTTAGAGTACATGAGTTTTCACGACGTGCGTTGAATACTTTGTACGGATAAACAGTTATGGCTCGGGTTGTCTGTTTTTCGGACGATCTCATGAGTTGGGGGAATTTATCTTATGTTGGGTTTTCACAGAAATAGTTACTGAAGTTCATTTTTCTGTAGGTGATGATAGTTGGCACAACACAGGAGGACATGGTATTCGTCCAGCATGCCATGGGTTAAGAGTTTTCCTCAGTTAATACGAGTGGGGCACTTACCATGAATCGGCTGCTCGACAACTTTATGTTATCAAGATGACTATAGACCATCCTAATGTCAGGGTAACAGAGTGTAGAGTTATCATAAATGCACAGAGTCGTTATTTGGGAGGGGGTCTGGTTGGCCTGTGGACTGTGAGAATTGCTGTCATACATTGACTACTTGAGATAACGTGCCCGTCTGCACTCAGAGGTCTTACACCACAAGAGGCAGCTTCACAAACAGATTTCTTCTGCAGATTGGATGAAAATAAGAACTTGAAGCTTAAAGAAAATCATCCTTACTAATTTTAAGTTCAAGGTCAAATTGTTCTTGCACAGAGAGAATGGAGTGACTTTGTATTTTGGACACTTAAGGGTATTTCAGTAAAGAGAATTGAATTCGATAAATTGAAATGAGAGGATATGTTTCAAAACTGAAAAGTTTGTATGTGACGGGTGCATCGAGGACTTAAAATGTACTAACTTTTATTACAAATATTACACCCATATGTTGTGTAGAGATTTGATATTATTCCCATTCATATTTTAGAAAAGTTTATACCTGCTATTGTTACAAAGAATGTATAGAGGGATATTAAAGAATTCGGGACTACAAATGTAATAACAATGTTTTAAGGAACCAAGGGGCAGAAAACTCCTGTCAAAACTGTAAGAGGGCATGCAATAGGTATAAATGTAAAGAGAAAACAGAAACATCACATGTGGATACATAACGTATTTCTTGTAACATTCAATTAGACTATATATGATATATGGTTGTTACAATAGTACACTTGTTTACGAATGGAATGGACCCATAGCCTTGAGCAATGATTTGTCTCTGCTTGTACATACATAAAACAAATCAATCTCTTAGCTTAAGCTATTCAGTCTTTATCACAAGAATGAAAGATTATCAGAAGTTCTTTGGACATATGTTTTATGCGAAAAACAACCTGGAATACTACTTGATGGTAATCTCAGTATTCACAATAGATCTCTATATTGAACTATTAATTCAAACATTTTCATCACTCATCTGAACATACATTGTTTCAAGAATCCTGGTCATGTGGACACAATGGTAGTTGTAATGTGGTAAGTGCGTTGCATATCTTTAATATTTTGTTCACCGAATTGGAAATAGTAATTGGAATATACCTTGAAGCGTTCTGAATTATTTTGTGTCCCAAACATGTATTCTCAAACTGGCAAATTCGTCTTGTTCTCTGAATTTCTGCCATTGTCATTTGCTTTCGTTTGCGTCTCAATGCAGGGATGATCGAATGTAACCATTTGGGGTTGTTAGATCAGAAAACTTTTATCAGCCATTACTGCATCTCCAAACATACACAAGTTTAGTACACCAGATTCTATAGTTATCACTCACTTATAGCCCAAGACTAACTAAGCTAACGTCGTCGGTTTGAAACTAAATTTGCGGGTGTTGAATAACAATGAATCCCGGAAATTTTACAAACGCAACTATTTATCTTCTAAACGTAGCATACCCCTGGGGAGATAATCCGATGGATACATTCACGGATGTGGCACGGTTCTCGTTATGAAGCAATAATTTTCAACCATAATACTTGTTGTTCTCAATCTGTAACAATTTTACAGACCCATTATCAGTCGGAGAAAAGTTCATCAATTGACAATTTTATCAATCAAGCCTACTGGGGTTTTTTTCCAAATAGTATAAGTTTAGAAGTATTCAAGTGAATAAAGATCGGCTTGAAGTGTGGGTAGTACATTGCAAGGTAAGAAGAATCTTCAAAGTGCGTGAAACATAATCAAAAGAATATAATCAGAACATTGGGTATTTGAGTAGATTACGGACTGGTCATTTTAATCAGTGTAGGTATTCATCATATCAGTAACTATGTTTCTCTTATGTAATGAAATTGTTTCGTTTAAAAATTGTTTTCATAAAAGCGTTGTTATAAGTATAAAACAGATGAATTGATATGACTTAAAGTACAAGACACTAAGATTAAACGAAGGCAGAATTTACAGAGCAATTATAAGATTAAAAAAATTTAAAAAAGTAGTCAGTATATACTTGTTACATCTATATGTTATACAAAAAGTCAAATTAAAAAAATAAAACCAGGATCAAACCCATAATAAAACCAGTTAGTAATGTTTACAAGCTAGAAAGTATATACAAATCAATAGTAAAATGTGAATCGGATAGAAGAAAACACCAAAGATTTGTTTACTCTTGATTAGAATTAGAATATACATGCCCATGTCTTGAAGTAAACTATATTTATCGCTGATATAATAATATGCAGATCAATATACAATAACCGTGATTAGATTGTTGTTTGTTGTAAAAACACAAAGGTAAGCTACCATTCTCAAAAAGCTAGATTACAAATAACATATATTCAAATAAATCAGATCCAGTTAAGACATTCAAACACAGACGTCTCCTTTGACTTGCCAGATATCTGCTAATGATTGGCAAACGTTAATTTATAAATGCAAATCAACTGATGTAAACTATATAAGGATGACATACAAAATAAGGGGTAAGATTTTACTGTTCCCCCTAGCGGCACACTATTGCAAATTAAACTACCTGGCAATATCTCAGCCAATTAAAACACCGAATGCAAGAATAACATATGCCATATGCAATGATGCAGTCGCTAACTGAGGCGTATGTGTTCTGTAAAGAAGACACAAAGTGCAAGGTGCATAATCGAATAAATTTTGCTTTTTGAAAGCTTACGGAAATAACTTCGGCGATTTGAATAGTAACTTTTGAAACGGCGTCGCTGATTGCACAACTAGCTTTGATTGCATCAGCGCATTACATTTCTAGACTGTGAATCATTACTATATTGTGACCATTTTCTTTTGATCTTCAGTATATATTGACAAAAGTAGACATAGTATAAAAAAAGGTAGTCATATTTCTATATTGGAACATAGATAATACAAAAAGAAAAGGTGTGTCCGAAATTCAATGAACAAATAAAACAGAAATTATACAACAAGATAATATCAACAAAAACAGAACGTCAGACTTGACTTTAGACAATGTAAGAAAAATTGCAAAGACATGAAGAAAAAAGAGAGACCAGTTTTAGTTAAATAAAATAATTTGACGTAACATAACTAATAGTATAAATTAGCTAACAGAAAAAAATCAATTTCAAATGCGGAGACAGAATTAATAGTTTTATTAAATTAAAGAGAAAAATCATATAACAAAACGACGAACACGATTGACATATAAAGAAAAACACTTATAAAAACATTGCCGTCTTCATTTGAGAAAATCGATGCTATTTCATACCAGAATGCATATTTGATTAAAAAAGATCTGAACTATCTATTAAACTGAAGCATAAATTTGGAATCAAATTTAATTGTATTACAAATGTTGATAAACAGCTGAGGCATATGTGGAAACAGGCGTGATACAAAGTAGGTAAAACTATGTATGTCCACTACTTATGTTAAAGGGCCACAGAGTATGTTGATACAAATTAGATAATAGTGCCAAAAATCCTTCTCGTTGAAAGATCTTAGACACAGTTAAAACGACGATAGACCAGAAGGGGAGACAAGTTGGACGACAAAAGAAAAGTCAAAACGGCGGAACACATATATGATTTAATTGAAAGTCAGGCTCGCTTTACTTTGAGTTTGATTCGTTTTAATATGGGCAGGTTACTTGACTATTCATTATGAGCGCGCCCATTGTACGTTGTTTTCAATTGAATACATAATGATTAAGTTTATGGCAAAGTAACTCTTATAAACTTGTTGATTTCCATAAAGCAAGGCAAGATAATTATCATAACCCCGTCTTATGACAACTGAAATTTCTCAGTCTTCGACGAAACAAGGATCTTTTTACTTTGCATATGTACTGTAATTATGTTTTATATTAAATTAACAACAACAACATCCTTTTTTGTTTTGCAAGTTTCGGTCACCTTTTTTTGTAAAAAAAATTATGGTTATTATTTCACGAATTTCAAGTGTTTATAATATTTTAAGAAAAGAAATTGTATTTGTTTATTTGTTATCACTAAAACCCGAGCTTACGTAGTACACAGGAAAGGAAAATCTGTGTAATGACATCATAATTCAGTAGCGCGCTCTACTCGTATGGGTGAAATATAATTACACCGACTTGTCGTGGTATAAACGATTCTCGCATATCATGTTGTAGCTGAACCAATTATCTACCAATTGATATAATCTTTAGGCGGTTTTGAAAAAATGTTGTATTAGAAACACTAATTAATATACTCAATGACCCTTTAATAACATTTTTAGGGCCGTTCTCCGATGTTCATTGAAAGCAAAAAATATCATTTTTGAGATGAAGAAGCAAGTTTAGGGTCGCGATTTTAGCTTAGAATAGGTAAGAAAGTTATTTAGCTCTTACTCATGCAACATGAAAAAGTCTTTAACTAAACTTTATTTTTGAAAGAAAGATTTGCATGCTTAGACACCTTTTAATTTTGTTTGTCATAAAAGCTTAATAAAGTCACTCTTATAGAAACAGAAAAGATCTAAAATATGTATGAGGCAACATAACATAAAAATAATAATGATAACAATAATATAAATGTAGTAATGATAGCAATAATAACGATACATAATAAAATAATTTATGATAACAATACAAAAAAAAGCAACTAACCAATTGTGGACTACAAGATCAAAATCAATTAACAAATAAAAGATAACATTCTTTGCCAGTGGCGGATGCAAAAATATTGAAAGAGATTAGGTTCATGCAAGGAAATGGGCAAAGGGGATGAAAGCGGTTCTTATTATTTTAGTCTCGAATTTGATAAGCATGTGGATAAGATTAGAACTTTGTCTCATATTCAAGATCCTTTATGATATTTGATTTTCAAAACCTGCCAATCAATAGATTCTGATAGCCCTCTTCTAAAATTAAAGTAAATATTAAATTTCCTTCACTTACATCAATATTTTCTTTAATTGATGCAATAGTTTTAAAAATATCTTTTGCAACCAAGTCATTAATACTTGATTTTGAACAATAATTGCCCCATCTACTTCAGTATGACATGCCTTGCAAAATTACGATTTCCAAAACAAAAACGTCGCGTAAAACAATATGATGAATTCATTAACAACTTTTAAACCCTTAAATTCAATATGCATCTGTTACACTATGTTCTCAAACAACGTAAAACTCTTCATCTTCTTAGAATCCACCATTTCATCTCGCCAGGCAGGGAGTTTATATTCAAGCGGGTCTCTGATTGTTTGGAATCATGGAAGCGCTCTACCTTATTATAAATTCAATGAGATTGTTTCAAATCTTGACGTCTGCCATTTGCAGTGGTGTGTCTACTTGGATGTTTTGTCTGGTTTCTGCACAACACTGTAGACATCTGAGATATCTGCCGACAGACCATAGTGATCTCATTACCTGTCTAGAAACATTATGAAACAATAGATTTATTCGAAATATACTATAGAGCATTCTGCTTGGCCCTGAAATTGTCAACTGTCCACTTACAGTACCAGTGATATTTGTCCAACTGTGATGCAAGGAGTTACAAAATAACAATTTCTAATATGTAAAGAGCGCTTATTTTGCCTTTGATATAAGAAAGTGTATTGTGATGTATATCAGAACGAAGTCAGAATCGGGCAAAATAAAACAAAACATGCCACAATGTGCACGTGACTATAAAACGTGATTTGATTCTAATAACAACAACGGGTTTATTTCGGAGAAAAGACTAAAGGTAATTTGTTACCAACAGAATTCAGAGTGTACTATTCCATATCATTATTACAGATTAGGTTATAGTGAAATTCAAATATTTAATTTTATTCAAGTTGTGGATGACCGGGTATTTTGCTTTACTTTCCACATGTTTATTGTTTGGACAAAACGTGTCAGGTGACTTACTAACAGAACTGAAATGCGGAAAGAAAAGAAAGAAGAAATATGCGACTGCTCACTTCCTTCGGGTTATTTCTGGGCATAAACAGATAGTCATTTTGATAAGTTTTGCCTGACCATAAGGGCGTGAATTCGGATCCTGCAAGGGCTTAAAGCCGAACGATAATAATTCATATATTTTGATCTTAGATATAATAAAGATATAGATGTAATGTAATGTAACAGTGTAGGCTATACATAAGACATCGGTATATACCTTGGTCATGACCCGGTGTACCCGCTTGCACCCCGTCAGTTGCGGGTGGATCCTGCTTCTTCTTCTGTACCACGCTGTACACGTCCCCACCTGTATCTGTGATTAAAGTTTACATGGTAATATTCATGATAAAGTTCATCTTTCTTTGAACTTCCCCCGCAAGGACTAACTCGCGCTAACCTCTGTCACTGGCTAAACAAAGCATTGCATGCGTGATTTGATTACTGCGCCCTGATCGACGATTAGAAGCAATAACATTGATATTATATCAAGGTGAGCTGCTGTAGCCGGAGAGAGGGTAGAGACAAATTAAGAAATTCAGAACACGTCTTTACTTTTACAAAAAGATTATACTGATTTAGTTAAATCAATTCTGAGTGAGACAATAGAAGAATATGCTGACACAGATGAAAGTATCAATGACCCAGAAGTTAAACTTAAAATTGATGACTGTCTAATTTTAGAAACTTTTCTTATGAAAGTTAGAGGAAAATCCATTTAATACTCATCCTATTTGAAAAAGAAAACAAAAGATAAGACATGTGATCTAGAAAATCAAATTAAAGATTACGAGAACACAATTAGAAAAGACTTTCAAAATATAGATGAATCTCTACTTGCTGATCTATCAAAGGCTAAACTAGAACTACAGCAAATTAAAGAACATGAGATAAGGGGAATACAGTTCAGAAACAGAGTTTTATGGTATGAGGACGGAGAAAAGCCAACAAAATACTTTTGCAATTTGGAAAATAGAAATTATGTAAGTAAATCTATAAATAAAATTATAACAGATAGGAATGAAGAAATTACAGATGGTGATTTAATCTTAGCTGAACTTAAATCTTTTTATAAAAACCTTTATGCATCAAATATGAACTTTGACAATGAAGAAAAATTACAAAATGTCATAACCCCAATCTTAAGTGAGCAAAGGAGACAATACCTGGATAGGGAACTGGACATAAATTAAATTACATTAGCAGTTAAAAACATGAAAAACAATAAAACACCAGGATTAGATGGATTTCCAATTTGACTTTTTCAAATTTTTCTGGAAAGAACTTAAGACTTGGATTTTCAGATTTATTAAGGATGTTTTCAAAAATAATAAGATGTCTCTTACCATGAAGAGGGGTGTTATCACCTGCATACCAAAAGCTAATAAAATAAGAACATCATTGAAGAATTGGAGACCAATTACTTTATTAAATGCTCTTTATAAAATTATCAGTGTTTGTATCTCAAACCGCTTAAAAACTACCTTGGACTCTCTTATACATGGTGATCAGACTGGATTTATACCCGGTAGGACCTTAAGTGAAAATAAAAGACTGTTATATGATATCATGTTTGAAACAAAGCAAAGAGGCATTCCTGGATTGTTAGTACTCATTGACTTTGAGAAGGCTTTTGATACGGTTTCTAAAGATTTTATTAATTCAGTTTTAACTAAATTTGGTTTTGGTCCACAAATAATAGATTGGATAAATTTATTGACCTATGATACAACCTCAAGTGTTATCCAAAATGGACATATTTCTGATTTCTTTCAAAATGAGCGGGGTTGTAGGCAAGGAGATCCCATATCACCATATCTCTTTCTTTTTGTAGCTGAAATCCTTGGTTGCATGATAAGACAAAATGACAGAATAAAAGGAATTGTTATAGATGATAAAAAATATAAATTAGGACAATATGCTGATGATACTGAACTTCTTTTAGATGGATCAGACGAATCTCTATATGCAGCTATTGATACACTCAATACCTTTTACAGTATGTCGGGATTAAGGATAAACATAGATAAGACAAAAGCTATATGGATTGGTTCTAAGGCAGGTAGTAGAGATATTCTATGCAAAGATTTGGATATACAATGGCAAACTAATGAATTTGAAGTTTTGGGAATAACATTCACCCCTGATCTGAGGGACCTATGGGTTATCAACACTAGAAAACGACTAGAGGAAATTAATAGATTGCTTGCAACATGGAGGAAAAGACATTTGACACTTATTGGAAAAATTACTGTAATAAAAACATTAGCCCTTTCAAAATTGGTTCACATTTTCAACACTCTGCCTAATCCTCCGGATTCATTTATCTCATCCCTTGAGAAAACTTTCTTTAAATTCATTTGGAATGATAAAGTAGACAAAATTAAAAGGAGTACTATGAAAAGAGAATTTAAGGAAGGAGGCTTGCGCATGATTGACATAAAATCTTTTGTCATGGCCATGAACTTATCCTCATTGAGACTCTACTTAAAGAAATCAAATATAAGTAATCCATGCAATTTTCCATTAAAAGATATATTGAATTATGGTGCTAATTTCCAGAATATTGTTAAAATAGAAAATCCCTTTTGGAATGATGTCTTGATAGCCTGGAAATCATATTGTAATAAGATTACAATAGAGGATGACAACTTAAATGAAATCTTGTCTCAACCCATATGGTTGAATCATAACTTCAAAAACCCGAACCACTATATTAAACAATGGGCTAAGAAAGGAATTCTTACAGTAAGAGATCTTTATGGAGAACATGGCCAACTTTCTTTTGCAGATTTGTCAAAAAAGTACATGATAAGTGGTACATACTTAGATCTTGATTACATCTTCCATATATTACCAAAAGCATGGAAGGAAACCTTAATAGGATTTAATCTTATAGATAGAAAAGATTTTGTCAGTACTTCACAAAAAGACTTTAAGACTTTGACAAAGGGCTCAAGAAGGTTTTATGATAAGCTTATACCTGAAAATACTAAGCTGCCATTATGCCACAAATGGGAAAATCTGTTTGAAAATGATGATTTTGAATGGCATAAGTTCTTTACTTATTATAGAAAAAACATTCAAGATGTCAAACTTCAAGACTTTCAGTTTAAGTTTTTGCATGGAATTATTTATACTAAAAAAGAGCTTTTGCGCATGAAATTAATTGATAATGCAATATGCTCCTTTTGCAAGGAGGTTAATGAAAATCTTTGTCATGTTTATTTGGAATGTGAGGAAACCACAATTTTTTGGAACCACCTTCAGGATTGGGTTAGTAGATATATTGATGAATTCCATCTGACTAAATTCTTGGTTTGGTTTGGTCCACTCAATGAAAACTCTCTACTTCATCACATAAGTTTATGTGCCAAAAGACATTTATACATTTGCTCATTGAAAAACAATATTCCAAAACTTGAGAATTTTATAAAGATTTTAAATGACATATTCACAATAGAAAGATTTATATCTAAAAGAAATGATACTTATGACAAATTCTCGAAAAAGTGGTTACCTTTATTTCCAGTTTTTCAATTTAATTGACGTGTATGTAGTGACTGATTAGTTACATTAATGCTCTGTTAACTTATTTAAGACACTTAGTCTAGAAACTCCGTTTGTATGACATTCTGAGGAGATGTGGAATCTCTATGTATCGCTTACAATTTTACTTGTATATATGACTTGGGAACAATAAAAAAAAAAAAAAAAAAAAAAAAAAAAGAAATTCAGAACGACTTAAATCAGTCAGTATTAAAGATTGTGAGAACTATGCCTTGAGTGGGATATGTCTTTCTTCAGGTAGACCAAGGTAGTTGCAATGATCGATTGATAGATCAGTGAATCTTGTTAAACTAAAGAAAATCATAAATTAAGATGTCCATCTCGAACATGCTTTGCTGATGCAACTCCTGTTTTTAAACATCCGCTACAGTGATGACTTCCTCGCATTTATAAACGCTGTATTTGTCTCTGTCAATATAGTATGGAATGTGCAATGCCAGTGGCAAAGTGAATTGAGCTTATTTATCTAACAACCCTACTCCCTCTCCTCATCCTCTTACCCTGTCATGTTTCGGTGTCGACTAATAATAAAATTCTATTTTCTAATATCTTAAGGGTCAATGTTCAGCAGGGAATAAACTTTTAAAAATCTCAGATAATCAAGCAACTATGGGTCACCCACCCGTGGCTTATGTCTATTGTTGCTGAACTATATAATGATGAAGGTCAAACGTGCGGCCACGACGTTAACACCGTGTTCAGGATGTGGAGAGATATACAGTGCATGCTTGTAGAGAAGAAGGGACCAAAAACAAAGCTCAGATTCACTTCCACTTTTTTCACGTTCATAAAATGGTCCTTCAAAGACACACTTTTAATTTCCGTAAAATACAAGAACTTTTCATTGATTTCTTAACTCGCTTATGATACTAAAACCTCTGTTAAATTTGAGAAAGACTACTAAGATCTTACCAAGAACACTCGGTGCTTCCTGTTCATTTGATCTGCCTGGTTTATTCACCACACTGTACACATCGCCTTCACCGCCTGTAACAATCAGAGACTCTACTCATAGTAGAGTAACATTACTAGTACTGGTGCATTTACATAGCTCATTATCCGTGCACACGACGTGAAGACATTTGTGAAATACAACTGGTCACCGAATAGAAAACAATACATACAGGTTATCGTTATAGACATTGAAAGACATGAGTTTGAAATTTAGACCATCGAACCATACCAGGTATCACATTGTATACTGGGTTGACAGAAGGCACACTAAGTCTCTCTTTAACCTTTAATGACGCCACTCTAGTGCCTTTAGGGGTCATTATATACTTCGGTTTCCTTTTTCCCCACGGGACAAGTTGAAGCATTCAAGAAATGATTCTCTAATGTAAGTTGATATCATCACAAACACCCTGGATACCGTTGCACAAAACGCTAATGTAACCTTAGTCACTACGTTAGATTTAGAACAAAGTTAAAGTGACACAGAGTATGGTTTATAATTTTCAATGTTGCCTTAGGAAGAGCCAAAACACCTTATGACCTGACTCAAGTATAAGTCGCCTCCTTAAACGTGCATACCTTTTACTAAAATTCCGA
The DNA here is from genome assembly GCA_921293015.1 of Phorcus lineatus. Lineage (NCBI taxonomy): Eukaryota > Metazoa > Mollusca > Gastropoda > Trochida > Trochidae > Phorcus > Phorcus lineatus. The sequence continues at coordinate 16,754,881 of OV121098.1, read as the reverse complement.
ATTTATGATATTTCATTTTTTCAATTATCATCTGAAAATGCCCCTATAAATGTTAGAAAAATTTAAATTCTGCATGTGTCCAATTAATGTAAGTAACAACCCATTAGCGACGACCCACTCCGCGACAGGACATTGTCAACTGTGAAGGCTACATGCAATAATAACTTCTGAACAGGATGATTATCTCATAATCTCAATGTTTACCACTTAAAGTATGATAGCCATTGATTTTAAAAACAGAAAAATAAGGAAGTTTTAAAAATCGCAGGATTATATATAATGGATCGTTCTGACTGCCTTGCTTTATGGTAAAAACGGTATAGGAAAAGACTTCACGAGTCTTTTCCTATACAGTCCTTTCAAATACAGTAGCAAATGTTTACTCTGTGACCCTCTGTGATGATTTACTACGTAGTACCATGCGATTGGTTGTGGTTTAAGTTGTATAATCACTACCGAATACGGTGGCTGCGACCGAAAACCAAAACTTATAATGCATTTTTATTTTCTACGTGTATGTATTGATATGAGATTGGAACCATATACATTTTCTTAAAATGTGATTGACTTAGAAGCCCCGACTAAACGCGGTTTCTGGCAAGGGAAATAAGAGTTTCTTTCTCAAGCCGACCTGCGTATTTTACGGTTTATTGCAGTATTAACATTTTTTTCACGACTAGCTGCCAGATATGAATCACGTAAATTTTACATCAGAATAAAGTCTACTCCTCAAATTTCATAACTTGAGTAACCTTTGAGTTTTACTTATGCAAACTGGAAAAAAATCTATCTCTGATTTGGTAATCACTTCAGATGAATTATTTATAGAGATGAGTCTGACATAGACTCTTGACGAGTTACTCCATGTCGTAAAGACACAATGTATCTCGACGACTGTAATGCATAATTCAAAGGCACAGCTGTTAATCTCGAGATTCGTGTTAAGCTTCAAAATCAGAAAATCAGTTGATCAGCTTTTGCGGATTTAAGTCGGAGGTCAACATATTTAATTGGTAACCGTTAAAAACATTTCAGTTTCATACCGTATTGTATAGGCCTACTCAATATCTATCTTCAAAAGAATTATGTAGTTTAAAGTGACAGTGGAGATTTTCCTGCATATATCTATATATATTCATAATATATGTTGTTCCCCTCATTTATCCTTGACGCACCCTGGGCCAAACTGATCCCTCTGTCCTGAATCCGGTTCTGGTTTTGGTTCTGGTTTTGGTTCTGGTTCTGGTTGCCCTCGTACGATTCGTACATGGGGTTGGGTTCAATCACTGGAACTGAGAAAGTCATCATTTCAACAGCAGCATTAACTGGAAAATGAAGAACTTGAAGCTTTTGTTAGAATAAATATCGAAATGCTCAATTATTATTATCTATTAATAAAGTCATATTTAGATGTCTTTACAGTAAATGGCTAATGTGCTGCATTTTTGTCTCCCATTGATGTAAACGTCACAGTTTATGCCACTGTTAAAACAACGGCTTCAGGAAAACCTTTAAGCTTCTTGGTACCAGGGAAAGAAAGACTACTACCTACCAAATATATAAACAATTTAAGCTAAACTTTGGAGTTGGAATATATTTAAATTGCAAACATAGATATGCATTATGTAGACAAGGAATGTCATTCCACACACAGTGAATCTGAACAGATAAATATAGCAGTAAAAAAATTAATAACGGATCCCATTAGAGACCTATACACTTAAAAATATTATTGCCACTGATATTCAGTACATAAATATAATATAGCAAATACGTATTTAAGGCTTTTCAATAAAGTAACACCTTAAGTAGCATTGTCAATTTTATAACCTCACCAGATCTCACATATACAGGAGTTTTCTTAACGCAAACATAGCCGGATAACCTAACGTCCTTTTTACCTTTTTCACTCAATATGTTTCGTTTCAAAATGCTGTCTGTTATTAGATATATATAAACAAAAAGCTATTATTATATAAATTATGATAATTTGAATAAATTACGATTTTTACATCTTCCATGACAAACTTTATTAAAATTTTAATTGTTAAAAATTAATTCAATAGTAGTGTTAAGGGATTTTCAAATAATTATTTATCCAATAATTGTAACAACTTTTTCTTGTATTTGTCCAATGCTATTAAGACAGGTCCCTGTAAGTAAAACCTGTTAGTTATAAATGCATCTTTTGACTGTGTATCTTTGAATATATTATATGTCATTTTCCAAATAGTTAATGAGAAATAGCATATCATCAAATCCATACCTTCCACTGATGCTGCCACAGTTCCAATACTTGCATACTGTCCATCTGCGTCAATCAGTTCCACTTCCGGGTCTCTTGGGAAAGAAAGTGAGACATAAATAAACTTTTTTCTTACAACCATAAAAGCGGAAAAGGCAGCACCTCTTGTCAATCTAATAACAAATTGGTTAATTTACATCGCTTTAAAAAACTATGTGTCATTCTTTGTGCTTAGTTCAGAATTTATGTAATTTTATTAGCGTCACACGTACTACTTCAGTAATTTTCAACTGTAAATAATTTATCTGATTTTGTGCATAGCTCATCATAGATTTTTCATGCCCAAGCCAACAGCGGCTGTCTTCTTTGTTGATTTTAGGTCGATTGTAAAGAATTATAAGTATTTCATTGCATCGATAGAAAACTAAAGTCAATGCCTATGTCCTCATAAACCTTTTAACAGCTTATTTGAACCGTAAAAGCGTGCTATAGTGCCTAAAGCCTTAATTATAGTTCTTAGATCTCATTCTACGTACCTGTTCCTTTGTCGCGGATCTGTTTCTACCCCTTCTGAAACTATCAAGTATCAAACATTTCTGTAATTCTCTCAATAGGTTTCAACACAACTTAAACAACAAATGAAAAAAATGAAATATTTCTAACGAAACGTTACGCTTCAAAATAACTTAAAAATAGTGTTCCAGTGGCTTCAAGAATTTGGTGAAATAAAAAGACTCTTATACTATATAGTTATCAAGCCTCTTATGCTTCATATGCTTGCAACTGTTAATATAGTCTTCAACTAATCATAAAATAATGAAGTTGTGCATTCATAGACATAAACTGAAGTAAAGAAAGAACACACCCAAAGATTTTTCTGATATAATTTTGGCAAACTAGAAATGCTAATGTTTTATCTTAATGTTACGAATGGAAACAATGCAAAAATATCGCTCAAATGCAACTTAGGCATTCAGTTGACGGAAAAGTGATTTTTCAGAAATCCGGATTTTCTTTTTGCATTTGCACTTGAATTGAAAACGCTAAGAGTATAACAAGCGATGGATTCGATCATTCACTAGTCGTGTTACGGAAAAAAACCCTGAAGAAAATGCAACGTCTATGGCAGGAGAGCAAAAAAGGGTCATCCGAATGTCAAAGAGTATGGTTTCGAACAGCCAAATTTCCAGGACGTTTGGTTGCACGAGACAAACCGTCAGTCGACTCCTTCATCGCCTTTACCAGATTAGCAAGCCATTTGACCGTCCTAGAAGTAGAAGATCGAGGGTAACAACTCCCGCAGAAGACTGATATTTGAGCAAACTACATATTCGTCATCATGACGTCGACTGCATCGAGAGCGTTAGGGCACCATATTAGCAGGAACACCGTCATGAGTCATGAGTCAATACAAACATAGACAGATCTTCTAATGGAAAAGGTAAGGCGTATGATGACTTCATTCAGATTACGTTGCCACAAGCTGTGTAGTGCCTGTTCAAGCTGTTGTATGATGACGAGTTGCTGTGGGCGACGTCTAAGTAGTGTTTCTAAATTAATGGTCTCATAAATAATCGATCGGTGATAAGTCAGGGGATGGTGGTTGTGTGTAAAAGTTTAGTAATTTTGTAAAATGCTTGGTGATAATTGTTTTAATAATTTGCCTGGTTACTTGATCAAATCACTTCAGGCATTTGCCTGATTTGACAAATTGACTGTAACATATAAAGATGAGGTCGAGTGTGTGTAGAAATAAAAGGCTTGTCATGTCGAACTGATGCTGATTGAATCACTATCATAAGTAAAAGGACATTTCAAAAACTAATAATTGGATTTGATTCTTGCAAAAATAAATGATTGACTAAATAATTTTTTTTTAATTTTCAGAAAAAAACACGATTTATTCCGTTAGGTGAGGTGATACTGGCGAATGTCTCATAAAATTATCAAAATCCGTAATTCCTACCTCCAAATCTACACTAGTAACATTGCACCTTCAATAACACTAACTATTAGACTTAATTTGTATGCTTATTAGATAAACTGAAAGCCAAAAGAAATATAACACCTCTTTCAATTGGGATATCATAAACAGTTATGAGATCAAAGGTCATTGGTTTGTGATTTAACAACCCATCAGTGTAGTCTTTTGTGCGAAAAAGACAGTCTAGAAAAATTACTGATTATTTGTCATTGCCATATTTTCATTTATGGGGTTAATTTTCCTGTTTTAAGTCATTTATAAAAACAACAAAGGCATAAAAAAACATGTTTAATGACATACTACATTTGACAAGTATCAGGTATGCCCGCCTTTCTCATTCAAACATACTCATCTCTTCACAGAAAACATCAGTCATCTTATGAAAGCTGTTGATATCGGTCTCCATCCGTCCATCAATACAGCGATAGTAGTGAAGTGGATGTGGTTGCTGCTGTTGTAGCTGGATCCTGCGGTCAGTGTAATCTGCGGAACTTGAACGTCTGTCTTAACACATGAGGTCGAGTGTCGTCCAGTTGCAAAAAACGTATTGGGATTCTGTTGAATGAATTAGATGACCTCAAGCTGTAGGACCCTGTCTATATACCTCTGTGAGGTAAGGTTGCCGTCATTCACATCAAGGTTGATGGTTGCGTTGCTGCGTACTCCGGTCCAGGTCATGACGTTGCCTCCAACAAGAGGGATAACCAACAAGGTGTCTCTCTCTAACCCCGACGACAGTAGACCCTCTCTCTCCCGTCCTCTCTGTGCAGCTGGAACCGACTTTCATCAGAAAATCACTTCTGGCCCAAGCAACCCTGCATTACTAGCATCGACTGTTAAAGCCTCAATCAATAGTGTTGGATGCTTCTTCTCAGCGTTTGGGGACAAATTCGATGTCAAAGTGATTTACTAGCCGACACTGATGAAGTTGACGAAGGTATCGGTCATTTGGGTTTGTTACCGGCGGCCAACCGTTTGAAGGTCGGTTTGGTTTTGTCTAAGTGTGCCGTCAACGTCTACGCAGCCTTAGGAAAGTGAAACGGTGACATCTGGCAGCAGCGACATCTCCGTCAGTCGACTAAATATAAGTTTGCTGCATACCACTGACACTTTCCCGCTCTTCTGCTGTTAATCCCGGCGTTATAATCAAAATTCCAATATCTCAAAACGTTTTGGGGACATGATTCGTAAGATAAGAATTTAACTCAAATGTGTAACATTTTCATTAGTAATCGGATTAAAATTTTAAAAAAGTGTCAAACAAATACATTTTGACCAAAACCATAAGAACTGTGGAATTGTGTTTAGAAGAAAAACATTACAAACTTCAGTATCTGATCAAGAGAATAACGAACACATTTTTAAAAAAAACACAACTGATTTCATTATAAACAAATTTTCATTTTCGGCTTACTTTCTTACCTTTTGTACAATTGTACTTCCATTTTACTATGTTCGAAAAAACGGCAACTGACACCTCCCATGAAAATATGGAAATAGCATTAATCGTCAGTATTTTCTCAAATCTGTTAATCTAGCCAAAAAGATTAAATTATTGGGAATCTAAAACACAACAAACAAAGTTCCTCTTAGGTCGAGGATTGCCCTTTCTTTCTAAATAAGTTTACGTATATGAAAATATATGAAAATATATGATGTCAGACGATCTTGAGATAATTATTATGCTGTCATATTGTCACATACAGAACTAGATTTTAAAACACAAATATTTCTAAATTTCAACCACATTTCATTAAAATAAAATCCTATATAGCTGCACTATGATTATAGATCTTACAAGGTTTGCCTCCAATTTGACTTCTTGATCTGAGATCAAAGAATGAAATATGTTTTATGAAAGCAATGTTGTAAATAAACCGTTTTAATCACACATAATTAGCATTATTAGCATAGATTGACCAAAGCGGCTGCCGTTTCCGCTTTTCTGTTTATCAGCAAAATTTTAATATTTCCAATATCGTAGTTCATGTGGAGTTAATGTTACGTTACATTGAATGCTTCCGGCCTTTGAAAATAAACTTTACTACCTGAATACGTAAATATTTGCTTTATAACTTTCGAGGTAGATAATTTGCTGAGGTTCGTGAGTAATATCGATATATGGGGTATCTGTGCATTCGTTGTGTTTACGAAATATTGGTGTGCACAAAAAGGTATGCATAATTTGCTTTACGAAAGATAACTCCATAGTTATCGATTTGGCCTTTTTGTCCAACAAATCGAGCTAGGGTAAATTTAAAGCAACGTAAAATACATTCATTCTTATATTTGGGCAGTTCGACATTCGGAAAACAGTTGGAAATGTTCGGTATCCGAGTACTGAAAATCATTCTCGTACAAGTGCAATAAACAACGCGGCAAATGAAAGTATTCGTCAACTTCAGTCGGCAAGTAAAAACAAGACAACAAGGTATATTGGTTAAAATTTTAAATTCATACTCAACTAGACTTAATGATTACCATATATACCAATTTGGAAAGAGATAAAGATAATAGGTGACATGTCATAACTCCTGGAAACCTGGTGGGTTCAAATTAAATTATTTTCAGTGTTAAGAAAACAAATGCTAACGATAATAGCGTTCATACATAGCGATAATACAGTTCACCTTCGACACCCGAACAGTCTCAATATCGTGTATTGCCCCCGCGTGCCTCAATACATGCTGTGATTCGTCGTCTCACCGATGACGTCAGACGTCTGATGACGTTTGGTGGAATTCTTTTCCACTCTTCCCTTAGGGCGAGTTGCAGCTCTTGTATGTTCGCCGGGGGTTGTTGGCGTCTTCTAATCTCTCTGTTTAAATGATCTCACAGATGCTCGATCGGATTCATATCAGGTGAATTGACTGAATTGACCGAGTGCTGTTGCTGCCGTCGTCGTTGCCGTCACAAAACGATTTCGCAAGTTGATAATTCTTATCTGCCGGTCTTCCCTTGGCGTTATAACTAGCGGTATCCCTGTTCTGGGTCTGTCATCTGTCCTACCTGTCTGCCGGTACCGTTGCAGAGGCCGAGCTACTGTTAAAGGCGTACAGCCGAACCTTCTTGTTATATGGACCCTTGTTGTCCCCAACTCAGCCATACCAACGGCCCTCTCCCTTTCTTCTCGCGATAATATAGGTATAAAATCGTTTGCTTTTATTAACTGTCAGGCTACGAGATTACTGTATTTATACATTTCTTCAGCATAATATTTTTTTGGGGGCTCCTAATTTCATATGTGTATTCAGTCAATCTACACTTGCTGAAAGTGGACCTAGACTGTATTAAAGGTTGCTTTGAATACACAGTCATGACCCAGGACTATAGAATAGCCTGTACCCTGGAATACGGGGCGCACTCGCTGATTGGCTGATTTAGATTTAGACACTATGACCATATTTACCTTTCACGGACTGTTTCCTCTTCACTACTACGACAATTACGATGATAGTAATTATCAGAACTCCGCACACTGCGGCGCCTATGACCAGAAGCAGGAAGATGTTCGAAGTTGTCTCATCCCTGGTCGTCTGTATATGTTGACGGATCGTTGTCACTCCAGACCCGCTTTCTTTCTCACTTGTTGGCAGTTTTGTTCGCCTTGTCTGTCGCTCAGACGTTGAGGTAGTAGATGGAACATATACCGTGTAATGAGTTGCTAAATTGAACGATTAAATAAGTTATTTGGTTGTATATGATAATAACATTTAGGAAAATGGAAAGAGTAGTCATTCAAATGTCAACTTTCCATGTGAAAGAATCATTTAATCTTTATTTAAACCAATCATTGCCTTGAAATATATACTAAGGAGCATCTGTTAAAATGAGAACCAAACAAGAAAGGATTACTTATCACACACAAAATAAACAAGATATTATCTTTTACGTCCTTGCTTGACACTTAGTGTTATAAGGTTTGAAAACAATTTGACTTATGTTGTATTATAGCATAGTGGTAATTAACATCATCCCCTTTTAGCATATTCTCAAAAGTGTATAAAATTGACTTACCAAAAGTTTGAATATCATATTAAGGTTTGCGCACATTGATTACAATGTTTACTGTATACCTTAACATCAATCATTTATCATGATTTGAGTTCAGAAAGTTGTGTTTCTTTTTCCGATGCGTTTATTTTATTGAAACATACCTACCTGATTCAGTAGATACGACTTCAACAACATGTATTTTGCTAATGTGGGTCTCATTTCTACATAACCATTTTCCACTCTGCTGGTCATCAACATTGAGCAGCGTCATGCTAGCGTTATTGACTCTTTGACCGTTTGCGTCCAAGAACACAGTGTTGTCCCTCATCCATTCAATCTCACAAACTCCTTTACATTCACATACAAATGTTACATTTGTCCCTCTTGGTAATTGGATATGGTCCTTGGATTCTGTACGGTTATTCGGGTCATATTCTATTTCAAAACTATGTTCTGAAAAATAAAACCCATTCATGTTCACCTGCAATAGCACAGTTCAGAGTAAGTATAGATCGGTGATATTTATAAACTCTTCCATATTCTACTCAAAAACGTTTATTTAGTTGAATTAAGCTCTTAATCGTAAGGGCTATTCAACATGTCTGTTGGATGTGACATAATGAGTCTAGATGCAAATTCAAGTTTTCAAAGAATCCAAATATTAGAATGTAAAAGAAATACTATCCAAGGATGTTTTAGGATATTGTCTGTATGAACTTCAGCAAGAGCCACGGCATTTAAGATTGAAGTTCAGGTTCAGGTTCTTGTCCAACTTTCCATGCGCACAAAAACACAACTTCAATGACAACACAAGGCAGGGCTTGGTTTGGAGAAGCGATAGCAGCGACCAATATGCATCTGTTGGACAAGAACCTGAACCTGGACTTTAACACCGTACCTCTTGCTGATATTCATATAGACAATATCCTAAAAACATCCTTGGATAATACCGCTCAGATCGCTTGAGATGAGAACAAAATAACTGTTTTAAAAAGAGTACCATAATTACTATAATTTGAAAGGGAAAAATCGATATAAGTTGGGATGTCCTCGATGAAGCTTACATTATTTTGTACATTATGTTTAATCATTTGACAGTTTATGTTGAGTTGCGACTGTAACTATAAGTGAAAATTGTAATTTTTTTGTTTCACATAGTGCGAAAATGAAAATGTTCAGGTTGTGTATGTTTTGTGATCGGAAATCAGACATCGTAGACAACAGTTATTTTATGAACTCGTCTTTAAAAAACACTCAAAAAGCAAATAACAGGTTGGTTGAGTGTTAAAAAGGCCATATGGCCTCTGAACAGTCGCTCGGTTATCAATAAAAACTGGTGAATATAGTTGTTTTGTCATTTTGGAAAGGCCTGTTAGGTAAGATTATTTGAAATTGACTCAGTACAATTGGTGTTTTGGCATGTATCAACATGTATGTACAAAAAAATTCTTAAAAACATGCTCATGTATATGTCATCTCTAAAACGAAATCTCTGTTCAGTTAAATGCATCCTCTGCTACGGATCAAATCATTGTATAAAATTAATAGTACCTTGTGACTGTGAAGGCCAAACAAGAATGTACAAAAGGAGAGCAAATGCCGAATAGTTCATATCGAGACTAGTTATCCAGCTTTCCGTGAACACACTTGGTAACACTCTCCAATAACTACATGTATATCATAGAACACTTTAATCAAATACATCTGTTGATGAATAAATCTGGTAGCAATCCTTTAAACGGCTGTGAAAATCCAAACAACGATGTCAAAGGAAACTCCAACACATGTGCTGAAATTCTACTTTGCCTTGTCGGAAATATCTGACCTTGTACAATGCGTGTAGATCACAATGTGGTAGTTAAGTTGTACAAGGTCATGTAATCCATGGACTCAACTGATCACACCAAAGCACATTATAGCATCCAACTACATGTACGAAGTACATAAATAGATCCATTAAGCCCCGCCCCTACAGGTGTTCGACCAATCGGCACGCCGTATTTTTTACCTACTCTCCCGCGATCACTTTTCGGACAAAAACGGACAACATGGCGGGCTGTCTGCATAACACAGGTCTTGCGTCTAAACATTTTACGAAGGAATGCATTATAATGAAGTCAATACAGTCGATGACTTTGTTAATAGACTTGAACAAAGGGTACTCTTTTTCGGAATATGCACCGAAGACGTATATCCGACTCATATCGGAGATGTATTAGTAAAATAATGAGTCTATGATCATTATCGGTTTGTTTATGTGAAAAAAACATTATTTTGGGGGTAATTTCAAGAAAGCTTTTTCCGGGACAATAAAAAAAATTATATTTCGTTTCAAAGTAAATTTACCAAACGGAGTGAATAAAGGGAAGTCAAAAGGTGAAGCAATCTTTTGAAAGCGACTTAAGATACACAATCGCCATGTCTGTATAAAATATTTAAATAATAAAAACATAACCAACAAATTGAATATTATAACAAATTTATCCTGAAATCACATATATAATAACATTTGATATAATTTGATTTGCATTGCCAAATGTACAATTGTGATAATTTGGGCAAACTATTAAGTTTACATCTGATTTGTTCAAATTTGATAAGTTTCCCATTGTCAAAACGTCTACTGTCACGGTGTTACGAAATCTAAACTCCGAAGAGACCCGTTTATCCGGCAGAAAGATAATAAAATATAAATAAAGTCGCAAGCGACGACCAAGGGATTCAGCGCTGAAATAGCAGATGTTGATGTTGTTGGCAATCAACCCTGAAAGATTCATGAAAATCGACTGATGCATTATGCTTCAACAGCATGTTTTATGTGACAAAGTTTCGTTACCAAAATGTGATTATTACAAAGAAGTTTAAAATGCGAAAAAAATATGACACTTATAAATTTGCCATGATTTACTTTTTTGCTTGTATTGATATTACGCATCTTCCAAGTTCCAAGTCTCAAAGTGCATTTCGAAAAACTTGGCCTATGTTAATTTGTTTAAAAAATTTAAATAATTTTTTCCCAATTTTAATCGTTTATTGTGAACGGAAATGGCTGTTTGCGACCAATATTTTTATTCATTTGTAAAGTGTACTTACTGGTCTTACATTCGTACAAGATTTTTGGCTTTGTGAGTCTAACCTTTTTAGTTATCACCCTGTTATCAACATGCTTACGCGAGCTAAGGAGCCCGACTTCAAAGGCTTGCAGAAAAAAAGTATGAAGAAATTTGCAAATGTTACATGGTGACATTACTCCCCAATGTTTCAGCTACCATATATGTGAGTTTCAGCTCCTATTTACTATTAACATCAGAGAAAAGTTTCTCAAAGGTGCATAGGGTCCGAACCCTTGAAATGCAAAAAGCAATATTGCGGCGAAACTATGCATGCCAAGAATTGGTCACGATTTACTTTTTTGCTCCAAATGTCATTTCCTATCATTTATAAAGAGTTGCAGGTTTCAAACGCATTTTGAAAATTTTTCCCATGTTAATTTGTTGAAAATGATTTTGAATGATTATTGTGAACGGAAATGACTGTTCGCGACCAAGATTTTCCATGATTTGTGAAGTGTACATACTTGTCTTACATTCCAGCAAAATTGGTGCAATTTTGAGTCTAACTTTTTTAGTAATCTCCCTTTGAACAAACTTAGGCGAGCTAAGTTGCCCAACTTCGAAGGCTTGAAATCCAAAAAGTATTGAGAAATTTGCAAATATCGAAAAATCACGTTACTCTCCAATGCCTCAGGGACTCCACCCCTCTAGCCCCCGTTCCTCTAGCCCACTGTTGTTACAAGCCACTACAAGCCACTAATTTATTCAATGTGTTTCACACAACATACATAGTGTCCATCATCAGTCCAATAGCACTGAGGTACGACTCCATGCTCCTTTCACACAGCATATATTCAAGTCCAAGTCGTTCGATTTTGTCGTCTCTTCCCACACACTGCTTCCTGCGTTTAGGAGCTGATTGTCCACATTCTAGCTGCAAGACCTGCACACGACTGGAAGCCTCCTCGTGAATAAACAATGCCACAACTTCGAAAATGTTAGGATGGGATTTTCCGGCCTTCTTCTTCAGACGTGTGTGATAACCCTCCACGTGGTTGTTGGTTCTGGGACCATCATACTTAAAAAAGTTCCACATGTCTATTGGATACTGTCCTTTCGTCCAGGTACACTCAATATAACTATGGAACTCCTGGACACCGTCAAAAGTTGGGGCTGTACTGAGGATGCATGATAAGGCCTGGCTAACCTGAGACACAGGGATGAATGGAAGAGCAAGCATCATTCTAAACCAATGTCTAACATTAGAGTTCGTTGTGTAGTCTACAGCCAACTTCACCTTCTGTAACTTTCTATAAAGACATTGGGCATAATGGAAAAAACATCCCTTAACAGTCACTTCGGTTCCAAAGACAGCAGCACTAGCTCTCATCAAACTTATTTCAAAATCCTGCATTATTCGAGATGGCCTTAGATAAAATCCTAAGATTGAAGCTTGGTCCTGCAGCATCCTGTAAAATCTTGAACAAGTTGAGGCACTTTTGTTGGGGAGGAAAGCGAAGACCAGTGGCAGCATCACTCCAAGCACGAAAGCATGGATGATCACCAGCTGGTAGAAGAGTGCAGGGGATGTCTCAAATGTTCCATCAACATGCCAGGTGTCAGCCTTCTGTAGTTCCAGAAGACCAGCATTGGAGGCAAATGCTATGATCTTGTCTTCCCCGGTACTATCTTCTCCTAGCAGGAAACGGTCACCCTGTACTGTGGAGGTCCACTCTTCTTCGAGACTGATGTCTTCTCTTGTGCTCGGCATCTTGGGGAATCTTTTCCTCCGTTCCCGGTAAAGTACAGTCCTCACATTGGTGAACTGGGGCAGGTTAGCAGCGGTCTCCTGTGGTGTGGCATCAGACTGGTCAGTCAGCAAACTAACCTTCTCCTCTTCATAGATGACCTGCATAGGCACTGCTTCTTCTCTCGTCCTCTTCCTCTTATTGCCCTTCAGCTTTCTGGCAGCCACTTCACCCATGTTGGGAGGATGAGTGTGATCATGATTGCCGTCAACCACTTGTCCATCCTCAGTCAGAACAAGAGATGCCTTGCATTGAGCATGCTTTCGCATACTGCAAGTCCACTTCAGACCAGACTTCAGCTGCTTGGATACTCAGTAAAGTAACAGTAAAAACAACATCAGGTAGTCCAAAGACAATCACCAACTCTTCCGCTGGTTAATTATCAGTATCTGCTAATCCGACTGAGGGGAGAGGACATAGTGAATGGAACAGCCAGACGAGGGGCTAGCGGTACTAATTAGTGGCTTGTAACAACAGGGGGCTAGAGGAACGGGGGCTAGGGGAATGATGCCGCCTCAGGCACCTTGTATATGAGTTTCAGCTCCCAATTATAAGTATCTTCAGAGGATAAGATACTCAAATGTCCATGGGGTCCGGAAATTTCAAAAAGTCAAAAAACAAAATGGCGGCAAAATTATACATGCTACGAATGTGCCATGATTTACTTTTTCGTCCCAAATGTAATTGCCTATCCTTTACAACAAGTTTCAGGTCTCTAAGAGCATTTTAAACAAAAAATCCGAAGTTAATTTTTGAAAATTTGAGTGGTACTGTGGCTTTAACGCTTAAACCCTATTAAGCCCAAAAGCTTATTAGAACCCCTTCTCGTGAAGTTCTACCAGAGTGCGAAGTTTGGCTGTTGTAGCTTTAGCGGTTTTGGCTATATCGTGTCCACACAATCGGTGGGGAAATTATTACAGTTTTGTTGTTATTTTAATGAGCGAAAAAGGCGGTGATAAGTTTCAATTTCCGTCTAGTTTAGTATATTTATTTTGGGCTTGAGGTGACCTCTGATCTCCACTTTTGGTTGAATTGACCTTTAAGGTTGTACTTATCAATGAAACAAGCCATGGTGTCGTGCAACGTGGTGGGTTGTGAAAACGAAAGAAAGGCCACAATTATCTAAGAGAGATTTTATGGAGAACAGCCATGGGTTATATATTTTAAAGTTTCTGTTGGAGCCAGTTACTCCATTCTTCGTCACTCATCAACTCAACCTTCCTCTTCATTTTTCTTTGTTTATCAGTATTTCTATTGTTTCTCCAAATACAAGTTCTGTTAAGGTATTGATTGACCAGGTGTTACGTTTCTGTGTGTTTTTAGGAACCACCGACTTCGAAATGGTATTAAGATCTCATTGTGTTGTTAGGTAATTAAACCTACTAGTTTCATCGTCAGAAAGTAAGCTTAAATTGGTTGATTCGTTAACCAAAACTAGAGCTAGATATTCAAATTGTTGACTTGCTACCACGAGATCGTCATCACAGCCTTGATCCGCCATTGTGCTGTTGTGTGCTGGCGTGTGAAGTGAGATCAGGTAGTGAAATGTACTGTGATCAGCTGATTGAAGCACGTGCTTAACGTGTGAAATCAAGCATGATAAAGTGTTTGCAAGCAGTATTACGAAGAAGGTTTTGCTTATCAAATGAAAATGTATTATTAAAAAGATGGATATATGATTAAATTGTCTTTAAAAATGATGCATTAGAAAAAAGACTGATGTTGTATTTGCTACACAAAGGTCATTTATTAATCAATTAAGTTAATTATGAGATGTGAAATTAATACTGGAACAGAACATCTTAAATAACCGGACCATGGTTCGTTATGGCTTACTCCATGTACACGTAGGGGTAATCAAAATTAAACGTTATCAAGATTTGCTCAAATAGTGGATTTTAGAGGTGTAGAATAGATTGCACATTTAGTTTTGCAGTTTTTGTTTAACGAAGAGATTTAGTCAGATGAGATTGCTAATGAGATTGCTAATGAGATTTACCACGCTTCGCCTCGAGTGTTCATTTGCCATTACCGCTCAAGACTGGGTCAATATTTACTACTATACCCACTAAAAGATTTGGAATGACTGCAATTAATTCATCCAAAATGTTCCTTTTTGAAAGTTATAAGTTATTTGATTAAATTCAATTTTGATTAGTTATATGATTTGCTTAATTGAATGGGATAGGTTGTCAAATTCGAAACAAAAACCTTCTCGGGAAGGAAGATTTAATTATTTAAAGCGTCAATTTTTATCAGACATCTCCTATTTTAAAGTCTTATAAATATTTACACTTTCATGTTTTGATAAAATTGATTAAAATGTTTCATCATTTGTTTTCATCGGCTTAAGACTTGAGTCGGGGCAACATGTTTTACTCGAATGTCCTCTTAATAACGACACAAGAGAAGACCTTTTAATATTAGCGAAATATTTTATTCCACACGCTTTCCACACATTACCAGAAACTGATCCTGAAAACTAATCATTCCTTTCAATCTAAAAATATTTTATCAAATATGTGTCAAAAACAGCTTTATAATTATTTTAAGACGCCAGCGAATGTTATATGAATGATTTTAAATAATAATGTTTTATTTCATGTGTATACAAACATTGTTTAATCCAAATAGTCGTCTTGACTATATTGCATATTTCTTTTATATGTCATGTTTTCATGATAATCGTCTCTCATAACTCCATGGGAGTGACATATTTTCATTTATGACTCTTTGTATATTGCTATAACTATTTTATCTATTTTCACGTACACAGTCGAGGCGTCAATAAACAATCTGTCTGCATGGCTGTTTTGGACACTTACGCTTGTATGTCCGAGGTTAGCAGTTGCTAGTGTCGGTTGTTAAGGGGTGGGGCTAAATGGATCGGTCTATCGCATCTCTATTAGGAATACTGCACGGAACCTTAAATCCCTCTGAACAATCAACTATTGGCCTCCCTCGTAAAGTTACTTATGATGAAATGTTAATCTGTGAAATGAAATCTCTCATAACAATATCCCATGACTGCCCTTTTCAATGTATACACCATCTATGTGAATACAAAATATGTGTGTGTGTTAATGTGTCGTGGTTGTTCCATGTGAAGCTTTGCTTTTGACGTATTACTTCCGTGTCATTTGATTCGTAACTGATACCAATGCAGCTGAGCTTCTCATCTGCCTGAATACAAATTTATTATTGTGTGAAAACAGAAATTTCCGGTTTAACGTCTCTCGAAGTGTTATCGAGGAAGCACTGATTTCCCAGAAATGCAAATTAAACTCTGTTTCATTTTTCATCATACAGCTGCATTACGATAACTGTTCATCCCATAGACTATCGTAATGTTAAAATACTATATTTCAGTCATTTAATATTCGGTTTTTGTCTGTATTATCTAACATATATATTTCAATGGTTAGTTGTGAGTTTATACACTTTAGGCCATTTGTCTTCAAGGAACTCGCTTGAGAAATGAAAATATGTATTTTTCCGGAATTTATGATAGGATGCACAATACCTAACGATTATACATTAGAATTTTGCTGCTCGTTGAAATGACCAAGGGTCCAAATTTGATAACATACGAGGTAACTAAAATTACATTTAATCTTAGAAAAGAAGCTATAAAGATTATTGAATCAAGTAAATGATACACAATATCAAAGATATTATGAAAACAATTCTCATTTATAACTGTTAAATTAATCTGTTAAATAATAAACTCTATGTAGACGTTGTGACAGTCTGCCTATAAGTGGTTTCCCAAATTCTGCTACATATACCTTTCCTAGGGTTTTTAGGGTTTATCATTCAGAATTGACGCTATAGGAAAACATGTCATTCAAGTCAAGATCGAATAACTCTTATATACAGAATACTAAACGAATGGTAATTCGATAACATTTTTATGCAACGAGTGAATGGAATTTGGTATCAGACAAACGAGTTACTTGAAAATGTTGTCACATTACCATTAGTTAAGTATTGTATTTGTTACTCATCCCCACGTATCAATATTTTTGATAAATTAATCGTCAAAACAACAGTCAGCTGATCGCGGAACCGGCGTAAGAATATCAATCGGTCAAACAAAACACAGATAAGAATAGTTCGCTAATTGTTGGATGTCTACATAAGTGACTCGCCTAAAAACATGAAACAAAAATCATTTTAGTGAACAAGTATTTCATTTTTAAGAAATTCATTGATATAACAAATGCTAACAAGCAACGAAAAATATCATGCCATTGTGCACTCGTTACGTCATCGGAATGTGACCTCTTTCTAGGTCAGTCAGTTTTAAAAAGTTGGCGTAATTAGCAGTTGAGGAGGATTGGTACATAACATTGACATGAATAACAGCATTGTTGATAGGACCCGTAAATATTGAACTAAGGGAACGGGGGTTGTAAGATGTCATGTTCAGATTGTCTGCTTGTTGAGGGGGAAGCGACAGGTTGGATGGAACAGATGATGGAAGGGCCAGGCCGTATGGCTTGGAAAGACCGGCAGAGGGGGAATGTAACACAACTTGCGACGGCACAGAAATTTGGCTAGTGATCAAAAGACTATGTGAATAGTGCTGGTTTTCAGAAATATGAAGGGGTTTTATTACTCGCCCGTTGAAGATACCGCCGTTTAATAAATCTACAATGTTATTACACATTGTGTAATAACATCGCGTGTTGATTGACGTCACATGACGTCACAATTGTTAAGCATGACGTCACAATGTTAGCGGCGCGGCGACAATAGTAATCTCGGCGATTTTCATACTTTTCTTTAATATAATTCAGCGAGTAATAAATAAAATACTAAACTAAGTCCCGTTTAATTACATTTTTATGAAACTCGTGAATGGTATCGGTATCTAACTCGCTTTCGCTCGTTCAATACCAAACCACACACTCGTTTCATAAATATGTTATTAAACGGGACGTCGTTTAGTATTCTCTATATTTTCACTTGGATATTTTATATTTTTGGATATTCACGTCTCGTTGAGAATGCACAATTTGAAAGGCGCCATTTTCTAACTTACAAGTCACGTGATTGGACGATGTCATGTGACGTTCGAAAGTAGTTCCGTTTGTTCGCACGAGATGGTATCACACATGTGTGTTACCAAATCATTGTTATCTAATGAGTGATCACACCACGGTTGAGTAATAATTATGTTTATCACCGAAATTATAGCATTGAAGTAAAAGTGTAAAACCTTGTTTGAAACACAGGCGGGATAAGTCACAGAACGCAGCGTCATAAAAAGAACGTGTTGTCAAAACACTGTTCATAAATAGATAAAAAGAATGTAGTGTCAAGGAGTCGAAATCTAGATTTTATTGCATAAAGTTGTAAAACGATAATGTTCATGTTTTTTAAAAAGAAAAATGCTAACTTTATTAAAACCGCCTGACTTGTATGTGCTGCGGGGGCAAAGGTCACATAAGATGCATAATGTTCATATTGATCATAACTTCCTTAGACGAAAGGCATAAAACTCATTTACTCATAAGCAAATGTATTCCATTGTGCAGAGTGTGCCTGAGCACTGCCCTCAAATCTCTTCTGCACTATGAGACGCTGTCAGATTCAGATTAAATATGATCAGTAATATTTTTTTTACTTTTTATGTGACGTAGACACACTAGGTCTGTGGCTGTTGTATACAATGGTTCGTCGTAATATGGTGGTTTTGTTAATTTTCTATGTTGTGTAAAATAGGAGAATATAATTTTAGATCTCTGAGTGTTCATTGGTAGCGATATTGTTGTATTTTGAATATATCAAATATCAAAATATTTTCTGTTAAAGTAAAGAATAAAAAAGAAAAAACGACAGTGCATTATTTCTTATTGCTTATTTAGTAGAATAATTCTACAGATTCATGAACTTTTTCTATTTTATGATAAAGTGTTTAGGGGAGCACTGGCGTTAAAAGATTGTGTTAACGTACACACTATAGTGAATACTATTGTTATGATGGCAATATATAAATTACATTTCATGAATGTCATAAGCATTTTACCCATGTCTTCCTTTTTTGAAAAGTATATTACAATTCTTTTATTTGCAGCTGTTTCACACAGGATGTTGATCTCCTTATTGTACACATACATGCACTCCAGATTAGCTTCGTATTTGCGTACTATCGTTACCGGAATACTTCCGTGTCAATCTATGTCAGAGTTTACTATGACATGTAACAAACCTCTTTCATTATCATTGTGGTTTAGCTGGATTTTCGCCTCACAGAGACAACTAAAATTTACATGTTAACTCTGTTACAAGTGGAGCAGTTTATGTGCTGAATTCAGAATCTTTATCATTATTAATTACCAAAAAAGTATTATAATATATACCATCATTCAGACAGTGAATAAATGAAACTTTGTTTTGATACCATAATACCAGTTCTTAACGTTTCACTTCAAGTCCGACATACTGAAATGGGCGAGTTGTTAAAGGGCCACAGAGTATGTTGATACAAATTAGAAAATAGTGCCAAAAATCCCTCTCGTTGAAGGATCTTTACATAATTTTACGCCAATTCTTTCGACCCCAAATAAGCCGAGAAATCTAATTAATGGTGTTTCCCGTGTCTATAAATAGATCGACTTTATTATTTTATTGCGCAAAGCATTGTGGTCGTAGTTACCTCCCATCCTTTAAAGATATTATATCCCAGTATTTTATCCGACTTCAATCCCCATTTTCATATAGACAATACATTTACGTAAATAAAACCACGTGGCGACGGAAAAGAGAAGCAGGATACAGTTAAAACGACTATAGACTAGAAGGGAGACAAGTTGGTCGACAAAAGGAAAGTCCAAACGGCGAAACGCGTATATGATTTATTTGAAAGTCAAACTAGCTTTACTTTGTGTATATTCGTTTTAATATGGGCAGGTATCTTGACTATTCATATTGAGCGCGCCCATCGTACAATGTTTTCAACTAAATACATCATGATTAAGTTGATGACAAAGTAACTCTTATAAACTTTTAGGGTTCCATAGAGCAAGGCGAGATAATTAACATAATCCCGTCTTGTGACAACTGAATCTATTATAATTTCTCAGTCTTCGACGGAAAAAGGATCTTTTTAATTTGCATATGTAACGTGAATATGTTTTATATTAAATTAACAACATCAACATAATTTTTTTGTTTTGCAAGTTTTGGTCACCTTTGTATGTAAAACAAATTATGGTTATTTCTTTTCACGAATTTAGAGTGTATATACTATTTTAAGAAAATAAATTGTATTTGTTTATTTTGTATCACTAAAACCCGAGCTTACGTAGTACACGGGAAAGGAAAATCCGCGTAACGACATCATAATGCAGTACTATGTGGCCCTTTAAGTGAATAGTTACACCTGACGTTCATAAAAGGGTATTTAAAGGGGTATTGAATGTGATTTCGCTCACTTGCTTGAACAACAAAGACCTTTGATTATTAATATCATATCTTTATATCATTTGGTAAAGGAACTACATGATTTGAGCTGTAACACATTTTTTGTTTTAGATTTGCAATATGACCGAGTCAGCCAAGAACTCTCAAAGAAACATGAGCTGTTTAGTTAATGTACATACGTCAGTGATGACTGACAAGCGATTGTTACAAGTGTTCGTCACTCTGTTGTAAACTAGCCTTTTGAGTGTTGCATGGTCTCAGGTTCAAAGTTCAAAGCCTTATATTAAGGAGCTTTTTATTTAAAAGGATCATGTTGAATCTGTTGATTGTTGATTGAACTTAAATGAAATTAAATAATTTGTAGCTCATCCGTTTGTTCAAAATATACTGATCAACTGTACATAATGTAGAAACTATAATTCATTTGTAAGAGCCAAACCGGATGTGGTTACATATGTAGAGGGAACACGGTTCCAGAACAGTTTTTATCTCTAGTCTTTCGTGTCGGGTTTCAGCTTGTAAACATATATTCATTTCTTGAATAGTTAAATATTCATATTCTTCGTGAATAAGATTGGTATAGTATAGGCAATGTTGTGTAAAGATGTGTTGAGTATTTGTAAATAAAACGGTCGCGCTAATCTCAGGCACTTTCAGTTAACTGTGATGTGATGTTGTAGAAAGATGGAGTGAAGATCTAGACAAAACTATTTTTGGGGGGAAAAAACCATGTCGTACATTAATAATTCCAACTAGGAAAATATGTAACATCCTCGGTCACTAAGGGTTTAATATTACGAAAATCTTCATATCTCAGCCCCAGGATTTTTCATCAGAAAAACCGAACTCAACTTAACGATTAATACAATTCTTTCATAGCCATAGTCATGACATGATACTGAGATGATTAAACCATATATCTTGGTATCTGCACGTTTAAAAAGTCCTATTTTGGGCATATCTAGTGCCTTTTATTTGGGCAGTCAGCAGAACGTTTTTCAGATAGATAAAGTGATCTCACTAAAGTAAATGTTTCCAATTGAGAGACATATTTGTTTAATAAAAAGAAACAGTTTTAAACCAACATTCTGTGCAATTTCTCTATATCAAATGATTAAAAGGTGTTCACATCAAAATGGCCACCAGCTGTTTTGGCTTATTACTTGATTATTTCCTCTATTACTACGGATTATTTGGTAGATTAATGACATGTTTTGAACTCCTGAATATAATACATATGGCATGGACTAACACTTCTTGCGGAAATAAATCTTATCAAAAACATGCTACTTCCCCTATTAAAAGGCTCGAAGGTCCAATCAACGTAGAAAGTTCATTGGCTTATTCAAATTAAGGTTGGATAATTACAGTACAGTGTTTCCTGATGAAAAGTCCCAAGTTAGCTTCAGTGTTTAACGTCAGAACTTTCCGCCTGGTATGATTGCCATAAAGCATATGCATTACATTGACATACAGACTTTGATAAAACAAACATCGTTGTTAAAAGTTCTGGACCGGACAAGTTTATTGTTTGAGGAAAAACGGTGAAACGAATTTGTCAACCGAAATTGTTTAAGGATACATAATAAAACCTTTTTCTTTATCTTTATCAACTGCCATCCTCTGCTGCAGATTTATATCTGCGTCTAAAAAGTTCATCCTCCAATTGGTGTATTCATGTTCAAATATCATTTAATTTGAATTTCATTGCATGTCATTTTATTACTTCATCTCTACTGACAAGGTATAATCTAAACTGATAATCATTTACAATAAGCACCATTGGCCGCAATCCTTCTCAAACCCATCACACGATCATGTAGTGGTGCATGTTTCATAATTTGTTTATGATGACATAGACAGATAGGATCAATATTTGAAAATTTACGTTTAATTTTTCGAAGTATATGCTCAAATTGAGGTATTGAGAAAACTTTCATCACAATAACATTTATTGAATATAAGAGAAAATACAAAACGTATGTGTGATCGCTTTATCGTTTAATTGATTTGAAACTAATATTTTGACCTCTGGTCACTTCAATGTACCAAAACTGAGACCTTAAACTATGAAATTAAATCATGTCATTGGCAGTCGTAACTCCTGAAATGAATTTAATTTTCGCCTTACAACAATGTTACAAAATCACCACATTATATGATATTTGCAGTAAGATAACCAAGTGAGTGAACAAACTTTTGGGAATCCTTATATTTGTGACACAGTGTTTCGACTATCTATCCATTGGCCGTTTCCGCTCTTCCGCTATACATACTTTCAAGTGGTGAAGACCGGAACCATCTGTGTTTGATATCTCATATCACTTGGTGTTGGGAGAGCATTAGGGAAGTGCTTATGTAACGCTAATGTTTTATCACGCACATGTCAGCTCATTTTAAAGATCAAATGATATTGAATCATATACCATATACTGTGACTGAGACTTCACGAAGAGGAGCTGAAATAAACAGGAAGTGTTCCTCATGCATTCTACATCCTTATGCATTTATGACTTCAAAGACTTCAGATATTCAAAATTTCTCATATTTTGCCCCATTTATATCTTCATTGAAAATTTCGATGCTCATTTATCAGATATGGACACTACACTACACCCCTCCTGAAATAAACACGTACTCCGCATCTTATATATACTTACTCTTGAAAAGTGATAGGAGTGACACCCGAAACCTTAGTTTGCACAAGCTCTGGTCATGCTGCCCTGCTGAGCGCGACAGTCTATGAGCAGAGATTCTTGATTATACTGCACTGTTAACAAAAATGACCTCATCACTTTAGACTAATACTATTCTTGTCCCTGAAATTGTTTTTAAGGGTCAAATTTCCCTTTATATGAGAAATTATGCTTTTAATGTTAGTTAAGGGATTCTAAACGTTGATTTTTAGAAAGATATGTGTCTGTATGCTACCTACGCATCATCTTTGAGTAAATGAATGTTTACGATATACCAATTGATAGAGGTTTTACGTTAAATTTTGTTTTGGCGTTCAGTTTAGATATGGGGTAGAAACAGTCAAACAGGCAATTCTGATCTTAAAGCTATACAGAAAAATAGTTTTAATTCAAGACAATTTCGTTTTTCACAATGTTTTGACACTCAATGAAAGCCTCATTTTAACTTTACCCTAACCACAAATGATGCAATTAAGATGTTTTTAATTTTTTAGAAATTATTTGCTTTACGCCTTGTTATACCGTACCACACCGCCAATACCGCTGACATATGGCTTCATTTCATAAGCAAGTTTATTAAATCTTGAGTAATTGACTATACTTAAGCAACAGTCTGGTGCAAAAATCGATGAACTTAGGTCATGAGAGGACATTTGTATTTTAGCTTATTCAGTAAAACTTAGCATCACACATACGTCCAGTCTTTTAGATCTAACTTTATAACCTGTTTACGTGCACTTTTTTTTCCAAATAACTTACTTTTTAGATTACTTAACGGCGACTCGTTAGTAATATCAGGTTTGCATCATCTGTGAAGAATTTATATCACGAGGTATTGGTATGGACTAGTGCCTTTAACAACTACATGTACTTGATTTTCATCAATTGATACCACGTATAAACTGTTTACTCCCACACTAAACCGGATATAAAAGATTTTCTATGATGAGAATATAATTATAGATGATGTACATGAAGGCTTCACACTACACTACTCAACTATATATCAAGCAGAAACCTAGAAGAACAAAAAAGGGAGATTTTACTACCTCTTAGCAGACTTTTCACACCGTCTAAACGCAATATGATGATTCTACTATAAAGTCTCAGACTTTGGGAAAGGGAATTTCATAATGTGCGTTCATCCATTTATTTAACCTTGTGTTAATGTGTAAGGAGTTTCAAGGATTTAATATAACTTACTATCTCTAGTGTTATATTGGTACTCGACAGGGCTGTACATTGAGTCCCCAGCTATGTACAATATTCATAAATAAGATTTGGGAGGAGAAGGAATTTTTCATCTAACAATATATTACAAAATAATGTTTCCCGTAATGTTTTTAATGAGTTATCTGTGACGTATGAATCTGATCAGCCCTTAAAGAAAATAGTTGATTTGAAATTATTTCTTGCTCAGAAACTGGAAAGATAGTGAACTTGTGAACTTTAGAAAACAAAAGAACATGCACTCTTGGAATCAAGAACAGATCTTGAGTAATCAGACGTTATGAAAGGAAATACAAGGGTGAAACTTTGGTTGTAATATGCTTCTACATATATCTTATCATAAGGTTAACACTTATACTTATTTATCTAGCTTCCAAGATTCTTAAAGCTGTGAGGGCTATACATGACTTTGCTTAATCTAATTCCTCAGATTTATGAACCACGACAGTGGATAGGTAGTTCGTAGTTCTAATGCGCATCTCCCACTGTCAGAAAAAATGACGTTGATGACTCAACTAATGGAATACATGGAAAGAGCATTAACGATTGTACCCGAATGAAAGGAAGGTTAGAGCCATAAACACTTGGTGATATCAATGTAAACATTTGTTCAATATATTGAAAAGTGTTGTTACACCTACACAAAGTTTGTTTTCATGATGAACACCACGATGGTGTCACTGCATCGTCAACATGAGCAAGTATGAATAATGAATACCCGAGGAAACCAAAGGAGGTTGATACATTGGGGAACAAAATACACTTTTTATCATTGAAAATTTACCATTTTAAATGATTTTGCTGATTTTAATTCCATAACAAAGGATAGGTTTATAGGAGTTATAATGCGCATCTCCTACTGTCAGAAAAACTTTGACCTTGATGACGTCATCTGCAATACTCTCCCACATGTATTACTTTAAAAATGACTGGTCCCTATCATATTCAGGGAAGGTACGTTAATTCGTATCTGAAACACATATTTGAATATGCAGATCACTATAGAGAAAGAGTTGCATTATCTGCGTTATCAAAACTAATTTCATTTTGTATGCTGGTGAATAGAATAGTTCCTGTCATAATGACCTCACCCTCGGCTTCAAGATATATGTACCCTTGCGCATGTGAAACAAGAACACCTCGGTCTTAGCTGGTGATATTTATTGCGTATTCGTCATGCATAGTGCTGGGTGAAGGAAGTAAAGATCCACCACAGTATGACAAAAGCAGTCAAGATCTGGTGTACACTGACGCAATTACCTATTCCTCTTGGGCTACTTATATTAATGATAGACAGTTCATTAAGATTTTGATTTCGGTATGCATGGATATCCAAACTTAGAGGCAGGTGCGATAGGGAAATGACACATGTGTCGTAAACATTTTTACATTTAGTAATGAATGGAAGAGAGGTAATTAATTACCATTTTTTTAAAGATAACCATTATACTCTTATTTATATATTTATTACAGATTATGCTGCTAAACGAATGAAGCTAAGCCCTTAGCACCGCCATAAGTCTCAAGAACACATCTGACCCGCAGAGGTTTTTTCATATCCCTAAGCCGACAGCGACCGTTTTAACATTTTCATCGTTGATTTCTGGTCAATTGTAAAGAATGATAAGCATTTCATTACATCAATAGAAAGCCAAAGTGGATGCCCATGTCCTCGTATGCCTCAAATGAGTCATTTTGATCGGAAGAAGCGTGCCATAGTGCCTTTAAAGATTGACAATAAGCCACGCCAAGAGGAATGACTATGATTAAGCTATTTAACTAGAAGTAAGAATTTGATCATGAATCATGAACACTTAATTTTTGTAGCTTACAGTTTTTTCTTTATAAATTCATTGATAAATAGATATGATTTGAAGTTTATTTCACATAAATACATTTCAGGTAAATCTTTTGCCATTCAGGATGGGTTTCCATGGAAAACAGGTTATTGCTTCAGACTCAATGCATAACGACTTTTTATCGGCTTAAAATCGACATGGTTTTATATTAACCAGCTGTATGCAATAAGAGGAACTCTCGTAATAGTACCATGGTTTTGTAGGTACATCTTGAATTGAAATTGGCTCGTGTTGTAGGATAGTATTACAGGAAAGAAAATGTGATACGCTCGAATCTAGAAAACTTAGGTTTTGCCGGAAATACAGTGACTTTTGGTTTCATATCAAGATTACATTTTTCAATGTCTATTTTTCTTGCCTCAAGGGTGTTTGTTCCCTCGCATGTGTTGTATACTAAGTTACCATAGATACCAACAGACTGAATATAGGATATGCAATATACGTCCACTTCTCTGTCACAAAGTTGTTTTTTGGTGGTTGAATCATACTGCGTAATTGATAACATGCTAGGTTGTCCATATCTAAACCTTCCAGCTGCTGTGATTATCCTGTCGGAAACCTTCAGTACAGACATGCTGGTAGCAGGCGGACGTTCAGCTATATATTCTGCGTTTTTAGTTGGAAGTTGTGAACAGAATAGGAACCGCCTTCTATGCGACAGTTCCACCCAACACAACAGATTTTCATTTCCGCTCATCTTTTCAACACTTGCTTTTGATTTCTTATGCCATTCAGTGATTTTCTGGCTTCGTTTTAAGGTTGTGTGACTGTAAATGGCCCCTACCATCCCACATACGAAATAAAGTTTGTCTGAGAAGACGTAAAGATACGAAGTGTCACATTCGTTATTCAACCACTTTACCCACCGGGCTTTGCGTCTTAAAGCTCGTTTATATATCCCGGGACCATGACCCAAGGACCTGATACCTGCCATGGACCAAAATGTAGCTCCCGTGCCTGGATCATACAAGAATGCTTTGACATTTTTAGTTGATTTTATACCAGTGTCATTAACTTTCATTGAGAATATTGACCCAACAACAATGCCTCTAACAGGCATGTGGTTACCTAGCACTACCATGAAGAACGAAGTATAGTCTCTTTGATGAGGAAGTGGCCCCTTCAGGGACTTCTTCTCTTGGCCAGCATTTAAGGGGATAATTTTCAAAGAAGTCTTTTCTTGATTTAAAGGTGAGGGCGTTTCCTTCAAGGGTTTGTTTTCATGATCTGAAGAATTACGTTTCACCTTAGAATTCTTTCCTTGATCAAAAGTATTTTTTGACAAGAGGTAACGTTTTAGTTCTGTCCTGTCAACACCACCCTTTCCTGGTCTGTATATAACCTTGGCTATCAAGTCCACCAATACACACCCTGTTGAAAATGTGCATTTTACAGCACATTGCACTTTCGTTTCACAAGTAATGTTTCTCAAAGGCATATAGCCTGTTGTTTTGAGAGGAGTGCTTTCCTTATGCATGAAATAGGAATATCTGCTTTCACTAACATGAAAAAACACCACCATCAAAATATAAGATAACCTCATTTCAGATCTGTCTGTCCAGTATAACGAATGGTTGCTGACAAATAAAAGTTGTTTTTTCTCTTAGTTACCCTTTGTTATTTTCTTTATTTGTTGTTGTGGTTTATAACCATGCCAAAAGCCTAGAGCACCATAAATAATTTAGATACTGCAAAAAAACCGTAATTAGATATACAAAAATGATACGAAGCTATACCCTAATGTAAATCGAGGTTTATCACCCTAGGGTTGTTATTCTCTTGGCCAATAACTGGTGGTAGCGAACTCGATTTTCGTGCACAGTGTTAACGCCACGAATCGTCATTTAATACAAAAAGTACAGATGTAATCTTATTCAGGCGAAATTATCGCGAGGGGGCGCAGAAAATAGAAGCAGAAAGACTTGTACAAGTGGAGGTTGCTAAGGACGACGATCATCAACGTTTATATCACTACAAACAAAGCATAAGCGATTCAAGACTACAAGTACGCGTGACATGTACAGTTCGTATCAAAAACTCAATACCACAGCAACGTTATTCTTTCACTATTTCATAATCAAAACACAACTCATCAGAAGACAGTTTCCCGTTTTCCTCGAAAGGGAAAGAATTGTATTTCCCAAAAAGGCGTCAACTGTTAGCTGTTGTTTTGATCCTGGGACAGCGGCTAAGGGCTGCCTCCATAGTGGTTAACCCCTATCTGCATATTTGAGATATGTGTGTCGGAACCCAAGTAACTTACCTCTCTTGGACATGACAGGTACCATTCATTTTAAAGTGTTAGAATGTTTTAATCTCAAACAGTTGAAACGCGTAGTTTTCTTAAAACAGCATCTTTTGACAAAAACTCAAGCAATTGATAAATGCAAACTAAAAATATGATTCTTTATTTCGGACATAGGGTTCGTATGCAAATAACTCAATCTGAAGTATCAATTTCTAGTATTTAATCATTCATAATAAAAAATATCATAGAGTTAACCATACCCTGGTACAAAAGGGGTATCTGCCTATCGATGTAACGTAGCTTTAAACACAATTTACTAACTATCCATTTCCCAATTACCTCTGTAAATATATGGACAAATCATACGTCGAATCATTTGTGTTCATTCTGATTATTTTTAACCAATGCTTTGTATTACACATACGGTATATCATAAGTGGTGACATATTTTCGATATCAGCACATGTGCACATATCACTTTTGCCTAGCAACAGTTTCAGCTCGAGGTACCGTATTTCGTCGTTTGTGACGTCATAAAAGCATTGTCACTGTAGCTGGTCGTCGCCGTTTTCTGAATATTTCTGTGCATTTTTATACAATCCGTAATAAGGGAATTATTACCCGCTGAAGTGTGGCGTTTGACTGTTACGAAACTCGTGCGAATTTATGCACAAATGTATAACCCTCGCTCTCGAAATACAAAATTTCAAAAACATTTTGCAAACGTAATATGACACACTTTCTCGTGTAATAATCTCTATTTATTACCAATATAGTCAATCATAAGTGGTGATAATTTTCAATGAGCGCATTTGCAAATAACACATTTGCCAAGCAACGAATGTTTCAGTCCGATTTACTGTATTTCGTCGTCTGTGACGTCATGAAACCATTGTTCGTGACGTCACTGTGGCGGGCCGTCACGAGTTAGTACGCAGTGTTCTGAATATTTCCATGCGTTAAAGATTGAATTTAACCTGTAATAAAGACATTATTACACTCGAAAATATGACACAAGGCTTTTAAGAACCCGGGAAAATGTATCAAACTTTAAATGAAATGAAATATGACGACTCCCGGACTTTTATTGAACTACTGACTTGCTATGCACTGATAAAATGTTGGTCACTATCCAATAATATTTCTTTAAAGATAATTTGAAAAAAATGTTAATGCTGTGGCTTGTTTCTGGTGCTCTAATTACAACATATAATAATCCGTTGGTACACCATCTTCTAAAATATACTACCCTATTTTTACCCTGACCCTCAATCCAATGTGCCACGGAAAATTGTGTGTTGGCTGTGTATAGAAGCAACAGATGCAGGATGTTGGGCTTTAACATTTTGGACATTTATTTAGAAGATTTACTAACTCCACTCTAAATGTTTACGACAAATAGTCTACTAGCTCGCACGGAAGCACATAATTATCTACGTGTGCGAGAGTATTGCATATCATTAGATGACGTCATCAAGATAAAGTTTTTTCTGACATAAGGAGATGCGCATTAGAATTCAGAACTATCTACTAATTGGATATTTGCAAAATTATAGAACACAATAATAACTGTTACACAACGCGGAATGTTATTTTCTGTGTTTTGACAAGTTGTGTTTCTGCTTAACTACCAATCAGTTGCCCGTCCCGAGGTCGTTATGTTTTAACTCCTTTAACCTACACTTTGTTATTTTGTCTTTATAATTAGATAGACAGACAGACAGATTGTTTATTAAGGTCTCACCTCGAGCAATATTACATAAAATACATAAAATATACAAGAAACATAATAATATTGGCGAGCCATCCATTAAGGGCTATGAGAGACACATTGCAAATACATGTACATGTATATAGATATATGTATATACAGCACAAAATAAAAAGTATATAAAAGCTCTCTAAAAATATCAATTATATGATACGCACTTTAGAGGGGTGACTGAACGGGGTCGTACCTAGAGAGCAACATTTGTTATTACAGTAGAAAACCTTTGAAGTTTCACCGAAGGCAACTTATGTTGTTTTAATGGATTAAAACGTTGGGTTATACAGAAATGTGAACTCCCTAACGAAATCGGCTGATTTTAACTCAGTACTTATCGGTTGATTTTAACTCACTATATATAGATAATATAGTATAATTTCATATTTGATATTTTCTTTTTTTTCTTTTTGTTACATTTATTGCCCTTTATTATTCAAAATTTTAACCTTTTTTTACCATTTATTAACATATACCTGTGGCTATGTTACTTAATTTCTAGATTTCATCAACCCCAACTTTTATATTGTAAAATATTGTAATAAAACCATGTTTCAAAATTTTTACAAATTACATAGACACCTTGATTATGTCACATTGAATGTCGATTAAAATGTCGATTTGAATATCGATAAATATACCGACAGTGCTAACAAAATGAAGTATAGGTGGAACATTCCACTTTGCTTATAGGGGTTTAAGGTTGTTTAACCTAAAGTCACTGGTCATGAAGATGTATTGATAAGACTGCAGGCATTCTTTCACGAACGCCACTGATGTGAAGCTTAACATTCAAAGACTGAGGGGGAAATAAAGCCCCATTAAGTAGCGTAACTTTATAAGCATTTTTAATGTAATTTTAACTCTGAAAATTTTATTGTCCATCACATGCCTAGACATTACTGGTCGGCTATGTCTAAATTCCGATGTGGCTATGAATAAACATGTACACTATTAGAAAATAGAAAATTGTATGATGAATTATGATGAAGATGAATTACATGTGCTGTTTCACTGTGTATTATATGGTGACCTGAGAGATTCTCTTTTTAATCAATGTGTTGTTTTATCCTCATACTTTTTAGATAAATCGGATCTTGAAAAAATGTATTTCATTTTTACCAATCCTGATGTCTGTTTTAATACAGCCAAAATCAGATTTTTAATACTACAACGTAGGAAAGACTTGTCTCTCATAATTCTATATTGAATGGTTCTGTACATGTTTTATAAACGAATCGTGTGTATGAATGTAAATGTATCTTAGCTTTGTATAGAAGTGAAACTTTAATAAACTATTGTCTGTCTGTCTGTCAAAAGACTGAGGGGGGGATAAAGCCCTTTAAGCAGCGTAGCTTTATGTCAGAGCTATACATATGTTAAGAAGATGATATTTATATATGCTTATGTAATTTGCCGGTTTGTAACTAGACACACACTCTTTACTGATGATATTTTTTGTAGTCCACATACAACTTGTCAACGTAGTAACGTTGTCCGCAGTTTATCAGCCTTAATCAACCCAGATGGTGAGTTACATGGTACGTTGAAGATAAGGCAAATATGTGGTTTTCAGAGTGAGAGTTTGTGAAGTAAGTAAAACTTTTCCTTATAACATGGATACTTTCTCTAGTCATTAACTACCTGTTGAGACACATGTAAGTATATATACAGCAATCTACTTTTATACCTACATGTCTGCGAATCCGGTAAATATTTCTTACAATGAGGATCTGCTAGGAGTAAAATACAAATGTCGAGTAAGGGAAGTGATGCGTGAGAGGGAAAGCGGCCATCTTAGTCTACATTGATGTCTTTTAAATTTGAAACATATGTTGTTTTTTTATGAGAGTCTCGTTAAAGATTAGGACCCACACAGCCCCCGAGATTCATTGAGTTTCAGTTAAAAGCACAGATTGCTATATTTTGGAACGGTCAGTCATTCTGAGCTGGCTTTCATAAAACAAAAATATTTCAAACAAATCTCAATCTAGTTGTTCAAGCGTCTTCTTCACGCCCGGAATATGAATATGAGTTGTCTCCCTTCCAGACACTAGTCTTGCATGTCCAGCTAACTAGAACGACTCATTAAAACCAGATACACATATCAACCACTGCCTTTCCGATATGAGTGGGCTGATGTTCCAAAGGCATAGTGGCAGGTGGCCTTATATGTGACCTTTAGTTTTCTATGAATTCAACAATTGAAGGTCTGTTCAAATATTGTTATCCTACCTCATGTAAGAATGCCGAACTCTAGTTGGTCCACGTGACTCTAAACAAATATCCATATACACCAACACCGAGGGATGATAAATCCCTTATACCACGCTACATGAGTAAAGCGTGCTTCCACGCGATCAATCAAAGTCACATGCTCAGGTCATAGGTGTTGTTCATTTCTGTTTGTCTTTTTAATAATACATTAAGACATTCGGTAAGATATATTCGTTATAACATTTCGTCAAGGGTGATATAGGGATATATTATTCCCTTGAAAGGTTTCATGGAACACGCATTCGCTCGTTGCATAAAACCTTTCGTTGGAATAATATATCCATATTTCACCCTTGACGGAATTTTATAACTTATAGTTTTCTAATATTGTCTCTGATTGGCTGAAGTGCTACAGTAACCTTACACGACCCCTACAGAGTAGTAAGCAGATTAGAAACCCAGCTCCATATTCATAAAGGGGAGAGTGATATGGTCTCTGAGTACGAAAAGATTGACAAGTCATTTGATAGTTCTGTTTAACAGAAATGTATGCGGAACGAGAAAGCTAGATTTCATGGCACTTTTGAAAGGTTAAAAAAAACCTATTTATTTTTACAGAGAACTGTTTGAAGAAGCATAATGGCGTCCCAACGTGTCATTGTCTTGTATATCGGAGTATTTTGTTTCGTAACTTTCATGATCTTCGTACTATTTTCCATAAGGTTGGGAAGGAGAGATAACTCTTCCA
Source organism: Phorcus lineatus (assembly GCA_921293015.1). NCBI lineage: Eukaryota > Metazoa > Mollusca > Gastropoda > Trochida > Trochidae > Phorcus > Phorcus lineatus. The sequence continues at coordinate 16,721,601 of OV121098.1, read as the reverse complement.
CTTATAATTTCATCCACGAAATTGGTCCGTTGGATCATGCCTCATTTAAACTCCATGATCTTACACTAAAAAATGAATCCGTGTTATTATATGGGAGTATTCGAAATGGCGGCAACTTTTACAAAAACGGTGTTATAAAAATCCCAGAAAGCATGGTGAGGGAGATGTTAAAAATCAGCAAAGCGCCGGTAAAACACTTCAGTTATAAAGAAAGTGTGGAGGAATCTGTGGACTGTGCCGAATTGATGCGCGGAGATGAAAATGCACTGAACTACAGCAAGGAATTGATGAAAGAACTGGTATCTCCTCCTTTGCGCCTTGACATTGTCTTGAAAAAGTGTTTAAACTTTAAATTGAATTTTGGCTTCATAACAGAGCCGATTTGTAAGGAGGAAGAAAATTTTCCCATAGCTTACAGTTTACTAGCGTCGAAAGATGATATTCAATTATTACGACTCTTGAAGGCGATATACAGACCACAGAATATATACTGTATCCATTTTGAAGTTAACACTACTCATGACGTCATCATATCAATGATGTCACTGGCAAAGTGCTTCGATAATGTTTTTATTACTGCATCTTACATTCCAATGGAACCAGTTTCTAGTTTCTTTCAAGAACTTGCATGTTTAAGAGACCTTACGAAGGAGAAATGGAAATACCACATAAATTTGGATAGTTTTGATTTCCCTTTGAAAACCAATTTACAACTCGTACGCATTCTGAAAGCTTACAACGGATCAAGTGATGTCCCAATTTGGACAAACAGGTACCTTTATAATCTATTTTCCAACGTTCGAAATACTGTATGGTCCGTCCGACAGGCCACAACCTGGTTACATTTCGTCCTGAATTATATAACTTCCGAGGTCAATAAGATGTATAAAATAACACCATTTGACTGGTTATTTTTCAAACTTATTTCAAAAACTGATATATGGTATTTTTACCTTATCTTAATTTGTTCTTGCTCGACTTCTGCAGTTACCGTGTTTCTTACTTGATAAATTACCTAATGGTTAATAGTTGACAAGGCAAAATAAAACTCTCATGCACGATTTAAATATTCATTAAAACATTTTTCATTTCTCAAGTGTCCTCAATCACACAAAGAACTCATTTCAAGCCACGCCTGGAAATATTACTCTCGTTCAGGGTCCAGGATTCGGAATATTATCCCGAGAGTTTGTTGATTTCATCTATCATTCAAGAACTGCACGTGCATTCAGGCAATGGCTGACAGGAACGAAATACACTCCACGTGAAATATACATTCCAACTCTTGCTGGTCTCTTTCAGCCAGATCTTCTATCATCGGGTAAGTATCTTTAAAGAGTTTTAGTGTCATTTAATAATGAAAATATTCATAGTTAGTTAAATGTTATCCTCATGTTAAATATTAGAATAACATATATACAATATGGAGACTATTTGTTATTTACGTTTGGTTATGTTCTCCTTAAGTGTCATCAAGGTATGGTTTCTAACATTTAACTTTCTTTCTAAATTATTTCCAAATGCGAATTCAATTAAGGGAAACAAAGATTTATGAATGTGATGGTCAATACCCTAATCATAAGGGCGTTGCAAGGTTCTAATTTGCTGAAATCGAGGCTGGCTTGTTAAAGAGCCACTCCGTGATTTTCATAACATATTATTTACCTTTGATACGAACCTAAATGTCATATGTGGTGATATTAAATAAAAACATCTTAACTTTTCATGTCCAAAAGACATATATATGACAAATACTGGTTTTCCACGAAAATCTAAAAATAGCCTTATAAATGTACTGAGTTAGATATCACGTCCAATATATATGGATACTAGTTATATAACCTAACAAACGCTATCGACTCCTAAATGTCATCCTGGCTGTTTTAGATAAGTCTCCAAAATTACGTCTGACTATTTGACACGCGCCACTGTCCGGTTTTCGATCATAATTGCGACGTTCTACCTTCATATTGTCACTGTAAAAAAAACCCAGTAAGCTTTAAAATGTGTCGTTTTGGTAACAGTCGATACTTCGCGATCAAATAACACCATTGATTAAGTTTGGCATATATGACTACAACAACTCACAGAGTGGCTCTTTAATGTGATTGTGTTGTCGTGTATTGTGTAAGCACTTTCACAAGATGTGAGGTTAGAGAGTAGATAGATGAAAGTATTAAAGCGGTACTGAAACATCGTATGGTGATGCTTCAAGCTAATTATTTCTTTCAAAGACTGACATGATACAATGCAAATGGCTAAATTTTTCAATAAATTGAAACAAGTCTTATCATTTAAACGTTCTTTAAAATCTAATTTCGATTTGATTGCCGTTCAATTCCAGAAAGCAATACAACGATATTCAACAATTCTCTAGCCCGTTATACTGGAAAGAATAATAGCAATTCAGAACCCATGTGCACAGGAAATATGTTGGACAATGAATGTGTATTTGGTTTGGAAGAGTTGCCGTTCTTGATTTCAAGACCGGAAGTCTTTGCCAGAAGATTCAACTGGCGTCTACAGGAGTTTACTTTAGGCTGTGTGGAAGAATGGCACAGCAATAGCACCAGGGATGAATATCTTGGAGACGACTGTCCAGATAACTTAAATATACTGCAAAGCCACATGAGAACGTGATTCTAATTTTGACAATGGAATCAATGGAGTCATCGGAAGATGACATGTCCCTCATAGTTTCTAACACACAACTTTGTCACTAAACATCTTTTCAACTATTGAGTAGAGGGGCAGTGAGATTTGATATCAGAAAGCACATTTTGAGCCCTGAAAGCTTTCCATGGAGAAAATCCAAATATTTTTGTTCCATGGAAACACAAATGAATTAAGAAACATCAACCGTCAAAACTTCAGTACCTTTTTACCATTGCAATTTTTTTAAAAGTTATACTCTGGAAATGAAGTTATGAACATTAATTCAAATTTTAAGATTTTAAGAAATACACGTAAGTGGGTTGGTTAACACTCAATGCATTTTCAGAAAGTTATAATGGATGGATTTTGAGTTCTTCTACAGCATTGAAGCGACCCGTTTACATATTCCTAACACAACTTGTTTCCACGGAATATATCTGAAAACATCTTCGTAAGGTGGGTACTACCCTTGGAAAGTTTAGGAAAAATATAATGACGGTTTTGGAGTTCCAATATGGAAACGAGATGATAACGGGTTGATGGATTGACAGGGGGACTTCTATAGTCAACCATATAACACACCTAGCCGTATGCACAGCATAAAAAGACACAGCTGCAGGGGGTTGTTTGTTGGAGTTAAATTTGTAAAACTGTTTAGTGTCGTTTTATCGATGAATAGTGGAATGAGGTTATTTCTAATTTGCATATTTACATTCAAAAAATCTTCTATAAAATCAATAAGAATACTTTTCTTTGTTTTCAACATGTTCATGGTTATTTCTTTACACGAAGTAAAAGTGTACACAATGAATATTACAAATCAAAAGAAAAGACATTGTTTGTTTGTTTGCTTGAATATGACCTGTGGTTACGCATAAAAGGAAAATCCACGTAATGACATCGTAATTCACTGGCGCATGCTTCTTGTAGGAGTAGGTGACTTTAGAACATAAGAACATGTATATGTGATGATATTTAAACTATGTTTCATATCTCATGTTGTAGATGACTAATATATTTACCGTTTGAGATCATGTTTATATGTATCGAACTCACTGTTGTATTAGAAACACTCAATACTCTATAGCTCTTGCAAGTGTGAATGAAGAGTGAACAATCATTTTCAACGACATCTTATATTCATAGCGATTTCGGAAATTACATTTTCAATCTGATGTTCCATATAACCAATGTCCTCTGTTATAAAATGCTGTACAAAACGATGAGTGATCAACAGAGATTATTCCAGAATATATAACCAGCAATAACCATGGTTCATCCACCGGGGTTATACATGTGAATATTGTTTATCATGAATCTTGGCGCTTAAGTCGAGGCACTAGATTGTCGAGATATTGCTGAACCAACTGCAATTTAGTGACCCACATTTTCAGGACACTCATCAATCCGGATAATCGGAATAGGAAGAGAAGACCGCACTGAATCGTTGTCAGTTGATTCCATATCGCTGAAAATAAACAGTAACACATTAAATGTAAATTCTAAAAATAAAAATCATCCAAATTTTATTTTTATACTTTATCATATTTATTCTTTTATCTTCTGTACAGATAAGCTTCGCATATTGTAAGTACTTTTCCAAACGATGAAAGTAAACTTTCAACTGTTTCTGTTGGCAATTATTCAGTAATTGAAAATATTACGATAATTTCGTAAATTGAGCTAAAGGTACATCGTCAACACACACAAAAATTACACATACCGTTATGTAGAACCTATGAAAAACATAGAGAAACCTCAAAAACTATAAAAAGAAAATCATAAGATTATGTTTATAGTAAGATTAATCACATTCGGAATTAATCGGTGTTCATAGGCTGATTTATCTTTTGTTTTGTTAGTACAATACAATTCACCAGTTAGTACAAGAAACAGTAATATGATATTAGTAACGATATCAACCAGTGCACATGTTGCATTAATGTTAATAACATTTTAAACATGTACGTGTACATGTATCACTAGCTCATGAAATGACGTTCTACTTGACAGCATTTAACCATACGGTTATATCCAGCAGTACCACCGATGGTTCGCTAGTTCCAGCCCATGCTTGCAGGTTTCACCACAACGAATAGCCACAATGACGTTGCGGGCTTTTCCCTTGCAATAATACTAGCAGCCATGATGAAAGTGAAATAACCTTGAAAGCGACATAAGCCCTTATTCACCTCCGAAAACAAACTCACCTTTACTGTAACGTCACACGATGAACGATTAAAAGCAAGGCAATATGAGTAATTCATCCTTAAGTGAACTTTAACCATTAGTTTTGGAAATGGACATGTGTTTCGCATTGTATGTCCTGAAAGATATGTGCTTACCTGTGCTTCAGTATTCTGCCCTATAAACATATTCAATAATATCATTTCGACTTACAAAATTTTATACCTACTCCTCTTTAAAATTTGCTGACTTTCAAGGAAGTTGTTTCATGAAATTTCTTTTCTAAATATTTGCAATTAAAATATCGAACAAGTTAATGAAATCCATTTATATAAAATAGGATTAAATTACGTAATGATATTCCGGTAAATTTTACGAAATCGAGTCGGCTTGCCTGCGTTTTTTCGACGAATTCTGTCACCACATTTGAGATTCTAGCGATTAGAATAATGAATGTTGAAAAGAAGGAACGGATGTCAGGACGGCGTGACTGAATTCATATGATCCTGCTAAGCTGGAAAACATTTATGAAAACGTCAATTCTTCAATGACACATTTCATATTCCTCTTTCTTGTTGCGGTAATACTGTCATTTTATTTCGCTCAATATATTTAGGCTACTTTTTTCAAAAACAAAATAATAACATATATTAACCTTCTTGGTAAATGTTAGTAATAAAAAGTCTACGATTTCGTATAATGGCATTATTAGAGTCATTTCTTCCTGTATATTTCTGTTACAAGTCGCCATAATTTCCCTGGAAGTGAAAATTTCCAGCATGTCCACCGTCCTTATTTCAATATATTAAAAAAGATTGTTCACCCTTTCCAATTGACTTCTGTTTTTTAGTAATTTTCGGTTCTCTCTTGGCATCTCAAAGGTTTTGCTCCTCGACGTGTAACAGAGGTTATGTGGAATAAATGACTCTAGTAGTCTCTGGCTGAAGTGAACATGCCAATGTTCAATCAACTCTACTGTGTTAGTGTGTTAATCTGAGTAAATGAAACCACAAAACCAAGAAATTAAAACTCTCACGGTTGATCTGCCCATGATATTTTTCGTTTGGCTGGTGAATTGGTTTTGAGTAACGGTTTGTTTTCCGCTGTCGTAGTTTTATTGCTGAAATTTCATATAAATGAATAAAGATATATTATATCCGGAGAAAGTTACCATATGATTTCGGTAACAAAAGATTTTCCAGGAGGGACAGTGAGGTGATATAAGCCTGTACAAATTGTCGTGTACGAGTAAACGTATGACACCATTTTATTAGTAAATAGCTCAGTATTTGCTTTGTTATACATGGATATAACCAGAATGAAATTATAACTCTGATTCATTACTAAGGATATTACAGCTTTGTTTTATTATAACTGATTTTTAACTGAGGAAATTATTACTGATTTATAACTGAGGAAATTATTACTGATTTATAATTGAGGAAATTATTACTGATTTATAACTGAGGAAATTATTACTGATTTATAACTGAGGAAATTATAACTGATTTATAACTGAGGAAATTATAACTGATTTATAACTGAGGAAATTATTACTGATTTATAACAAGGGAATTATCACTGATTTATAACTGAGGAAATTATTATTGATTTATAACAAAGGACTTTAAAACTCTGATTTATAACTGAGGAAATTATAACTCTGATTTATAGCAAATGAAATTATAACTCTGATTTATAACTGAGGACATTATAACTCTGATTTATAACTGAGGAAATTATAACTCTGATTTATAGCAAATGAAATTATAACTCTGATTTATAACTAAGGACATTATAACTCTGATTTATAACAAATGAATTTATAACTCTGATTTATAACAAAGGAAATTACAACTCCTTATCCTACAACTGATTGTCTGTTCGAGTCTTCCTGGTCCCGTTGTTAAGAAAACACTTGTCGCATTGGTGCAATGGTAGAGAATTGGACAAGCTCAGTTAACATGAGTGTTAAATTGATTTGTGCAACGACCCTTCTGTTTTAAAAATAATACGCATTTTAATTTCTATTGTGGTAAAATTGAACAGCTCCATATATCACATAATAGAAGGTTTCGGACTTGAAGAAAAGTTTGATATGAAATATCTGTATATTCTTAACGCAGAAAATCATTGAAAAAATATCAAAGTTGCTCATTAATACAAATGTAGTTTTCAAAACATTGAACTGAAACTTTGATCACGACAGACGCCTCCTATCGCATTTGATAAGACATGAATTGATTTTTAAGTTAGGCCCTATGTGCAGTACCCGGATGAGAGGGCGGTTTAGTTCAAGGTACCTGCCTCAAGATCCTTGAGTATCGAATTTTCATTCGCTGAAATATACTTTTATATAATCATATCATTTATTGTAAGCTGTCAGCAAATCGAGGCATTTGTCATGATGGATATCAGGATATTTAGCATCTTGGTGGATAAAATATACGCTGATGTAGAGCGACTAGCTTGATACTGTTTGGATCTCTCATGTGTCTACCTCACCTGGAGGAGCCGTCAGTGAATACGTTATCCTCCCCAAGTGACGTATCTTCCTCTTCGTCCTCTGCTTGTTCAGTCATCAGCTGTCGAAGACTCGTGATAGTGTTCCCCTCCTCAATGGCCGACAGCAAGGGGGGTCGCGAAACGTTGTTATAGTGTTTTTCTAGCGTCTGTAGAATCTGACCTGTGCGCCGTTTCCTTGGCAACCCTTCAGATTCATCTTCTTGAACGGTTTCTACTGTGAACCTTGAAAAGTAGAAATTTCGACTGTCATATATTTGCAATAGTTTCTTTGAGACCTGTAAATGGACTGTACTGTACAGCTGTGACCTGTGTACAAATAGTTTGAACAGGAATTGTTTCTAGGGTTATTCCCCTTGATTTTAAAGACTGTTTTCGAATTACCAATTTCATATGAATTGAAGACATAAGTATCTATTGAAACATGTTGCATAATCGGCAACGTATATACATGATTTTCATTACAGCAATTTCCTTAAAGTTAACCGTTCCTTAAGATCAAATAATACCACAGTAGAGATAATTATATTATTCCTCATTGGTTTAGCACATACATCTGACAATATAAGGGTTTGATATATCAATTAAACTATCATAAAACATTTACTATATTTCAATCGGGATGTTTAATGAAACACACGATACACTGAAGTCATAATCAAGAATACTTATTTGTATATTAAATTACTCAACAAAAAGGTTTAGTAGCTGCTTTGAAAAAGTTTTTAATGTAGAAAATAAACGGTAGAGTGTATTAAGATCTGATGTTGTTGTGCGTACCATTCGAACGTTAATCATGGGTGTTTCGTCATAGCAAGTTCTTCCCCATGTCAGCCATTCCACTTAAAATTCACTTCATTTTTTAATAGATTAAAATTTGAAAAAAAACATAACTTGCAATCTGAATGTGATTTCAATATAACAAAAACTTCATACGGACACTGCATTGTGGGTGATGCTTTGATGATGCCACAAGTACTTTCAGTCGATGATGATGATAACAGTTGTAATCATATGAGGACTTCTTCTATAGGACTATCAGTTTCTGTTATAGTACACGGAATTGTTGCAAAACAGAAGGTGTTGAAAGTTACATAGATAGTTAATATGTATAGAGATGACTCAATCATGGAGCGAATGGAATGTATTCGGATGTGTCAGGGAGAAAATGTTGGTCCAATTGATATTTCAAATTGCGTCCAAGAAAACTTGTTTGAAATCTTGACGGTTAACGCTATGTGGTTTCATCAACAGGTAATTCAACATCGCCTCTTACTCAAATAAAAATTATTAAATGATGCCAATGTTCAGCTCACCTTGCCGCCTTAGGCGATGCAGGCGGCGGGTCAACCATTGGCGACTTTTTCGGTTCTTTCTTGGAAAAGAAGTGTAAGTTAAAGGGGGTGCTGAGTTTCCTTCTCTTCTCCTCCTTAAAGGGTTGGTGTTCGTCCACGTCTGTGTTCGCCCTTCCTCGCCCCTCCATCCTCAGTCTCTCCAGACTGTCTGAGATCTCCCCCACGTCTACAGAAGCTCTCCGTGTCGGGTGATCGTATGGGGTCCCCAGAGAGGGCACCTGGACATACACAGTTCAATCTCATTAAAATATTACTTTTTGCTTTATCTGAACGTAACTTCGATGACATGGAAATGAGATCGAACCTGCTCACATAAATTACATATAATTTCTAATATATTGACAGTCTCAATATAAAACAAATTGAAACAATAATATTATTTACAATACTCTTTATATGTGCACATATGGTAATATCACGTTTGCCAAGCAACCCTAGTTTCAGCGCGTCTTCCCATATCGTAACCATATATCATAGGCTGCTGCAAAGAAAGCAGGCCTTTTATTGAGTGTTATTTAAATTGAATAGAATAGGTGATTAGCGAATTAAATGACTCGAAAATGTTCTATATCAACTTTACGAAATTTGATCAGTGTGAAAATGTCTGGACTCATCCGAGAACAATATCGTGAAATAAACATATAGTTAAATAGTAAAATTCTAATACAAAGAAAGGGAATGATATTGTATGCACGTCAAGTACATGTAACACTATATTTCTCTGACAATTGCCCCACCCCTCCCCTCCCTCCCCTCCCCTATCCTCCATCTTTCCGACATCCAGACACAACACACACAGGCGTACCTGGAGATAGCCAGAATGTCCGTTAGGAACGCTGTACCGCTCCCCTGGAGCGTACACGGAATGTATGGTGTCTCGGGAACCGTACAGCGGCTTGCTGCAAACGTACAAATTTATAAATCAGCTTTTTTCCTGGAAGGGGAAATCAACCAACGTTATATGTCGTTCATTAACAATATTATTTTTTCTTAAAAACATTCGGTCCGTTATCACTCGTTGAATTTATAATATCATTTGATGGAATGCCCAATAAACCTTCACTGTCTGAACAGAACTATCTGAATAGACTTAGAGTACGGAACCGGTAATCTAGGATCCTCAACTAGATTCACTGTCGAAAGAGACTTAGTAGGGATCCAGTAAAGCCGCTACTCAAAGATCATCAACTATATTCACTGTATAAAGAAACTTTGTATGGAGCTAGTTGTCGGATAATTCTTTACTATACCACTATACTCACTGTCTAAAGAGACTTAGTAGGGATCCAGTAAAGCCGCTACTCAAAGATCATCAACTATATTCACTGTATAAAGAGACCTTGTATGGAGCTTGTTGTTGAATAATTCTTTACTATACCACTATACTCACTGTCTAAAGAGACTTAGAACGGATCTAGTAAAGCCGCTACTCAAAGATCATCAACTATACTCACTGTCTAAAGAGACTTAGTACGGATCCAGTAAAGCCGCTACTCAAAGATCATCAACTATACTCACTGTCTAAAGAGACTTTAGCTTAGTACGGATCCAGTAAAGCCGCTACTCTAGGATCATCAACTATACTCACTGTCTAAAGAGACTTAGCACGGATCCAGTAAAGCCGCTACTCAAAGATCCTTTACTTCGTCTCCTCATGCTGCTAGTCTCTGGTATAAACATCCTCTGTTCTTCTAAACCAGACCTGTTGCAAAAGTAGCATCCGGTTCCAGGTTTTGATACATCAAACATTTGAAAAAACATTTAGCTTAACTAACAATTATTGGACCGTGACATACATCCATGGTTTAAACATATTTTTATCCAAGAAGAATCTGGTTCGGCATACAAGCAAAAGTCTACTTATGTGAATGCCTCACCAGCACATACATCAGATAAAAAATAACAAGAATACACAACATATTACAAAACAAACAAAGTTTGTGTACAACAAGTGCTTATATACACGTTCTTTGCAGTTTGACTTCATTTATAATAGCACTATTAGCGGTACTTATAAAAGCGTTTAGTCTTAATGATGTATTGGTGATGACTTGCTACAGTTGATAAACTACTGGCGTGGTCAGTTTTGGAATTGCTGCTGATTTGAGGGTTTTTGTTTTCGGAGCACAGCTTGATCAGGAAAAGTATGTTTATTATTTCAAAAAAGTTTTATCTTTAATACATAAATGTAACAATAATGTAAGTGTAAAAACGGGATAATTAAATATGGGTTGAAAACGTACGCAATATTAAAGGTTGATCCTAAGAAGTTTGGTTTCTTTGAGTTTTTGGACGCCTCTGTGTATGGTAGTTCCGGCACAACGGCATCGTTCCAGAAGTGGTCTTTGACAAACGGGGGGTGTTTGCCACAACACTGATCTACCAGAAGAAAGGCAACCTGAAAACATGAATGAAACTATTAAAACTCTCATGAAACCCATTTGAAATACTTCTACTTCGCTTAGTTTCTAATCTTAGCGGTCTCCCAAAGGGTCATGTCAAACTAGAAAACAATATTTTCATAGAAGAAGGTAGACCTAAGTGTCTATACATCTTAAATCTACATTCTATTCTATAGGAGGCACTTTAAGTCCTTTTTTCCTAGAGAAGGATGAAATTTTGCAATCCGGATACCGTCCTTTTTTCTATCCAGTCTAATAATCTGTTACATCATCGACTGATTTGAACGACATATGTGCTCTTAAAACACGCGAACGAATTCTAGTCTTTTTAACAGGTACCAGTTCAAATATTTGAAACGACGTTGTTGATTTTGAAACAAACTTAAACCATTCAGGAATAACAGTTCAAAACATCAATCTCTTTCAATGGTATTCATCTCAATCGAGCTCAAATCCCGGAAGAGAAAATATTTTTAATTGTTAATTTAAATCGATTTTCATCAAACTGACCACTAAAATTACAAGATCAATAACCCTTGTAATCACGTGACCAGCAGGAAGTTCCAGACAGGTTGTTTTGCTAAGCGCAGCCTTTCTAATTCCTAATTCCTAATTCTTTATTCTCATAAAACCACCTTGGTGGTACAAGAGCATAGTCACAAAATATAATACATAGAAATAAATATACATGTAATTCAAGATGTAAGATAGACTCACAATGTCTTAAAGGCATTTATTTTTTTCTCACAAGTGTGAAAGATGTTTTATAAATTTTGATAAATTAACTAACTCTTGGAATTTATTTGTAGATATGATTTTTCTGAAGTTTGATATATTTGGAAAATTCGTTAGCTATAGAGAGCTAGGTAAATATTGTTTCCTGAAGTTGTCAAGCGCTTTAAAGTGAAAATGTAATGATATTCATCTGCGATGGGAATCGGATTACCAAACAGAATAGATTTATAGGACACTTGGTATCACAATTAGCTCATTAGCATTTTTCACACACTTACCATAATAAATCATCTGAAAGGCATACCTCACAGCTTCAGACACTACATTTTATTGATATTCATACATACTGATATGTTGTTCCACAAACAAAAGCACAACATAGAATCACAATACAAGTCCGTACCTCAGCGAGACCAGCACCTATCTTGGTCAAGACCCTCCGCCATTGGCAGATGTTAAAACAAAGATGTTAATATCAACTGTAGTTTTGGATGAATTCGAACATTATTCTAGTTATGTTAGTATTCCATTGCAAAGATTGCCTGAAAATATTTCAAATAGTGTCACGATTTAAAAAATGTTCAACTTTCTTCTACGAAGGACAAACAATCTCCTACGAAGGACATACAATTTTGTACATTTTTGTATGTACATGTATGTGATAAAACGCATATCTAGGAGAAACAACGTCGTAAATAGGAGATAATTTTACATAATTGTTTTCATGACAATAGTACTACTTACATAAAACATCATTGCTTGTAATATTTCAATACTTCCAAAATAATACGATGTGCTATATAAAAAAAGAAAACACCATTATGATAGGACGTCTTTCAATTCGTTTATCAAGTATTGTTACACTAACTCACCGCTGTATGGCGATCCAATAACCAGTTAATGTCAAAATCATCGTCATCTTCTCCAAAAGGGTTAATTAACTGCTCTGCTACCTACGTGGATAAACAGTTCAACACATAAAGTATTTTTAAAAGGGAATCAGGTGCAATAAAGTGCATGAGTTGAAATATTTGGCTTCCTGAAAGAGTCATAGATTTTTTCTGGGGTTTTTTCTGAGAAAGACCTCATAAAAACTTTTTCCCGACCCTTAAATTCAGCCCAAACAGGAAAATAACTTGATATCTAAATAAGACATAGTGATGTGTGTTTAGACTTGAGATAACTTTTTTTATCTGTTTTTTTTTAACATTAAAATCGATAACATTTTCAATTACATACTTATTAAAAATGAACATATGCTTAAAATTTACTTTTAGCCATCCCATGTAGAAAAAAAACTGCAGAAGAGTAAAGACAGGAATGTAGAAGTCGTATTCGTAACCCTCGTAGTTCTGACTGGGGTCGAGGAACTGTCGGCCCAGCACACACGCAGCGAAGAACATATACACTGCCAAGGTGACGACCTAGGGAAGGGCAGATAACTCTCTTGTCATAGTAACAATCGTGATGTTTTCCTATTTAAAGGCTCTGGATGATATCTTCGATAATGTATATATAGAGTAAATGGTAAATTCTTTCTCATGCATCACGATAAAGATATCAGTAACAAAGATATAACGATGGGGAATATGTTCCTGATTATATTCGTTGTGAAGTGAGCATATATTTCTAATGTTTACCTAATGAAGAATTAAGCATATATATCTGAAATATCACTTGACTAACAAGTAAGCATAATCTTAAACCTTATAAAGGATTACGCATATCTTACAACCATTCACTCAAGGAAGAAATAAGCATACATTCAAACAATAACATAATGAAGAAGTAAGCATAATTCCTTTGACATACACCTTATGAAGACAACGCATATATTTCCTCGCATTTAACTAGTGAACAAGAAAGCAGCTATACTCTAGTATTCAACTTATGAAAGATTAAGCCAGTGTTACTTATATTAACTCAATGAAAACGTGAGAATATACTCCTACAATGTGAAGGGGTGAGTATGCATGCACTTTATGTAGAGTGAAGTAAGCATATAGATTACATAACACCTAATGTATGAGTAAGCATATCTTACTAACATTAACCTAACCTTTAGATGAATTACGCATCTATGTTTTACAGTTCACATAAAGAAGAAGTACGCATCTACAATGTATGGTATACAATTCACCTAAAGAAGAAGAACGCATATATGTTATACAGTTCACATAAAGAAGAAGTACGCATATATGTTACACAGTTCAAATAAAGAAGTACGCATCTATGGTATACAATTCACATAAAGCGGAACTACACATATACGCATATATTTCACACAATTCATCTCAAGAAATACGCATATATTTTACACAATTCATCTAAAGAAGAAGTACGCATGATTCTCTTATGTTCATCAAATAATGTAGTAATTAAGCATACATTTCGCGCCTAACTAAACAGTATTCAAAATGAAGAAATAAGCACTTCTAATAAACCGCTAATATCCACCTGATTAAGAAACATACGTATGTTACCCTTTCGATAAATGTTGAGTATGTATGCGTCTTTTTCTCTCTTTTCTGTTACCGTGCACTCCTAATGACTTGTCTCGGAGTTTGAATTTTAGTTTAGTTTAAACATATTTTATTCACATGAAAAGGATTAGGAACAAGTTCTCCAACTTAGGATACCCTCTCCTTGAGATGTACAATGGTAATTTACATATTTCAAAGACAGATGGCAGACAGTTAACAAGAGAATAGCATAGAAAAAGAACAGAACATAATTAGAAGAATATTGGTTTACATGTGTTCAAATCTCTTTGACGCACTAATGAATGATTGTACTAACTTAAATACAGTTTTATTTTGACATAGTGATAGATCTGCACTTCCTTCTAGCAAAATGTTATGATTAACTGCAATTCCTACTAATGTACAAATGCGCTCAATAGGTGACAAGAATTTTAATCTCTGTTGTTTATACAAAGGACATTCAAAGAAATAATGATATGAGTTCTCAACAACATTACCACATACACAACCAGGATCAGTTTTAATCCCAAATCTATACAAATCAGAGTTCAAACCACTAACTGAATACCGCAACTTGGTATGAATTATATTAGGATTTCTTTTACCGTACGAGTAGTACATAGGTGCATGTGCCCCCAAGTTGGATATTGATGATTTAAACGCAGAAATATTATGCGAGTTACGAACATTGGTTAGTAAATTATTCCAAGAACTTATTGTAGATGGGAAAAAAGATTCTTTTGAATGTTTAAGTCTAGAGAAAGGGATTGATATATTGTGCGAGCTGCGTAAATTATAATTTGATTTAGAACCCACGTTCATGGGAAGTAATTCATTCAAGTATAAAGGGGCCATTCCATTTTCAATTTTGAACATCAAACTCAACTTTCGTTTTCTCCTTCGTTCTTGCAATGTTTCCCAACCTGTTTCATAGTAAAGAGATCTAGTCGATGTATATTTAGGTAAACCAGTCACTATTCTTGCTGCTTGTAGTTGTATCTGCTCATTGAAGGTTTGAATTTTCAGGAAGTATTGTTTAACTTTATATGAATTTTAAACGAATACTTGGGTGGAAGTTCGTTAAAGCATGCGTAAAGGTCAAACAAAGAAGAATATTTACCTGCGTATAAACTAGAGGTATAGTTATCCAATCATAGACGAAACACAGTGAACATTTATCTCGGAAAGTTGCAAGTTGCTGAAAGAAAAAGAAATATAGAATAACTATCTTCAGAAAAACTCAAATAAAAATAATGATTGCAACTCAACTTTATCGTACATTCCAGCGCCAATTTTCAAAATAATTATAACTATTTATATTTATAAAAATTAAATATTAGATTTTAATGTGGTTATCCAAATTGCATTCATAACTGTGATGGTCACTTACTTTATAGAGACTTATGGTGTATATTTAGATAAATACGTTCACCATATAACCTAAACATTATCAACGGGGAAACTTTTGAAGAGTTTCATATCATTTACAGAACCATTAAGGAGAATGCCATTGAACCAAAAATCTTCGATTCTAAAGAAAAGCAAGTGTTACTTACGGATCGGTCATCGCGATCCTAATATGGTATTACCTCTATGATCATGCGCAGACCGAACTCATGCTCGATTCGGGCCTCTCGCCTCGCCTGTACGAGGACGTTGTTGGCCCACATAATGGGTACCCAAAACTTGTTGTATTGGCATTGCGTATCGTCGAATATCATAGCTTCGTCTTTTGTTATGAAACCTGAAAAAAAATAATGAGTTTCAAAACTGATAACATATATAATAATATAATTACCCGAACACGTTTTGAATGCAACTTCACTTTTGCACACTTTACATATACATGAATTTGTAGGCCTCATAAAATTAAATTACCTTATTGCGTACTGACATAATTAAAAAAATTCATTCATTATTTCAAATGACTTCGAAATGATAGACACGTAAACCTTTCAGTAAATTCTGAATTAGCCGAATATAATGCGTAGGACAATTAATGGACGAATCGCTCGTAAAATCCTTTCAAAATCTCAAACGGAACGTTGAGAAGAACATTAGAGAGTAATATCATAAATAGCTTCTATGTGGAGCGAATGCCTCGATGTAATATCATGAATAAAGTTAGTCTAATAAATAATGTTTACCATAATAATAAGTATAGAGATTACCTGCCTCGACAATGTGATCTATACTGGGAAACCGCTTCATCACGGCCACACTGACGGACCTGCAGATGATAATTAGGCCAAATAACATGTACCGAGCCACCGTCCGCCTCATTATCCGGGTCCTTTCATCCAGTCCCGTCAGGTATGTTGTCATGATAAACAAAGTTCTGAAAGTAGATTTCGTTGACCATTCTATCCCCACAAGGGCTAATATATGTAAGTCATTCTTCCAACGTAAGATCACTTATAAATGGGGCTCTGAGTGCCTTTTTCAAAATCAGCTTTTCAGCATACTTTTAAGGATTCATTCTTCATTGTTATACAGTGAAAATATCGTTAAACATCTCAACTTGTTTCTGTCATGCAAGACGTATGTGCGCATCGCAATATGTAGGAACACCAGTCTTCTTAACAGTGACAAGAAACAATCGAATGGGGACTACGAAAACAGTATTGCTAATAGCACAACTGTCTTTGGTTGCAGCCAATTCAGATCGGTTTTTCTAGACAGAAAGATCTACTTTTCTAACAGACGCTACAGAGAAAGAAATGTCGAAAACCTTTGAGTGGAAATAATGAACATCATTATGTCATGTTCAGTTTTAGTTTTCCGGGAGATGACGGTATGAAAGATTGACTTTAAAACGAATGTAAAACGTAGTATCCCGTAATAGATTCATTATGGAAATATGAAAAACGTTCAAGTAATTTTTGTTGAGTTTACCTGTCGGGCCATGGTACATTCATAAACTGCTGCCACCATCTTCTCACAACTAAACTCACGTAAAAGCCGAGAACAAACGAGACCGGGATGAGACTCGTGAAACTGTTACAGTGGATGACGATTTTCTCGAATATGCTGATAAAAGAAAGTAAACGAAAATGTATTAAAAACTTACAGTATTGATATTTTGAAAGGAGAATAGATGAATTTACTAAATCATAAATAAAAGAAGACATCGAAAAGTTTGATTAGAATACCCATTAAATATTTTGAAAACCCTTTTAACATTAACGTGATAATTACTTTTCAAACATTCAAACTTACATTCTTAAGTGAACGTGGCGGTCAGTTATGAATAAGTTGATCGAATTGCGATGATAATTATTTAAAGAATCAATATTCAAAACCATTTAAAAAACAAAAGAGAGAAAAAAGTATACACATATTTTATGTTGATTTACGCGGTTAACGTATAGGCTTATATTGCGTGTATACGTTATCAATTTGCATGGAATTAAATCCCAAAGCATTCATATTCACATCAAGTGGATGTTTGAAGGTTCGGTTGGGTCACTTGCAAAGATTACCACTTTCATTTAACACATATATAATTGAAAAACAAATATAGAAGTTCTTGTAGCTTCCTGAATGTTACAGCATCTTTAATTATAACACTCTAGTTTGATAATCTTTTGTAATGCAATTACATTTGCTGACAAAGAGGTGTTGCCCGTTTCGCCACATGAAAAGAAGAAAGGCGAGGCGTATTCGCCTTGTCGTACACCTTCGTAAAACAGGATTTCATCTGATAGAGAAAATTAGTAACCTATACCAAATACATAAAATACATCCTTTACTATATGATATCGAATCTCTATTATAATATATATATATATATATCGTTATATCAATAATTATTCAGTTATGACAAATATATTGGTGACCTGTACATGCATTTTAGTACGAAAATATGTCAAATAAGTTTTGAAATTTCATTTAAATATTTGGTTCAAACAGCCATGGAATATGTTTGTGTGACTAATGAAAAATTATATTGTAAATCTCTCCGAAAAAAACATTTCGTTTTTGCACAGCATGATAAATTTAAAAAAACATGTTTCGGGCAACAGGTGCCTTTTGGAAGGTTGTTTATCGTAGTCTAGTTTTGATTTTAAAATATATGTAATATCCATCTTTGGAACAATTCGCAAGTGATAACGGTGAATTCTATAGAACTAGAATTTTTTTCAACAATTAAGACATGCCAAGGCGTCGGACATACCGACGGATTTATCAAAAAAACATCATAACGAGCTATGCTTTACATGTACATGTTGGCCCTCACAGATGTACTTAACTCGCTTTTATATCAGCTTGGAGGGTCTGCTGTCAGCGGCTCCTCGTGTGCCAATTTGAATTAAAAAGTTAGGGATTGGGATTCTTAGTTGTTCACTTCGATGCCATGTTTTGAGGGTGTTTTTTTTAAATATTAGGAATGTTACATAAAATAATAAGAGTAAAATAACGAGAAACGCAGGAATAGATAAACATCACCCATGGTTAAGTTTCCGACACCTCGAAATAAACAAATTCTTTTAAGTACTACCGTTAATTGGTTTTATTCCTATATCAATTTATTATAAGAAACACTTTCGTTTGTTAAAGACTACGTAGAAAAAATAAAAATAGAGCTACTCCAACATCGAACGTCGCTAACATCAAATTGCCCCATACATCACTAGTTGATGCACCTGTGATGAAACACAAGCTCTTCACAGGAACATTCCAAGCATAATCATAGCAATTACAAACTCCATACCGTGAAGAATACAAGCACTGCCACGGGCTATTATATAAACAATCCCTTGTGTTATCTAAGTCACACCTGGGACTAAAGGATCAAATTGATAGGTTGATTTAGTTGATATGCATCAACACCCCGCAGAGGGATTGATAATAACTATACGAATAGAAAAATCTGTTTTCAGAATGGCTTGGTATTTCTAATAGCAAATGAAAGAACTGTTATTTTTTATTAGCAACGCATGACCTTGATGCCGTTCTATAGGTTTCTAGATAGGTCTTCTTTATTAATTCAAAAATTCTTGGTTTTTTTAGTAGCATTGGTGTCAAATACGAGTACAATTTCTTATTTATTTGTCTTTTGTACATAATCATAGGGAAAGTCGAACGCTCTCGAATTTTCTATTCTAAGGAATATGAAGACATATATGATCACTTTATCTACCAATTGATGGAATAAAATATTTATTATTCTTAACAATTCACCTTGTATCAAAAATTAAAAGTTAAGGCAAGCGAAGCCACAATAGGATTTCAAAAATGTGAAGTGTCTTTTGAAAACAAACCTGTAAATTCATACATTTCTTACACGCAGTGCGAGCATTTTTTGACGGTGTTTTGAGGTTTTTTTACATAATTTGAATACAGTCGATATCGTAGTCCATGCCACATATAGTGCATTGAATACTTCCGGTCTTTTAGATTTAAAAATATATTTTGGATACGTGTATAATTTCCCATAAATTTTATGGTACAAATGTAGGTTACCTGAGTGAGGGTAGTAAGTAACATCTAGAATATCAAGAGATATACATTATCTGTGCTTTATTCATGTTTATGAATATTGGTTTGCGTTGGTGCCTTTAACGAGTTAGATACCGAACATTTATATTGTCAAACACAAACATGTATACATTGGATTAAAACAGATTTTGTTAGTAAATACAAGGTTTCATTAAATGCATGCTTAAGTCATGTACACTATTAAATTGAAGAGAGTGACAATGTAAAAGAGTTGCCATATGAGATACTTGTGAACAATTATATTAATTCAATTCGTAAATTACTGCATCGACGAAATGTATTGTATAAAAAGTCTGTATATCCTACATTGATACCTGAAATTTGAAATTTCTAAATGACTGTTACACCATCGTTCTGTTGCCATCGTTTGAGAAAATTGACAAAGTCAGAACCATCCTATATTTGCTCTGTTTAATTTATAACCATTCTTTGCGTGAGAAACCAAGTTCCATTTTTTCATCTTAATCATATGGTACAAATGTATATTGCCGGTATGACGTATACTGAAAAATATGCACCAATGCAACTCGCCACTGCACCTTTCTTTGTTCGTTAGAAGAAATTTGTAAATTCTAGTTCTTGTTTGCTTTAGAATGCATTTCTGAACGAAAATAATAGGATGTCAAATCTTTGTAAACATGCACCTATTTTGCAATTATATGCATCCGATAACGTCAGTGTAAAGAAGACAAGCCCAAAAACTATAGGTTCGTTACATATCTTAGCGTTGCCGTGTCCTGTTATGTTAATCTGTTTCCTCATAAGATTTTTCTCAAGTATAATTTAAAGCATTAATTAATTTTCATAAAAAGAAATCTACGTTGTTTCATTTTGAAGAATTTATCCGTGTTTTGATTGAGTCATACATCTCAAATATTTGTAATTGTGTTTTTTTTCACCGAAACTACTGACTTCCTTCAAAAAACATCATTTAAGGGGTATTAAGTTCAGTAATTGACGAAAGTATTCGTTTTTAATCTTATCGACCGGCAAACAACGTACCGCGTCTGGCCCGTTCATCAACCGAACGTCCTTATGAAAAGTTTAGTGGTGCTAAATCAAAATTAAGTTCGGATCACCAGGCCAAATGAACTAAAAATAGAGCCATGGGCTCTGTAGCTCATCAGACTTTTGATAGAAATAGGTGTTGTGGTTTAGACCATGGGGTCATGGGCAGTGTAGGAAAGATAGCCTGTCCCAACGTCCGAGTTATTCACAATCAAATAAAAAAGGCCCATTGCCCATTTGGGGTCAAGGGGTCACCGAACCTACAATTCAGAATCCCCATTGTCCAAGGAGTCTACACACAACTATTAAGCTATCAAGACCTTTTGGAACTGGAGAAGAAGATGAAAGTAGGATTTTAAGGTTTTGACCCCTGTTACCCAATTTGGGGTCAAGTGGTCACCAAACCTACAATTTAGAATCCCCAGTGTCCAAGGAGTCTTCACACAATTTTTCAGCTCTCTAGACCTTTTGGAACTAGGGAAAAAGGTGAAATTAGGTTTTTTAGGTTTTGACCCCTGTGACCCCATTTGGCGTCATTGGGTCACCAAACCTACAATTTAGAATCCCTGTTGGCCAAGGAGTCTACACACACCTTTTCAGCTCTCTAGACCTTTTGGAACTAAGGAAAAAGATGAAATTAGGTCTTTTAGGTTTTGACCCCTGTGACCCCATTTCGGGTCATGGGGTCACCAAACCTACAATTTAGAATCCCCGTTGGCCAAGGAGTCTACACACACCTTTTCAGCTCTCTAGACCTTTTGGAACTAGGGAAAAAGATGAAATTAGGTTTTTTAGGTTTTGACCCCTGTGACCCCATTTGGGGTCATGGGGTCACCAAACCTACAATTTAGAATCCCCGTTGGCCAAGGAGTCTACACACACCTTTCCAGCTCTCTAGACCTTTTGGAACTAGGGAAAAAGATTAAATTAGGTTTTTTAGGTTTTCACCCCTGTGACCCCATTTGGGGTCATGGGGTCACCAAACCTACAATTTAGAATCCCCGTTGGCCAAGGAGTCTACACACACCTTTTCAGCTCTCTAGACCTTTTGGAACTGGAGAAGAAGATGAAAATAGGTTTTTCAGGTTTTGACCCCTGTGACCCCATTTGGGGTCATGGGGTCACCAAACCTACAATATAGAATCTCCAGTGCCCAAGGAGTCTACACACAACTTTTCAGCTCTCTGGACCTTTTGGAACTGGAGAAGAAGATTAAAATAGATTTTTAAGGTTTTGACCCTTGTGACCCCATTTGGGGTCATGGGGTCACGAAATCTACAATTTAGAATCCCCATTTGCCAAGGAGTATGCACATAAAATTTCAGCTCTCTAGAGTCATTGGTTCTGGAGAAGAAGTCGAAAAAGTGAAAAGTTTACGGATGGACGGATGGACGGACGGACGGATGGACGGACGGATGGACGGATGGACGGACTCCGGACGCCTTGCCATGCCATAAGCCCATCGGGTCTTTCAGACCTGATGAGCTAAAAATTTAATAAAAATTATCGATTAAATCTTGATTGAAATGTAGGCTGCAGGTAAGTCTGAATGATAGAAAAAAGACCCAGTGGTCAAACTTTTAAACTGACTAAAAATGAAATTTTGGAAAAATAATCTGAATAACACCTGAAACAAATTTTTGGATGACAGTGTTCAACTTGAAATATTCACAAATATACCTATCCACGTGTTTCGTTACTTTGGCTTCTGCACAAATATAAGGATGCCAAATCGATTTTCTGAAAACATTATCTTAAGCATTTTTGGAGATCCAAATTCATACTTAGGGTTATATTGTTTAAAGTTATGTCAGCACATATAATGGACATGTATCAAAGTGAAATAAGATTGATTTAATGACGTAATTTTACTTTCAAACCCATATCCACGGATGATGTTCCTGTATTGGTAAATTAATGACAATTGCCTAACTGTTTTAAAAATAAAGATTCAATTTTAGTTTGATGATCATGAAGAGTACAATGACTCCAAAAGTTGTTAACCCTCGATTTCGTCTTTATTAATAATATATCAAGTCAACCCCTCCCCTTGGATTTCATTAATATGGTGTGAATCGAAATATCTTTACAATTATTACGACAAAGAGTTTCAAAACATTTTACAAAATTTACTTTTTATGAAATACATGTGCATATCAAGAGAAAGTAATTTGAAACTTCAAATCGCATAAATAAAATAATAACAAACAGAAAATAAAACAAATCCGGTATCCCATGCGTTACATATATTGTCATCAACATCTACATGTAAATCCATCGAAATGCGCATTTATTTATCAAAGTCTTAAATATTTCGTAATAATGCCAGCAAGAAATGTATAATTTAGGTTACAAAAGTTTGTGTGAAGTTGTGTCCTATTTGAAAAACATATAGGAAAGCTTCTCACGCGCATTCGAATTTCAAACGAACCAAATAACCTGTTGAGCAATAAAAAATATAAATGTTTCTGATTCTCCCTAAGACGGAAATGTAAAAGTTATGAAAAGCTGTCCTATCTTTCAAAAACCTCATTAACAAATTCCTAAAAGTGAATTTATCTCTACACTTCTCTTGTATGTCAGTTATTAATGTAAAAGTGTCAGACACAAACGCATGACCCACTTCTGAACGCTCAAGCCGAGACCAAATATAGTGTGAGCTATTAATAACATGATCACAATTATCTCCGTGAAAGAGGCAAATATATCAAAATCATTCATGATTTCTACTCTGGATGAAGTGATGAAGGGGTCGATTCCCTCGACAGACTGGTTAAGATTCAGAAATCATTGGTTGCATACAGTACAAATTCATTTATACATAAGCGTTCGCTTCATTTCTGGAAATGACGTAACTCAATATTTTGCTTAACAGTGTATCACTTTCACTTAAACCATTGCATTTTGAACAAACATATTCTTAAAAATGTTGTTTAAAACGTAAAACAATAATTATTTCTAATATTCTCATTCTACGAGAATACAATTTGTATTGACTATTCCAGCAAAGAGGGATGTCAGGATTTCAAGCGTACAAGAATGCATGCTATCTTCGTGGTTTAGTGTTTATGATAAGGTGAGTTGGCCCCATAAGTAAATCAGTTAAATAAGACTACGTACCAGGGTTTAATTTTTCTCTCCTTCATTTTGTAAACATATTGTCAATAAATTTGTAAAATATAGTATATTTGTATCTATCTTGTTAAGTGAGTAAATGAAATACATGTACTAAGCCTTTGGTATTCCGTTAAAGAAATTCAAATACATGCCAATCTCAATTCCATACATTATGTCTGACCGAAAACTTTATCATCAGAAGGAAGTACTTGAAAATAAGGCGTCATACTTTTTATCTAATGGCGTCATATGTTACTGATATGACCTCATATTGAATTGGACACATGACGCATTACATTGTATGTAAGGCTCTAAGTAAAATACTATTCTTATTTTCAAAAATACTTATCCTCACATTTCTTTCATGAAATTAGCATAGATGGATGTGCTTAGATTTCAGAAAAAAAGAAAGAAACCAGTTTGAAATGGGCTCTGTGTTCGAAAGTTTCACTCCCAGGAGACTATGCAGGAACCGGAAAATATGGCCCAATGTTAACAAAACGTAAACAAACTTTTTTTTACCACAAAACTGAGAGATTGTAGATAGAAACAAATGAAAACATGTATGCCAAAGAATTTGAAACATGAGCAGATGTCTATCTAAGGCATGTATGACAGAATATATACTGACATTCCATAGTTCAAAATAAAACACTTGTCGGTTTGAATTTACAAGACGTACCGTTTCTGTGCTTCTGTCAAGAGCAGGCGATACAGCAGACTTATTGAAGTATACAAAGCTCCGAACAGAATCATCTCCTTGTACATAAGCTTGTAAACGCTTCCTCTCCATGCTGCAAGGAGTTTTAGGAATCCACCAAGTGAGGCTGTTGCAACCCGGTATTGATATATGATCGTCATGGCAACGGGATGGAGTTATCTCTCTTTACAAGATGGCGACGTTTCTGGCGTGGTGGTAACATTACGGACGATGCATATCTGGAATAAGAAATACAACCTGATAGTGTTTGGATATATCATAAATTATATAGATTGAGATATGTGGTAGTAATGAAACTTTATTTTATAATATGATTTGCCTTGACATCAAGTTTGTTATTGGAGTAATGACCTTGAAGGTCAAGTAAGAACTTACCCTAAATGAACCTCAATATCGAATATAAACGACTTACGACCTCATTTACAGTGTCTTGTTAACCATTTCGTAAAATCCATTTGTTTCAAAGAAGATATGGCAAGATTTCATGCAAGAATGTCATGCTACATGTATGTACATGTAACTTAAACACCTATAAAGTTGTCGTAGTGAATAAAGTCTCTTTACCGTAACATTGTCCTTGTTATGAAAATGTTATCAGAACACGTAATGTTTCATTTCAACGTTATATGCCAGTTTTCTTGATATGCCTAATGTGGAACCGTTAGCTTTCATTATGCTATATTTAATATGGTTAGAATTACTGTCATATGCATGGTCTGCATTGGTGTCTCAACTATTAGAAAATCCCTTTCAAATTCTTAGTGAACTTTATTTGTTGTTGTACAGTTTATCTAATTATCTCTTATGAATAATTTGTAAATTTAATGTAATTCTATACAAATATTCTTCACTGTACTTTTATATTATATATCATGGTTCATTATTTATAGTTCACCTTGCCTGTAATGCTCTTGTATACACCTTCTTTTCCAAGTACTGTGATGGCTAAAATATTGCCTAAGCAGCGTTAAACAATAACTCACTCACTCACGCAATTACTGTTATGGTATAAATTGATTACATTTCCTTCTTGCGGATTAAATTTATATAAAAGTGTTTGTAATTGGTAAAACCAAGTTTCAAGGTAGGGAAATGGAAAAACAATTCAGTAATTACCAAGTTTATCATTTTTTTAAAAGTCATAACAGGAAACACAATAAAATTTCATTGTCGAGAATGATTTGTGTAACAGCAATCTTAGACTGAAAGAAGTGGATGTCGACATTGAGTGACCAAGTACTGAGGACATAAACACGAGAAGGAGAGTGATAATTTATGGATTAAATATTGGATACAAAATACATATTGCCTAAAAGCTCATACGGATCCATGAGAAATATGTACACGTATTTGAACTAGCCAAGTTATGTTTTCTGTTAATGATAAATCCCTGATTGGTGTTGAAAACCTCGGTACCTCGAAAACTCGAAGTCTGTTACGCTGAATATGAAAGAGTTTTTAAAAAATAATATCAACGATGTAATTTTATTAAATGTCACCAGTTGTGCAAAAAACTGAAAACCTTACAAAATACCGTGACTGACGCGCGTGATTTTGTAACCGTAATTGAGAATCTAAAACTGAGAGGATGACAGAATTTGTTTGATATTGGGTCTCTGAACGTTTTTGTTATAAAACAAATCCTTTATCGTAAATTACAAATGAGGTGCTGATGTTGAACTGTTTTTAATTCATTAATAGCTGATTCATTATCAAATATTTGGAATTTAGGGATGCATATTCAGCCCGAGGGAGATGTTTTGAATTCTAATCACCATATATGATGTACATTGAACATGAAATGGAAATCGTTGCGTCTTTAACAATAAATTGATGGATAAACTGAAATTGATGGATAAACTGAAATTGATGGATAAACTGAAATTGATGGATAAACTGAAATTGGTGGATAAACTGAAATCAACACCAGAACAAAAAAATCATACCGAAATTCAAATAATGCAATGATGTAAAATTATTTAAAATGTTACTTTATAAATTCAGTCTTTGTCAAAAATTAAAAACGCCCATATTGTACGTCAATGAGTGTTTCCTTACCTTCACAAAACGTCACTCGCATTAGGCCTGTTACTTGTCGACTCTAAACTCTTGCAAAAAAGCATCAAGAATATCTTGATGGAGATACCATAACCTACACGGTAACGCTATCATTTCATAATATCTGTATAAAGTTCCAGTTTTGAACATTTTATGTCAAGGAACTTACGTAGAATGAATAACAAATTTCAACTCTCCATCACGCGTCACGTTCTAAGGAACAATACGTTTTCAAAAGGTGAAGGTCGTTGCCAAGGTTACATATCGTGATCGGAAGCCATATGTGAGCATTTTCTTCTACGATGTAAACAGAAGGGGTCATTGCAACGTTTAGTATTTGTTTAGAAATGTACACTTTAGAAAACGTCCATGTTTTTCACGTCTCAATAAATTTTTAAATACAAAAATAACTTTTATCAAATAGTGACAAAAATTAACAATATTTTACACATTTAAGCATGTAGAGCAATTGAATATAGAAGGCAAAGTTAGCTTGACATGTGCTTCACTTTAGTTACCTAGGGCAATATCTAGGACTGAAATTACCTTAGAAAAAATGGCACTTTGGCACATTCTTATTCACAAAAAATGCATAAATCTAAATATTGGTACAAAATTAAAGAAGAAATAACTTGTGTCAAGAATCCAATGAGGTTAGTTAATGGTTAGAAAGAACATTTTAGATGTATGACGATACAGATACATGTATTTCACAATACGATACGTATCACGGTATGTCAATACAATACATTTCGATACAATATATAGTCACGATACACTAATTCCAGGACTTTATTGATAAAAAGGAAATACAAACTCTGGACATGAACTTTAATTTTTAGGCAAAAAGAAAAAAATTTAAGTCGCCAATACGTACCATGATATAGAGACCATATCACAATATGAATATATATATATTAACACAAAGAAACCTTCTTCATAATTCAAGTAATAAATAGATAAAAATAAAAGTCTGAAAATGATTTGAATCCCCTTTGGTTGAATTGGTTCAAACGCAAGGTCACATATAGATGAAATGTAACATACTTCACATAGTCGTTTGAAGAATCATTTTAATCCATATATATATATATATAGATAGATTAAGTATATATAGTCAGATTAAGTATTACGATTCTCGATACTACGAAACATCATCACAGCTCCACCAATTAGTTAAAATAACTAGTTAACAACAACCCCTAATGCTTTGAAAAGTCAGTGCCACACTTCGGGAACGACATATTTCTAAAACATGAATGTGAAAAAATCAATATCTAAAAGTATATACAATGTAGATAGAAACATATTTGATATAGGTCTCATAGCTGCCTTATTTTCAAATGTTCAAAAACTCAAGAACTTATCAAATAATATCTCATATGCTTCATAATTACTTCTGCGATAGTTGTCAATGCTTTCTTTTGTTTCATTCTATTTGAATATTGGTAATGAGTTCAGAAACACAACGAGATATGATAATCTGATTTTGATGTGATTGTTATATACGAATATATGACATTAACTGCAATAATAAACGATTCATCTTTACCGGGAGCCATTGCAAGACTCTCACGAAACAATGTAACAATTGTGTTTAGTCCACTATTTTAATGGTACGTTTTATCAGTCTTTACAGTTGAAGTCTATTCGACCCTGTCAAGAACAGCAATGAAAGATGTGATGTCTTACCTGAAAGATGTGCCTGATTCCAAGTTCTTGATACTCTCATTGTTTGAATAAAGAATAAACTCTCCCAGCATATTGATTTCTCTATGTAAAATGAAAATTTTTAACGGTATGATTATAGAGGAGTTTTATGTTGACATGAGATGAGTTTTGCAAGTCAAATACAGAGACGATATCGCTCATACTTCCGCCTTGTCAGATATGACATGCAGATGTACATGTATACACACACATACGAGCCTCAGCAAATATATGCACAGTACAATGTTACATTCTCAACTTCACAGAGGCTACTACCTGAGCAAGTGTGTCATATGATTTATAATATTTGATATACTGCACGATACAGGGATCCACGAGCATATTTTTAAAAACGTCACAGACGATGAAAAACAGACACTTACTGAAATAATGTGGATGGCGACAGTGATAATGCTATTAAATCTCCAATAAATCAATACAGATGCAACGATATGCAACGTTTTGGTTTAAGACTTTACAGGCAAGTGAGTTTGTTGTTGAGTTGAGGTTTAACGTTTGCTCTTTAACCTTTAGGTGTTGACACCAATATGGACGCCATAATTGTATTAAATGTCGGGGTTGAGAGATTGTGACATTAGGAAAATTATTATATTCAGATAATTCTGATGAGCCACATGCAATTATCATGTTTGTTTATTGATTCAATTCAAATCCTCATGTTTACCAGTTGGTTTATTTAGATATTAACTCTCTCTGTTTAAAATCTTCCCGAAGATTAGAAGTTTGATGTGCTCATTATAACTTCCCCCGCAAGGTATTACATAGGCCAGTTTATAGCACTTGCTGATTACAAACTTACTGCTGGGCGCCAAAATTCTAGGCTGCAGTGTAGCACCCTCTTTGGAGACAAGTTTTAATCTTCTTTATGTATTTCCTTTGACTAACCCGCAGAAAAGTTTGGGAAATGCTACAAGTCTTTGAATTAGGCAGTAGTTAGGATTAGTGTGAGTTATGCCTTGCAGGGGACGTTTCGGTCTGTCCTGCTTGAGAAATTCAGTGTATACTAGTAATTAGTTACGGTGAAGGAGTTACCATTTAATAACTTGCACTACGGGTTGTGAATTACCTATCATTCCATTATCACTATCACAAAGAGTCTAATTTAGCTTCAAACGGAATCGATAAACGTATGTCACGGAAACTATATAAGTATTCTGTTGCTTACTCTCAAACGTCGAGAAACTTTGATTGGAAGGTGGTAAATTGTGATACTTTTCAACCACTTACTATGGAAGGTGGTACAATGTGATAATTTTGAACCACCTACTGTGGAAGGTGGTACATTGTGATGATTTTGAACCACTTACTATGGAAGGTGGTACATTGTGATAATTTTGAACCACTTACTATAGAAGGTGGTACACTGTGATAATTTTGAACCACTTATTATAGAAGGTTGTACACTGTGATAATTATTAACCACTTACTATGGAAGGTGGTACATTGTGATAATTTTTAACCACTAACTAGGGAAGGTGGTACAGTGAGATAATTTTGAACCACTTACTATGGAAGGTGGTACATTGTGAT
Organism: Phorcus lineatus; assembly: GCA_921293015.1. Taxonomy (NCBI): domain Eukaryota; kingdom Metazoa; phylum Mollusca; class Gastropoda; order Trochida; family Trochidae; genus Phorcus; species Phorcus lineatus. Next base: position 16,691,594 of record OV121098.1, on the reverse strand, counting down.
TTTCAACAACTTACTATGGAAAGTGGTACATTGTGAAAATTATTAACCACTTACTATAGAAGGTGGTACATTGTGATAATTTTGAACCACTTATTATAGAAGGTGGTACACTGTGATGATTTTGAACCACTTACTGTGGAAGGTGGTACATTGTGATAATTTTGAACCACCTAATAAGGAAGGTGGTACACTGTGATAATTATGAACCACTTACTGGGTATAAAGTAAAATACAAATATGAATTGAGCCAACGTGGTATATTCAAGGATTACAGATATGTTATGGATAATATATAATTATATATATAGTTGATTCTCATTTGCAATGCATTCACTGCTGTATATATTTGAGAACCACTACAGTATCTAAAAGATAAAAAATGACATGTAAATTATCTTTCATTTCATTCTTACTTGGTCATTATATTAGATAAGTTCTATTTTACCAATTTTAGGGTCAAAATTGTAACAGTTAACAGGGACTTTGAGTACTGAATGTTTGATACATAGTATGTTCATTCAAAAGGTATCTTTCTTTTGACGTTATTTAACACGCTTTTTCTAGTTATAGAACCGCTTTATCTAATAGATACGACATCATCTACCTGCTGTTTGCTATTAAATCTACACTTCCCCTGTATGTATAACCAAGTTATTTCGATAAGATGTGATAATTGAGAAACGTGATATGAATTACACACTCATGCGAATTAAAGGATGCCTCCTCGTACACAAAACGTGCTGTATAAGAATTTTCCATTTGCGAGCCAGTCTTGTTTAATACAATCATTTAACTTTCCTTGAGTATCTTTTAAAAATTAAAACTTCATTTCGTACTCCCTTCTGAATCCAAACATGTCCAAAAGTCATAAGTGAATAATAGCTGCATAATCGTTGATGCCCAGTTAGTACGTTTTCTATAACAAGTTTGCTTTAGCATAAGATATGATTGGTGTGGGTTCCTAAACGATGGCTTGACAGTCAATCTAAACCAATATCTGATGCAGTTTAAACAAGAATTTACATACAAGGGATATCTACCACATTCTCCATATACACATGTATAGCAACATCAGAGAGGGATTTACTAACATTTAACACATAATCACAGAAAGATCGGTGAACGATCTCAAGCTGATTCCTTACCTCAAATCCCCATATTTCACTCCTATAAATGAAGATTGGAACAATATTCATATCAAATGCATCACAAATACTTAAATCATTTTTACGAATAAGACATAATATGGGGAATAAAGTTTCTTTGGCTTGTTGTGCTAAACAATAGATGATCTTGTCCAAACAAGTCAACAAGAGTAAAGACAAAAAATATAAATATTCTTTGATATAGATATGCCGTTATTAAAAACCCACAGATAAGGACAGCTCCATAATGAATATGGAACAGCGGAGGACAAAGTGCACAACCCTGTCTTACTCCTGTAGAGCAGTTGAAGTAATCAGATAGTTTCGTACCTTCATTTATGACTGCAGACTTCACCTTTCTATACAAGTCTAGAACTTTAAATATGTTTCCATATTTAACCCATTATTCAAAAGAAGATGGAAACGCATCGTCTTATTCAACACGTCGAACGCCTTTTTAAAATCATCAAATGCGCTAAGGAAAAATACTTTTTTTTTAATTCATTCGAGTAATAGACTAAATACAACGTCATATAATGTGTTTTCCTAAACTACCTTGATATTCAAAACATGATTTTAGAAAGTTATCTTAAGCAGGTTGTAAATGGAATTAGAACACAAAATGTCTATTGAAGGTAGTATTGAAGGTAAATTGATTTATATAATTCGAAAACCAAAAATTGTCATATGTTTGTCATTTTTGGATGACAATGTCGAAGTTTTGTATGAATAGATTTATAAATGATGTTTCGACGTATAAAAGCCAAATAAAACATCACGACTGTCGTTTGATCTACGAAAATTGTAAGACTACTAATGCTCTTTTATATATCATTTCTTGCTTGTAAGCTATGATTTCCTCACCATTTTTATCCATTTTTACCATAGACTAAGTGCAAAAATATGCTTACATGTGAAGAATCCTTTACAGTGTGTATTACATGTAATCTCCTTGTGTAGGTAGATTACTGGTTAAATGTTACAACATTTACAGAGCAAGGCAGATTAAAGTTAAGTCCGCATACAACTTTAACAAATACCAACACTGTTATATAAGAAAACATTAGCATAAAAACTAACACGATAATCTTTTCAAATATCTGAATGTTTAATCATATTGAAGAGGATAAACATATTTCAAGTCTACATAGATTTAATTAGGTTAAGTGTATACAAATTAAGTTAGACACTTCAGGAACACTTGAATGATGCGAGAATTCATTACAATGTACATCGCACTTAGGTTAACACATTATGGTTTCATTAGAGCGTGATGCCCTTACAAAATGCAGAGATTAAAAAATAATTGAAAGTTAACAAACAAAAGTAAAACTCAAGACAGTACCTTTCCAAAAGGTTTATAGTATAAGATTTGAAATACATTTACTTCTTATCTTTGACTCGTTTAACGAGAACTAAAATTACACAGCCAACGAAAACATTTTCCTAACATTGGACGATAAAGGGCGCTAAACTTATAGAGGACTATTGGGGTTTTTTTATTTGAAATGTTCTGAATCTGAATAAAAATTTCTGATAATTCATAAATAATACTATTTAATTTTCTTCGTTAGATGTTACCAAACTTTCTTGCTTCTATTAACTTTATACGACCCGGAGCCCATAGAATTTAAGGTATAAAACAAGGGTTAAGATTTACATCTAGAATTCTAAGAACAACATGAGCACAGTGTATCAATACAAAAGACATTAGCGCTAAGAGCGCTCTTATTCCATTTATAGGTTTGAATTACGATCACCTAGCTAGGGGAATGGTGCTTTACCACATTAAGGAACAAATATAAACTTTGTGCACATTTACTTACATTTCGGTGAAAATATCTCTTTTTCCCATCAAATGTACAATCCTGTTCGCTGTAAATACACATGGTAAAGCCTGTGCATCTATTTGGGATATCTCCTCATCTAAGTTTATCCAGAACGTTTATTTCCAGGCTTCAGCTCTAACTTTTATATCACCCGTAGGCGAATGTCAGAGTGAAAGTTTCAGCTCCTAACATCGATGTTATAAGAAGTCTGTGATAGGATTCGCTTTCAGGGAATAATTTTCAGGCAAGACTTCCGCGATAAAACGATGTTGTTTTGTTAAGGTATTATATGAATGGTTTGTAATCAACATGTTTTTGTCTCGTTCGCGATTAGCACCTTGTATTGTAACAGGTGAAACAAACGACATTTTATTAACCGGACATGACGTTATATGACGCGGTATAAAACAGATGCGGCGGTTCTTTTTTATAATCGTTCACTCCCTTTTACATTGAATCTGTTATTCCAAGTGTTTAACGTTTTTAGCATTAAATGATTTCTTCTGTCGACAGTCGGGTTTCAAAATTATAACAGAAACTGTTAATGATAGAAAAATACGTGGTCAGTTGGCTTTTAGTGCTATTGCAGTTCCTTGGAGAAGGCCCAGAACACTATCATGTATAGACATTGCAATAAGATCTGAAAGTGTTGAATAGAATTAGCTGGCCATGACCATTAAAATAGAAATAAGAAGAAACAAATCAATGTATGTGTTTAGGTTGTTTACGTTCTATACCGCCACAATCGAAAGTCCTCAAATGGAATCTATACCCTCAATAAATAGTTACATAGGAAGTTCCTTTAAAGAGCCACTCCGTGATTTTCATAACATATGATTTACCTTTGATACGAACCTAAATGTCATATGTGGTGATATAAAATCAAAACATCTGAACTTTTCATGTCCAAAAGACATATATATGACAAATACTGGTTTTCCATGAAAATCTAAAACAGCCTTATAAATGCACAGAGGTGTAGGTATCACGTCCAATATACATGGATACTAGTTACATAACGTAACAAACGCTATCAACTCCTAGCTGCCCTCCTTGCTGTTTTAGATAAGTCTCCAAAATTACGTTTGACTATTTGACGCGCGCCACTGTCCGGTTTTCGATCATAATTACGGCGTTCTACATTCATATTGTCACTGTAAAATAAACAATAAGCTTTGAAATGTGTCATTTTGGTAACAGTCGCGATCAAATGACACCATTTATTAAGTTTGGCATATATTACTCCAACAACTCACGGAGTGGCTCTTTCAGTATTCGTAGTAACGATTTAACAAATTACGAATGTTTAAATCATAGTATAAAATTGAAGTTCAGCTCTCATATGTTCCTAATCTAATTCTATTTAACTGTTTTGCCATTTCTTTGGGTATTATTTGACTGTGATATTCAGTAAACGAAAAATAACTTACATCACAGAGTAACACGGGATGCCCATGTTTTTGTAGGGTACAGGCTGACATGAATCGACATTATATACATCAGGGAGGTTGTTTTTTCTGCGACGCATGCAGTTGCCTACGATGTTACATAATTGATTTAAAAACTGCTAATTAATGATATAATCAATAAAATTGACACTTTAAACTTTCTATTTTGATGACAATATAATATGTCCTTAAAAGATATGTAACTAGCTTGTTTGAATTTTACTTAAATGCACCTTTTTATAACACCTTATATGTACCTATTCTGTTCAATAAATCATCAATAAAGTAATTAAAATTAAAAGGAGGATGTAAATTGCGTTTGCACATTTAAGATAGAGACTGTAAACAAACTCCAAATAATGTAAACAATGTCATGCATTTTGATGATAATATATCATGAAATATTATAAGAAAATAGTCTTTGTAATCCTTAACATTTGAAAAACCCGGTTATGAACAATATACTGCAGATCTTAGATTTCAGTAGCATTACACCCAAACCTAACTGCGTTTAGAACAGTTCTCTACTGCAGACAAAGTTGCCGAGCCCCTGACGGGATTCTTACCCCGGACCTCTTGATCCGATGTCGAAAGCGCTAACCACTGCGCTATCCCGCCCCTTATAAATGCGTAATGCATGTATATGAGTAATTATTAAAACACATGTTAAGGAATACAATCGTATCTTTTTAAAGAAATTACTTTTCTGTCATTGCAGTTGACCTAGAAAAGGAAATTGTTAAACCATCTGAATATCACAGAGGTCACTCAACTGCTTACAGCTTTCTAATGAATATATTGTATTCAATTTTTGAGAACTCACCATGGCGATATACCAATGATTTTGACTAGAAAATCGTTAGCATTAAATGGTGCCAAATTACATGAGATTAGCAGGTAGGCTGATCAGGGAGGAGGACGGGTTTTATGTAGGTGACATCGCTAAAATAACACATTTTACATCAAGTTTGATAGAAACGTCATTCTTAATTTCAGATTAAGATTCCAGAGGAATGAAAAATAGCAAGCTGAGAAGGTCAGCTACTTTTAATCAAGAGCAGCTTAATGTTTTACGGTGAGATGGTTACACTAATGTCTAGTTTACATAAATGCTAGTCATCTGAACTTCAAGCATTTGTTTTTCTTCGCTTTCACAAGTACTTCACGTTCATACGATGCAAAGTTAACCTCAGTGATGTAAGAATATATAACCTAATTAACAACTACTCTATAATTAAAATCATGCACACTCTTACCTTTTGGGAAGCGAAGCGCTGTGAATAAGTTCAGATTTTCAGGATACAAAAAACCTTGAGGTTAAGACAAAATGTTGCCTAATAATGAATATCTTTTCGTTTTGAGGTATCTTGTGATCCGCTTGACTGAACATGGCGACAACTGTGCGGATTTGTGACGTCATCAGAACAAAAACGAGTGTTCTCTGTCAGTAGAGACATAAAGCCTCATCTGGAAATGTCATCTAGCAGATAAAAAGTACGTCCATCACTGAAGCTGAGTTGTTACATGAGGTACAAGAGACAGTCGTTTGTAAGTTTAACTTTTTATAATCCGGTAAATATACTAGAACCCTTTCACATAGTTTCAAGTACAAAATTTCAAAGAAGTATCGGTGAAGTATCAAATGAAATTTAATTCAATCATTATCAATGAATTTCAAGTCGTTTATATGAGTACATATTTTATTACTATTTCTTTCCTACTTCAAGTAATTTCAATAGTTTATTTTATTTAAAATCATTGTTTTCAAATGAAAATATGAATGATTCCATATTTTCCTACCTTTACTGTTTTCATTATCAGTTTACAATAACATAAACGTTTATATTTTTCAACATGAATGTGAAGATGAAATTTAGAAATCACATCTCTACATATACTTTGCAAATAACCATCATCGTAATGTTTGACTTTGTAAAGTGCATCATATCTGTTTGTCAGTTCTGACAATTAATTAAAGTAAATCTCATTGAAATGTGTTAGAACGTATAACAGGTCCTAGCTCTAATCCGAGTACTGATCCTGCAGTCGTGTCATGTGACTTTTATTGTGACCTTTCACCTTCACTTAATTAAAACATTGGTCTACTAAAATATCAAATCGTGCCGATAGCTTTCTAAACCCGTCTCTGATTGGCTGTAGAGCTACAGTGACCTAACACGACCCATACAGAGTAGTAAGCAGATTAGAAACACAGCTCCATGTTCATGTAGGTGCGAGTGATATGGTCTCTGAGTACGAAAAGATTGACAAGTCATTTGATAGTTCTGTTTAACAGAAATGTATGCGGAACGAGAAAGCTAGATTTAGCATATTTGAAAGCTAATAAAGAACCTTTTTTTTTACAGAAGAATAATAATGTATTAAAGGGGCAGGTGGATTTTAAATACTTTCATAATTAGAAGAAAGGTATGTTCAATTTGAAAAACAAAATTCAAGAATATTTGTATCGACAAAAAGGGCATGTTTATCTGTTATTTTATATTCCAAATATGAGAACGTTTTCGTATCTGATAGATATGATTACTCAAATTTATTTCAAAATTTTACATAAATGATTGCATATAGAGCGACATGAAAGTTATGATGAGATGATATCATTAAGCAAACAGGCTTAAGTAATATGTTGGTGGGATTCACTAAAATACGATAACAAAACTATCTTAATGATTATGTATCTTTTTTAAGACGTGGATACTGATGATATAGTTTGATTTAAAAATATGTGTTTCAATTAAAAATGGATTAAGTATAAGTTATCCAACTTATCCCTCTCCCGCAATAGATATGGTATGGCTCGGTCAAGTATAGTAAGTTTATCATGCATTCGACACACTTCATTCAAGTTTTTTATTTAACATATCTGATTCAGAGGTTTGTTCAAAGAACTTAACCTATTAATCTTAAACAGTATTGAAACGACTGGAAAGAGAATTTATCCTATTTAAATATAAATAAAGGAACTACATAAATAGCACGCTTTTTCGGTTCAAATTGACTATTTTAAGGCATATTAGGATATAGCGCTCATATTAGTTTTATATTGATGCAATGAAATATTTGTTAACATTTGTAATTGTAATCAACAATGAAAATGTTAAAACGACCGTAGTCAGCTTAGAGATATCAAAAAAATCTATGGCCAGCTGTGCATAAAATGGAAAAACATGTGAACTGTTAACTAACGGTTGAACTCTTGTATGCAGCTTTTGGATTTAACTAAACTTTGAACTTAGAATAAATGATGAAATATTGTTTATGCAAGCAGCTTGTAACCTAACCGATTTATCAATGTAGTATACATACGACATACTGGCGTGCAATAGTGCCTTTAAGCATATCTCTATAGGATTGCTTGAGAATTTTGATGATAGTTACACATATGAGAGGGAAATATGTTTATTTGTATAATAAAAAGTTTGTAAGATAAGACAAAATGGAAAACAGATAGATTACAAATATATACAAATGAATAAATGAAACAATAATATAAACTTGAAAGTTTGATAAGGATAATAATTACTTTCTGAAATATATATTTGTCTTAAATTTAGCCATTGTCGATTTATCAAGAGAATGGAAACAAATTGGCAGGTTTAAGAACAACGTCAAACAATAGAATGCGTGTTAGCTCTAGCGATAAGCAGCTTCTACTTTGAACAATTTCATTGAGGGCTTATCGTTATTACTTATCAAGTTTACATATATCAAGTTTATAACTTGTAGCTAGTTTGGTATCGTGATCAGTCTTGGAGTCAAACAATCGAGTTTGTTTTGCTTAAAGGGAAAGGCTAAACATATTGATTTTGCAGTTTTTCGTATTTTAAAAAATTATTTCAAAACAAAAAGGAAAATACGGTTGTTGCAGAAATAAAATATATCTTCCCTTATAAACATATTCTAAATGTATTAGTACTTGTATGTCAGATATGATGAATTTCTAAAATCGATTTCTCCGATATATTTCTCTAATATCATATATTAATTCATAATTAATAATAAACTTGATAATAATGATATGACAATAACTTCTTATTGTCTGAAGTGCAAGTACATTAGGAAATTAGTTTTGTGTCCTCGATACGCTGCAGTCACGGAGAGTGCCAGGATATGCGTTTAATAATGTGTAGCGCCAAGCAAAGAAGCAACAAACGTTTATTTTGCATGTCGCCACTGGGAATCGAACCCCAACCTTCATGGTGAACGCTCTGACAACTGCGCTAGATCCTCGTTGATGTGTAATCTACATCCCAAATCCATAAAATAGCAATTTTACTTTCTTCTGGCTAACTCATTTTTTGTTGATATGTGTTTTAGTTGTCCCTTTGAAAATAAAAGATAACCACTGATAACGTTTTTATAGACTTGCTATTTGCCCCCTAAAAGCGTTTAATTTTTCATTTAATCCGCCATTTAAAGCACTTACGTTTGAATATTTAAAAGGAGGCTAAACGTAATTCTCGATGAATTATTGTGAAATAAAATCTAGACGTGATTTTTTGCTGAATAGCATGTATATTCCGGTTAAGGGTTATAGATGAGAGGTTTCATGCAAGACTATGAACAGAAGTGTTTATTCTTATAAAACATTTACAAGTTTGACGAGACAAGTTGGCTAACCTTTGAAAGTCACAACCTTTAGGTTAGATGACGTCATGCAAGTGACGTCAATAAGCCATGTAACCAAAACATCGTGGTTATTAGTGTTTTTTTATCTAACATATGAAACTAAACTCGTGTTTCACAACAAGTGGTATACAGATCGATTCAATTACTCTAGTTCGCGTAAAATATTGAACAGTTATCTCGAGATAGTCGTGTTAATGCCGATCTATGTTTGAATTAGCAGTTTTGTTTGGCACTTTAGGTTTATTGGTCGAGAAATAACCAGTGTATACTTTTGAAATGTAGTCATTTAGCACAAAAATTGAAATATTATGTGCATTCATCATGGATTATTTAGGAATTGCAAATTTGTCACGCAAAAGAACTATCATCATTTAACAAAATCAGTTAAGGAATTATTCTAAATGAAAGAACAACTAAGGACGTTTTTGCTTTAAACGAAAATCGAAGGATGAATTACTATTCAAATGCTATCATATGCGACTCAAAGTAGCACTCGAAACATTATGTTCGAAAGGGTTGTCTATATTTAAAATTCAGCAGAACAGCATGAACAGAAACAACGTCATGAATTTCCACTCCAAACAAACCCGAAACTATAAAAGATCCGATGAATCCTTTGGAGCTGAACCTGAATCAGAACGTAGCGAGATACGAAATGAGAATGTTCATACTGACAGGCTTACGAACAGAACAAACATTGACGATGTGAAAAACATATTTTCCTACGTTTCGCCTAAACGTATCTAGAGCAAGGTTACATGTTGATTAATCTGTAGGCAAGATAAGCTACATTTGTTTTAACCTCAGCAGTTTTGTTCGTTCAGTGCGGGCGTACACATCTTTGAGAAAGGGATTATGCTAACATGTCTCAAGATATGTATAAAAAGTGACAGAATTCTAGGATATGAGGACTTTAAAAGAAGGATTTTAAAATGCCCCTATCGTGTCTTTGGTATTTGATTTTTACTATGAGTAAACGGACGAGTGATGAGTGTGAAACGATTCTACTGTCTCACTATGGAAACAACAGCTATGGAAAGAGTTAATTGAGATTTTGCCTCTATGGTTTGGCGACGAAATATTTTACTTAAAATACTGAAGATTCTATTGAGAACAAACAACACATTTTTCTCCATATTTCCCTGTGAGATTCGAACCCACACCCTCCGAGTCAGGCAACGATAGCCAGCATTGACTATTACTTGAGCTATCCACTCGACAACCAGGACTTGACAACGGTTTCAAGATGGCGAGTATGAGCCAATTAGTAGACGACTTCTTCACGTGCACGCTGTGTGTTGAAAAGTTCCGAGACCCGCGAACATTGCCATGCCTGCACACATTTTGTAAGTCCTGCCTGAGCGTATATATCAGACAAACAATGGACAAAGGAACCTTCCAGTGTCCACTCTGTGGTCAAGACACGAGGTCAGAGATCACTGGACTCTCTGTTGACCAATGGATGGAAACTTTTGTTTCAAACGGGTTCATCACAAGTCTCCAGAAGATCACAGAAATGAGGAATAGCGAGAAGGCGTGTGATATTTGTAAACAGGAGCATGTTCTCATAGAAGCTTCTAGCTGGTGCAGGGAATGTCTCGAAGCTCTATGTGAGGACTGTGAAAGAGTCCATGGAAGAAGTAAAGCGTCACGTGATCATCACGTTATAGGAATGGAATATCTAGAAAACGAGACTCTGGATAAGCTTCTTAGATCGAGAAAGGGTCAACTGATGTGTACGGAGCACAAAGGGAAGCAACTCTTGCTTGTCTGTGTTAGCTGTAAGAAATTCGTTTGCGAGTCCTGTATTGCAGTTAATCACTCGAGTTGCAAGAAGATTCAACCTGCTGAGAAAATTGTGGTGGAGCTGAAGAATGATGTTGCTCTTTCCAGAGATAGGATGAAGGAGTATCGTAAGACGGCACAAGGACTTTCCAAGATGTACCAGGAAAATTTGGAAAGTCTCACAAAATCTCGCGATGCCGCTCTTGAGGATATAAATGAGTACGTTCAGATGCTGATTGACATACTGCTGGAAAAACAGAGGAAAATGACGACGGACGTGGAAGCTCTGAAGGAAAAGCAACGAGAGTTCTTTGCTGAAAGGTCCCTGAGCAGCGATGTCAGAGTTAACTCCCTTTGCAAGGCTGAGAAGTTCCTTGACCAGCTACTTCAGTACGGTTCGGACGTCGAAATCTTAAATAACTTCGAGTTCGTCAATAAACAAATCCTCTTTCTCAACAAGCAGACAGTTGTAAATCAAGTTCAGGAGTCTGCAACGTTGAACTTCACCCCTGATAAAAAGGTCAGGGACGGGTTGAAATCTCTTTCCGCTCTTGGTGACCTAAAGCTTGCGAAGAAAGGGAAGAGAACAGAGAAAGCAACAACAAATCGAAAACTGACACTTCCGGTTCTTCCTAAACAACCTTCAACTGCAAGAGAGCGGTCGCCAAGGAAGACACCATCTTCAGTGCAGAGCACGCCGAGGACAAAGCTCATCTCCACATTTACTGGCAGATCAAAACACGACACGATGAGGACAGACCTTAGAGGCATTCTGCTGCTGAAATCTGGAGATGTGGTTGTGATGGACATTCACTTTAGAAACAAACGACTGAAGAAATTCACGGCCCGAGGCAAGCAGGTGTCTGAAACGGATATTGGTGAATGCCCTCATTCAATTGCTCTAGTGACGCCAACTGAAGCTGTAGTCACACTTCCCAAATCACGCGAATTTGCCTTTGTGACTGTCGGTGGGACACTTCATGTTACAGGAAAGATTAAAACACAAAAGAGCTACTTCAGCCTTGCTTCTTCGTCAGAGGATGTCATAGCAACCGTAGGATTATCTCCCCCTGATCTGCTTTCAGTTGACGTAATTTCTTGTAGTGGGGAGATCCTCCATTCAATCTCGTTAGACAGAGTTTCGTTCCCACGTGCACCTGTTGACCTTACAATGTCTCCTAGCGGCGATATTCTTCTTCTATGTCCAAATAAGGACATTCTCAGTTGCATCAACATGTCTGGAGATACCCTTTACGTTTTCAGTCCGCCAAAATCACTGGACATACGGGCGCCTGTAGCGGTTACCACTGACAACCAAGGACGAACCCTCCTCGTGGATAGGTCATCTAGTACGGTGCACGTCATTTCCGGTGATGGTCTCCACCAGGGAACGTTATTATCCAGACGAGACGGCTTGCGGGAACCCCTGGCGGCGACCGTGGGTGACTCCGGCCTTCTTGCATTGACGCAAAGTAACGGTGACGTTAAACTTTTCGCCATCAAGTAATTATGGACGGGGAAACCTAATTGCCTATCGTCCAGTTCAAGCAGACTTTGAGCGTAATTGAGTTGTGTATTGTTACTTTATTTTGATTTCAATGGTGAGGTAAATATAAGTTTGTAGGTATCGGTAATGCAAACAAAGACGATTTAGGTAGTATTAGAGATTTCTCAAATACAGTATATCGATCAGAGTTTCAATTCAAATGTCATCCTTTAGTGTTGATGTCGCTTTAACAGTTGTCGTCAATTACCTAAATTAACACTAAGTTGTGTAAACATTAGTTCCATCTTGCCCCTGCAATGTCGCCAATAGACATAGCTAAGGGAAGATACCCTAAAATAGTTGTCAACTTATGTCTAACCTCCAAAAGTTATTTGAGGATTGCCAATGTTTTGTGGTAAATACATCGAGTTAGTGAGTTATGGTTTAACGCCGCTTGGGCAATATTTCAGCCACTAGCGGCGATAAATACATCGAATAAGTAAAAGAAACACATTAATGTTTACTTAAAAGCAAATAAAGGAGGTTTTTGAATAAATTGTATGTGTTTAGACACTTAGTTAACATAAATATAGCAGTGGGTAGCAACCTCCAATAGTTACAAATGACTTAGTTTTAAGTTAGATATGGTCCTCAAAGTCTCCATTAGTTTGGCACGAGGACTCGTTCTCGGCCTAACAGTGTCCCTCGTGCCAAACTAATCGAGACTTTGAGGACCATACCCCACACCTAATCCCCTGATCATCCTTCATCTGTGACGAGGAGCGTGCCTAGACTAACCTCTAGAATATCCATATTCAAGTCTCTAGTTTATCTCAAACCTTTCCCTTGATATTCATCCTCTCATCGTGTTTCAAATTCATAATTACTTAGGTCAGTATATTAATTAATTGCCCTTGATTATCCTTTGGTAGGAGCCATAGAACCACAGTGCATGAGATTGGTGAACGGGCCAGATAGCGTCCCATACATTTCTAGTTGAAACACGAGCACGATTTTGAAGAACAAAAACCACTTTCCTCAATGCGAAATGTAACGCAACTAAGGTGCGCAACGGGGTGAAATTAACCAGTTATGACCATCTGTGAAACCGAAGAGTGTTGCACAATTCCCTGGCTTAACCGAAGTGCTCCTAAATGTATGCATGACAAGCTATTTCCAACATTATGTTTTTGTTTTATTGAAATCCAATGACCATGTATACATGAAGCAAACGGTAGTTTATCCTCGAAGTTTGTAGGTAATTTTGTATTATTTTATTTCAGATATTCCGATTTTATGGTGTCAAATTCTTTTGTTATATATTATAGAGAGGAAGTAAAATCATATTTAATCAATCTTGACATGTTTTCAGAAGGTTTTTTAAAACATTTTTTGAAATCCAGTTGAATTCATATATACAGTTTATGAAATATAGTTGGCAATGTACATATAACAGTTAGAGTTGATATAGAAATATATGATATGACCATTGGGGGAAGCCATAGAGAGCTCACATTGATCAGCGTTGTAAAGAAGTGGGCTGGACCGTGAATGATGGGGTATTTTAGGGGCGCCTCAATCAGTACGAAGCATGAGAGGTTATTGTTTCCACTTGTCATAAAATAGATTCAATTTACATACATACTTTACATAGCAATTAATTGCTCGATTTTGCATGATCTCTTTTAAAAATACATTGGAAGAGAGCAAGTTACATGCTCCTTGAAATAGAAATGAATCGATCGGCTTTAATTAATATGTGATTTCATATATATTATGGGAATTCAACCAAAACATAAAATGAAATAAATTTTGTAGTTGTAATACATTATTGGAGATGGATATCTAGAGACAATTCTACCTCTTGTGAGGTTTCTTTCTTTCATATTATTTCGACTTCAAGTGTGAGCCAATCCAATGTCATCATTTTATGTCTCACCTATGACTTGTATCATTTTATATAGACTTAGTAGACAGGAATAATAAAATATGACTTTATACGCTGCTCGACATCAAGTACATTAATGTTTACATGGTTTTGTATCATTTTCATTATAAAAGTACTCACAAAAACAAAAATGTACAGTTTGTGTTTGTGTTTTTGACAAATATTTCTTGAAATACAAATTTGTATAGATTTGTTCAAACTAATGCATAATTGAGATGCACCAAAGGGGAACTCTGGGAATTGTCAAATGTGCAAATCCTTTTTGCAATGAGAAGTTGGCTCAACCAATCTCGTATAAATGTTCTAATATTCATTTTCTAGTAAACATAAAGATTGACGCTTGCAGATGTAATAAAAATCGAATATCAGACAATATGGATTTATTTGTATTAACTTGCTCTTCAACATGGGCGTAGCTTCTTATATGCAATGAACTCAATTGAGTACACTTTTTTTTTCTTTCCAAATTTCGAAAGAAAATGATTGAAATCATAAAATTCAAAAAAAGGTATATAAACTCTACTTATTCTTCAGTATGTTCTATTGAAAATAGACGCTGAACATGATAAAGAAAGCGACGTTGTTGTAATTGTTTTACTGTACTAGCACTAAAAGCCTGGCTTTATCTTCAATCTCATCATGCCAAAAGTTTTGACACAAATGTACTCAATCCGGAGTTATTCAAAGCGAAAGCAGAACATCATGCCAACGGTTCGGCGCATTGTCTTTACGAAAGGAGGAGGGGGGCATTTTTTCGATATGCTGTCAAAATATAACGTTCAGCTTCGACAATTGAGAGAATAGATACGGAGTTGCACACTCTTGGACATAAAAAACGCTGGTTACATCACAGTAAGATATTTCATTCCATGGTAGATGTATAAAACTGATACTTAGTAAAACCATTTCTCTAGAAGCAAACTCCTTTTTTTAATCATTGTTAAGTGAATCTTTTTGAGCAAAATGGGGAGCAAAATGGTAATTTTCCATATTTGATGACGCCATATATATGCAAAGACTCATTTAAGCCTAAATAGGTACATTAGATAGACATCATCTTAAATTACCTTCACATGTATAAATAATATATCTTATTGTAATTTTTAACGGTTTGGACGACCATATAACAAGAAGCATCATATCCTGAGACTTAAGACTAAAATTAGATATTCTTTTTTTTTCAAAAAAAATAATAATAACTGAGAGTTGAGAGTCAGGCTTCTGAAATGGAAAAAACCCTTAAACTTAACCTGTGATAAGATTACTGCAAAATATGGAGGTAAGAGTTGAGGTTGAGCGTTCATCACTGTAGACTTGTATCGTACAGTCAGAGTTCATCACTGTAGACTTGTATCGTACAGTCAGAGTTCATCACTGTAGACTTGTATCGTACAGTCAGAGTTCATCACTGTAGACTTGTATCGTACAGTCAGAGTTCATCACTGTAGACTTGTATCGTACAGTCAGAGTTCATCACTGTAGACTTGTATCGTACAGTCAGAGTTCATCACTGTAGACTTGTATCGTACAGTCAGAGTTCGGGTTTGGGTATTCAATTGCATTACATGGATTCAGAAAATATTCATACTGGACAATCTTTGGCCGGTTGATATTCACAAGACCAGGGAGAGGAATGGTCTAGGATTTGTAGTATTAGGTAGGATAGTATTATTTGTTTGCGGTAGTGGGATAGGTCAAATGTAGTTGTGAAGGATCAGATTAGCAATGTTGTGTTAGGGTACGATGGGGTAGTGCAAGCTGGGATGGGATAGGGTAGAGTGAGGTAGGGTAGAGCAGTGAAACTGGGATGTGATAGGGTGGAGATAGGTAGGGTAGAGCAGTGCAACTGGGATGGTATAGGGTAGAGTGAGGTAGGGTAGAGCAGTGTAACTGGGATGGGATAGGGTAGAGTGAGGTAGGGTAGAGCAGTGTAACTGGGATGGTATTGGGTAGAGTGAGGTAGGGTAGAGCAGTGTAACTGGGGTGGGATAGGGTAGAGTGAGGTAGGGTAGAGCAGTGTAACTGGGATGTTATGGGGTAGAGTGAGGTAGGGTAGAGCAGTGTAACTGGGATGGGATAGGGTGGAGATAGGTAGGGTAGAGCAGTGTAACTGGGATGAGATAGGGTAGAGTGAGGTAGGGTAGAGCAGTGTAACTGGAATGGGATAGAGTAGAGTGAGGTAGGGTAGAGCAGTGTAACTGGGATGGTATAGGGTGGAGATAGGTAGGGTAGAGCAGTGTAACTGGGATGAGATAGGGTAGAGTGAGGGAGGGTAGAGCAGTGTAACTGGAATGGGATAGAGTAGAGTGAGGTAGGGTAGAGCAGTGTAACTGGGATGGTATAGGGTGGAGATAGGTAGGGTAGAGCAGTGTAACTGGGATGAGATAGGGTAGAGTGAGGTAGGGTAGAGCAGTGTAACTGGAATGGGATAGAGTAGAGTGAGGTAGTGTAGTGCAGTGTAACTGGGATGGGATAGGGTAGAGTGAGGTATGGTAGAGCAGTGTAACTGGGATGTTATAGGGTAGAGTGAGGTAGGGTAGAGCAGTGTAACTGGGATGGGATAGGGTGGAGATAGGTAGGGTAGAGCAGTGTAACTGGGATGAGATAGGGTAGAGTGAGGTAGGGTAGAGCAGTGTAACTGGAATGGGATAGAGTAGAGTGAGGTAGGGTAGGGCAGTGTAACTGGGATGGTATAGGGTGGAGATAGGTAGGGTAGAGCAGTGTAACTGGGATGGTATAGAGTAGAGTGAGGTAGGGTAGAGCAGTGTAACTGGAATGGGATAGAGTAGAGTGAGGTAGGGTAGAGCAGTGTAACTGGGATGGGATAGGGTAGAGTGAGGGAGGGTAGAGCAGTGTAACTGGGATGTTATAGGGTAGAGTGAGGTAGGGTAGAGCAGTGTAACTGGGATGGGATAGGGTGGAGATAGGTAGGGTAGAGCAGTGTAACTGGGATGGGATAGGGTAGAGTGAGGTAGGGTAGAGCAGTGTAACTGGGATTGTATAGGGTGGAGATAGGTAGGGTAGAGCAGTGTAACTGGGATGAGATAGGGTAGAGTGAGGTAGGGTAGAGCAGTGTAACTGGGATGGTATAGGGTAGAGTGAGGTAGGGTAGAGCAGTGTAACTGGAATGGGATAGAGTAAAGTGAGGTAGGGTAGAGCAGTGTAACTGGGATGGGATAGGGTAGAGTGAGGGAGGGTAGAGCAGTGTAACTGGGATGTTATAGGGTAGAGTGAGGTATGGTAGAGCAGTGTAACTGGGATGGTATAGGGTGGAGATAGGTAGGGTAGAGCAGTGTAACTGGGATGGGATAGGGTAGAGTGAGGTAGGGTAGAGCAGTGTAACTGGGATGGTATAGGGTAGAGTGAGGTAGGGTAGAGCAGTGTAACTGGAATGGGATAGAGTAGAGTGAGGTAGGGTAGAGCAGTGTAACTGGGATGGTATAGGGTAGAGTGAGGTAGGGTAGGGCAGTGTAACTGGGATGGTATAGGGTGGAGATAGGTAGGGTAGAGCAGTGTAACTGGGATGGTATAGGGTAGAGTGAGGTAGGGTAGAGCAGTGTAACTGGAATGGGATAGAGTAGAGTGAGGTAGGGTAGAGCAGTGTAACTGGGTTGGGATAGGGTAGAGTGAGGTAGGGTAGAGCAGTGTAACTGGAATGGGATAGGGTAGAGTGAGGTAGGGTAGAGCAGTGTAACTGGGATGGTATAGGGTAGAGTGAGGTAGGGTAGGGCAGTGTAACTGGGATGGTATAGGGTGGAGATAGGTAGGGTAGAGCAGTGTAACTGGGATGGTATAGAGTAGAGTGAGGTAGGGTAGAGCAGTGTAACTGGAATGGGATAGAGTAGAGTGAGGTAGGGTAGAGCAGTGTAACTGGGATGGTGTAGGGTAGAGTGAGGTAGGGTAGAGCAGTGTAACTGGGATGGTGTAGGGTAGAGTGAGGTAGGGTAGAGCAGTGTAACTGGGATGGGATAGGGTAGAGTGAGGTAGGGTAGAGCAGTGTAACTGGGATGGTATAGGGTGGAGTGAGGTAGGGTAGGGCAGTGTAACTGGGATGGGATAGGGTAGAGTGAGGTAGGGTAGAGCAGTGTAACTGGGATGAGATAGGGTAGAGTGAGGGAGGGTAGAGCAGTGTAACTGGGATGGGATAGGGTAGAGTGAGGTAGGGTAGAGCAGTGTAACTGGGATGGTATAGGGTGGAGTGAGGTAGGGTAGGGCAGTATAATTTGGACAGGATTGAAGAATTGGGTAGCATTTCTAATGTGGTGACGTTGGTAGTGTACTGTCCATGGTACAACGTGCAGATACGTATTTCTTCTGTAGAACGCAAGTATTCAAAAGTCAATTCATATTATCAGAAATTAGACCGATACTGGCATTAGTACCTTAAAAATAGAAAGTAGTTAATTTCGCGATGTAGACTTTACCTAGAAAACTAGGCAGTATGGGGTTAATAATTCAGGAAATTATCCGGAAAATCAGAAAGAAAGGTAATGTTTGAAGCCCCCCCCCCCCCCCCCCCCCCCTCGACTCTGTCACCGTTCAGACTCAATCACAGTTGGTGGGTTGTATATGACTTGGCCCCACTTGCACAGTCTAGACAAGGCGGTAAGTTTTATTATATTTTAAATATTTTTGTACTTATTGATATGAAAATATATTTGATTGACGTGTCAGAACCAGATACTGTAGAATGTAAATGTCAAATCAAGGAACGTAACAATAAAGATTATTTAAAATCAACAATATGGAGTTAATTTAAGGGAAAGGTCATCAACATTAGATGAAGTTTTGCTTATTCAAATCTTGAAATAGTCATATGATGTAATTTTCCTATGATAATGTACCAAACAAATATCTTCCAATTCTTTGATAGAAGTATTTGGGTTTTTTCATCAACACATGAACTCTTTATTTTGAAAAATATAAAAACTATAAAACTATAAAAATGAAGAGGCACACCTCTAAACAAAAAGGGATTAGCTTCAATAACGTGTATCTTTTCAAGTAAAGATGTAGGTTTGAACCTGACACTTATCTGTAAAAAATAATTTTGCAACAGCGTACCAACTTTCGCGGGACAACAGAAAAATACATTCAAGTCCCATGAAAATTCTACTAACGCAAGAACCCCCACCCCTTAATCAATGAGAAACTTTGTCCTCATGTACCCTCCGCCCCACCCACCCAACAGCTCAAATGTGGAAGATCTTGCCGAATACCCCCCATTCCGGATATCCCTACGCATTCTATTTATAAATCGCCCCCACCCCACACTTAGAAGTGTCGATAAGCATATGGGAGCGGTAAAAATATACTCAGAGTCGTTTTAAAATTATTTTAGTGACTATACGTTGGTCGTGCATGCTTGTTGTTTACACTTATTAGTAGTATTGCTTTACCTTCTTCTTTTTTCCTTTCGTGGTATAGATTAATACTATATAGGTAAGTAAGAATGTCAACAGCACACAAATGGCTTTAAGATATTGAAATAGAGATAGCAAGATACATACACTCGTTAAGTACTTTTTTAAAGGAGTGTATGCTATAATAATTTAATTGTGTTTGTAAAAGAACATATCGAAATAGTTGAATGTTAATTTTTTAAAACGACAATTATTTTGTTAGAAATCATGATTATCTATTAATTGTATAGACAACCATACATACTTTTTAATACACCTGAAAGAAAATATTGCAATTTTCCTTCCTGTTAGCTAACTAATTTTCTGCCCGAAAGTGTTTAAGTTGTCCTTATGAATATAAAAGATTACCATTAATCACATTAATAGACTTACTAGTAATCTCCCAAAAGTGTTGAAGTTTTTCATTCGATCTGCCATCAGAAGGTCTTACCATTGAACATTTAAGAGGAGGGTGAACGTTGCAATTTCAGATGAATTATTGTGAAAGAAAAACTAGACATGATTTTCTGCTGTATATAACATCTATGTTACGGTTTAGGGTTATATATGGCAGGTTTTATGCCAGACTATGAACATGAGTGCTAATTCTTACGCTGCATTTACACGAAAACCATCAGATTGATGAGACATGTTGGTCAACTTGGAAAAGTGATAAAATTTTAAACATTTATGTTAGATGACGTCATGCATGTGACGTCAAGAAGTCTTGTTACCCAAACGTCCATCTTGCTACATCAGCGTATTTGTCTCCGCCTAGCTCCATCATATACCCTGATATCCTTCGGCCTAAAACGCTCGTATCGCTTACGGCTGGTTACTCATGGTTATTTATAGCCAACATTGACATTTGTTTGAATTGTCATCCGTGTTTGTGCCGCTATTGCTGAATGCGAGTGATTTCATTGGCTTGCCATATTTAGCGATACGAGCGTTTTAGGCCGAAGGATATCAGGGTATATGATGGAGCTAGGCGGCAACAAATATGCTGATGTAGCAGGATGCCAAACGTCTTGATCATAAGTAGCTGTTTCTAAACATAACATCTAAACTTAACTCAAACCAAACCAAGACCGATCCAATTACTCTTGTTCGCGTAGAAATATTGAACAGTTCCCTGAGTTAGTCGTGTTAATGTCGATATATGTTCGAATCAACATTACTCTCACAAGACAAAAGCACTGGTTAATATAAACATTGATAAACATCCTTAACTTTTCTTTTTTAACTCTAGCGGCATAATCGGTAGTTATATTAGAAATTATTTAATGGTTACTTCGACTGTTCGGTTGTCATAAATTTGAATTAAAAGTTGCAACGTTCAAAATGGGAAAAATCTATCCGTTTCTATCGAAGATTTGCAAGCGAAATACTCGAAATGGTGAACTTTGGTGGTCTGGTTATCATAGGCCGAACTATTTACGGTCTTATTCAAAGGAAACGTTAATGACTTTATATTAGGTGTCTTACAGTATTTCACATTTATTGTTTAGCGCAGCCAGAGCATCATTTCTGCGATTTACGGATTTAGCGTATGTCGATTATGCTTCTGTTTCAAGATAACCGATAAAACATATTTGTAGATCACAGGCTTATTAAAACATCGAAGAACATATTTATCTTTTCTGTTTTAACCTAGCTTATTGCGGCTGAAAATGATAGTCCTATTAAAAACCCTTTAAAGATGACAACTTATCACCTTATAGCGCTGGACTCAACGAACTATGCTGTTGAGGAGCAAGGCTTAGGTTAATTAGTGATTGTGATTGGTGCGAGACATGACTTGCGGGTATGCTTGTTGCTTTAGGATAAAATTTAGTCAAGCTAAAACATGGGTATAAATGATTTTGATACTTTTTTTGTAAAATTTGGAATATTTCTTTTAACCTTCGTTTTAGATTGGAAACTGGTGATGAAATAAAACATTTTCAATGAAAATTGGAAAAGGAATGTTTTACTGACATTTTGTAGCTGACACTTTTCTGTCAGAATGTAAACTTTCTTTCCCTTAATGCGAAAATGCACTCTTTAAAAAATGCATAACTTCATCTCGATTTAGAATTTTTCAGAAATATATTTTTTCATGTGTTTGTTTACTGGCTAATAAAAGGTTTGAAAGGTACAATTTCAACTAGTGATTGCCGGAGCTTGTTCAAGGTATTTAGACTTCATGTACAGCTTAAATTTAATTTTCAAAACATTTATTCCAGAATAAGATTGCAAAATGTGTTTGCTCACTGGCTTGTAACAGTTTGATAGTGCATTTATACTACAGTTTCAATTTAACACAACTGCTTCACTCGTAAGAGATTACTTTCAAAATTCGCAGAAAAGATAATGAAAAGGATCTAAAAAATGTTTCAATGAACTGGTATGATAAACCTTTAAACTCGACAATAAATATTATGTCTTATCTCAGCACTTTCAAAAAAGAAAATTGTAAAAACAGCAGGTAATGATCTCTGCGCAATTAAACATCGACATTGACGTACATTTGACCTTGTTTCATCCAATCATTTTCTTTGTAAATGGCAGGGATTTTTATTGAAATCAAACAGGTCACATGTCAATGTTAAGTCCAATCAGAAGGGAGCATATTCTTTTAAATTTAAAAGTCTGAATCAATGAAGAAATATCTCAAAGTGGATATAATAATCCTACCAGTGGGTGTTGACAACTTGTTATTAGAAAGCATTAATTCAGTAGCTTCACATTTTGGTTTTCAAATAGAACTGATTTGCATGTTTTGAATATTTCTGCCGGAAAAGAATGCGAAGGTTCCCTTAAGCGGGAACAATATTTAAAACATTTCAGTAAAATATCATGGGTTTACAAATTATTCAGAATAAAAAATTCAAATAAAATTCACATCAAACTTTATTCAACAGTTAAAGCATATTTTAAAATGATAAATAAAACATGATGAGTGTTCATTGGTGAATAATTAAACAAGAAAAGACTGATTTCACAGTTTCCTTCAAGTCTATATTGCACAGTTTCCTTCAAGTCTATATTGCACAGTTTCCTTCAAGTCTATATATTGCACAGTTTCTTTCAAGTCTATATTGCACAGTTTCAATTCAGCATCTTCGACACTTACAGTGACTATCACGTGGTGTGAAGAAACCATGATGATGGACTTTATGTGACGTCACGTCTCTTCTGTGCATGTTGCACGTGCCGTGCGTTTTCCCCTGATTTCAGCCACCCTACATGCGTCGATTCAGGCCAAATGGGTGATTTCGTGAGGTTAAAACGCAGAAATTCATGGGTGACAAATGTCAGTTCTTCGCTGAAATTTGACAGCTCATCTTCAAAGTTCTATTATATGGCACAAATCCGAGTACAGTTGTATTTGCGTTGCACGGGAGTTTTTCACTTTCAGACAAGTATTTGCTGTCGAGTGTCAAACACACATCTTCTTCATCGAACGCGAAGTTTGTCGCCGTGGTGACAGATGGGAAGACGATGGACATGACTGTCAGTGAGTTTGATCTGCTTAAAGGAAATAAACTCCAATGTCGTCCTTTGTATTGCAGCAATTCAAAGTAACAGATATCCATTCTCAACGTGCTTTTATAGGCAAGGGCAGTTACGGGGCGTTACGCATATGTTGTGATTCCTTCGCCAATTGTCACGTGACGGAAGTAGTGACTTGAATGACTTTTCACACCTTAAGGAATCAATTACAGTATTTTAACACTTTTTCCTAACCGTGAAGCCTACTTACAAGGATGGAAATAAAATATTTCTTTTTTTAAAATAAGTGATGTTACTAATGACGTTTTACTAAAATGCAGACACTAAAATTCAACCACTTGGTTTCAATTACTCTGATTACAAATGACAATACTCACTTTCGTTCTCAGCTTATGTAACATCTTTTTAAATAACACTTAAATACAACAATTTACAACACGCAAATTTCAAAAAGAGGCGAAACGACATGAATAAAATTTTCCTCCCTAAACGGCTAGATAATGATTCAGATAATGATACGAATTTTTTACTGACACATACACTATTGCATAGCTACGATTTGTCTTTTTTCTTCTTTGACTTCTAGAGTGAGCTCATCCAATTTCACCATTTAATGTTTTGAGCTACTCTCAAGTACGCAATGACATGTATCATTGTATATAGACTTCGTGGGTAGTAATTATGAAAACATGACTTACACGCCTTTCTGAACAGTATTCCAACAGAGTTCGGTATGATTTTCATCATGAAAGTACTCACAAAAAATAGAAATGTACGGTTTTCGCGTATGTAAACATATTTCTTGATATGCAAAGCAATGTCCATTTGCGATACATTTAAAGGGATTCTCCGACTGTTGTTCGTGTCCTCGTGTGCAGACCATATCGAATTGAGAAGATGGTCAAACCAAATCTTGCAATAATGTTATAATATTCATTATTTAGTGAAAATATAGAATGAAGAATACAGTTGCAAAAAACCTCCAATACCGGACAATATGTATGGTGTCTGGTGTCAACTGGGGTCAACTTGTAAAGTAATTTGTAAACGGTTTTACCGAGAGCAGACAGAAAGACAGTGTGGAGTGTTTTATATATGGCAGGTTATATAACTAGTATTCATCTCAATGGAAAGCCTAATAACAGTTTATGCACTTCTTTGTATTAACCTGTTCAAAGTTCATGTATTTGGTAGCAAGGGAATATTATGACATGTTTTGAATTTTTCAACCTGTTTAGTTGTATTGTCTTTTATAACAGGAAAATATGCATACTATCTTTTCTATCCTCAAAGGGCAAGTAGAGAAGAATGTTGTTTGCGTAAACAAATTTTGAATCATGAAAGCACTTAAAAATGTTCATAAAAGCACTTAAAAAATATAAGTTTAAAAAATAGAGGTAAACTTCCTGAAAACGAAGTTGTGTACTTCTACTGTGGTGGTGTCCTGTTCTACACGCAGTCAGGTTTGGGTACCATGCTACACTGAGTTTCAGCGCAGCACCGTCAGTGGTTCGCTAGTTCCAGCCGATGCTCGCAGGTTTCATCGCAATGCATAGCCACAATGGTGTTGCGAGATTTCTCCCTGCCATAATGCTAGCATCCGCGATATAAGTGATATAATCTTGCATTAGAAGCGGCGTTAAACCTCAACTCACTGCTCACCATTGTTGTAAACATGCCATCTCAGCAAGTGCGCGATCGTCAACCATATATAAACCTATACATGATATGTAAAAGAGTTAGTTGCGCTTTACTTAACTTTTGGATAAACTTAGTTTATCGTTTTATTTATGCTTTTATAGTCCTATACATCTACATTTTAATAACGGAAACATTAGATCCATTAAAATGGTCGCTTTTTAATTTACCTGTTATGTTTTATAATTTGTAATACGTTTTCTCATAGCATATTAAAAAACCTGAATAGAGCATATGTCACCGAAATAAGATAATTGTCTTCTTTTCTTCTGTTTTTTTTAATCATTTATATAATACACAAATGTTAAAGTTGACAATCACATAGAGATTTTCGCAGCAGTCATACGCACTGACTCGCAAAAAGATAGTGACAGCCATAGCGATCATAGACGTAAGCATGAAATATCTGAATGAAGCATATCAAAATTTGGTCATGTTGAAATCTGTGTTTAACCCTCGCTCTCGCTCTTGTCATTTACACTCGTTTCTAAAATATCATATGATACATGTTTTCTAGTAATGATCTCACCAAAATCGGTTATGTAATATCAAAGACCTGTAAAAGTCCTTGGTAATATTAATATCTATATTTTATTCTGTCACATTCAGATATTGATTGAAAGGAGCAGTAATCTCGGTATGAATTATGATGGAAGTGCCCCTTTTATGGACCAAATTTCTATCCATTGAGTATTTCTTTTTGGATATGTTTATCAAGTGTACAGGTTTTGAAACCACAATGATTATATCATTGAGAATGCATTCGTAGGAGTGGATTGATGAAAAATAATAAATGAACCCAAAGACTCAGGTTAGTCGATTTTCAGTAATCCGCTTCCAGCAAAGGTATTCTCCATATTTATCAATTTGTGATTCATATGAAATTAGATACTGTTATTTTTCTACGATTAGTAAATTATTTCCATGTTCTGTTTAAAACGAGTATTTCGTGTGGTCACTGATCGGGTATCTACATGTATTGGCCAGGACCTCTCTCATTATGGATTCGAACCAGGACATGCATTGCTATTATTTCATGTACTCCAATGCGATTGACAGCCGTTACCGTCCACGTTTTTTTTTAGAAACATAATTATATTTTCTTAATTTCTCAAATAAATGAAAGTCAAAATGGAGAGATATGTGTACTCTGTGTTCATCAAGATCTTGATGTACATTGTACACAATAAAATAGTAATAATTATAGTGAGCTATGGTGCGAAAATAACCATAAGTTCGTGAAAGAGTTATTTGATCTTTTCAGTGTGACGTACATTCAATTACTTTCTCTATAGAAACAAGCTATAATGGGACAAAAAACATCGCATGCTAAGATAATGCATGCTTGTCACGTTCTCATCTGGTGAATCAGATCTGAAATCATCTTCTCATCTATTTCAATGATTCATTTGAGGAAATAGTTGTAAACCAAATTCAAAAATAAAAAGCCTAGATAGTTTGATTGCTTTACATTTAAGAAGGATTTAGCAAATGTTATTTCCATACATCATGAAGGATAATAAGCGATGTTATCATATTCTAGATACCTCCGCTTGCGATTTACTGCCAATTCGGTAGCCTGCTGAGTAATGATAGTTTACCGACCTCTGTTCTCTGAAAGTCATAAATGTTCCATAGATGACACTTTGGACGAACTTACGGATCTTTTTGAAACGTTGGTGTCATCTTTTCATGACTGGAGATTGCATTGTACATTTTAGAACACTCAACACTTTAATGAATTATTGTTTTGTATGAGCCTTATACAACAAATGAATGACTCTACATACAGATTTGGCCACACGTTGGTATTGGTAATAACTAAAACTACGTCAAAATTGTATTAAGGTGTAAGGTGTGAGCTACATAGCAAGGTGTTGGCGCGTCAAAAATATAGAAATAGGGAGATACCGCACAAAGGTTGCTAGCAGCATGTGGTAAGGGGTTTTAGTTTGGAATTCGAAATATTTGAACTTCAGAAACAAATATAGAAGCGAGCATAACTCATATATTCAAGTCTTAGGCATTGATTTGTCCTTCCATAAAACTATTCATTGCCATCTTGTACAAACTAGCTCCGATGTACAAGACTGATTCTTACAGAAATACCATAATTATCAACACAGACCTTTTCAATGAAGATTTCTACCAATCATTTCTGCAAAGATGTCACAAAACTATGCCTTCTTGTATAAATGAGTCCAGCTATGTCACTCAGATATTACATATTTATAATAAGGTAGTGATGGACCAACACACTGCTCTTAAGACCAGGCAAACAGTCGTCAACCTAGTTCAGCTTTGAAAGCATGAAAGCAGACAACAGAACTATAGACGCAACACGATTGAAATTAAAAGACAGAAAAAACATCCCATCTACTGTGCCAGTAGGAATAAAGTCTACATGTTGACATTTACACCAATCGCTTATCAATGACGATTACGTAAATTTCTTACTGACGTCATGCAGCAGGTCAAATTTTTATGTTTCTTCTAAGAGAAGGTAGCAATAGAATTCAACTTCCACCGAACAAACGAACAAATGAAACAGATTCCGACGGTTTATTCTTTTTAAATCATTGGATAAAAAGGGAGTGTAATTAAGAAATAGAAATGTATTCCTGAAATGTTATGTTTGTCATAATAGCAGCAATTAATTGCTAAACGTCGACGATTTTTTGTTTGCAACCCACCCCTGGTTTGAGTACTGGCGACGTTTCAGCCTGGAGGTGTTTACTAACGTTGTGAGATCCATGAAGGGACGTTGTGAGACGGTAAGATAAGCTACACTTCATCCCGATTGTTCTGTTCTGTTCTGTGAACTTCGATTTTGAGGCTACTGTGACGTTATGATCGTTATCAATGTAAAAGACTTTCGGCGAGACGTATTCTTGTTTTCTGTTGATGTCAAGGTCTCCTGTGCACAGCATAAAATAATAATTGCCATAAACTTAATATTTAAAATCTAGTACCAAAAATAACGGGTGTCAAGTTTTCATTTTTTGCTCAGCATATTTGAGATCTCTCCTGGACAGATTTGACTCGTGTAGTGTTCCATTATACACACAGAGGTAACCTAGATTAATATTCAGGGTAAGTGTCTGCATATTGAGGGTGTGGTATTGATTGTCTACACAATATTAATGGCATATGATTCCAGAAGTCGGCAGAACCTGATGTACACAGACGAACTGTCATTGCTGATTGGACCCGATATGTACATGAGCTAATTCATGTACAGATCTATCTCCTTCGTTAATGAAGAGGGGGAAGAAGAATTAAAAGAAACAGAGAAGAAGGACGCTCTAACTAAAGTTTTAGAAAGATTATCATAAAACATGTGCTTAATGAATTAATTTCACTTGACAGAAACTGTCATTCTGCATTCAAGAAGTCGAGAGTCAAACTCTTAACTCTTAAAACCTTCAGGTGACTCATGCCGAAATTGCGTTAAACGTATTTTTATCCAGATATAAATCGCACTCGTTCCATCTGCCCCCTCATTCTTTCTCCACACACAAAGAACGAGTTTGAGTGCCTTAAAATACTTAAAAACCGATAACAACTTAAAACTAACGAAAAACACTGCCATATTCAATGTGTGTTTGAACACCTGAATTCTCCCCAACATAGTTCATGCGCTCTCGAAGCATAACACGCGTTCATCGCACGTGCGAGCAACACAAGTGTAATAACTTCGGAAGATGATGGACACAGACAGCAACAGCGACGGGACTCTATTTCTTAATCAAAATCGATTTATTGATGTTGAAGCCGTAGAAGGTAATGAAAACATTAATGATGCCCGGAAACGTTAACCAGAAATATTTGATGAAGAAGTAATATTCTACAAAAAAAATTTAAATGCCGTTCCATCGAACCTCCCGTAGAAAGTGCGTTCTATCTCCCGTAGAAAGAATCCAAATGGAAACATATTACTTTGCAATACGAAATTGAGTAAAACAGTATCGTCCAAGTACTTGCGTACCAGTTTTATAACGGTAGAAAACAATAGAGTGACGTCACTTGAGTTTTATAATTTCAATTGATAATGGATATTGTAACATTAAAAGCAAGATTTGCATAGTGTCCACTTCTCAATGCGATACACCTTGGCACAAATAACACTCAGAGTATATCCTTTTAGATTAATCATAAATATGCCTTTGTTTCGATATCAAGAAAGAAAAACACGAAAGCCGTTAATTTCTATTTTAGGACGAGGAAAATCTGTACTTGGCGTATAAAGTCATTTTACTCATGCTTATGAACTCAATGTGTAACAATACACGCCACTGCGTACGTTGGAGTAACATTAAATAATGATTGGGATTGGCTCAATCTTGATGATGTACTGGGACCTATAGCCGTTATGTTCATTCAACAACAGCCAAGAAGACTGACATCGCAACACGATAAGGCAAGATCTCAGACTGCCCGAATTGTGAGAGGCTACCTCGAGAACGCCAACTCACCAGATATGAACCCCATTGAACACCTATGGGGTCACCTTGACCGCAAATTTGAGGCAGTTCGTGCCACCTCCAAACAACCAGTAGGAACTTGAGCAAGCTCTATTAAACATATGGTACAGGATCCCTGCTTGCGTCATCCGACGCCTGACGACTTCAATGAGGAGGCGTGAACTTTGTTGCATTGATGCCCAGGGTGGCCACACTCGCTACTGCTGACAGACTCCGTGATTCCTTTGACTGCTGAAAGTTTCATTGCACTTGTCTTTTAACTCCACATTTGTGTAATTTTTAATATATACCCGCTGTCTCTTTCCTTGAGTATCGGGGCAAATTAAATGCCGATATTTGGATGCTTTGTAAGGAGAATAATGGTAAAGGATTTTGTTTTTATTTTATAGACTTGAAAATGGAGTGAAATCTTTCTTTTGCCTGATAGTTGAGTGCATTTTTGCCTTTGGGAATCTAATTGTTGAAGAGAGTTAATCTTACAGATGTATTAGAAAAAATAAATTGAAAAAAATGTGGTCTTGTGAAAAATATCAGCTACAAAATGTTAGAAAATAAAAAAAATGAAAATGATTTATTCCATCATCAGTTTCCACTCATAAAATGAATATTTTAACAAATAGTCTAAATTATATTTTTAAAAATATCAAATCCTAAACTTGATAAAATTTTAAATATCGTCAAAAAGGTTTATTTTGTCAATCTGAACAGGACCACAAAATCTATCTCTTAAGGTCTAAATGAAACACCTTTTTTCAGGCATTTGGAGTTTTTGAATTTGCAGAACTATATCCCGATTGGGGTAGAAGAAAATATATTGAATGGGATAACTGGGCTCATGGAGTTCAAATATCCTGCCACATTTTGATATTTTTTCAACAGATTGATTGTTTTACATATCCTGCACTAAGAGTGGATAATTTCATTGCTTCAATAAAGGCTTTTATATCAACCATACCTAATCCTCCTTCAGCCTTCAGCTGATTTTATAAAGTCATCTTGAGGGTTAGGCATTGAGCTGAAAATATGTACTAGTTTTGAAAGAACTAATGTATTATGACAGGTATTTTCCCTATCAATGTTAAATTTCCTTTTCTCCGTACTGCTAATAATCTATTAATCTCTTCAAGTTTTTTTTCTTGTATTAATATCAGCAAGGTTTGGAGAAAATTTCACTTCAAACTCTCCATTACACCACTGAATTTTCAAACATTCACAAAGTCAATTGCTGCATACAGACTATCATCTGTGCCATCAAGGAATAATTGAGTGTCATCAACATATTGACCTAACTTGTATTCTATAGCATCAATAAATATACCTTTAATTCTATCATACTTTTTAACACTTCTTATCATACAACCCAAAATTTCTGCTACATAGATGAATAAATATGGTGATAAAGGATCACATTGTCTACAACCTTTCGTTCTCAAAGAATTCAGTTAAGTTGCCATTTTGGTTTACGCATGGGGTTGTATTATCTGTAAGTTTATTTATCAAGCGAATTATTTGTGAACCAAAACCCAATTTTTTTACACTAAATTGATCAAATCTTTTGTTACTGTATCGATAGCTTTTTCGAAATCAATAAGAATAAGTAATCCTGGCACATTTCTCTTCTTAGTTTCAAACATAATGTCATATAACAATCTTGTGTTTTCGCTTATAGTTCTACCTGGTATAAAACCAATTTGATTTTCATGTATGAGTAGATCTAAAGTATATTTAAACGATTTGTTATACAGGCTCTTATTATTTGGTAAAGGGCGTTCAAAAATGAGTTCTAACTTTATTTGCTTTAGGTATGCATGTGAAAACGGTCAAAAACGTTCAAGACGTCGCGAATGACCATTTGATTTGAGAGGCACGTGGCTTTTCACACCAAAAAATAAATCGCGTATTTAAGCTCATTGGCTAAATTTCGCGCGGGCCGGTAGTTCCATTATTATTCTGCTCTCTTTCTCCAACTCTATAATTCTTTCCGTCTTTCTCTTCCTCTTTCCCTCCCTATACTGATCTGTCTATTCTCTATTGGATGGAAACATCAACGAATCAAATAGCTGTAATATTACTGGCACTAGATTTTTGCTCTCAGGTATATAATAATATATATTCTAAGGTAACCTTACGTCACTAAGGTAGCCTTGGGGCAATGTTAAAGAATGGCACCAAGGTTAACTCCCTGCTCATCCTGATAATGATACCTTAAGCAATCAATATCTAGGACAAGATCTTCTTTTACAAGGTTATGCTTATTTTCTGTCTAAAATTATGATTATGTGTTTTGTCATATGATGCGGTAAATACGGAGATGCGTTTGTCGTATACAAGAACCATGGAATTGGTGGTTGCAACATAAAGGAAATCAAACATTGACTCATGTAATCGGTCTCTCTGTGTCACTAACCATTTGTACTGGTTAGATCAGACTTGATAACATGTTTACCAAACATCTCAACATGAGTTTGATTTTCAGGGACTATATAAGAAGTTAAATCGTGTGACATTTGATACCTTGGGAGTATTCATATCATAGTTTATAACATTGTATGTCTTTTTTCTCAAAGCGTGAACATATGGTCACCGTGACGCTAAGATGTGATATTTTATGTCCGCTTCATAACAATGACTTCACAAACTAACAGACATGAAGAAACTTTAAATTGACTCCAGCCATAGTTTCCGCAGGGCTATATACCTGTAAAACGTGTCTGATTTATTAACAGTTTCAACTATCTCCAAAACAGAACAATTTGCACGGTTCTTCTACTTTGTGATGGCCTTGAATTAGGTAAATATTTTGTTTGATTTCTATTAGAATTTGTGTTTCAGCATATATACATTTAACGATTAACATCAAGCGAATTGAAATCACTCTTCTAAACAATACATACGTGTATGCTTGTGGTGCTATAAAAAAATTAAGAATATTTTATCAAATTATAAAATAATATGATAATAAATATGTAATCATACTAACGTTTTCAGCATGACGATTAGATAGGCTATCATAACCAGTCGTATGTTTTGTTGATGGGTTGAAATTGTTATTGTAATGTGAATCAAGTTTTTAAGCACACACCAAGCAGAGTTTCAGTGAAGGTTTTACTTGAGAAAATATTCTGCGTGCAATTTGCAAAAATCTATGTCAATTTCCCTTTTCATTTCAAATGTCATTATTATACAGTATTCGATGTCGATATCATTTTCAGGTAGTTTTTTTGAAATTTCGAATAGTGATATATTTATTTATTGCCATACTGACAAAAAAAATCAATCATGGAAAAATCAGTGTGGTCAGATCTGGTGTTAGTATTATAAAAGAAATTGAATGTATCGATTATAACTGTAAATATCAGTTTCTCAGGATTTTGACGAGGACATATATGAATCTTGGATAATGTAAAATGCTCAGCTTACGTAGTGGTAAAAAAAAAACTTGGTGCGTGTTCTAATTTTTACTCTCTGATGCTATAATACAGGAAACTAATGTCAGTGAGATATGATTTTCCTTGTACTTAACACTGTCTCGGTTTCGAGGAATGTCGACATTTGAATTAATGGGAAATTTAATGAAATTATAAACGTATTCCCGTGAAATAAAACGAGTTTAAGTGAACACGAATCACCAAATGTATGCATTTCCATTTAATGAAATGATTTTGCTTGGTAGTATTGATCGATCCGTTTCATTCTGATGATAACATGGTCTTACTTATTTTAGTATGATGACACTTCGCATTTACTGACACTGATTATTAGAATGTTAGAATAAAAACTGTGTTTACTTTACCAAAATCAACGATTTGAAAGCATAGATTTAAAATGTATCTAGTTATGTCACACCCCTCCAAATATCATCGTCATCTCAAATTACTGGCTATGATTTAAGCTTTGCATCTTTTTTCAAACTTTTCGTGCCTATCTCCACGCTACTGAGCACGATAGTCCATTGAGAACTTTGAAGGTTGCCACGTATCGCCGAAAGGGTTGCACTCAAACCGCGAAAAATTGCTCTTATCAACAAATATAATTTATTATTTTTCTGAACATAATTATACGAAAAGAATTTCCCTTTTGGGAATAATAATAAAGATTATCTTATCTTAAAGGCACTAGTGCACGCTTTTACGGTTTAAATTGTCTATTTTAAGGCTTAAGAGGACTTATGCATTCACTTAAGCTTTCTATCGATGCAATGATCAAATACTTAAAATTCTTTATAATCGACCTGCAATCAACATTGAAGCGATTTAGATAGCCGCTGTCGGCTTGGACATATAAAAAATCTATGGTTAGCTGTGCACAAAACGGATAAATTATAGACAGTTGAACGCGGCTGAACTTGTATTATGTGCAGCTGTTGAATTTACCTAAACGTACTCTGAACTGGGAACAAAGAATGAATTATGTTTTATGAAAACAAAGTTGTAAATAAACCGATTTAATAGCACAGCATTAGCATTGCTATTAGATTGACCAAAGGGGTTGCCGTTTCCGCTTTTTTTGGATATAAGCAAAATCTTAATATTTCCGATATCGTAGTTCATGCGGATTTAAAGTTACGTTGCATTGAATACTTCCAGTCTTTAAAATTCAACTTTACTACCTGAATACGTAAATATTTGTTAAATAACTTACGAGGTAGATTACTTGAGTAAGGATCTTGAATAATATCGAAAGATGCGCAGTATCTGTGCATTCGTTGTTTACGAAATGTTGGTGTGCACTAGTGCGTTTAAGGGTCAAATTAACCACTGATTGGAACTGGCGCGAGATATCCTAGTGGTTTAAGTAACGCACGTAGTTATGGTAATATGTATGTAAATATGTAATATTGTGTTTCGTAGTACATCTCCAAATTCTTTATTTTTTGGGGATTATGGCATTGTTTGAAACCGGTTACATCAAATGTACCACCGCACAATGGATTTTACTATATAATTATTCTTTTTAGCAATATATGACAAACACTGACATAACAATTTATTTCGGAATTTTGTCTATACATTTCTTTTTTTTATTCTTAAAATGAAAGGATTCCCTAAAGAACTAACAATTTCATCATCTTTGTGGATTGTGGAGTCAGTACATATTGTCAAGAACGGTCTTCTGTTTGGAACACTGAATTTGTTCTACTCTTATAAGGATAAGTTTCTTCAAAAAAAAATTTTTTAATACATTTTAACATATTTTTTTTTCAAAAACATATTATTTAAATGAAATTGTTTAATGTTTAACGCTGTTTATGAAATTTCCACAGCAATATAAGGTGAAGAAAATTACTGAAGGATCGAATTATTGATATCAACAGAAATGTCAATCTTTCATATATATGTATAGGGCCTACATATGTAAATTTATTTATTAGGAGTAATGTTGGCTCTGTGTCTTTTTTTGTCTTTGAATATATAATACTGTAAACTTGAGAACTCTTTTTCAAATATTGTTTAGAGAGAGAAAGAAATTTATCAATTGAAAAAATATACATTGATTTCTAGACTTAGTTATAAGAATGGCATTCTTCACTTTAGAAATAACATTTTCTTTGTAAATGGTAGATATCCATATCTAATAGTTTTATTTCAAGAGTCAGACAAAGTTTGGACATGTTGCTTTTTGACCTAATTCTGTTTGTTGCGAAACTTTAACCAAACAAAGCGTCATGTTCCTGAAATTGTAACATTTACAGAGAAAACATTCATGGGAGCTGTGACGATGTGTCTTGAATCGTCTAAAGGATTTTTAAAGAGTTTTGCCATGTGTAGTTGTGACTTAAGCCTCTTGAAAGGTAAACATTGTTTTTAATCCTCGAGAATTTTTTTTTACTTTAATGTTGTAAATTGTGTTTTTATTAATATTTTTTTGTTTATTGTTTTCATGATGGGTATTAAATTACATAGAAATAATTCCCGATGTTTTAAACAAGTTTTGAGAGGTTTTGAGGGTTTGCTATTATCAGCAGCTGCTACTCGTAAAATTATCATCGCAGTAATATTTTACCGAAAACTGTGGTCCACAGGATCGAGATATCGCTTGTGTGAGATTCTTGATCGTTACATTTAGTCGTTTCTGTGACAGTAACTGAAAATTGAAAATATAACTTGATAGATATACACTTTACCGTGAGGATAATTTGGGTTCATATTATTCAGAACTTCAGACGGCCCACACACATGCAGTAGCCTAGCTAGGCCTAATTCATTGTTTTCTTCAAGCCAACCGAAGAAAGAGACGACAATTAGACCTAGGTCCTACAAATTCGTCCTACTCATCCTGTTTCTATAAACACCAAAATAAGAGGGCATTCATATAACGCATGGCGTCCATTTCTGCACTCTAAAAACACTCCCCGAAAACACTCCTTTTACGAGTCCTTGTTGTGGAAATTACCTGACAATGAATTGTGACGCGTGAAAATCATTAAATGAATCTACGTCCGGAATAATCATGAATGCCGGACGAAGACATGAGAGAATCTAGTCATGAAGTACTTGATTAAATATTTCATTTTGTTTCATTAAAGCAAACGACAAAGGGCCGATCATTCGTTTTTCATTGTGGACTAACAGGAAACATTACCTAAAATATAATTCATTCACGAGTTCTTCCCCTTGGATAGACGGCGCTATTAGTACTTTTGTGACCTCGCCTTTGATTGGACAATCCCACACTCAGGAAAACATTCCTGTCAAGGCAGTAAGTGTGGACGACAAAATATCGCAATTTTCTGTCGATTTTGCGCCTAGCGGTAAGTTTTGAGACACAATATCCATCGTTTTATCCTTCTAAATTCATTTTCGTAACATAATATCGTATATTCATATCAAATCGACCCACATTTATTCTCATTTCGGTTGTTTTCCGACCTTGCTAGTTATAAAATAGGGTCAAGTTAGAATTATTTCTGGCGGGATAAATAACCCGAAATAGATGAACTTTAGACGCCTTTTTTGTGTCCTTTTGACAGTTTTGTCGCTTGACATTGATTACAGTGAACATCTCCTATTCGTTTGTCTCGCTTATAACGTCTACATTTCAATTTGACAGGAACAAAGGGAGAATATTGAACAAACCAATTGACCTTGTCAGAACAAGTTGTTGATTCTCCAGGACTTGTTTACAAACAACAAGGCAAGACACAGGGAATTGGTGTGTCTTGTTTTTTTCCTGAAAGTGCATTTGCCTGTCTGCATGTCTGATTCAGAGAACGCAGACAATTACAAACTGAACAATGAGAGAAGAAATAGCTGCTGCAGTAGTCTTTCTTAAAAGACTGATGCAAAAATGTGATGTGATGCCATCAGCCAAGTTAGAGGAGTTTTCAGTTTGCCTCAGCACCGTTCTTGAAGATAGGTTCCAGAATCACTGGTACAAGGAGAAACCGGATCGCGGACAGGGATACAGATGTATCACATTCAGTCCTGTGGAACCAATTGACCCAATTCTTGAAAGAGCAGCTTCAAAAACTGGGATAAGTCTTCAAGAGCCGTTATTACCAATCGAGATGACACTTTGGGTTGATCCAAATGAAGTGTGTTGCAGGTAACCAAATCATATGTTATGATATTACTAGTCATACAGAGAGGATTATGGTTTAGATATGACTTGTCACTTATTTTACGAACTTTTTTGTTCAGACTTTTCTGCATGATATCTGGTACTTCTTAGATCCCTACACCGCTTTGATTGAAAGAATTCAAGCATATCATTCTTTCTTGTAACTTTTACAGGTTAGGGTTAATATTATGAGTATTACTATGGTAATATGGCCCGTTTTCAAAGATTGATAATCTTTGTTTTAAATGCACCATAATCAACAAACTTGCGGTGCATATATATATGTGAGCTCTATTCTTTATTATTCAATTAAAACACGCAAAGTGTAAAGCTCAGGATAAGTAATATGATTCCTAGTAAATATAGGAAATATGCGCAATATAACTGGTTTATCGGTATTTCCCGGTAATAAATAGAAATCGATACGTAGTGCAATACAGTCATCAAAACCGATATCCGGTTTTTATTTTTGCATTCGGAAAACATTGTGCGGGTTCGTAAAACTTTGGATTTTTTCCTGTTTTTAACAATGGAAGTGAGTCGTTTGTAAAATGGCGAATGCAGACGATGGGAATTTCATTATAATAGCAAACAGAATGGATTTTGAAAGTTTATATTTCAATTTATATAGATTACTAAAATCTAATAGACATTAAGACAAGTCTAATATGTTTAAATTAACCCAATCAGGGAATTCTTTATTGAGAAAAACATTCAGCAATATATTGCAATACGCATCGCAATACAACTGTTCATATTGCAATATATTGCAATACAGAAAATCTCTGCAATACCCACCCCTATTTAGAATGCTTCACCTTGCACCTTGGTGGACATTTTTGTTAGGTTATGTCTATCCAAAAAATAGATCTATAATTTGCTTCTCGATCCTTATTGTGGTTTTATTACTTGGTTATTAATGATTCAAATGATGCAAGTTTATTTTGAGTACAAATCAGAGTACATAATCTGTGATTTTTCAGTTTGTCAAATGAAGTGGTTTTGAGTTGAAAAAATTCAAGTTTCTTATAGATATACGGGTGACAAAGCTTTCAAATTGAAAAAGGAAGTCTTATCAATTACATACCCTGAGGCAAATATTTTATTGCAATTTGTGGTCAAGAAGGTTTTTACTTCCATCGTTAATTGCAAAATGTCAATGTGAAATTATTGGGTTTTTTCCTGCTGCCGGATTGATATGTCAAATCAGCAAAGACATGGCATGAATAGAATTATTGGTGATTTTTAGGTTTAAATGTTTGTTTCCTGAGTAAATTAAAAGTTTCAGGTCATCTGGAGTTGTGTATTTTCTTGGAAGGTGAGAGTGATGTTGAGAGTTATTAATGCTTTTTATTTCCTATGAGGGAAATCATACGGTGGTTCATATTTCTTGTATGATGCCCTAGGGAAAAATATCACTTTTTCATTGTGACGTCACTTTATAAACAATGTTTTGACATCACAGTTCGCCTATGATGTTGCATTGCAAATGCCTGGATTTAGGGTAATCTGCCTAGGCTGGATGTTGATTTTGATTATTTTCTTTGATTTTGTGACTTCGTTAATAAACGGAATATCATATTCGTGTCCATGACATACTATGTTTACGACACTCATGCCTAAATATCTGAATTTCCCGAGCAATACTTTATTGGTTATTGATACTTTGCCTATTTCAGGTCTTATTCTTGCACTATTTATGCCACTTTCCTCTGACGAACCAAATGGCAAATGCTAATATCCTTTACTGAAATATCTCAACCAGCAGATATTTATTGCTTGTCATCCACATATACAATATGATATGTAAAATTTCAACTTTAGATGGTGCATCAAACAAATCCTGAGGAAGCTCAAAATCCAGTGGCTCTATTTTATCAGAAATGAAACGTCTTGATTCTAGATAAAATTATGCCAAAGTATGAAGTAAAGTTACCACTGCACTGCAACAGAAAATTATCATGCTGAATTTAATGTAGTCATTTTACCATGAACATCAACATTTTATATTACAAGGATGAAATATTGTGGTTGAAACAAAATGTAAGAGGCTATTACAATGAAATGATTCACACCTGATTTATATTGGACATTTTCCAAAATTGTTTTGTATCAGTACTTATTAAGATCGAAAAGTTTCATCGAAAAATAGTTTACATAAGTTAACGAGGCTTCAGTTTAGTTGGAGCTCTTTAATCAAGGTTGAACAGCATTCATTCATGTACAATATTGTTTAAATTTTTTATTTTATATTTTGAATATTTTATTCTGTTACATTATATATTTCTAAAGTTATATCTCATATTTTAGAGTTGGGGAACTTAGAGCTGACTACTGTATGGTTGCGACTATGAAGGATGGTTCCCTTGACAACCGAGCCAACACCCTTGACATTGTCGACTTCATCCAATCGGCGAAGGAAACATATAACAAGCAGCTGAACATCACCACAACACGCGTCAACTCCAACAACCGGAATAAAACCCAGGAACCCCGACCGTGGACACCCAACCTTTTCAACCAAACCATCTTCTATGATAATCATAACCACGACATCAATAGGGACACTGCTAACAATAACAACAACAACAAAAAGTTTGCAAACCAGAACAATCATCGTCAGTTCAACAATTTCAACAACCGACCTTACCCAACACTTGACAATGGACGCCCGTTCATCCCCCCAGATTTTAGCATCCCCCCTCCTCCTCCCCCCATGGGTTTCAAGCCGTGGCAGCCCCCTGGAGCATATTCACCCCCAGCAAAGAATAAGAATGCCAACAATATGTTCAGGAACAAAGGTTTTAACAGCTTTAAGAATGGGCCACCGCCCACCCACCTCCCAAATGGTGATCGCTTTCACTGGCAAAAAGACACGCAAAAGGTTGGAAGTTAAAGTGGTTTGAGAGATGTGTATCATTTGGCAATGGAATGAATTCTTGATCATCAGTAATGAGTCTTAACGGTAAACATTTTGTTCTTCATATGTCACATATAAAGTGTCAAGAATGTACAAGTTGTAAAATCAAAGCATCTTATTTACATGGATTTGAAGATATTGGTAAAATCATCATGTTATTGTGAACCATAATTTCTTTGAAACTGTTAAAAGATAATGCTGAATGAATTGAAGTATTAAATCAAAATGGTTGAATATATTTTGTCTCAAAGGTATGAATTACTAGATTGGATTTGTGAAAATCTTTAGCATGAAAGGCGACATCCTATTAAATTTTTCCTTAACAAAAGAGAAATGTGTGAAAGGTCTATCATAAAATTATCAGCATTTTCAAGCATATCACAAACATTTCCATCCAACAACAGATTTTCCGCGGCGTATAAATGCGCATTAGAAACCTAGATTGTGGCTCATTTAGTAAAATGTAGAAGCCAAATTGTTTATTTTAGCACAGTTTTGCAAGTACTTCCAATGGAAAATATTCCTTCACACCAAGTCGCTAATTGATACAAACTTTGAAACAAAATATGAATTTAGATTTTTAAAAAGTTTTATTCTCAATCACCAACAGTATTGTTGCCGATGTCATTGGCTTGAGCTATAATTTCATTGTGTCTTTGAATTTGTACGGGTAAAACAGTGAAGTACGGAATTCATGATGACTGCAAAGTATTTCATTTTTTTATGAAATGACCGAGCGCAATTCTTTGCCGATGTGTGATACTATTTGAAAAGTGCTTTATTACGGTTTGCTAGAAATTTTGCACAATCCTCTTATCAATTTGAAGACATTAAGATTGCTATATGTTGTATTTGCTTTTTGATTCTTTTCAAATTCATTTAGTTAATTGTTTAATAGATTTAGCATTTTCCCCCATATAAAAATATTTGCTTTCAAGGGAGATAATTCATCCAAGGTAGGCAACTCAGATTAACATTCTTTTAGAATAACAGACTGTTTAGGTTTTGTATCTGCACATTGTTTGTATTTCATTGTTCCTTAAATCAACTGAATATCATTGGAGTGTCGTATTTAACATCTTCACTATGTGAAAATAATTGCAATTCAAAGGTATGTTATGATGTGAAATATTTTTCAAACAAATATATATGTGTGTTGTTTTGATAATGTCATGAGAATAGTGTTGTTACATTATGTGAAGAATTTATTTATTAATTTTATTTGGTGTGTTTTAAAATATGAGAATGTCTTTAATTTTGTGTATAACCATTATTTGTTAACCATTAACTTTAACATCTTGATATTATGTTTTGTTTAAAATTCTTCATTATTGATAATTTATGTTTGGATATACTAAAAGAATTTTGTTGAATCACTTCGTATTTTATTGACACAAACTCTTGGAATTAAATATCACAATTCCAACAGGTCTGTCAATTATGGAAAAGTAAAATCCTAAATTTTGCTGCCTAT
Organism: Phorcus lineatus; assembly: GCA_921293015.1. Taxonomy (NCBI): domain Eukaryota; kingdom Metazoa; phylum Mollusca; class Gastropoda; order Trochida; family Trochidae; genus Phorcus; species Phorcus lineatus. The sequence goes on along the minus strand of OV121098.1, from coordinate 16,650,270 downwards.
CATGAAATTATATTCAATTGATGACTGGAAAAAGAAAACAATTACCATTATTGTGTTTCAATCTAGTCATAGGTACACAGTTTTGATTACTTTTTAGAGATACAAGAAAATGCTTTGGTAATGCAAACATGTTTTTGAGATTTATTGATTATGACATTTAAGTTTAGCATTTGGTGCATTTTATTATTTTTTGGCAGGGTTTACTCATTTCTTCTCAATTATTTGTCACAAAATTTGTTTTCATGATATCAGCAATTTCTCACATGATTTTGGAAGGCAGCAAATGCATATCATGATCAAATTCTTTTTGATAAATCTCATTTCATTTTAGGCTTTGTAATGAAATTCTATAAAAATTATTAATCATTTTCAGAATTGTTTATGGCAGAATTATCACAACAGACTTTCTGTTCATTTAACCCTCATATATTTTTTGCTCACCAATATTTTCTTTTAAATGTTTTATGTAACTTGATCAGAGATAACGGTTTCTTATGCCTTGAAAGAACATAATTTCATCTTTTCATATATTTCTTTTTTTTAATTTGGTACTCGGTCTATAATGTACAATATTAATATTAATTAGCTGAATTTATATTTGCTAAACTTAATTTTGTGCTTCTTATTTGTAACTTGTAAAGCACTCGCAATTTCTTGTTTAGTCGTTCAAGGTATATTTTGGTATTATGAACTTCAGAGTTGCAGAAATTGTTGAATTTTTTGCCTCATAATGTTCCCAGAGGTTTAATTGTTTTACTTGTCGGAAAGTTATTTTAATCAGACATTTGAAAATGGTTTTGCTTCTTTCTTACATTTCTCATAAGTTTGAATTTATCCTGAACCTGTTTTACCTAAATTTTCATCTCTTTTAACCATGTCTTATTTAGTATTAGTTAATTCAGTAAACATTTTTAGACACATATGTAATGCATTGTTATGAAAACTGCATATGTTTTAAGTAGTTGTCGGTATTGAAAATTTGAAATTGTTAAAATCTCAAAATAGGGAAAATTTATGAAAATGCATGAAATAATTCAAAAGTAATTGTAAAAACTATTAAAATTACAAAATAGTGTTGAAGCGATACAGGTTTTCAGTGCTAAGCTGATAAAAATAAGTGATAAAATAATAAACCTTTGCACGATTGTATTTATGAAGGTCTAACTCTAAACTGTGACATTGTAACACTTACATCAGAGGTATTTGTTGTGGTCATGTAGGCTTATTTCTGTTGAAGATCAGTTATATATTATTGGCTGTAATTTTATTTCACTTGATTATTTACAATGCTACTGGTGAGGTTTAGAAATATTTTTTTTGCATTTATGTTTGTTCTGAACTTATTGTTAACCCAGTTGATAGTTGATATTGGATGTCTCAAACTAATGTTTCTGTATAAGAAGGTCATAGTGTGTCTCATATAATTATGAAGATTGGCATTATTCATTAATTCTGCATCAGTATTTTCTCTGATTCATTTATCCTGTAAGTATACTTTTCTAAGTTTGACCATAGCGTTTGTTGGTATTGTTATTTCATTATCAATGTAAATCATGACATCAAAGTTAATGATTATCAAAAACATTCTTGCTTTATTTTCTGTAAGTATTTCTTCGTTCAAGAGAGTAGTTCTTTACTGCATATATACAAATTTTGAAATTTATTGCAGCTAAATCTTATATAGCCTAAGCTATGTTTTATTCAAGTGTTTTATTTTCTGTGGAATATCAAATTTATTTTTAGCATTGGATATATATTTTGTTATCAGTTTGATGCTGGAATAAAAAATATTCTTGAGGAAAAAGTCACATTTTTTTATTCAGTAATTTAGGTATCATATATCTGTTTAGTTTAAATGTTCCAATTTCATTTAAGTTTCCTTTTTTTCAAATTTATCATTCATCAATACATTTTTCTTATATATCTGTGAGTTAGTTTAAGATTGACAAATTAGTATATATTTTGGTGATTTTGAAATAAACAGTAAATGGTAGGTCACTTGAATATACATATCGCTCATTTGATAACCAAATTATTTGTTTAAATGGATCAATGCTGATGTTTATGATTAAAATGTCCTGAGATTTCAATTGTTTTAACCAGATCACTGTTTGCATTGAGGTTTGATAAATGCATGGATTTCTATTTATTGCATTGAATATGTATGTTATCTTCGTGTGCCATGATTTGATCACTAGATCTGTATGATGTACCTTACCATTGTTGTTGAATTGGGATTTCGTCTTTTATGATACACCAAAAATGTTTTAATTTTAAACTTGAAATTTAATGCCATATTAGCATTAGACAATTTCTTCTATTATAATAAAGCAGAAATGATTCAAAGATCAAAGTAGAAATATGTTTATCTTGTACCATATTGTCATTTGACGATTTCATTATTATCAATACATGGAACTGATTCAAAAGTTGAATTTGAAACATTGGAATGTTTTTCTATTTATAGTTCATCATTATTTTGTTCAGAACTTGTTCAAAGATTGAATTTTATAGATTGGAATGTTATTCCGTCATTCAATGAATTCTTCTTTTGTTCTAACATTGCTTCAGAGGGAGCAGGATGTCCCAGTAGGTATCGCAGCGAAAAGATCCACTGAAGGGTACTGAAGTTGAAAGTAATTATGAAGAGGAGAATGAATACATCATCAACACATAGAGTTTGCCCCCAGTCTGGTTGAGGGGATCTTTAAAATCCTTTATAATGCTGCTACTTTGGTGGCTAACTTCATGTGTTGATGACAGAGTCGTCCCCCTCATTTTTTATTCAAGACTGAAACTTTTCCAACAGTACTTGTATCAGGACATTGTAGTCTATCATGATAGCCTGATATGTGTAAGATATTAACATAATGCTTTCTTTTAAAGACATTGCAATAATAATGTTCTTTTTCAGATATGGATGCTGCTTAGAATGATGAAAATGTTTTGCTGAAATATTTGATATTTAACATTTTCTTGAGTCGTTTGTTATTGGTAACAGTCTGATCGTGTTCTTGATAATTATACTAAATCTTTTAAACCTAACTAATTTTGAAATTTTTTTTATCCATGATGAGGTTTGATGTAATATGAAAATTCTTGTTCAGTATACATTCTTTTACTTAAATTGCCCATCAGAATTCCAGAAAATGTACTTATTTAACTACATCCTTGTACTATGTTTAATCTAAACTAATATCTAAACCATATTTTAGCCTTTTTAAACCTGCCATTCAAACAATCATGTCTATGATTGGAGTCTAATTGCATTTGGAAATTCCCACAGAAAATAGTATCTAAACTTGTTGTCATTGAATATACATTGCTTAACTTGTTTGGATACAAATTTCTTAAAATAGCATCATGAATTTAGTGATACTTTTCTCTATCTGATTTTTAATCCCTTTCAAAATATCACTGAAGTATTCATGATTCTTATTTAAAACCACGTCATATTTCATTTGTCAATACTTGTAATACATTAAAGACCAGAATTCATGATAGATTTCTAACATCAAAATTTCCTTTTAATTCGAATGGCAAAATGGTGCAAATGTTATTCCAATTTATATGCGAGTTTCATCACATTGAAATATGCTAATTCTGTTCACAAACTTGCATTTTTAAGTTGAACTTTTTGACTTGGTGAAAAAGCAATCGAGCAACATCTACATTCATACAAATGTACCAGGGTGCGTCTTAACCTACCAAACACAGAATAAAGAAGTTGTCATCCATTAAACAATTTCCTATTCGATCACTGTTGATCATTTCATACTTGAATAAGTATTTTTAGCTGATAGAATATTATCATTAAGACTGGAGCATGTTTTAGCCTTTTAAAGCAGAACTGTGAATTGGTTTGCATGGTGGACTTCAGATTTGATGTAGAGGAAGTGTTTACAGAAATTCATTACATTAACCCTCATGTGTGTTTACAGTGTAGCTCAGCAACGATCATATGGTGGCCTCTCTTCCTGTGGTAATAATTGCTACCATCATCTTTCGAAAACCTTCTTGAACTTGTTTTTTATACTCCAAATCACCTCACCTATTTTAAGAGTTTGACCATCCATGATTTTTATTCTATCATGATAAGGTATGTTTGAAAAGGTTAAATCCTTCATAAGAGAATGGTCTCGCCTTAGGTTGCCTTTCTGCTGTTATTAGGAGTTAATACGCACCCTGTTTTGATATTTACATCTTCATACAGCATGGTTGACTGCTGTTGAGGCTTCCTCCACTGCTGAGGGTTATTTGAATGTTGGGTTGAGTTTCAACCCGAAATTTTTCTACATTGTTATTGGAATTTCATTTAGGTTTGATTTTCATGGTTCTGTAGTTTCATAGAGTACATTCCACAATCAGACAACGGTTTTAGAATTATGGTATTAAATTCTATCCAATGAAAATTTTGTCTGTGTATTCTTTTGCAAGATGCCAATCATGTCTGAGATGTTGCTAAACAATGACTCACTAAGTTCTTTTACAAGATGCACAAGATGTAACCTTGTTACAGCTTGGTACCTCTACCAGGATTCATTGTGCAACATTAGAGTATTTTATCTGCGTACGTAGCTCCAACAATACCCTGATATCCATTAGGCCAACAGCTTTGTATTGCTAGATATAACCAGCCATGGAATTGACTCACATTCCAGTTACAACAGTACCATCCAAATCACAGCTCATATGAGTGTTACTTTATATTAACAAATGCACCAATTATAGTTCACGGCGAAAATTATGGAAGGCGTACTTACCAAACTTCAGACAAAAGAATCGCCAAATTTACAATTTACATTCCAAAATAGGTCTTAAGGAGATGGCCATGTGACCCTTATTCAGGGCCACATTGTCATCACATTGTAAGGGCCACAGACTCACTAAATCAATTTAGAATTCCCATTCTCTAAATTAGATTTTAATTTTTCTGCCTATTCTTGAGATGATGAAAATATACTAGGTATGAAAAGAAACTCTGCATCTAAAAAAACAAATAGATCTTTAAGGAATATAGCTATGGTTGAATTGATTGTTGATTCTTGCATGACAATTCACTACTACGTGTTCTGCTACAACACACCACTAATACCAGTAAAAGTCAGTGAATGAGGACAGTATGAAACTTTGTTAAGCTTCCCTTTTAAGTTTACATTACCACAAACATATTTCCCTATTTTCTTTGGAATATATAAATGTCTGATAACAATATTGTTTAGTGCGTCGAAGGTCGCTACTCAAATATGTTCAGGTTGGTAATGAAGCTGTTTTTGAATGCCACTTTTGATGAGCCGCTGAGATGTATCTGGCCACAAACCAATGAATGCATGACTGGTCACATGCCCTTTTTGTGACGTCATAAACAGAATCAATGCCTCGTGATCTATACATCTATCGTAACAGTAACACAAAAAAACAATAATTAACAATTTTCAGAAATGTTTTCCATTCAGATAAATCATTTGACAATGTAACACTATTTAGCGTTTGGTGTAACAAGATATCCACATCAACGGTAATTAAACAATTATTTCAGGCGGTATTTCAGTTGAAATAATGATGCGCCACTCTGTAGAGTCTGTTTATTACAAACTGGTTACTGTACAACAAACTGGTTACTGTATTCAACACCTCACTGGTGTTGAATACAGTAACCAGTTTGTTGCCCCTGCCATCCTCCTTAGAATGTTGACCTTCGGCCATGGCCAACGAATTCACCTGATCTTTCTCCCATTGAACACTTGTGGGATGAAATTGAGCGGAGTTTATGGTGACAACAAAACCCTCCAGCCAAGTTGCAAGAGCTAAAAGCAGCTCTCATCAGGATTTAGAATAACATTCCTCAAGTCTTCCTGATACCTCTGGTTGGGACAGTGAGGCGCTGCTATAATGAAAATAAGGGTTGGGAATAATCCTCTCTTAAACTTTGTATGGTAGTTGACCTATTGGAAAGCTGATGTTCATAAGAACGAGCTTCTGACAGAATTGGAGACACATAATGAGTTTTCTCTATCTAAATAGGTGCTTCATTTACTGTAAATCCATTGACAGGCAAACAAACAAAATATAAACTCTTCAAAAAAAGAAAGTTGACATTCATGCGAAATTGATTTTTTCGAAACGGGTAAAAAAAATTCATGATACATACCTGTAATTTAAAGAAAGGCTTGCTCAAAAGTGTAAATTTACCAAAAACAATGGTAATGGTAAAAATGCAATCTCATTGAAATGAAATCTACATGCTCCACTACATTACACCTGTAGATCTCACCAGGCTCTGTTACGTGAGCCGTCAGGTTTGCCTCTGACATAATTCAAATCAGCCAATCAGCGAATTCGCCCCGAAATCTTTGGTGCCGACGAGTTGCATTTCGCTTGTACGCTTTTCAGATCTCGGAAACCACAAATTTCCGAATGTTTTCCGAATGTCAAACTGCCTAAAAAGCTAAATTAATGTATTTTATGTATATTCAATTTACCCTAGCTTGGTTTGTTGGACAAACAAGTCAAATCGAAGCTATGGAGTTATCTTTAGCAAAGCAAAAACTGCATTCCTCAACGTTATCCTTTAGTATACCGTATCAATCCAAATGCTTATTCTGGAAACAGTTACGTTGAATAAACGTTTCGTCTTTTAGTTTGTAATAATCATTGAATAATTGCAAATTTCGTGAAACAAATTAATCATAAACATGCTGAGAAACAAAAACAACCAAAACATGTATATATACCAATACTAAGTTTCTTGATAATTATATATTATCATATGCGACTTTTATATGCTAATGAGATTGACCCTTGTTTTGTCAAAGACTGAAATGTTTATGAAAAGTTTATCTGCTGGGTTAAATGGTATTAATAGACATATGCAAATGACTTCAACTTGTTCTCTGTAAAATCGAAAATTTATAAGAGTTTTAACTTCATCATCAGGTATTAATTGCAATCTCATCGAAGGCCGTGAAGAGACGCGAATTTTGATTGCTTGAAAGTATCTGCGGCAAGCCAATGAGATTTTGAGGTCAAACTGAGGCAAAGGTTAACCTGACGGCTTCAGTAAGGGAGTCTAGTGAGATCTAAAATCTGCGTAACGTAGTGCAGCAATGTTAGATACTATTTTAATGAGATTGGGTAAAAATGGTAAAAAGTTTACGTTGTGTTCAGGGACGAAAACGAGCGATTCATCCAAATGCATTTTCTGCCAAAGCACGTGCAGCATGGGATCATGAAGGTTTACATGCAGACACGTCTGCTTTAGGGGTATAAAAAGCCATATCAGCCGCTGTTCATTCAGACTACACAACATCGGTACAGCGACCTGAAGAATGCCAAGACTGAACAGAGCGCAATGCAACAACACTATTGGCTGACTGCAAGCAGGAGCGATGCAGCGAGATGTTGCAACACACTTTGGCGTGTCCAGATACACCATCTCTTCATTGTGGACCCGTTTCAACACCCGAAACAGCGTTGATGATAGGCCAAGTCAGGCAGACCAAGGGTGACTACTCGGGTCCAAGATCGGTACATCCGACTGCTCCACCTTCGGGAACGCACCAAGACAGCAACGTCAACAACAACGCAGATACCAGGCCTGCGTCGAATTTCCCACCAAACGCTACGCAACAGGCTGAGAGAGGCTGGACTTTTTCCACGCCGACCGGTTCGACGTCCCTTTTTAACGCAACGTCATCTGGCGGAACGTCTCCAGTAGTGTCAACAGAGGATGAGATGGGCACGTGGAGGTGGAGAACCGTTCTCTTCGCTGATGAGTCCCGTTTTCTGCTTCGACGTCATGGAGAATGTTAACCTGCCAACTGTGTTCAGGAGGTTGTCCCATTTGGAGGTGGGAGTGTCATGGCGTGGGCCGTGATTCGTTACAGTGTTAGGACACCCCTTGTGCATGTTGTGGGTAACCTCACAGGAGTACGGTATAGGGACTTGATCCTACAGCCTTACGTTATTCCTCACTTCAACGTCCATGGTGGTCTCTTTCAGCAGGACAATGCTCGACCACATGTTGCACGTGTTTGTCAAGACTTTTTACAGCGTAACAATGTCCAGACATTGCCAAGGCCAGCCAGGTCACCAGATTTGTTACCAATTGACCATCTCTGGGACGAACTGGATCGACGCGTGCGCAGTAGGAATCTACCACCCCAAACACTTCCAGGACTTCTTTCAGCACTTCAGCACGAATGGCAGAACATTCCACAGGCTGTGATTGACAACTTGATTGCATCAAAGGGTCGTCGGTGCCAAGCAATAATCAATGCCAATGGTGGCCATACCCGATACTGACATTTGTGCACCCCTGTGATGTTGAAACACTTGTGCACCTGTGCATTTCAAGATCATGCTTATTCTGAATAAAATTTACTGAACAGAGATCTTCAAACAGCGTTTTAGTTTTCATTTCAATGTTCAACTTGCATCTGTGGTCTTTATATTGAACTTTGAAAGTCAGTGTCAAGTTTCTTTTATTGAAGAGTTTACATCAAAAGAAGGTTATCATGTTTGCATGATTTACACCTTGAGTCTGGTATAATTGTGTGAATGACATTATTGTTTCAGGAAAATAAAGTTGTTCCATTTTGCTGTAGTAGAAACAGCATCAGCAATAGCTGTTCAACTCCACCACAGTATTCACATGGTGCTACTGATGTATTATCCTGGGGCAAGGGCAATGCCTTTACATTTCATTCTCAACTCCCTGGGAAATACACAACCATTTCTGCATAACTCTCCTTCTTTATCCCCAGTAGGACTTACAGACTAAACTTAAACGAACTACCATGGGGTCCAAGACTGTCGCAGATTTCACCAAAGGTTCATTACATATTTTGCCATGATTATACTCAACTGTATTTTTGGAAGCATATTAATATTTTTAAATGATCCCAACCATGAAACTTTAAAGAAAAACATTTTTATGATTTTGATGGTGGTTGTCTTTGAACTTTGATGTTTTCCCTCGAATTTTTTCTGGGGTTGTAGTTGTAATTTAATAATAGTTTTATCAACCAAAAAATCGAGAGGATTTAGAATGATTTTGAAAACAAATACTTAATTTGCTTATCATTTGATAATAGTAATTTTAGTAAAAACTTTTGCTATCTTAATTAAAATAAGCAAAATTTTCAGTCGTTTTTACATTCAACTTATTCAAGATGTGAATCATGTAGATTTATGATGAAAATTGAGGGGTAATATTTACCATTTGTGACCTAAAAAATGCTGGGGTCGAACAGATCCCATATGGTAGGGAAGGGGGAATGTAGGTTTAACGTTACATAATACGGTTATTATGGTTGATTTTACAAGCCTGTTGGCATTTTCATTCAACCAGTATTGAGAAATCGTTCCAAACACCAGTCCCAATGTAGAAGTTGGATAGATTCTGGAAAGTACCTAAATTTTTGTCAACAATATGCATCTAAAATATGAATAAGATAATACAATTCCTAAGAATGACATTATAATCTCTGTTTGCATTGTATAGCGCAATGAAATAAGCATGATATACAGATCTCAATGAAATTGAAAGGATATGCATCTAAGATGTAAAATGAAACCTTTCGCAAAATGATAAAACACTGTTGATGTTTCATTTAGCATTTTTAGGAGGACAAATGTTTGATGTAGTCATATAACTTTGAAAAAAAGCTTCTAATGAGCCCAGTTTCTTGTCAGTGGCACCAGTAATGAATTTGATATTGCTTTGGCAAATATAGTTTATATGTATATTTTCCCTAGTACCCTTCACCTCGTTTAAGTGCCATCACAGTTCAGTTCTACTGAGAGATCACCTACGGGGTTGGTTGTTAGGTTAGAGACATCTGCCATCATAGTTCAGTTCTACTGAGAGATCACCTACGGGGTTGGTTGTTAGGTTAGAGACATCTGCCATCATAGTTCAGTTCTACTGAGAGATCACCTACAGTGGTGGTTGTAAGGTTAGAGACATCTGCCATCACAGTTCAGTTCTACTGAGAGATCACCTACGGGGTTGGTTGTTAGGTTAGAGACATCTGCCATCACAGTTCAGTTCTACTGAGAGATCACCTACAGTGGTGGTTGTAAGGTTAGAGACATCTGCCATCATAGTTCAGTTCTACTGAGAGATCACCTACAGTGGTGGTTGTAAGGTTAGAGACATCTGCCATCATAGTTCAGTTCTACTGAGAGATCACCTACAGTGGTGGTTGTAAGGTTAGAGACATCTGCCATCACAGTTCAGTTCTACTGAGAGATCACCTACAGTGGTGGTTGTAAGGTTAGAGACATCTGCCATCATAGTTCAGTTCTACTGAGAGATCACCTACAGTGGTGGTTGTAAGGTTAAAGACATCTGCCATCATAGTTCAGTTCTACTGAGAGATCACCTACGGGGTTGGTTGTAAGGTTAGAGACATCTGCCATCATAGTTCAGTTCTACTGAGAGATCACCTACAGTGGTGGTTGTAAGGTTAGAGACATCTGCCATCATAGTTCAGTTCTACTGAGAGATCACCTACAGTGGTGGTTGTAAGGTTAGAGACATCTGCCATCATAGTTCAGTTCTACTGAGAGATCACCTACAGTGGTGGTTGTAAGGTTAGAGACATCTGCCATCATAGTTCAGTTCTACTGAGAGATCACCTACGGTGTTGGTTGTTAGGTTAGAGACATCTGCCATCATAGTTCAGTTCTACTGAGAGATCACCTACGGGGTTGGTTGTAAGGTTAGAGACATCTGCCATCATAGTTCAGTTCTACTGAGAGATCACCTACGGAGTTGGTTGTTAGGTTAGAGACATCTGCCATCACAGTTCAGTTCTACTGAGAGATCACCTACGATGTTGGTTGTAAGGTTAGAGACATCTGCCATCATAGTTCAGTTCTACTGAGAGATCATCTACGATGTTGGTTGTTAGGTTAGAGACATCTGCCATCACAGTTCAGTTCTACTGAGAGATCACCTACGGGGTTGGTTGTAAGGTTAGAGACATCTGCCATCATAGTTCAGTTCTACTGAGAGATCATCTACGGTGTTGGTTGTTAGGTTAGAGACATTTGCCATCATAGTTCAGTTCTACTGAGAGATCACCTACGGGGTTGGTTGTAAGGTTAGAGACATCTGCCATCATAGTTCAGTTCTACTGAGAGATCACCTACGGTGTTGGTTGTTAGGTTAGAGACATCTGCCATCATAGTTCAGTTCTACTGAGAGATCACCTACAGTGGTGGTTGTAAGGTTAGAGACATCTGCCATCACAGTTCAGTTCTACTGAGAGATCACCTACAGTGGTGGTTGTAAGGTTAGAGACATCTGCCATCATAGTTCAGTTCTACTGAGAGATCACCTACAGTGGTGGTTGTAAGGTTAGAGACATCTGCCATCATAGTTCAGTTCTACTGAGAGATCACCTACGGGGTTGGTTGTAAGGTTAGAGACATCTGCCATCATAGTTCAGTTCTACTGAGAGATCACCTACAGTGGTGGTTGTAAGGTTAGAGACATCTGCCATCATAGTTCAGTTCTACTGAGAGATCACCTACAGTGGTGGTTGTAAGGTTAGAGACATCTGCCATCATAGTTCAGTTCTACTGAGAGATCACCTACAGTGGTGGTTGTAAGGTTAGAGACATCTGCCATCATAGTTCAGTTCTACTGAGAGATCACCTACGGTGTTGGTTGTTAGGTTAGAGACATCTGCCATCATAGTTCAGTTCTACTGAGAGATCACCTACGGGGTTGGTTGTAAGGTTAGAGACATCTGCCATCATAGTTCAGTTCTACTGAGAGATCACCTACGGAGTTGGTTGTTAGGTTAGAGACATCTGCCATCACAGTTCAGTTCTACTGAGAGATCACCTACGATGTTGGTTGTAAGGTTAGAGACATCTGCCATCATAGTTCAGTTCTACTGAGAGATCATCTACGATGTTGGTTGTTAGGTTAGAGACAACTGCCATCACAGTTCAGTTCTACTGAGAGATCACCTACGGGGTTGGTTGTAAGGTTAGAGACATCTGCCATCATAGTTCAGTTCTACTGAGAGATCACCTACGGTGTTGGTTGTTAGGTTAGAGACATCTGCCATCACAGTTCAGTTCTACTGAGAGATCACCTACGGGGTTGGTTGTAAGGTTAGAGACATCTGCCATCATAGTTCAGTTCTACTGAGAGATCACCTACAGTGGTGGTTGTAAGGTTAGAGACATCTGCCATCATAGTTCAGTTCTACTGAGAGATCATCTACGGTGTTGGTTGTTAGGTTAGAGACATTTGCCATCATAGTTCAGTTCTACTGAGAGATCACCTACGGGGTTGGTTGTAAGGTTAGAGACATCTGCCATCATAGTTCAGTTCTACTGAGAGATCACCTACGGTGTTGGTTGTTAGGTTAGAGACATCTGCCATCATAGTTCAGTTCTACTGAGAGATCACCTACAGTGGTGGTTGTAAGGTTAGAGACATCTGCCATCACAGTTCAGTTCTACTGAGAGATCACCTACAGTGGTGGTTGTAAGGTTAGAGACATCTGCCATCACAGTTCAGTTCTACTGAGAGATCACCTACAGTGGTGGTTGTAAGGTTAGAGACATCTGCCATTATAGTTCAGTTCTACTGAGAGATCACCTACGGGGTTGGTTGTAAGGTTAGAGACATCTGCCATCACAGTTCAGTTCTACTGAGAGATCACCTACGGTGTTGGTTGTAAGGTTAGAGACATCTGCCATCATAGTTCAGTTCTACTGAGAGATCACCTACGATGTTGGTTGTAAGGTTAGAGACATCTGCCATCATAGTTCAGTTCTACTGAGAGATCATCTACGGTGTTGGTTGTTAGGTTAGAGACATCTGCCATCACAGTTCAGTTCTACTGAGAGATCACCTACAGTGGTGGTTGTAAGGTTAGAGACATCTGCCATCATAGTTCAGTTCTACTGAGAGATCATCTACGGTGTTGGTTGTTAGGTTAGAGACATCTGCCATCACAGTTCAGTTCTACTGAGAGATCACCTACGGTGTTGGTTGTAAGGTTAGAGACATCTGCCATCACAGTTCAGTTCTACTGAGAGATCACCTACGGGGTTGGTTGTAAGGTTAGAGACATCTGCCATCATAGTTCAGTTCTACTGAGAGATCACCTACGGGGTTGGTTGTAAGGTTAGAGACATCTGCCATCATAGTTCAGTTCTACTGAGAGATCACCTACAGTGGTGGTTGTAAGGTTAGAGACATCTGCCATCATAGTTCAGTTCTACTGAGAGATCACCTACGGGGTTGGTTGTAAGGTTAGAGACATCTGCCATCATAGTTCAGTTCTACTGAGAGATCACCTACGGGGTTGGTTGTAAGGTTAGAGACATCTGCCATCATAGTTCAGTTCTACTGAGAGATCACCTACGGTGTTGGTTGCAAGGTTAGAGACATCTGCCTGTGTGGAGATCATTATTTACAAATGTTTCCCCAAGTCCATTTTACAGTTTCTTCAAAGATAGGTCAGTCTTTATTGACAAATATTTTCTTTGAAGGTTTATCATTGTATGCATTATTTTGTGTATTCTAGGTTTTTCATGAATATTTTGTGTCTTGAATGGGGCATTTGTTGTGTAGTATTTATGTTGTTTGAAAATTAATATATGTATATTGAGAGTACCACCTTGTGAATGTTTTGAGTGATGATTATATGTTTATTGTAAACATATTGGTCTGGGAATGAATTTGAAGAGACCAATAGCACAATGGAAAGGCAAAATATAACCACTGAAATATGTCTCTTGGCATGTAAGCTACATCTGCCGGTCAATCAGCAGGAAACCCGATACCGATTAATTGATCTCTGTGTCTAGTGGGTGTGTACTGAAGCAAACACCTAATACCTTACAATTTCAGTGGTCAAAATTACAAAGTTACTCCCTAACAGCTGTATTTTGATATGAATCTCTTTTGCCAATTTGTATACGAACACTTGAATTATGTGAGAGAGTAATGAACACTAAACTTCCTTTTTGATAAACTGATGAATGATTTGGTATCAAACCATTTGGGTTGTTTTTATTGAATGAGAAGATGTCCTGGAAGCGGTGGAACAACAATGGTACTGATTAGCATTCCAATAAACCACGGTTCTTCATTATGTTTGGTTGGTCAGGACCTATGAACAAGAATAGAAATTAATGAAAAGTCGTTTAGTCAAGAAATAATGGGGCACACAAAGGTAATTATGTCACCTGCAAGACAGAAAGCAAGCTAAAGATACATTGTTTATTTGTCTTGAACTTGAGTGTGTACAGAACATTGTTGCGTTTCTTTTATAAGGCAGTATACCCTTAGGCTTTTAGAACCCGTGCTTACCACTGGGCTATTCCGCCACCTAGTGTAGTTAAGAAACATTGCCTGCCAGATGAGTGGCCCACTCCATGACTGGATAATCTGAGTCCCAGTTAGATATAATTTTAGAATTGTGGGGTCATCTTGGACAATAAGCTCTAAAATGAGCCTCTGTTGACCCTGCAGTAGAATTTGGAGGTGTTATAATTATGAATATTGATCCTCGTCAACTGGACCAAAAATACTGGACCTATAATACATAAATAGTTATCCGCTTGAACCAGGTTTTGTTAATATACTCAAATCAACCATATTTACACATGAAAAATGTTATCAACTTTATTAATCTGTATTATGTAACGTTAAACCTACATTCCCCCTTCCCTACCATATGGGGTCTGTTCGACCCCAGCATTTTTTAGGTCACAAATGGTAAATATTACCCCTCAATTTTCATCATAAATCTACATGATTCACATCTTGAATAAGTTGAATGTAAAAACGACTGAAAATTTTGCTTATTTTAATTAAGATAGCAAAAGTTTTTACTAAAATTACTATTATCAAATGATAAGCAAATTAAGTATTTGTTTTCAAAATCATTCTAAATCCTCTCGATTTTTTGGTTGATAAAACTATTATTAAATTACAACTACAACCCCAGAAAAAATTCGAGGGAAAACATCAAAGTTCAAAGACAACCACCATCAAAATCATAAAAATGTTTTTCTTTAAAGTTTCATGGTTGGGATCATTTAAAAATATTAATATGCTTCCAAAAATACAGTTGAGTATAATCATGGCAAAATATGTAATGAACCTTTGGTGAAATCTGCGACAGTGTTGGACCCCATGGTAGTTCGTTTAAGTTTAGTCTGTAAGTCCTACTGGGGATAAAGAAGGAGAGTTATGCAGAAATGGTTGTGTATTTCCCAGGGAGTTGAGAATGAAATGTAAAGGCATTGCCCTTGCCCCAGGATAATACATCAGTAGCACCATGTGAATACTGTGGTGGAGTTGAACAGCTATTGCTGATGCTGTTTCTACTATAGCAAAATGGAACAACTATATTTTCCTGAAACAATAATGTCATTCACACAATTATACCAGACTCAAGGTGTAAATCTCCACATAGCATTCTTTGAACTGGTGTTGAGTTTTATCGCAATGAAAACTTTCGTGGCTATATATTATATATTTTGACACCATTTTGAGATGTGTACATATGCAGAGTCGGTTAAACTTCACCGTTGATTCTGCCAGGCAATCTCCTTCAACAAAACCTCTGAATCATTTTTCATCCTTTACATTTTGAGCACATGATGCTGACCTTCTTAAGACAGCCAAAATTAAATTTTTCTCTGCAACAGATTTTGCCATTCAACAAAACCTTGGTAATGGTTTTGAACCTTTGTCTGTAGTACACATAGTGTTCACTTGTTCGCTTTTGAAATTTTTGTTGGTGTTTTGGGAAATTATCTTTGCTTGCCAGTCAAATGAACCTATTCAAAATAACACGGCCTCCTTTCACACTAACATGGAACCACAGTCACTAAGGTGAACTTAGTGTAATGTCAAAGAAAGGAACTTAACTTGAGTGACTCAGGAAGCTCTTTGAAAGAATTTAAAGGACAGTCCTATCGGGGTATTTTTTGTGGAAACGAAATTCAAGGAGATATTATGGTTTATAAAAGTATATTACTACTACAAGATTATAACAATACCCAATTAAAACATGTCACTGAAGGTAACACTGATTTAGATTTTACAACTTGATGAATGAGAGCACACACTGGGTAAAATGAAACGAGAAATGAGAATTGAAGCCATTGGCGCTACGAGTGTGAAAAGGCTTACTACAGTATATCAAGGCATTTTATCATAATCCATGCATAGATGTATCCATACATATAGTTTAAATTTTATAATATTGTAACATTATTAAATTTACAGCGCCTTTTTTCATGTCATTTTACCACCAAACAACATGGCAGACCGTTGCATATATGTCATCTTCTTTAGGCAATAGCATATTTCTGCTAAACTAGTTTTCAAAGCTTCAACAAAATTGCTTCAGTAAAAACAACAAAACCAATATTTGCATAAATTCAATATTTTCTTTCTTTTACTTCAAATCTAGTCACATATAACAGTCAGCAATTAGAACAGGGAAGAAAATGAACCATAACTCAATCAAAGAGGCTGTTGACCAAGTCTTTCCTAGCACGTTGGAGAAATATAGATGTAGAGATGGCAGGGCTTGATTTAGAACTTACTAGCCAAATGCAACATTAACCCAAAATCAAGCTGCATCAACCAAATTCCTAATGCAGTGGTTTATCATGTATTGCCATATATTTTTTAAGTCATTATTTCCCGTTTCTTTGTAGTTTCAGAGAAATGCAATGAAAAGACCATGAGAACTTCATATAATGAAAAAGCAATGATTGTACAAAATTTTTGAATTTACTGGGTGTTCTTTTTGTTGCATATTGGAATTTAAAGTTGTACTGAAAATAATAATGTACTATCTCAAGCCCGATACAGTGAAAGAATCTATTTAGGTGACAGTGTTTCAATTCTGACAGTTGCAAACCTTTAACAACCTAAAATATATTAACAATTTTGGCATATAGTCAAAATTCTATTAGCATTGGAATAGTCATGATCCACTAATCAGAGTGAGAAAAAAGACTTTTGAAAATATGATGCTTTCTTTGTTACATTAAGAGTTCTCCTAAGTTGAGATAATTTGCATCAAGGGTATATTCACAGAACCGAAAAATGAACACAATTATCATCGGTTTACCGTACAAAACATCAATCAATCTCAAGACTCATAGAAAATATGTGGTTACATAAATCTTACAATTATATTAAAATTTATAACATTGTATATTTTTGACATTTGACAATATCATCTTCAAATCTTGATAGAGAACTTTCAAACAATTTTCAAATTTTCAAACATGACCAAAAATCTTACTAAGAAATTCTGAAACCTAGAAAGAATAAAGCAAACCCATTCCATGAAAACTTGTCGTTAATTAACATTTTGTCGTGGACATGACCTGTTTCTACGTTTTTTCTCACAAATATTGCAGTACAGAGATTTTCCTTGTCTATCATAAAAAAGCTATGACATATGCAAGCCCCTTGTCTGACTGCCTATACATTGATGTATGTACACCTTAAATTGGTTACGCACACAAAATAATGAACAATAAATACCTACATACATAGATACAAAATTAACAGATAACTGTACAATATGTATAAAACCACAATGATATTGCTTTTAAGGATGCGTACGTACATACATACGAGGTATATGCCGACAATTTTCCGACTCATTGTTCTTAGTAAGAGAGCTACTATTTGTATATTTAATCTCTTTTTAAGAGAAAAAGAACTGAAAAGAATACATAATAAAGAACTACATTTCTCAATAATTAACATCAACAGATTAAAACCTATAAAAAAGTACAAATGTAAACTTCCATTGGAAAAAGAAAAATTGAAATTGAATAATCCTATTCATTTTAACATTATTAAAGTGAAAAAGCCATTCATTATGCACTTCCTAATGCAAATCAGTTTTGCATGCAAAAGGAAGTTCCAAACGATTCGTTTTCATATTTCGTATTTTTTGTACCCTCCTTTTTGACTGTTATCAGTCTGCATATATAGCATAAATACTGATCTCTTTGAGGACGAATTAACATTATATCCATTCTATAAAGGCATCCTTCTTAAATTCTCAATTTCAGAACGTTAAATTTTCAAAGAGAAGAATATGTCTTACTTTTCAAAAGATATAAATACAAATTTGCTTTAAGAAGACAGGTTGTTTTAAAGAATCAATACTTTTTCCTAAAAGGGTATTTACACAATGGTTGCATAATCTTCTGTTTTTATTCTCTTAATGTATACAAATTTCTCGACTTTTGGGAGAATCTTCAGCAATGAGAAACCCAGCACTTATAAAGGATCCCCTAAATGGAATTTGATAATGCCCTCTCTGGCCAGTTTGTGGGGCAGCAATAATTCAAGGTACCATGTACATACATACACACATGCATTATAAAGGCTAACCGTTTTCTAAGACAGTTAATAAATACTTTCGGGTTGATAGGAGATCACAAAACTTGAGTCTATTATGACTTTTATTAACTCAAACATTTAACTTATGCCATCGTTTCTACATAAATATGCATATTCATATGTACAAGTTTCAATTCAATGGTTGTACGAGGGTGATGTCTCGGATGGTTTTTACAAGCAGTCACTTAAAGGGACGGTTCTATCTGTGTATTTATTGTAGAAACAAAATTTGAGGGGACAAACCTGTTCATACATTTAATATCTATACATTAGTTTTTCCAAATCCAGTCAAAATAAGTATCTGTGGGTAATAATTCTGTTGTTTAAGATTTGAAATTTGACTAAAAATATTGTACATTCATACAAAATGAATTATCATTCAAAGTAAAGCAATTCATTTGTGTAAAAGTATAGAAAGACTGGCAAGCATTTTAGATCAGTTTGATTGATTTTTTTATTAATTATTTGTTAACTTTAACTGATATTTTATCATCTAAAGTAAAGTATAAACAAATTGGTGACCCTCTTGATATTGATAAAACCGCTCCTTTAAAGCAAAGAATGTTTGGTACTAATCAGTCAGCCTGCTCGACATTTACACACATACATACATCAATATTGATCATATGGCAGAAATATACATCAGCTCCACCCCTTCTCACAAACAGATCTAGGGGGGCATTTCAAAATGTTCACCCTTCTAGCGAATATATACTCTCCATTCTTGCAGTGAAGCAAGAGGGTTGGTACTTATTCAGTCCATGTAAAAAAATGAAGGAACTTATGTTTCCAAAAGATATCGTAGTAGTACAATATGGCAAGACGCGACTGTTTATACTCAAATATTGTCAGTAAGCACTCTCTGACTGACTCGTTCCATCTGGGTGTTCTATTTACAAGTACCTCGAAAGATCTCCATGACGAGTCGCAGTAAATGCTTTGAATGGATTTCATAGCACCATATACAGCTAGAGTTCAAGGTCAAGGTCAGGGGTCAAGCACTGAGGGACACAACAGAGAGGGAGGGTCACTGACCTTGACAGACAGATACA
Source organism: Phorcus lineatus (assembly GCA_921293015.1). Lineage (NCBI taxonomy): Eukaryota > Metazoa > Mollusca > Gastropoda > Trochida > Trochidae > Phorcus > Phorcus lineatus. The sequence goes on along the minus strand of OV121098.1, from coordinate 16,630,788 downwards.
AGGTCACATCTAAGCTACCTTATTTAGAAATCTAAGCGCAAGGTCAGTCTAGAAGTTAGTCCTTTCAAGCACTGCAATTGTGGTTTCAACTGCACAGAAGAAGAAAGCACAGACCTTGAATGTTATAAGAGCTGTATACATAGCCAGAACGAGACGTTGATAGAATGGCCATATCTTAGAGTTTTTGTTTGGCCTCCATGACAGTTGCGCACATGACTTTCACAGAAAGCTCAAGCATGTAAATGTCTGTAAGAAATCAATTCACATTGAGTTTCACGCTTCAAAGCATCAGATCACAATTTTCGAAGAGTTTGAAGAAGCCAGACCACGACAATGTCTGCCTGTTGGGAATAAATGTACAAGAATCCTTTGGCACTGGTTCAGACCAGATTATCTGTGCAGTTGACTCAAATTCAATATCATCCATGCTTGGAATTGGTCAACAACAATACAAAACTTCAGAAGTGTCCCTTAGACGAAGTTCAATGTCTCACCACATGTCTGACAATTTGTCCATCTTGTCCATTCATTGCTTGATCCTTGCAAGATAACCTCCCACAAGGAATTGTCATTTAACACTAAGTTTTATCACAAACCTTCAATTTCCACAAGGAATATTCATAAAATGGTCAGGATCCATAGCTTACACACAGTTTCACTTGTATATCCAGTCAGTTTAGTCACAATTATAACCAGTACAGTATTTTTGCTATGTTAAGCAGAACAGTTTGGTGACTATGGCAATCAGACCATTTTATCCACTACAACATCCAGACCAGATTAGTCACAATGCATAGGGACCAGTTTTGTCAATATTGCCAACTCCACTGAATTGGTCACAGTTGGCCTGCCATGAAAAAGTCTCAATTTTGTCACTATGACAACCACCGATTCACTGCATGCAGGTCACTGTGGAAACTTGGTGCTAAAGTACTTGAGTAGGGGTAAATGGTTGGCAACTGTTTCCTGTTACAGCATGTTACTGCAACAGCACCTTTATTCAGAAGTCTTGAACAGGAATCGTCTCCATACTATTGATATGAATATTTCTTGGATTGCCAAGCTGAATTCTGATCAGTTGCCAATTTCCTCATCTTCTATGCAATGGGTATCTAAAATAAACAATAAACAAATATTAATAATAATAATATAAACAATGATACCTACTCATCACTGATGGGAAATATGTGAAGCTAAAACTAACTATTTATCGATTGACCCCATTTATTATTTATTGTTGGGCCTGCAAATTCATACATATACATCAAATTTAAAAAAAATTATGTTTAAGATTTCTAGATTTTGACACACAGTCATGAAGATCAAATATAAATTCAAGCCTAGCTTAATCCATATAGTTAACATTTATATTCTTGTCAATCAAATGGTATAGTGAAAAGATTAAATTAGAAATTATCCTCTCTCCTAAAGTTGGTCATATAGAAAAAGAAAATGATTTAATGGATGATTAACTTCTTTTTCTTCAAGATGGCACAGCATGGATATATAGATCATTATTCTTTTTTTGTTGTTTGCATTAAAAAAGCATGCTTGAAACGGAAAAAGCACATATGTTGATTTATAAGCATAGTAAAAGCAAAGATGTTTATCCCCCATAAACTTTAATCTTTGTCATCTCTTTCTGTAATTATGCAATTTGTTGGCAACTTCCAGTCAAGTTTAAGTGCAACACTACACATGTGAATTGTGTATCGTTTTCAGTGGTATACGTGTATTGAGACAAGCACATGATACATGCCAAGTACACAATGATGTATTGAGCGGATGGTGAAGTGGAATGGGTTGGAGATACAAGCAGAGCAAGACCTATGCAAGCCTTGATCCTGGTGCATGAAGCTTTAACCCCTTACCTGCTGAACTGATTTGTGTCAAACTATTCTGATTTGCCAATTTACCGCAATGACAGTTTGTCATGAGGAGATAATCTAGGAGTTGTCTAATGGTAGAGATAGGCTAATCTTGTATTCTTTCAGCTCTGTTTGGTGAGGTTTATCTCATTGTGTGCAACATCTGAGGATGCATGCACAGTGTTAATTTTACTTAAACTTTAAGGTTTTTTTGTTGAAACGAGCCTAGTTCATAAACTCAAGCTGTGGTATCACAATTCCTATTTTTTTTGGCTTGATTACAGAATTTATGAATTACCTCCCTTTGACTATTGGACTGGACTGCTTTCCTGTTTTGATGGCCAATAAAATGCTTTTAGAAGCAAAAAGGCATTAACTAAGCACACAGCTTCCTGGAATTGCTAAGGCAACCTATAAGTAACGAAAAGCTACAAAAGCTAATATTTGTGCAAGTTGGGGTCAAACCCCCAGACCAACATCCATCTGGATCCATAAATGCGACATCTGAGAATCCCTACTGCTAAGAACAAGGATCAGTGGCATGGTCACTGCCTCATTTGTCAATACGTCTACATTCATCACAATGACCCAATATTCACCAGGGGTCAGTGGCGTTGATACTTACATCATTTCCTGACGAGTAGGAATTATTGTTTGGAGGTTGCATGGGGATCCCATACACGCTTCCATCGTGTGATCCATATGTTGGATCATGATGGACCGGCAATGCGGGGATGGTACAGTATATGTGGCCGTTATTGGCCGGGCTCGTGTACCCAATTTGACTCTTTCCCGACAGCGAGGACCGTGTCGAACCGCAGGGACTTGTGGGAAAGGCAGCGGGCATTGGGAAATTAGGTCGGTAGTACATTGGCAGTTCGGTGACTGAAAGTGGGTCAAAAGCAAAGCATAAGGTGGGCACAAGCTAAGCATGTCATAAGCGTATCATAAGCATATCATAAGCACTTTCGCAGAGGTTTGGGTTGTTTTAGTATTTCAATTTTTAAAAGTAATTTTAAGTAATGAAAAAAGAGCCACATTGAGGCATTTTTCGGTTTTTCGGTTTGATAAAAAAAGTTTGTAACATTCAAATTGTTCCTTGTCAATTAAGTAAATATTTTTTTTAAAGATTTTGTTGCTTCGATGTTTAAACACCCCAAAACTTTGTTACAAGTTAAATTGTAGGCCATTGTACAGCATTTCTGTAGACCGATTATATATATATATATAGGCAGTGCAAAATATACAGCACACATTTGCATTTGCTTCGATCCAAAACAGTTCCAAGGATATGATATATATACACACAATGCTTATTTACAAAACAAACACAATAGCATTAATCCAATAACCTTTTTTGTAAATATCATTTTTTATCAATTGATACTAATTATTCTCATTTGATTCTTCACATATCATTTTGATGAATTCAACAATGAATAGCATTCAATTTAGTTTAAAAGACAACTATTTCTCTACTGAACTAAATTAATAAAATCATTTGATATCATTAATCTGAACAAAGTTATCATAAATCAATTATTGCTATTATTGATAAAACAAACTAATATTTACAGAACAAGTAATAATTTTAGTTTTAACCAAAAGAATTGAAATGATAAAGTTTAAATGAAAAATTACAAAAAAAGTTTGAAGATTAATAATAGGTGAACAAAAGCATCTATTATCCAGGCAGTATTATTTCAAGTCTTGGCAATACAAATTTCAAACTAATACAAACTAATCCCTCCCCCCCACCTCCCCTTGAAACAAAATCGTAAGCAAAAAAACATATAACATCCGTATTTAAAAGTTAATTCAGATGTGAAAACGGTGAAAACAGCTATAACTACATATTTAAACATATGAAGTTTTAAGTATGTTCCAGCTTGTGGAGGATTGTGTATTAGAAATTATTCAATCATAAATGAAAACTTTTTTTTTTTAAATTACAAATGATTTTAAAACAAATTACAAATGATTTGTAAAAAAAATACAAATGTTTTTTAAAAATTCATAATTTTTATCATTATCATATATTTTATATTATTTTTTTCTTGCCAAGACTGAGGAACACCACGCTTGCACACACATCAACAAACTATTAGTTGCAGATGCATATATCAGTACACTCAATCACACAAAGTGTTAATATAAAGCAGTATTGGTGTATATTTCAGGACAGGTAACTGAGGTACGCACCTCCGTTTTGCATCTCGCAGTGTTGGTACATTGCTGGATCCATCTGATCTGGTCGGCCACGCCCGCCGTACCGCTTTGCTGAGAGAAAAAAAAGATATTGCTTAAAGTTCAGCCTTTTTATAAGATGAGAATGTCATTTTCCCCCAAAAAATGTGATGGATTGGTTATACCAAATGGCTAAAACCAATGCCTGGTGGTGGAGTTGCTGAGATGTTTGTACAGTCGTTGCTGATGGTTGTTGTCAGACTTTGAGGTAGTGCATTAAAATTGAGCATGGTACTTGACCAAAGAAAGGACAAGAATTTGTAATACTGCATACAGGATGCCCATACAGGATGCCCCATACAGGATGCCCATACAGGATGCCCATACAGGATGCCCCTGGTTATAATGCCAAACTGGATATAATGCAATTTTTTTGCCAGAACAGATTTCCTGCACTTATATTTCACTTGTTATAATGCCAAACTGGATTTAGTGCCATTTGGCAACTCTTTATGGAACAAAAGTCTGTTTTCCCTGACTATAATGCCAATGAAACCCCACTACTTAAGATATTGTTTATTGGCAAGTAATTCACATTGAGTGTATGTTCTAGACGTACATTAATTGGTGGTTGATAGTCTTCTTGCCTCAAATTAATTAACAATACTCATCACTTCTAGTAGTGGCTTGTACACCAGTTCATCAGAATCATGGCAATAATGACATTATCTTTGTATCCAACATGTTTTTAAGTGCCTTACCTGGGTGTAATGCCAACCTGGATATAGTGCCATATTTTCTCTCGGAGAAATGATGGCATTATAACCAGGGTTTACTGTATGTCTCATAAATTACCTTGATCAACAAGTTGTTTCTTTCGTTGTGACCTCGGGTAAGGTTTATGTACGACTGCGCTGTAATTGCTGTCTGTACTGTAGGGACTCGTTGGTCGTTGGGGGCGATGATGTTTCCTATATTTCTTACCTGCAAACAGGTGAGAATTTTTCAAGACTTGTTGATTTTGAATATATGACTTAGTGTATGAAATAAGGCTTTCGGAGGCTTGAGTTATATTCAATTTGAATGCATCAATGTTTCAATGACTATGAGCTTGAAACCTTTTTATCAGAAAACTTTTACCATTCTACATATTGATCTTACCAAGACCTTAGTCTTAGACAGCGCCTTAAGTGGAATGGCATCCAGAGGAAAGCTTCTGGTTTTGTTTATAAATCATAAAGATGCCACTTGAAAGAACTTGCCACTTTCAACCTCATTTCACACACTGTGTATACATGACTTTGACAAATATGACAATAGGAAAAGCAATTGTTTGAAATATGAAAATAGAATATGCAGAAATGAGATATGATTTGTTCTAAAGGGTACGACAAAGAGAAAATAACGAACTGACAAACAAAATGCAAAACATGATAGCCGAAAATAAATTCTAAGGTAAAAAAAAATAATCTAGTTTAAACTTTGCTGTAATGATACCATTCCTATGTCAACATCTAGGGAATTGTAGTTGCTCTTCTGAAGACTTTCCACAACTGGCGACATTACTCCATTCAATCCCAAAGACCAAATGATACATTCATTTACTCTCTCTCTCTGGATGATAGTATCCCTAGATTGAAGTTTGACAGGAGGTAACATAACAGCAATTTTTATCTAGATTGAAGTAAAGAAGCCGCAGGATCTTAAAAGATAAATGTAAAAATTCCTCAGTAGTCTCAGTACTTATTATCCATCTTCTTACCAGTTTTTGGGTCAGTCACGGTCGTCCCTACTACAGTCATCCCTGATAGTTCTGCCGCACGGGCGACTGCCGTGGCAAAATCAGTTTCTGCAGCGAGAAATGAGCCTTCACTTGAACTGGCTCCACTAGATCTGAGGCTACTACAACTTGTATTGCTTTGGTCTGTTACACTCGCCCATGACGCTAGAACGGAGCCTGAAGGGAATAACAGCAAGCTGCTCAGAAAACAGTAAGTCAACTGGGCGGAGCATGCAACCCTGTGTGACACCTATGTGACGTGTAGCCGGGCTTCATTCGCAAACATGGATGATGAGGATGATGATGATGATTGTGCTGGGAAAACATTTATTGTCTAGATAACTATATGCAGTTTTGGATCCATGAATTTCCAAAAACTGTTAGGTGGGTGGGGGAGGTCACTTTTCTTAAAGAAAGGATTCGCCCTATTTATTTACAATTTATGTATAGAATCTTTCTTTCAACTGAGGGAGGGAGACCGCTGAACACCGCCATTGGTTAGATGGAGAGAGCAGGAGCAGCACAATGCTGTGGAAAGAGGAACTCAGTGTTTGATGGTTTACCATCTGGGGGCCATACACTTTTTTGTTAGCGAAAAGTTTTACCCTAAAAAAGGGCAAGGATGTATAAGGATGGGAGAGTGATGAATTGCTCGTGTTAGGTGAGCGCAACCATCGACCTAATAGTGAGTTGTTGAGTCACATGAGGATGATATTTCTTCACAAGCTTTCACTCTCTAAAGCAATCAAGTTTAATCTACAACTGAACATCCTCCTCTTAACTCTGCAAACACTATGGAGGCAAAGAAGTGATTCACCAATTTGTTCCCTTCTTGCTGTTGGAGGTAAAGGGAGGTAATTAAGTTCTAGGAAATCACCCCTTTGCCCCCAGGGTTTTGTGTAGAGTTTTGGTATTGGAGGATTCCAGTTCCAAGGCAGCCAGCTGTTAGTAGCCACACAGTGCAGTTCATTCTAAACAATATGCGAGCAAGCTTAAGTCCATGCAGTATATAATCATGATTTCCTTAAGGAAATTCGCAAACAAAACAAAGCTAAAACCAGCAACATGCACAAAAAACAAAAGTGCTTCCTTTAGAAATTATCAGAGTTCCATCAAAGACAAAACAAAATGACTTTACGAAATACGATTTTTTAAAAATTAGAAATCAAAATGTTAAACATTTTTTGTTTCAAAAGACAAAATTTTCTAAAAGAAGCACAAAATTGGACAGTATTACAAACACCCATGCAGGATGTAGTGAAATGTAATGAGTGAAATGAAAACATTTAGACGAAAAATATTTCACTTAGATTCATCTTGAGAAAAGGTTTCAAAATACTTTTAAACAATTTCAAAATAAATGAAACCAATCTAACCAAAATGTTGGTCTTATGTTTATCAAAACAACACCATCTTGTTTAAAGTGGTTGACAAGCACCTGTTCAACAATGACAGCTTCCTTAGATGGAAAGTCGCTATATATATATCTCAAGTTACATTGTAGTTAGATCGGCACAAAACTGACTTTGATGAGATTTTAATGCGATGTAGGTTATTATTAGTCTAAGCCTCACCAGAAACGCTTCCATCACCCTCTCCGTTCATACTGGAGTCAGGCGTCGGACAGTCCGTGAGACGGTTCCCCTCCATGTCCGACTCTCCAGCATAATCCTGCATGTCTTCTGATGTCGGAGAGTCGGCATTCCTGGAAACATGGACAAGTCAAAGAGTTGAAATACTGTTTGGGAATTAAATGCATTGCTGTAATTACTAGTTGTCATGGTATCTTAGACCTGCCAAATCCAAGGGTGTTTACTCCCTAAGCTCACATATGCTCAAAGTACATAGCCATATTTTTAAATAAGATTTTGAAGTACTGATATATCAAAAAAATTTAAAATCTTACATATACTGAGGTTAAAGGTGGAGTTCATCTGATGAAACAAATAATCTAAAGCAATGTATATAATGGATTGCTCACCTGCCATGACACATTGGGCTGTGCATACATTCACTGGCGAGGCTCGGCAGTGACGACTGACACGCCCTATCCATGAGGGGGTTTCCCTCGGGGGAGCTGAGGGAATGGGGACACATTCTGGAGGGAGGAAGTGGACCCTGCTCCGGGTCACTTAAATGTCTAAGATCATTTTCCATTTGTTTAATTTTATATCCATGTAAAGACGTCGGCCCATACGCAGCCGCTGCGCCTGGCATGTGCGCTCGCTCAGCATCACTATGATACATCCTCTGTGGGTATATGTGACAGTCTGGGTTCCCATGACATGGGTACATGAACCCACGCCCGGGAGACTGACCCCGTCCATCGTGGCTCGGAGATTGAGGCCTGCCTCGACTGTTTAGCTGTGGTTTAGGTGAATATGGCCGACATTCGTGGTGCATTCTGGGTTGAGTTCCAAATTCTGTATCAGAGTACGGTACACAGCGGATATTTGCTGGCATTCTGTCGTGAGGTACAGGGCACGAACAAGCTGATATTTTGGAAACTGGTGACAGAGGACTTCGGTTGTTCATGCTTCGTTGTCTATCCATCCTGTTCAGGGTGTTCATGGGAGATTCTGGCGGAGTTCCGATGTCGCTCGGCGGTGGGTGTTCAGGAGGTGGTGGAAGTAACTCTGCCCAGTTAACCATGGCTTGTTTCCCTTGACAACATGGCTTACCTCCCTTCTTTGTCCTCTTCACAGGCATACCGTATTCATCTGAAGTAGAGGCAAATAATCAATAAATGTGCTACACTAAATTTTGTGAACTCCTGAGGTTGCAAAAGACATCATATTTAGTTACATTAGCATGGCATAGTTAAAGCAAAATTTCTGAAGAATCTAACAAATCAAATAATCATTTCGTTTACAGAGGCTACCACATGTATGAATGCTGCTATTATAAAAAGAAAAGATGAAAAACGCCAATCCTTAGTCTCAAAATATATCTTTATTAATTAGTCAAGATGAGGGTTAAAATATTATTAACTAAAAAATAAAATGTTACACTTTTCAGTTATTTTTTAAAGAAAAAACTCATGGCATATGAAATGAAATAGTTTCATTGCCTGGTCCAGTGTCCAACCTTAAGGCACCAAAACAGTCATTAACATATGAGCGTTGTTCCCTCCAAGGCTTAACCAACTTAACAACTTCAAAGTTTGACCAAGTATTTCAATTTTTGAAAATGATCCCAATTAAAACATATTAAGGCATCAATTTCCAAATGATGAGAATCGTAATAAAGAAGTTTATTATCCCCTCCAGACAAAGCACCCTGATTAGATAGTTAACAGCATGGGGTGGTCTTTAAGTGCTTGTCAATTGGGCTCCTAGAAGTACCCCCGGCTTTAATTCTAACTGCAGATCATTTGATAATGCTGCAAAATCTATTTTGCATTTTGTAACCGTTACCAATGTGTCTGATATGACCCCAAGCAATGACTGTAACATCTTCATGATGTCATTAAGCAAATTGCAAAATCTAATTGGTTAAATATTTCTATTCATTTGCTTTGCCTCAAGGTATTGGCACATTTATTATGGGTGGTGATTGTCTTGATTCATTAAAACTGACGTTGCCAAAAACCACATTTTCCACTTCAAGCAAGAGGAAAATTAGTTTTTCACATCAGAAACAGAGTCATTAAATGAAAAGAAAAAAATAAACCCAAAATATTACCAAAATCTAAAGACTTGGGGTACAGTATAATTATCCAAAAACTTAAAGGGTCGCAGTCAGCTTTACACAAAATGGTGGCCAAGAAGGATCGAGTTTTAAGAACTATTTCCATTCTCGTCTGTAGTCAGACTGTCACTCTTTCTAACGGGACAAGAAATTCTCATCTTGCAAATAGTCTTGTAAATCCCAAAATGAAATTGTTTTTGCAATAAAAAGACTTTAGGCAAACATATTGAACCATTTGTGTCATAATCATCATACCTGTAGTGAGACTGCCGCTATCACTTCCAGGACTAGCAAGACACTGGATTTCGTCATGAGCACAACACCCTGTGTTAGGTCGACTGTTGTCAGTGTTGGAATCACTGGTCCTGAGTTCTGGTTTCTGGCAACTGTCTCCAGAACCACTGGCGCTGCTATGGACGTAGGCGTGGTTGATTGGTCGGAACGCACTTTCCATTCCCTGCAACATGTACTCCTGGAGTAGTTGTAGAAAAAGAGAGTGTTAGTAGATAAATGGAAAAATAATAGAAAGAGGAACTCATGTTAATATGTTAGTGGGCAGTAAATTGAAAGTATCATATTAGTAATTTGATACAGTAAATATGCAAATTAATTCTGTGAGTTCAGTGTACAGAACTACCAGAACTGGTCATGTGTAATCCTTACAGCTGGTGATGAATAACCTTGCCAACATATTCAACTATTCAGAGTAGCTGCATTACAGGAAGTGAACTTAGAGGGATTACATTTGGTATTGGTCAGGAAATGCTCAGAAATGGTTACCAAGATGTTCAAGATATAGAGGCAATTTCTAAGCAAATGGTTTTTAGATCTAATTGTGAATCATATCTTTGCAATCTAATTCAAATATATCTTTCGAATTTAATTCAAATAAAAATAAAATAATAATAAAATAATCCAGGATAGACCACTCTCCCAGATTATTACTGTCAAATATGACATCACACCTCTGACAACTTGCAAGGGGTTTAACTTCACTTAAATCCTAGCAATGACCAAAACTAGGATTGATAAGCAAAATAATAACTTACATTGGTCTGAATGGGTCGGCCTGGTTGTTGGCCAGTGTTGATGAGCGTGGTGGTTGCGTAGGGTGCCACAGAGACCGGTGCGGAGTTTGGTTTCTGGTAGAACGTTTTCATGACTCCGGCAGAGTTATAGATGTTCTGGTCCTTCAGTTCAACCTCCTTGTTCCCGGAGTCCAGGAGCGATGCCAGGTCTGACTGGAGCACTCCATAACCTGGTACATATTAAACATATGAGCAATGGTGCAATTCAGCATTTATGTTAAGATAGACTCTCTCCCAGAAGTTATCAAAATCATTTATTTCAATGTAACCACAGTTTGAGGTGAAATGACTATAGCATTCTCTATAGTTACAGAAGACTTCATTTGGTTTTTATGGTTATGGAAGAGCTCATTGCTCAGATTGAAACTATGTCCTTAAAACAATGTTTGGTTGCAACTACTTTCAATCGTCATACTTGGATATTTTATAAATATACTTTATTGAATGGGTACTCACCAGAGAGGTTGCTATGAATATTGCCATCTTTCTGCGCATAAACCACATCATCTCGAGATAGCACATTACCACCCCTGAAACAAAGATTGGCAAAATAAATTGTAAGATTTCGAACTTCACATCATAAACAAAATAGCTATTTTACTTCAAACCATACTTGTGGTTGGTAAACAAAGGTAAAAGTCTAATATTGACTTTGGATTATGAGAGCTAAAAAAGAATCACGTGGGAACTTACCTTGCATTGTCGTCAGTTTTGTGGACTGGTACGGCTGAAAAAAGAAATGAAAATGTTCAATTCCGATACATTCAAAAACTTCTTTAAAGCTAACTTTATTTTAGAAGATTCATTATCAATATTGGTATTTATCAATTCAAAAGAAGGTTTTCTGATATTTAGAAATAAGATAAGTATAAATTTAACTTAAAGTACCTGTCTAAACTTGTTTCAAAATATTTTTAAAAATTCAAGATGTAAAAATGTAATTTCGCATCAGTTTGTTTTGGCAATAAAACCAGAAGAAAAAAGTTCATATATACATGTATTTATATAGTTTTTTCTATAATAATGACTTTTAAGGTATACAAGCACTCACCACTGTACATTCCATTTTGTGCAAGCTTCTTTCTGTTCTTCCGTTTACGACACAACCACACACTGAAGATACACAGAGCGAGCCAAAGAGTGCCACCTATGGTACTGATTAGCATTCCGATAAACCACGGCTCTTTCATGATGTTAGGTTGTTCAGGACCTATGAACAAGAATAGAAATTAATCAAAAGTTGTTAAGTCAAGAAATAAAGGGGCACACAAAGGTAATTATGTCACCTGCAAGACAGAAAGCAAGCTAAAGATACATTGTGAATTTGTCTTGAACTTGAGTGTGTTTAGAACATTGTTGCGTTTCTTTTATAAGGCAGTATACCCTTCAGCTTTTAAAATCCTATGATATAATATCATTGATCCTTGTTTTACAAAACCAACATATTAGTAAGAGATCTTTACAATTTTATTAAAAAGTTTAATAAATAAGTTTTTTGTCCTTTTAGGAGGATAATCAAATTTAGATGTTTCTTTGAAATAAAGCTCTGCAAAATGTTTTGCGATTGCGATGTGAAATTGAATGAATTTTTGATGAATATTCATTTTAATTTCCAAAGAATTCATCAATCTTAGGATGTTTTGCATGAATCTGTGATGCCAAACTGGGAAGAATATAATAAAAACATCATATTGACAAATGTTTTTGCCCTTGTGGGCAATGTCCATAGACTGTGTATTAATTCATGAGTAAACAGGGAGCAAATCTGTTGTACAAATCCAGACCCTTAACGAGAAATTTACGTCTTAATCTGAAAAAAAGGCCACCTTATTTCAAAAACTGTAATTAAACTATCTGACCAGAACTAATTAAGATGGAGAAAGCTCATCTTAACGAAGCTAGTTCATTTCCATCCTTAATAGGAATTTACTAAAAGGATTACATTCAAGGCTAAATGGATTAGAAAAAAATTTGATGTGATTAAAGGGATAGAATTTGTTTCGAGTGCGGGCTTGAGTTCTAACAAAGTCACAAGTCAACGCATAACTCTTCTGAAAAGAAAATGAAAAAAAGCTAATGGTAGGAATTAGAAGACATCGCCGAACAGGTTCGTTACTCGCACGAGTGAGCGTCCCTTTATTGGTTATTATGAAATTAAGAATGGCGTTAAGAAAACCGAACAATTATTGTCAGTCAAATTGTATCATTACGCCTGGCGAAATAAACACAAAGATCGGACATGTGACGACTGACACACTCTCTCTGGGACCTCAATTAATTATCACGCCTGCTTCAACTTCTTAAAGACATTTCCAAAAGACAACATTGTACTTTTTAACGGATGAGATGGCTTTAGTTAATTAAACCACTTAATGAGTCCGCGTACCCCCATCGATGAAAACAAAGCAGTCAATCTGGGGACAATGAGGCAGGATTCACCCGCTGTGCTATCGTAATCTCAGCTATTGTTGTGCTGTCAACTCCGTGTGAATTATCCTCTTTGTCCCCCTGTGCGATCCCCACGACAGGCTGAGTGTCCTTAGGAAAATGAGCTCTGTGCTGAAAAAACTCTGTCTCATAACAATACTGAGATGACAAACTGTCTTACCTCTTCAGAAGAACAGCAATTTTGGAGAAGTTATACTCTCAAACCAGGGCTTGGTGATGAAATGAGGTTGATACTCAGAAAATCTGACCCATAATAATACCATTGCATTTCAAAGACCCGTCTAACCTTTTCAAAATGGACAGCTCAGCTGGAGATGTAATTTACTCTCAATCCAAAGTGCCCACTCTCAAAACCAGGATTCTGGCCACTTCATATCTTGATGATAACACCTCACTCTTCTGACTCACACACTTTCAATCTGCTTGTATTCTTTTTGAGATTTTTGGGCCTTAACCCTAACCATTCCGAAGTTAACCTCTCTCCCCAATTTCACCTTTACTCCCCGAAAGGGAGACAAATCAGACATGATTGATCGTTTCGACGTTAAGTTTTCTTCTTGGGGAATGAACAAACAAAGACAATTTCTAGAAGAAATGCCAGAAGAACAATTGACAACATGGCCACATGTGGCATTTCGGACAGCGAAATCCAAATTTGATGACATCCTTGTCCAAGCGCGCTAACAATTGTTTGATAAATTATCAGCTGACTGCACGTGAAAGAATTCAATCTTAAACACATTAGTGATGAGAATGCCACACCTCATCTTGATCAGCCCATGACGTCCTTCGACAGCCTACTGCCACACTTGATTATCACAGATTAATTATGTTAATTTGGTCTTTAGTTAAGTCTCTATTCTGATGAGTACTGTGGACGCACTGCATATTTTTAATTGAAGGTCAATTCTTTAAATCTTCTGCTGAATTTTGTTTGATACATCATTGATTGTATTTTTTATTAATGTTTGAATACATGTTGACTTTCTGGCTTTTTGCAACCTGTAAATGAAGCCAGTAATGACATTGAAGTATAAACATACTTAGCTAGAAGATTGATTAGAGGCATCTATTCGGAATCAATATCTCTAAATATCTCACAGTTAGCCGTAGATTTTTTCAAAATATTTCATCTCCAAAAGAACTTTTCTTGAGGACACTGATGAAGGAAATATGAGGCTGGCACTTTTAATGATTAAGATTTTATTGCCCCTGAACCAAAAGAACAAAAAGATGCTGCCCTTCAATATGCAAAGCGAAACAATGACTTTTCAGTGGTATTGTTTTAACATGATCACGTTTTCGCCTTAGAGGCATAAAAAGGTCATATGCATTAACTGCAATGAAAGTTGGATATTTAAACCCCCGTTTAGGGGATGAGAAAAAAGAAAAGGTCCTCTTTTTAACATCAACTTTACATTTCCAATACCATCCCAGTCTAATTTATTGGGCTAAAAGAGTCGAAAATCCCGACGTGGCTCTCTGTCTGAAGCACATGACTCACATTTCAAGAATTTAATTCCATTTTATTTGAAAAGAATCGCTGAGACCTAACCATAAACATTTCTGTTCCATAATCCCTACATGAAAGGGGTGCTTCGGGCCATGCAAGTCTGTTGTAACATCATCGTTAACAAAAGCCATGATACAGGTCCAAAAGGCCAAGTAAAATGTTTTCTTACAAATGCAGATAAGTTTTGTGAAAAATAAAAGAAATAATACAAGAAAGTCATTTATAATTAATAAAAGGAGTTCTAAAATGAACATTCCTAGTTTGGTTAATCTGCTTGAATCCATTTCCTTCATGATTGAAAGGTGTTCCTACTGAAATGGCAACTTGAAGTTTTGGCTTGAACTTGATGCCCTATTCTATGACTACCAAAAACAGTGTTCAGATGGGAATGGGATGTTTTACCTTCTGAAGAAAATATATTTTCATTAACTTATAATTGTTGGAAAAAATTTGAACAAATCAAACAAATGAAATAGTTCTAGAATGACATTAAGGGTCACAGATTTAATTCCTTGCCAGATCCTTGATTGTAATCTTTATTTATAAAATGTTTAATCTCAGATCTGCTACCCAAGCTTAAAGAGACAGTCCATTTGGGATCCGCCATTTTGTGATCTTAGTATTACATGGATGAATAGTAATTACCTGGAGTAATATATGATAATACAATAAAAATAATACTGCCATCGGTGTCTCAGTTAATCTTTTTATAGGCTGAATCTTTTACACGACATGAATAATAAGAAATTTCTGGGAAAAGATCTATGGAAAGAAATGGAGCCATAACAAAACTGAAATCTTTGAGAATAGGCATTTTTGATCCTAGCCTTAATTTTTCCTGGGAAATGGGACAGGAGGGAAAATTTAGTTTTTTCGTTAAAGATGAATATTCTTGTCTGTGAGTCACATTTGTTACGTATAACTCTTCTCATCAAAACAACACTGCAGACATTGTAAACAAAGCAAATTTTTCAAATGAATTTCTAAAATGAAAGAGTTATAAGTAGACTGAAAAGATGACATTTTTTTATCTAACTAGACTGAATTTTATTCATGCTCCTCAACCTCTTCCTTCCCATACAAACGAACCAACGTCTAGAGAAAACCTTCTTTGAAGAGTCCAAATGGATTGAAAGATGCCATCTTTTTTATTTTATGGAATTCAATTCTGTGCAACCTCCTCGAACTTGTCACTCCTGGTATAAACAAACCTTAGACTTGAGAAAAACCTCTATCAGGGGAAAAAGTACAACTGTCTTGGAAAGACGACTAATTTAGTCAACGACATACTTGGAAAAATCTTCACCTCAACAAAGACTTTAATGAACAACAGACAGAACAATTGACAGACTGAGAATTACGACGACCAATTTTTGATACCCTGGAATTTCATCCTCAAGTGTCAATGACAAGCTTTGAGTCAGATTCCTCCTCTGTGGAAAAATCTGACTGATACAAAGATTTCACAAGATGGCACAAATACCACAGGCTTTTCTTCCTCCAAGACAAAAGAGTGAGTGACAGGAGAAGTTAATTCCGCTTCTTTGCATGACTCATTGCCAATTGTTCCACTTCTCTCATCACTCCATGATTCAAATGAACAGCAATTGTCTAATACGCAATTATGCATCTTGTGACATTCAGGAAATTTGAAAGTCATCATTTGGTTGGTCAGTCATGAAGTGAGAAGGGGAGGATTTCAAGCGATGCGGAGACCAAACTGGACATCAGTCTTGCTCAGCAAACCATGCTGTTCACTGACAGCTCAATGTCATGATGACTAACAAATAGTATGTTCTACATTTTTTTTAAATTTAAACAAAATCACTTGCATATACTTTACAACTTAAGGACAAAATTTGCTTACCTCACAAAAACCTTTTTGCTTGTTACGAAAACAGATTTGCTGAATTCCAAACTTATTAAACTTCTTTTTCAGTTTTATGTAAATACTACATAACTTTGTTGCAAAATGGCTACAAGTTTTCTCAAATATATGATTTAAGAATATAGAGAATTATGATTTAGAAAATGAAATAGACTATTTTACAGTATCCCTAAACTTCTTGCTTACTGCCTCTTGAAGTAATCATATCTTGGAATGTGAAGAAAGTTATTTTATGATACCTGTTTCTGAGCTTGATATTAATCGACTTGCTAATATCAGACCAAATACTGATAAGGAATTTTGCAAATGGACTGGATTTAGACAGAGTATGGTGACTTGTATTCGACAAGGATTAGTGCTTGGAGTGTCTTTCTTCACTGCTGTCACAGATCCCCGCCATGTTATATTCATCACGCGATAAATCATCACAAACGATTTTATAACTTTAATTGCCAGAAATGGATCTGACATGTGCTCTGCCGGTTTGCTTTTGGAACCACATTAGGCCCCTAGGGGAGGGATATCGCAACTAATTAAGATTTCTCAATATTGTGTCTTGGCCTCGGTCAGATTATGGATCACCATTTGAAAGCTTCCTTCATTTGGTAATCACGAATTTCATTAAGATGCTTCGTTTCTGACACTCGGATGAGAGAGTAACGAAAAAGAGGGAACTCACTTCAGTCTTTGTCCATTTGGAGAGATTTTGTTTTGCTGTTTATTTTAGCCTCAGATAGTCTTGGAGCTTACCTAATTCACCGTAAGAGAAATTAGGACTCCTTTTGTTCATTTTATTAGCTGTGTTTTTAAACAATTTGCAGAAGATTGAATGATTGATATGTGGAAAGCAACTGTTGTTCAAACATCTGAATGAGGAAACTAGAAGTTAACTGAGTGATTGGTTAATGTTTTGTACAATTCTAAATACATATAAGCCAAGTTTCTTGGTGATACAACAAATGAAATCAACCATGGGGTGGTTGGAGGGGGTTTCCCATCCCATTTAAATTAATAAACACGTTTTCAAAATAATTGTTAACGCCAACCCTTCCTCTTTTTTTGGAATGGCAACCCCCTAAAAATTCCCTCAATCCTTTGATGTCCTGGACTTGCAATTGATTTAACATATTCATAAGTAATGGAAATTTAATAGTACAAGAGTGAATGATTGCTGATTGTTGTTGAAAAATATTTAAGCTCAACTTTCAATCAGGAAATCTGATTTTTCCAATACACCAGGTACGACTTTTGTGAACTAATACTTGATTGACTCTTTCAGAAATCTTTGCTAATTTTTGTATATCATTTAAGAGAAAGTTGTACTCACCAACTACAAATGTTTTGCTCCAAACACCAAGTCCTTTGCTGGTTTTAGCGGCAAGACGAATTCGGTAAGTCAGCTCAGAATCGATGTTTCTCACAAGAGCACTGTACGTTGTATCATTTGTCGAAAGACTGCAGTTGTGTTTTCTATCATTATCCATACAGTAAATCTATAAGAGAAAATATTTTTTAATCAAGTTTTTTATACAGAAAAAGCCTCAGTCAACTAATCTTTTGAACTTACATGATAAGAATCATTGGAATTAAAAGTTTTTGATAAAAGGAACAATGACGAAAGGCTTTGCCTGGAAACCTGTAGGAAAAGATTTTAACTTAATTTTTATCATGAAACTTCAAGTTTTAACTCACAATGACATTTCACTTCTTAGCAAAACACAATTTCTTTTTACTATTTAACAAAGCTGTCATAAAGTTAGTTCAAACGTTTGTAATTCATAGCAAAAAGGAGACATCATTTTTAAGCAATTCAATGCTGAAGAAATTTTGTCCCGAAGAATAGACTTAATGAAAGACACTTACATCATATCCCTGAATGTCCCCATTTCTTTGGTGGCGTGGGGGAGGAGACCACCGGATGTGGATTATAGTGTCTGTCTCCTTGTGGATGATTATATTCTCCGGAGGCGCCGATGGCACTGAAATATGGTAAAGTAGTGAAGATATAATGTCATTACTTCTTACTCCTGGTTCACTCATTACTAACTCTGATTAGCTCCCACTCAGTTCCAATTTATAAGTTGAATATAAAGAAAAGACACTTTTTTAGATTAACCAACTTCTTTAAACGCAAATTCTTGTATCATATTCAAGCATAAATAAATCAGAAAGAATCTACATCAAAAGAGCAAAAGCTTAGAATATCCTGAACAGAAATCTGATATATTTACAAAATTACCAGAAAAGGTATATTAAGAGATTGTTAAAACCTCGTCTAATTGCCAACATATAAGTTGGCTGTTAAGCCTACAATGTATATCTCAAAAGAATCTCTGTTCACTTACCAGATTCCTTAGTGGGCACTTTGACAGGGCTGCTGCACTGTGATTTGACGTCACCACCGTATGCACGGATGCATATCTCATACCACGCGTAACTGTTGAGGGAATGGAGGGTGTTGGAAGTGCTGTATGGGTCGAGAACTTTCTTTGTTTCAACCGGTCCATAGGTCATTCTCCGGAGATCTGTGATCATCTTGTACTCGATGACAAACCCACCGATTGCCTCCCGCCCTTTCAGAACCTGAAACAGTCAATGAAATTTGTCAAAATAAAAATTGCAAGTCAAGTTGGTGTAAATCTGAAAAAAGGGGATTTATCATCATATATACAAACTACAAGTTGTTGACGTACAAATGCAATGATGAGGATCCAAGATGGCAAACGTATTTGGGACACAACTAAAACATATAGGGTTTGCATACCACTAAAACAATCTATGGCTAAAAAGGCTTCTAACCCAGAGAGAACAAATTTGCCAATTATTACATTTATGTATTATCAATTATAGCACAAAAATTTTGAATAACAACATTAATGATATTCAATACTGACCCTCCATGTGACCTTGATGACTGTAGCGTTGATCGCCTCCCCTTTCATAATCTCCACGACCATCCCATCAAGTTTCTCCTTAATAACTTTGGTGGGAAGGTTAATCTTCTTGTTTGGTTTACGACGTTCTGCAAAATATTGAATGTTTGAAATGAAGTGAGATGATTTTGAGTTGGATGTTGCTTTCAGAGGGAAAGCCTGCAACTATATTGTAACTCATAATTGTAGTGAATCCTGCCAACAAATGTTGATAATCATTCGGCCATGGTTTCAACCCATAGCTTTGAAAATACAATTTGTTCAGAGTTATAATAATGAGTAGCTCTTAAAAGCATGCATTTACAGATGAAGAGTGTAATATATACGTTATATATATATCCACATTATCATAATTATTTGCGGGTGGTCAGTAGTTACCTCTGGTCATCACAGGATCAGAGATCTCACTGGGCAGACTGACTCCATGAGAGTTCTTCGCTCGGACCAGAAACACGTAGTGAGTCTCAGGGTGAAGGTCGTGGATCGTGAAACTCTCGTGGGTGATGGAGTCTGCAGCTACAACCCAGCCCTGAAGCAAGAAAGGGACTTTTGTTTCACAATGTTTGACGTTGTTGGTGGAGGAGTTTATAACCTGTTGGTACAATCAATTCTGATTGTGGCCTTACTCTTAGCATATGGTTCATAAAGTGACTTGGCCCAAAAAAATTAAAGAAGTTTTTATATCGGATTTCCAAATCTAACAAGGTGACATGAACTTTGTATGTCAACATCACATTCATCATCTTGCTCCCAACCAAAGTATTTCACTAGATTCACCCTAGAGAATGCAAATTTAGTTGTGGTATGGGCATAGATTGGTGTCATTATCTATGTATAAGAGAACAGCGCAATATAGTTCATCATAGTTCACTTTTTTGATAACCATGAGCGCTAGTCTATATCTATTCTAAAGCATATCATAGAAAACTGCCTTAACCATTGAAATTCAATTATTTCACATGAAGGGTAATAAAAACATCAACAAACAGATCGAATGAAATACTTATAGAACATACCTCCTGGGTCTCGTGACTGAAGTACTCAACAATAAACGCATAGGTGGGAGAATCTCCTTTCTTCTTGGTGTTCGGTTGCCACGTGAGGTGTACAGAAGTGTCTGTTATATCCGTGGCAACCGGTTTCAAGGGTCGGCCTGGAAACGTCTGAGGTTTCTGCGTCCGTCGATAAGGACCTCGACCTAAAGATATCAATGGATAATTATAAACTTGAAATCATCATAATCAAGTTCATCTGTTTAAAATTGCATACAAGAAGTGACCTTAATTTCTGGAGAGAAATATGTGTTATGTGTCAGCTAAAAAAATCTAAAACCAATTTTGATTATCATAGTTAGAAATCATCATTATAACAAAATTTGTATAATAAAACAAATATATAAAATGTATATAAAATATTGGGATTTGGCTTGATAACCATGACATGATAATTGCACATAGGCATCATATGATAATTATGCAGGACCTCAAGCTTTATGTATACACCTACTTGTTATAGTGAGATAGGCACTGGCTCCCGTTTCTCCAGTTTCACTGACAGCCTTGCAGGTGTAAATATCTGTGTCGCTCGCTCGAACATCTGAAACGTTAGAAATGATATTCCAATAATCCATTTAACAGATTGTGTAGTCACTTACAAATGGGGGGAAATTTTCAATGGGTATGATCATTTCAATAAACAAACTTGCAGCTTTTTTGGGTGCAGCAATGCTGAAGGATATATGGAAAATGAAGAAAGTTTGAGAACAATGACCAGAAGACATTATAATCCAGAGAATTGCCTATGCAGGCCATTAGCCCTTCTAGTCTTATTAGCTATAAATGTAAGGCACATCAGACAAGAACATGACAGAAGCTTAAATCAACATATCGTATATCATATCCATTGTTTATGTCATGTGATTCCATTGGAATAATGGTCAATATACACAGAAATGTACAGTTTGCATAAAATTAGCAATTTCACCTCATAAATATCAATGTCTACCAATGAACAACTTACCAGAAATTTGAAGAGTTCCAGAATCCAGAATAACCAGTCTTGCATTGGTTCCAAGAATTGGTCTCTCGTTCTTATACCAGCGAATAGTTGGTTGCGGGTCGCCAGTCACTTGGCACGGTAACATGGCAACCTCGTCGGGAGGTAACGTCTGGTTCTGTGGGCCGATCTTGATTACAGGCGGAGGTCTCGAATCTTGCTCTGTGATGAAAATTAGAACTTGAAATAAATACAATTGAAAAAGGTTTGTTTGGTCACCAAATTTTAATTGATTTTAAGCCTTGAAATATTTCAAAGCTGTCAGTAGGTAGTATTGAAAAAACTTGAGAATTTCATCTCATATGTTGTGTTGACAGTTTTTACCCAATCTGTTAAACATATTTTTCCTTTTATATCAATCTTTGAAACATGATTAATATAAGAATTAGAACAAAACTACAAAAAAATCATCACTGTGTTGTCTCTTCAAGATTTAAGAGATGTCTGACAGATTGAATATCTGACACTGTGGTTTAGTGTTTGAATTTAGAGCTAAAATCACATAATTTATGTATAAAAACTATGGAATGAAATTCATATAAGAAGAAAAATATATGTTAGCAAATGTTATAATGAACAATGATATTTTCTAATTTTATGTTTATGATTCTAGAATTTGCAAAATGTCAAGATTTCTTTTACAAAAGAGTGCAAACAGTGAACTGATATATATATTTGTGATTGTGGAAAGATAATATCAAAAGAGAAAAATATTAATGACCAACTTGATGACAACAGAACACTTCACACTTATAAATCGACCACATGCACAACAGTATGTCAACTGTGTGACAATGACGAAGAAATGTGAAGATTAAAGAGAAGAAATTTAAAAGAGAAATATAGTTTACTAGGTGTTACGGTAAAATCT
Organism: Phorcus lineatus; assembly: GCA_921293015.1. Taxonomy (NCBI): domain Eukaryota; kingdom Metazoa; phylum Mollusca; class Gastropoda; order Trochida; family Trochidae; genus Phorcus; species Phorcus lineatus. The sequence continues at coordinate 16,608,467 of OV121098.1, read as the reverse complement.
GTATAATGTGCACAATGTGATGTGAGTCACAATTAGAGAAACACTTGCCATTTGGCCTGATTTTTTCTGAAAAACAATAACAGGATCAATCAAATTATCATATTGTATCCTATTTCCCTTTATCCTATTAACCTTCCAACAAAGCTGAATTACTAAATTATTACTTACGTCTAACTTCAATCATGGCGGATGCTTTTGCGCTCCCAATGACATTAAGAGCTTGGCAGACATATTCCCCTTCATCGGTGAATTCCACTCGCTCGATCCTAAATGTCCCGTCCTCGGATACGGACAATCGTCCACTCTTTTGGTTTGGGAACATCAATGGTTGCTCAGTTCCTTTGCTCCAGAAAACTGTAGGCGCTGGGTTGCCTGTGACGACACATTGCAGCGTTATGGTTCGTCCTAGTCCAACCACTTGGTCTCTTGGTTTCATGAGAAACGTGGGATGTGCTGAAAAAATTATTATTATTGTATATTTGATATAATACATATATTTGTATAATTGTAAGTTTGATTAAGATTTAAAAAAATTCAGAAAGCAGTTGATGGTCTTTATTCATTATGTTTTAACAAATTGTTGGTTTTTTTAAAATCTCTTTAAAGTAAAACTTTTCCTCCAATAATTCAGAATTTTTTTATAAAGGCTTGAAAATAATTTTGTTGTTGAAAATAAAAAAATTATTCACTTACTTTGCACTGTAAGTCTTCCTGCGGCTTCGACTGTTCCAGCGAGATTTTCCGCCACACAAATATACTGTCCGTCATCTTCCGCTCGAACTTTCTCAATCCTCAGGGTGCCATCATTCAACTGTCTGGCTCTGGAATGAAGTTTGAGAAACATTTAGATTCCAGTTCTCTTTAAAAGATGAAATCAGTTTTATTATACTGGAAATTCTCAACATTTGGTTGCACTACCCAAAAAAATATAGATAAATATTGGTCATTCGCTTTGGCAATAGGAATCTGTCACATATGAGACAAATTAACATTATCAATATCTTGAAAGATCTTTAGTATATAACATGAATCACACACAATTCAACAATAAATTTTCCTTGAAACAACATACAACAACACTCCTATACAAACTGACACACTGTCATTTCCCCATTCATAAAAAGTCTTTATTAACAACATGATTGATCTATGTTATCATTTTTTTATCAAAAATTCTACAGCAATAAATCACTTACTATGATCATTGAGGCATAGCTTTCACATAATATAATACCAAGGGGATATTAAATAATATATCCTTTTTCACATGGTATAGAAATGATTTTATAGCAGTTTCACTGAATATTTTCATCGGAGTTACCTCCCTTAGATAGGGAAAGCAACAAGTTGACAGGATTTAATACCACACACAAGCTTTCTGCATTAAGCAATCAATATTTTGTTACTACACAGCCAGCTGCCTGTGTCTCAGATAAATGGTAACCAGGCACTATGGCACTGACCTACTTATAGACCTTGTTACGGGAATAGCCACAAATAGACAGAAATTTATTTTCAGAGAGTGGTTTGATGAAAGTATGGAACATCTACTTTTTCAAAGCTGAAAAAACCAGCAAGACTTCAAAACGTGACAATCACTTCTCTGATTCACAAAGCTCAAAGTGCAAGACTTTAAAAGGGAGTAATTCACTTCTCTACAAAGCTCTCCAAGTGCCAAGTAATTTTCACAATTCACTATCATCGATGGTCACTTCATGTATGCCTACATGCTTGCATTGAAAATTCAGTATCTCATATCATGAAAGCACATTATTATTTTCAAAAATATACTATCCATAATTTTTTATTAATACTTTTCAGTAATGTGAATGAAAAGGCTGTACTGATTGATGCAAATATACTAAAGTCAAAGGTACAATAAAATAATGATAAGATTTGTAAGTTGTCGTCTGTCTTTAAGTTTCCCTGTGTGATGTATTTCATACAATGGACACATGTCACATACAATGCTTGATACAAAAAAGGAAATGATGAATACCTTCCATATGGAATCCTCTCTTCCTGTTTCTTCCATGTAACAGTTGGTTCCGGATCTCCAACAGCTTGACATTTAAGTTCCACTGTTTCTCCCTCATTAGCAAGGATGTCATCTGGTAACTCACGGATATTGGGTTTTTCTGGAAAAAACGTATTCGATAATGATCATATTTATACACATATCAAAATATCAAATGACTTTCCAGTTTTCTCTACGCCAAGTTTCTTTTAGTTGAAGCACATGGCTTTTTCTTGTTGAAAAATTGCAGATATGAGGATCCATGTTGTGACATGACGTCATAACATTGGTAATAGCATCACGTCACCATGACAAATTGATTTTTTTTCAAAAACATAATATGAAAAAATGAACCTTGATCTTAATCAACAATGTTATTATCATCATAGTAATAAGATCTGCATCATTAGGTCCAAAACCACATAGCAGTGATAAAAAGTATTTAGAAATAAAGATACTAACCCAAAACAGTAAGTCTCGCTGCAGGGCTTGTTTTCTCTCCACCCTTGTTCAATGCCAGACAAGTATATTCACCGGCATCTGACGCAAGAACATTTTCTATCGTCAGATCACCACCATTGGTCATCTTAAAACGGCCCTCGATGGTCAAAGTCTCCTCGTTCTTCTGCCACAAGACTTTCGGTTCAGGTTCACCTTTTGGAGGTTTGCAGTGGAATGTGGTGGTCTCGCCTGTTGCCACGGTGACCGATGATGGCGTCTCACGGAATTCATCCCGTAAAACTGAAATACATATTTGAAATTTATAGATTGTCTTGATATTTTGATAACCAATTGTAAACTGAAAAAAACCCAATGTCTTGCCACTGGTTATTGCTAAACTGGGACCTGTCTGTAAGCGGTTAAGTTCGTTAGTTATCTACATCAGATCATCAGCAGGTATGAACTCAGGTAAACAAAAACTCATTCTGAAAATCTGCCAGGAAAATTTACTTTAAACCTTCTGGTATCTATAAAGCTAAAATGAAGATATTAATTAACGGCAGCAGTTTTTGATAACCGCCTTATGCAACCCATACCTGGCAGCCATGGAAAGCTAGCAGTTTTAGTAGTTACATCTGTTTAAGTCAAACCCAGGCGTGTTTAAAGGAGTTCTAGCGTGGTTCAACTGAGTGTACATGCTTTACAGCTACAAAATGAGATATTAACTCTCAGCTTCGTTGAATAATAAAACATCCCATAATCTCAAACACATTATACATGGCCAAATATGCCTTGTTTGTTTTTGTGTTGAGACATTTTGCCATATCTGTTATCACAATGTTATGTTTTGATAATCCTAATATGTTGTTTTGTGAAAGATGTTTACAGTATAATTCCACAATGGCATGTTAAAACAAGTAACAAAGGAATTAATTTCTCTTGAGCTCTGTGCACTTATTGGCATGAGAACTTCACTGCATCTCAATTCATGACATAACAACATGACCACTAGCCTCCGAGTAACCAATTTTCCATTATATAACTATTTTGTTTCACATTCGAGAATGTATTTCTTCCAACAGAGCCCACTCATACTTCCCAGTAACCTCTGTTACAAGTAGGCCATTTATCTTGTAATATTTGTAACACTGGAACCATCCTTTACACAATCAAACATCTTCCATCTCTGACACACTGCTCTATTTATCTCTTTTTAAGGATATGCACAATAAAAAAAATATTAACTCCCTTTGATTTTTGTTAATTTTGTCTTAACAACTCCTTTTTCATAACTATTATTTGAAATAAATATGCTAAAAATAACCAGAGCCATTTTTACAATGATAAATGTACAGTTTAGCACAATTCTTTAATGAAAGGAAACAATCATTATCAAACTACTTGTCCAAACAATGGAGGGATATGATCCCATGTCGGAAACACAGAACACACAGTACTGGGCCAAGGGAACAATAGGCTATCAAGTTGCACTTGAAATATGTAGACTTGTATGGAAGAGGAAGAAGCTGGGCAGGTCATGTGTTGATAGCCAAGTGGTAGATCCGAGGACGGAAAGGAATTGGCAGGTTGGACCCCCGACCCCCATTTTTTCAAAATTTCAAGTAATTTGACATTAAAGAGTGACCCCCACCCTCTTCCAAAATAAGAGTATCCTAATAGAGGTGAGTTGCAGCATTGGGTTGTGGTGATCTTAGTGTAAGGTTGTTTTGTAAAAGTTGACACTCTAGTTAGATATGGAGCTAATGCTATTGTGTAGATCCGAATTGCATGATTTGCAATAAATTTGAGTAATTTTTTTAGTACTTGATGATACTCTGATAAAATACTAGGAGAAAATTACTGACAAATGTCAAAATAGTCAAGTTACAGAACCCATTGCTCGAAAGTTCATGACAGGCCTTTCAGCGGCACCAAGCATCTGGTGCTCATTAAGGGGAGACAATTCTGTAAGTGTAACATTTACAAACACTGACCTTGTTCCTCAGCAAGTCTTACACAACATTATCTAGTTTATTTTTCCCAGTTGCAAATCATTATTCACTCAGAGAATGCCATTTTGCCATTTCTATTCAGCAGACGCTTGAGGTGAAAATGTTCATCGTGTCTCCCCAGACATGACAAAATGGATTTTGAGAAGCTGGTTTAGCTTCCTGGTGATTGGTAGAAAGTGGCTACACGTGGATCGTATACACATTATTGCAACTTTCGCTTGGTACGGGGTATCAAATATGCATTACTGCAACAACGACTTGTACCAACAACATAATGTGTTGTGAGTTAGAGACCACAGGCTTGTTTGCCTTAAAGCTTTCCAGCCTGGGTAGGTGGGGTTAGGGAAAACAAATGCATTAATCTACATTGTCCTCTGCTGATTCAGGAATGTACGCACAAAGCTAACTTAGCTTTAAACTTCCCCATGTGGTCTTTTTAAAACTGCACTAAGCTTTATTCTATTACACTTTTTGATTAATATAAATTTACTTGAAGTCCATTTTTTGGGCTTGCAATTTCTAATAACTAGAGATACTTAATGATGCCCAGCTGTAAAAGGTGTGAGAGTTTCAAAAACTCTCTGTAGACAATATAGAAAGTTTGCTGCCTTCCAAAAAGGATTGCTGAATGTTTCCATCCCAATAAAACATTTGTTTTACATCAGGACAGTTAACCGTAGGCTGGTGAGGAACTCGATTCAAAGGAAATGACAAACAGTCAAGTTTACGATAAATTAGCTTTGAAGAGAACCTGGAAAATGCAGACAGCTTGTTTCCACATGCATGATCAACAGCCTCGTTGGTTTTGCAATGTCTGCAAAGATATGCACTTGCAGCCACGCAGAATAACCAGGAATTTAGCTCTCTTGTAAGCTTTAAAATGTAGCACTGCAAATCTTTACCTCACTATTAGATTAATTTTAGTTTTTTTTAAACCAAATCTGCCCCAAAATTATTCAGATTATCTTTTTAAACTTGATTTTTAAAATTGTGGGAATGTACAAAGTTCAGACGGCCATTGAATAACTGTGGCATAAAAATTATCGTGTTATCATCCTACATATTGCACTATGACATCATACGATAAGCATGTTAGGAAATATGTCCTTATTCATTGAATGAATGAAATGACATCAATTTGAGAAAATGGAATAAATTTGAAATATTCCAACCTGCTATTTCCAAGGTTGCATTCTTGCTAATTGCACTTCCATGGATGTTGGTAGCGTTGCAGTAGTATACTCCGACGTCGGGCTTGTAGTTCTTATTATGAATCACACGCAAAAAGAACAAGTGGCCATTATTCAGGAGCATTCGGTGAGAACTCGGATTTTCAGGGGAGGTAACCACCCGGCGGCCATTGCGGTACCACGTTATCTTTGGGGGAGGGTCACCCTCGGCCTTGCAGTTCAAGGTCGCTGGCTCATTCTTTGCCACATAATCGTCTTCAGGGTGTTCAACTATCCGTGGGTTGTTTGGGTCACCTGCAAACATAAGATTTAAGCAATAAGTACTTTTAAAGCTCTGCAAAAATAGTTTTTTTAAAAGCATTTTTAAAAATACTATTGTTGTCAGCTGAGAAAAAAAGAAAAACTTCTAGTGGAAATCAACTCAGTTGAATACTTCCCACGGAGTTGAGATTCATCAAGTCATCAAGAATACATGCAAGTATATAATGTTGAACGTATTTATCTATGTACATATATATCGGACGAAAATGTATCTATGCATTTCTGTATTTATCTACACTTGTATGTGTGCATTAGGGGCTTCCTACTTTTCAGCTACCTTTGAAAGTAAGCATTGACAAAGCAGTTTAAACATTACAGAGCAATATCAGAAGCAATCAAGCATAATGATAGAATTTGTTTTCTTCACATGTTTTGGAAAACATCACACTTGCAAAACAACTCTACCATTATGCGACATTGTTTGTTTAGTATGTCCTCTTACTATTCATTTCTGGCACTTTTGTACAACCCATTGTTTGGAAAACAGTTTGTAAGGTATCTCCTCATATTTGTACAACCCATTGTTTATTTCTGCCGCATCCAGTCAACATTTGTTAATTCATTTGGGACTCACGCCGGCTCTGATTCGATTAATGACATCACTTGATGAATGGCTTAATTTGCACTGAAGCAACCAATGTCTCACAGCGCTAGAGGAGTTGACTCTCATTTTCTCTGTGCTGCCATTGTGAGTGCAGTGTGTATTAATCACTGTCATCAAGTCACGCTGTCAAGGGCAGATAACTCAACAGTACAGTATTTAGCGCCCCAATCTGTGCAGTCATTAGCTGGTCCAATGACAGATAGCTGTCCTGCAGTAACTAGATTGATATTTTCACACTCGAAGACAAGATTTGTAATCTGAGCAAGATGTAACCGATTTGGTAAAAAGTTGGAATCATGATAAACAAAGCCTGTTCACTGGATAGTTAAACTCAAAGAAAAAGACTTCAAATAATATTTTTGAATAACTTTGGAGTTAAATAAATGAGTTTTGGTTAAAAAAAACTTTTAGAAAAATGCAGCCCTCCCAAAAGGTTTTTCAGTCCAAAATAACAAAAAACCACAAGGCTTGTCAATCTGATGAGAAGTCATGATTAACAATAAAGCCACATTTCTTGGACAATATTTCATATAATATAGATGAAGCAAATAGTTCAAAAATTATTTCACAATATCCTATTGGTTTTTTTATTACTCCAAAGCATATTTGTCTTGTAGAGCAAATTATGCTCTATTCTTGTTCCCAACATTTTTTTGAAATTCTTATTGGTCTTCTAGAGTGAGAATCTTTACAAAAAAGTCAAACCAAGCCCACACAATCATTTATTTTAAGCAAACTACATCAGTCTTGTAGAGCAAGTCCTATGCAAATAGGTATACTTGAACCCTAAATTGTTTATTTTATTACTAAAATTCCATATGCAAAAAGATATACTTGAACCCCAAATTGTTCTTTTTTTACTAAAATACCATATGCAAAAAGGTATACTTGAACCCCAAATTTATTTTCCCCCCAAACCTAGTTGTTTTCTATACAAGATGTCTTGTATATATCTCAAACCATTATTCAAGAGGAAAGCTTTATCGCCCATTGGCTCCAGTGGTCTTTTAGGCAATGGCTTATACATGAATGTTTCCGATAGCTAAACAAGCATCTCTCACTACACTCGTTCTAAGGCCTCTGTTCCTCAGACTGAAAACAATGCAGGCCTCTGTAGTTCTAGTAATGGCAACAGATAGTCGTAGATATTGGGGATACAGTATTATTTTGTCAACAAAGTGGCAAAAAATGTTGGCTAGAAAAAAGTTGATGGCGTTTACAATCAACATTTGATCATGGGAGGTCTTAAACCTAAGGTCTTCATCCTGAAGGCAGATCTATGGGGGCAGTGTTTGTTGATATATATATTTAAGGGAATGTTCCTGTTTTTACAGAAAAATATTTATGATATTCCTCATACATATATGCTATTTATATCATAACATGATCCAATTAAAATATGTAACTGACATGTTTGACAATCTGACAAAAATATCACACACGGATTGGAAAATAATCATTTATTAAAAAACCCTTAAAAGAAGTCCATTTACACAAACATACCCCCAATAGAACCATAGCTTTAAATGTATTACAGTTCCATGCACTTTGTAAACCGTGTGTCATCAAGAACACTTAATCTGTAACCAATCAAAGGTTGACATTGTTGACAGATCACGCCTCGAAGAATTAATTGACTTTTTCTAATCAAATCTAATCCACAACTGCATCCACTTGGACAAAGCTGTGGGAATTCTCATGTAAATTGTTGTTGCAATTCTTCCAGTGTTGCTTCTGTCCCAGAGGCCAATCCTTCCAATATTGTCACTCAATGTCAAATATTGCCGCCTAATTTCAAATATTGTCTCAGTTTATGCACTGAGTGATTAATTTTCTTCTCCATGGGCGCAATGATCACATCAGGAATAGTACAAGCATGAAAATTATCTCAGTGATGATTAAGCTATAGCTACCTATTCTTTGTCATAACTCTAAACATGTATACACATCATGGACAAACAAGGAAGATGCTTCTAGAGGTAGGATGAGTTATATAAGACTGCAAATTGACATCCAGTGGATAAAAGGAAAAAAACCCAACATAACTAGCATGTCAATACACTACCAAATAATTGTATAACTCCAGAGCACAACCATTCTTAGCAGCCAAATTAGAGGAATTGTCACTTACAATAGGTTTGGACTGGGTAATCAGATAATGATAAAAACAATAATGATTATGATAACAATCGTAAATATGATAATTATAATTATGATGATGATGTCATTGATGATGATAATTGTTATGTTGATGTTGATATGATATTTCTATGGTTTGAATGATTTTATTTCATTAGATGATAATGATATGATAATCATATCAAAATGATTCAATATTTTTTTCAATTTTCTCAAAATCTTGACAAGATGTTCAGAATGGAAGCTATTTGTAAAGAGGTTTCTTACATTATATTTATCTTCCCCGATCCCAAGTGGACAGATGTGATGGTTGGGTCATATATTTGGCGGTGGTGGGTGTTTGTGCACGTGTGAAAGCACAACTGGCACCCCACCCTAAAGACATGTGCTCTATAGTCTACCAGCCTTCTGTTTCCCATCAATTCAATATTTCTCTAAACTTTGTTATTTGTCTTCTCATTTTGAATTAAAATGTTACAAACTTTGTCAAAATAACACAGTGACGTCATGTCGAGACACTGTTTGTCATCTGGGCCTTAAAATATGATAAAAGCTTAAACAAGTCTAGAGAACTTCTAAATGAAATAGCAGAGGCCTATTATTTTTATTTCCATTATTTAAATTTTAGATTTTTGACAAAATTTCCATTTCAAAGAATGGTCTTGTTAAGACCATATAGTATACATTTTGTTAACTAAGATGACAGCGGTTTGTAATGTAATGTAAACTGTAGCTACATAATTATGATATACTTTTAAGAAATTTAAATAATTTCAGAATCATAAGATAATTAAGTTTTATTAAACCCGGGCCTATCGTTTTATCTTATTAGACCTTATCTAAGGAAATTAAAATTGCCCCTAAACACTTCTAAAATTCTTTTCATAATGTTAAATGTTCTGATATTAATATGCAAATGATATTAAGCCAATGGTGTGTTAACAGATTTAAATATTCGACAATCATTCAAGGATATAGATCAGGAAAGGGAGATAATTAACCTCCTCAGCATTAACTAGCAATCATTATTGAAAATTCTTTACAAAAATGGCACAGCCCACGTGATTAATCAAACTATTGCACTGACAATGGCAAAAATTGAATAAATGAAACTGATTCGAGTGCAATAATAATTTGGAAGAGAAATATAGCTGATGATTCACTTAATTATTCACATCGAAAAGGTTCATCTGTCTGTTAATAACGTTTCAAGACCATCAAATGATACGCGTATCCATGTTACGTATTACTTGCACCAACATCAAACAAACCTTTAAAAGGGTTTACTTGATTTGAAATAAACTCTCCTTAAGCCGAGGAACTTGAACAAAGAGCAGACGTGACTTTGATGAAAGAATTAATACATAGAAAGCCTTAATGATTGAAGCCCCACAACCAAATTTCAATTAATCTAATCAAGCAGAAGCTTATCCTCTTGGAGCCCTATCCCTGAATACAAAACTTTTCCAAATAAACAAAACAAGAGCTAGAAAGGAATTGTAATACACAGAGCCCAGAGTGAGAATTACCACACAAGTAATCAAGTTGAGATTAAATGTGATATAATATAATGAGATTAGATGTGATGATGAACACGTTCTGTGTATAGTTTTAAAAGCACTATTACACAGCTATGAAAGTGTGCCAGTATGCCTTTAAGATAATCACTGAAGTATTAGACTAGTGACAGTGTTTATCTGGGGTCACATGACCTATCTCATTATCATGTGACAGATCATGTGACCTCTACAATTATTGTATGACAGATCACATGACTTGAACAAATTTCTCATTTCAGCAGATTATTTTGTGATGATTTTTATAAGTTTACAGTCATGACAGCTTCCATCTGCATATTTTTGTGGAAAGTTATAACATACACCATTTAAAAAAAGTTCATATTGTGGAATCAAAAAGTATCAGAAATGAATTTCAAATTCTGGAATCAGACTGTGTAAGATATACATCACCACTCTTTCTTGAACACTTTGGGAAAAAATATAAAATTAAATGTTCTTCAACATTTAAAAGGTATTGTATATAAGTTCTTGAATCAGATTGTATAAGATGTACATCAACACTATTCCTTCAACACATTTGGAAAAAATATCAGATTAAATGCTGTTCAACATTTGATAGTTTTTGTTTATATCATCATGATCAGCTGTTGAAAGACATGGACCAGTTGCCATGGCGTCAAGGGTCGGAACAACTGCAGATGTGTGTTTGACACTCAAGACATCATCAAGACCTCCGTGGACCGACTGGAGACCTCTACAGACCCAACATGAGACCATGTCAATGGCATTCCCACTCTATGGCTTGTAACCAATTCGTTTTGGCAAATCACACCTGTTTGTGGAACTACATATGGTATAAAAAAGCCCACCCACAAAGATTTGAATGGTGTCCCGCTTTTAACATTGAGAAATATATTTTTGACAATTTCCTTTTGTGGAATTTATAGTACTGAATATGAAAATTGCAGTGATTACATATTTATACTTCGGCAAAAATTAAAAAGCTGTTTTACAAATGTTGTGTTTTTAAAGAGATTGTATAATTGTTGATAAGAATAAAAAAAAACCAAGAATTATTTTCTGACAATCGTTTTTAAGTTAAATAAGCATGCAAGAAGAGAATGAATTTTTGTATAATAATGATCCCTGGTATGATTGTTACTAAACATCAAGATATTTTTCTTCATTTTGATGTTTAGTTTTTATGTATAAATACAGGAAGCAAAGATTGAAACATCCATGTCAATCACACTAATTCAATCATTCAAACCTTAATGATCCCTGATTCAAATATATCAAGAATTCACAATGTTGGATTTTGACAAACATGCATGTTTTTGTGCAGTGCTTGGGAGGCCTAGAGAATGTTTGTGTAATGTAAAACACGAGAGAATAAGTAGCCGAGGGTCCCATTTTTTGTTATCTATCCACTCCTGATCGACCCTGCATCTGTCTTTACACTCAGGAGAAGAATTGGTCATAGTAGGAAGCTCACAGGGACAGTTAAAATCCAAAGATGGCTTCGGATTAAGCTTAAAATCAACCCAAAATGTGAATTTTTATTGAAAAAAATCAAATAAGAACTGCCCGAGTAAATACAAGGAGAAAATGTGCGTAAAATTTCTTAAATTCATTTTGTTAGGTTATGTCAAAATGAAAATAAAGTGTAAGCAGCTTAGTCATCCCTAACCGCCATATTCAGCATTCTTGTCAACATTAGATAGACATTCATTGAGATCTGAAGTCAACCAAATAGTGTGACTTTTGCAATGTAAGGAAGAAGATTAGAATAAGGAATTAAACATAATTGCATATTCAGAACAAAGCTAGGTTACCAGGATGACAAGTTTGTTTTATCATTGAAATTAAATTTTTGTAACCAAATGCCAAATGGAAAATAAAATAGGTCATGTCATTTCTTCATATTCAGCATTCTATACTTTCTAACATAGGAGCATTTTGCTCAATGGCATGTTTGTGATTGTATGATCACATTTAAACCAAGGACCTAAACTAACACTTAATTGCTATGGCTGGTCGAGTTTTAATTATGATTGATGATTGTTAGATTTGTATTTCATATCTGCTTCACATTGTATAAAGGTCTGAATGAAGGGCCTGGAGAAACACCAAGGTCTACTGGAAGACCTGTATTTCACACGACCAAGGTGTTATAACATGCCAGAGTCGGCCTCAGCGTGGACCCTTTGTCTCCCTATCAATAGCAATTGGACTGTGAAATAGTTTTCAGCAGATTGCAAAATGTGATTTCATCATCAAAGAGATTCTCATTTTCAGCTTGAGGGGCAGATATTCTCCATATTACATCAAACGGTTCAGGGACTACAGTAATACCCCCTCTTTGAGATTTTATGGAGAAGTAGTAAAATTACAAATTAAATATTAATGCTGGCTAATTGGCGTGCAACTACACTTCGGGTTGACAGAGAGGGGTTGAGCACTGATGATGAAAAAGATACTCAAAAGAATAACAAATCCTTTTTCAGGTTAGACTTTTTTATCATTATACTTTGAAGCTTTTTCAAATATTTTTTTCATTGTTATCAAAACAAAGATTGATATTCGAGATCCATTTTGCTATGATATATCATATATCATTTCTGAAGGGCCATAAAACAATATGTGATTTGTATTTGGGCCATTTGTCAAACTGAAGATATAGTACCCAACAGCTAGAATCCATGGCAGACGGTTTCAAACAAATGGTGCCATGCATAACTACTTGACTTCAAGATTGCCGATTCCAGGGATTAGGTGTTTGATGAATGGTCAAAAGGTCACAAGGTTCAAGGCCATTGATGGACAGTTCAAAAAGGCAGTTTCGTCTCATTTCACCTCTTATGACAGTGATTTAGTCCCTTAATTCATAAAACAGCCCCTCATGGTCAAATATGCCACGCAGAGAGGACATATTTTTCAATCCTCAAATGATCCGGAACAGAGGAAATATGCTTAGATCCAGAACAGAGCCTCCAAACCCTCTCATCTTTAAAGCCTAAAATTGATGCAAAAGAAAATCTTTTGAGTTTTGATATGAAATCAATAGTCTTGAAATTTAAGAAAATTCGGTCTTAAAATATATCTTCAAATAGGATTTTCCATGTTTATTAAAACTAAATGATTGTTTACATTTTATGAAATGTATTCCCCTTTCCTCAAGATCTTTAACTTCTCTGTGTACTGAAACACTAGAGACTAGCCCTAAAATTTAATTGTTTAGGTTTATATTTCATTCTCGAAAGTTCAAACCTGGATTTTATCACTTTAACATCTGACAAGTACTAAGGTGGACTTATCTTGAAACATGTGTCCGAATCATATAAACCATTCTTGTCTTGCCTTCATCCCACTTCAATTCCTGTCTTGCCATTCCTCTACATGTGACAAATCAGTGAAATCACAAATTACGCAAATTATTCAGAGTCCAAATCACACATTTCGGCAAATTATTCAAAGTCCAAAGTCACCCTAGCAATTTGTTTCTGGGGGGTAAATTAGCCCTGAAATTCCTTCTTCCAGTAACATGTGGTGTCCAGCCCAACGTCCCTGACAAATGAGTGACCCTAAGGGGACACTTTGATTTATAGCCCCGATAGCCTGTTCCCTATCTGTCCCGACACCATGGATAATTAGCATCATAATGACAAGAACAGCCTTCTTCAATATGTTCCCATTCTAACCAGTCAAAGATATCTGCCCTCAAAAATTCTTGGGACATCAATTGCATAGTCAGTGCCTAATATAACGCCTTCAAATATTCTTGGAATATCAAAATTGTCAAAATCATGTATTTTGTATGTAAATTATCAACACGTATTTGGTATTTATTTCTTTCACAACTGTGTTTGAATGTTTGTGAATGATGAATTTTCAGGGCATTCATTTCAAAATTGCCTCAATGAGCTTTGAAGTTTGAACAATGAAGTTTGTGACTTTCCAATGATTTTGACAATGGAATAATGACTAATCATTTTGGAGCCTTTGACATCTTTATTCAACCTTTTGGGGCACCAATTGCAAAAATGGCTCCAGCCTTAAGAATTAAGCAATGCAGATTGTTAGTAGGAATTCAAAACCATAGTCATTAAAATATCATCAAAAATTACTTTTTATACATTTTTTGGGGACATATCATCATAACATTTAAACAAACAATTTGAAAATGATATTAATCCAGAGAAGGGAATTTATATTTCATAAGGATTAAACCCAATCAGTAATTTGCTTTATGTTCCAAGAATGATTAATGGCAGTACCAGTCAACAACGTTAATGGTTCAAGGGTCCAATGGTCAGTTCACAAATGCATTATATGTTTGGCTGGGTAGGAGATCAAAGCTGAATAATTTTCAGCAAGGTTATATCTGAAATTCTTATGCAGTGTTTCCATGGTCGCACAACCTCTGAAATGGTTATGAATGCACATAATGGCAAATTCTAAGTGTCTTCACTGTCCCAGAAATATTAACAAAGGTTATTAATGCCCCACAAAGAGGAATTCCATTGCATACTTTGTTGCATTTGTCTCCTGAAGCCTGAGTACTCCAAGAACTGAGAAATTCCACCACTCTTTGTTCTCATTCCAGGTCTTCCAGACTTCCAAGACTATCAGGACATTTGGACACCAATAGCGCCGTAATAGTCAAAACCCTGAACCCTCTCTACTAGCCATCTTCAAAGGTTTATGGCTTACTGACATCTGATTTGGAAATAATTTTAGCTGAAAGAATATTGGAAAATGCATGTATTGTTGTCTCAAATTTTGATAAATAATAACTTCCCATTATGGAACATGAAAAGAAAAATTCTACCATGAAATCTACATACCACAAATGATGATTATCATAATTTTACACTTCTTTTTTCTTATAAAATTTTGAATTCATATGTATATGGAGATAATTCTGCAATTTTAGATCCACTCTACACCAATGGTAATAATGAATTTTCCATGTAAGGCACTGTAACCAAGAGGCAATGTTTACATTAAAAAGACAAGTTGTAATAGTAGACAAGTCCTTTTGCTCAATAACTTATTGTACAGCCATGTGAATGAGTATCGCAAAGACGAAGGGGAACATCATACAGTGGACCAGAACTGAATATTGTCATGAGACCGTCATGCATCTTGTCATGAGGCTGTCATGCATCAGTGGTCTCTGTCTGATCTCCTACATCTTCCATCACCATCTACCCTGGGGGTCTACCAAACATCAAAACAGTTGGGCATGGAGTTTTTTGTTGTGGGCCAACTGTCAAAACACCATAAAGAATGGGCTCTGTTTTGGACACTAGATTCCCAGCCATATGGCTATAGGTTTACAGATCACACCTTAAGATTGAGTATTTCTCATTTCTCTCAAAGCACTGGTTATATTTATCCAAAACAACCTGTAAGCAAAAACACTGCCTTTCATCTTGTTGTGATTTGAAAATGAATGTCAGGATATATTTTAACCTTGTTTTGAAGATAGAGATTATTACCAGAGGAAGTATGTCATATGACTTTTACGAAACGAGTGTGAATTTTTGTATTACCCGAGCGATAGCGAGGGTAATACACTAATTAGCATGAGTTTCGTAAAAGTCATATGACATACTTCCTCTGGTAATAATTTCTTTATTACCGATTCTACTCCATTTCAAAGGCATGGAAATATTCAGAAAACGGCATCCTTCCCTTCCGCAGGCCCGCTACAGTGACGTCACGAACAATGATTTTATGACGTCACAGACGACGAAATACGGTAACTCGCGCTATGACAATCGTTGCTAGGCAAAAGTGATATGTGCACATGTGCTCATATTGAAAATATGACATCGCTTATGAATAACCATATGGGTAATAAATGTTTTTATTACAGGGATGTACATAAATGTTTACATGACAGCGAATAGTTAACTTAAAGGCAGTTAAATCGTTGTATGCTAGAAACTGTATTTATAACAGTTGTGAATGATGGGTACATTGGCCACACCAGAATAGTTTGGCAATGATATAAGTGACTGAACAGAGCAAACAAAGGTTTATAAATGATTGGCATACAATATCATACGTGGAACATTCTAAAACAAAAAGCAAAAGGTTAAATTGTACAACTTTGATCATTTCAAAGTTTTGCAATATTTTAAAATTCAGTTTCCAAAGAGCATTTTTGTAGCCTAAAGTAAAATAACATGAATGAAATGACTCTCTTACTTCAATGTCCTTCTTGACTTTTGAAATGTTTGTGTCTTATTCATTTTATTTTACATAAGAACATCTTACATTGATTATAAGGACATATCTCTTGTTCAAAGCCAACTTTTGATAAAAAAGGTTAACAAGTCTTTCAGATCCCCAAAACCGAGATATTTGAAGTTCCTATATCAACATTCTTTTTGAAGAACAAAAGGTTTTTTTAGAAAAAATGTTTTGAAGGGAATAGTAAAAGATTACCATGAAATTCAATTGGAAACATATTTTATCTTTTTTGAAACATCTTATGTGATGGTTTTTTTCATTGACATGAACGCATACATCAAAGAAATTATCTCATTTTGAACAGGGCTTAACTTGGAAATAAGCTGTATGTTATATCCTTGCACAAATAAGCATGGTAGACTGGCAGCCACTGGGTGCTGCTGCAGATATTGCAGGGGAAGAAAAGCTGCGATAATGCTTGGACGTTAGCCAACTGGTGACCCCACAAGTAGAATACAAACAGGGAGGAAACACTATCACACGCTTGAAGAAATGCAAGATGGGTAATGTTGATTTGACCCCAAAAACGCAGCATGTAAACCTCAAGGTGAAGGTACATCGTAGCCTCATCAGATAATTAGCTTTCCTTAACCTTTCCCTTGCAGTGGGCAGCAAAAGTTGCTAAAAATCTGCCTTTCAGTTTTTAAGTTAACCCTTTCTCTGTCTGTCAAAGTATATTGAAGGATATCCTACTTATTGCTTATGGTTGATTTATGATTAATTCCTTTGTCAAATGTTGAAACAGTACTGAAACATGTGTCACAAAGTTTACCTCTGGTTGATCAAGGTATCTAAAGTTTGCAGACATTGGCAAATAAACAATCTGAGAATATTGGACACCTACAGTTAGAAAACAACACCATAAAGACAGAGAATTGTTTTTATTCCTTTCTCAAAATGTTTATTCCTTTCTCAAAATGTTTATTTTCTCCATGAATATTAAAACTTCAGGGAAATCCAAAGACTAATTCTCAAAGGATTGATTCATCACTAAAAGAAAGCCTTTAAAGGATATGTTTAACAGTGAAACTATTGAGTGTTGACTGGAATATGTATAATCATCATATATGTAGACTTCCCTAAACAGTTTACACAAAAGAACACCATCTTATTTTGGAGTTAAGAACATCAGCGAAATGAATAATGGACAAAACTTAAACAAATGACAACCACCATTATTGCAATCACTCAGAAACAATGGAACTATTCCTGGAAGTCTAGATAGTGCGCTGAACAACAGGTGCAATCAGAAAACATTTACCAAGGTACATGATAGCATGCTGGCAGCTCAATATCTACGTAATATACATCACACAGAGGTGTGAACAACATGCATAGGTTGCACATACTGCCATGACCTATTTGGGATCAACAGCTTGCATTATATCTCTGTTTCAATGGTTACACCTTGGTACATGGTCAGTGTATATGGAAAACTGTTCACTTAAGGTAGCATTTAGGCAATGTTTAAGGATGGAAAATGCCAAAGGAAAAGTTTAAAGAATGGAACTAAAGTTAATTTTATGATAGTTGCCTGACTCTAAGGACGTGGTATAATCCTACAATGAACTCTGCCAAAAGGCATAAGCATTTGTACTAACACAAATTGTGTGACCCCAACAATGTTGCAAATGCTGTTGATGCCTGGAATTAACTTTGAAATGCCAAGGGATTGAAATACTTACTGAGGTTAAATACATGCCACTTTCTTTTGTGACATCTCTTGAAAAAGGATGATAAAAAGTACTCCCTCAGGTCGAGCTAGTGTGGTTCTATATCTAATTTTTTCAAGCAAGTGTTCGGCAAGTTGCATTATGCTGTCTTGTTTTAGCAGAAGAAAGCAAATCAGAGCATGTGTGGTCTTCCTTGGTGTCCGACTGGGAAATGAGTTAACCTCTCCACTCGGTGTAAGCTATGTTCATTGCTGACATGGTTCAACAAAAGAAGTCCATGCCAGTCCATAAGGAATCACTTCTCTGGACCATCCTCTGAAAGCTGAATCAGTTGGGCAAAACCATTCTTGGGTGGCGTTTTGCAGGACTCACATAATGTGAGTTGTAAATCATATAGAGATTTCCTTCTTCATTTTTTATAAGCTTTCCTGGACTAAATACATTGGATGAATTGAAAGAGATATCTTCATTCTTCAAATGCCAGAACACACAAAGTTTCATTTTCAGTTACAAACAAATTTCAAAATGTCAGTTATGTTTTTCATCATTAAAAGCTTTACACGTATCTACAGAATCAAAAAAAGGTATTCTGAATGACTTCAAGATGTCAGGATTCTGACACAAGCAGTGCATCACATGAAGTATCAGATCAAGAAGTTTTAAGTGGATCAAGTACCATTCCTGAACATAAGCAAAACCAGAAACTGGGTTCAACTGATACATAGAACTTTTAGTAAGCCCATTTAGGATTTGATTGCCTTAACAGCAAGAATTTCAACAACTATTTCACATCCTTTTCTCTTATGTCACACGGATATTGGCTAATTCGTCTTCCCATTCTTACCAGGATCCGGTTTCAAGAATGTGTCTTCTCTAGTAATTGCATTTCGGGAGAAAATTTCAACAAATTTCTCTGTCACCTTGGTAAGACAAATTCAGCACAGCTGTCCTTGTCTGTACAGACTGTCAGGGTTTATTGCAAGTTCATTAAGGTTAGGTTACAAGCCATCTCACAGGAGGTCCTCCCCCCCCCCCCCTCACTTTCCATCCTCTCCATCCCTCCCCCCATACATACATGAGGTGATTTGAGACTTGATTTATTTCAATACATATCACAACAGCTCATAACACTGAAGAAAGAAACGTTCAGCTATGTATCGCTGTGAAGCCTGTACCCAAACTGTGGAGGCAACATTTGCACATAAGCAAACATCATTTCTTTAAAGTTTTTGTCGCAGATGGTGGGTGGACACAACATTTGGACATTGATAAAATGGTAACATCAAGATATCACCGATACAGATATCATATAACACAAAGCTTGTGTTCACATTAACATAGCAACTTCAAGAATATATAAGTATTGAAAATTGGATTTTAGAAATAGAGTGCAGACATGTCTAAATGATCATTTACCACACAGGGTTGCTATTATATATTTATTACCATAATGATTTTTTAAGAATTTATCTTTCAGAGATTTATCAACTACTAGAATGTATATTAAGATGAAAAAGTGAAGAAATTTGGTTTTAAAGAAATTGAGTCCAGGGTTTTGAATCATCATGCATTTCAATGTTTCCACAAGAGCCATAACTGCAACAGCCCAGACAGGTGTGAAAGGCAAGGCAGCGGCCGGAACATATGGACAGAACCCACAAGATGTGTCACTACAGATCTGTTTATTATGATGGCTCTTATAGCTTTGAATCTGTTCTCAGATCAGAAGAAGGCAGGGAAGGTAAAGGTCCACTAACACTAGCAATCTGCCATCAAGCGCAGATAAAAAATGTGATTGATAACCTAAGTTGTAAGGAAAGCGGTATATATAGAGAATCTGCTTTCCTCACCACCTACTATATATGTTTTCCAGGTGAGTCTAGTTCTGTTTCTGTAAAAGCCTTACAGGTATCTACTTGTACTCTTAAACATCATCTTGAGGTTTTTTGGGGTTGCATGTAATCAAAATTTCAGATTTTGTTAAAAATTATTCTGTAACTTCAATTAAATTTCAGAATCCCTAAATTCAGTGATACATTGAAATGAAAGTTGATAGATTAAAATATATGCATGAAAATATTTCAAGTGCAAGAAACATTATTTACGTTTGCATCATATCACATCACATTTAGGAAGGATTAATTTGCAATAGTTATCCATGATAATCTGAATACTTGCTGGTGAACATTTCAATCATACAGAAATGTAAGAATGTGTCTTCAAGAACTTGACATGAAAATTAAGCAGAGGCATGTCTTACTCAGTAAGCAAGTTAAGAAACCTCAAAATAGGGAAAACAGGACCTTAGAGGCTCTATTTATCCTATTCATACCTTTCACATTTTGACTTTTTTCCTGAAATTGTTGTTTTAGAAACTAAAGGTAAGCCTATCATAATTGCTCTTGCTAAGAAAATAAACATCCATAACATATGTTACCTGGCTAACACCTCTTGGCAAAATATGTGGTAATAATAAATATTTCTTTTGCCATAAATATTTCAATAGTGTCCCAGAGTGACGTTTTTAGGTTTCTTCACCGAGTGTTGGCAGTCAGTAATGAACAAACCAAATATTTAGGTTTTCATACTCGTTGCTCTTGATTGCTTTTGATTTGTTTTAACATTCTGAAACACTCGTCAACAAATATAATATATTATCTACTACACCAAAGCAGTTCATTTTCCTTATTTTTCTTATACTTATCTTGGTTTTGAATGTTTTGAAAGGCACAGTTACATCTTGATTTTGTTGAAATTAATTTATTTACCTTTCTTTAAATCTCATCTACATACATGATGGGACTTCATCTAAAATTTGATTTGTACTATAATAGTTATATTAATACTTCTTAAGTTTGATACTTTATGTAAGTGTATCCCTTGATAGTTTGTTTAAATTGATTTTGAGTGGATACTGTTTGTAGTTTAAAGTAAAATGACACTCACTTTCAAATAAATGAAACTTAAACCATATATCCATAAGAAAAATGGTTTATTAAATACTGAAAGCCTCAAAAAGATATAAATTTAATTTGTTGGTTTGACCAAATCTAAACATGCTTGTTATTTCTATATAAAAAATTTTACAAAAATATATCAAATGGTTTTTGTTGAATTTTGTTCTGTTTATTTCCATTTCCACAAAGACACTGCAAATTCTGTCCCTTTTACACATCTGCTGTCATCAGAAGTTAGACCATATGGTAGTTTTAAATGAAATCTTTCTGCCATGTGAACCCTACTTACACATATGTTCAGATATTTTAATAAAGTCTCCAAACACAAAGTTTTGTGACACATGAAGACAGCAAGTATGTATAACAGATCTGGAAACTGGAAATTTTGTCAAGACATTTCCAACATATGTTTTATTTAAGTTAAACTTTAATTTAAGTTGATTTTAATCAAGTTACGTTGTTTGAAGACATGGTAGGGGTGTTAATTAGGATATTCTCTTGAGAATTCACACATTTGTTCATGGTAAAACCTGTTGAAGAAATGTTTTACTTATTATGTTTTTTACTTCAAGTTTTATGTGGTGTGAATGGCTTATCAATTTGAAATACAAAAGCTGTTAAAACAAATAAACTTTTTCAACTTTTTAAATCCATGAAACATGTGGCAACACTGTCAAATCTCTCAGACAGTCTGCTAATTGACAAATCCATAAAAGGATTCGATATTAGCCCAAAACAGGTGAAGTAAAATAATTGAAAAAGCAGTTTTTACGTCTTCTATGTCTTTGACATAATTTGACAATAAGATAAAAAGAGTAGAGCTTTTGGTACAATGTTCAAAAGGAAAATAATTGAAAACACAGTTTTCTTCTTTTATTCATGTTACATAATTGGACAATAGGAGAAAAAGAGTTGAATTTATGGTACAATGTGGCAAAAGAGTATAATTGAAAAGGAGTTTTGCTCTTTATCTGAGATGAGGAACTCGAACATGGTCAGCTTTTTTCTCACGCAGGATATAAAACAAAATTTGTATTAAAAAATAATTTTAGCATCATTAATTCAATTGAACCTATAGAATTAATTAGTATTAAATGACCTTTTTTTAAGAATTGATAAAGTCATTGCCACATCCCTTACAGAAAAATTAAATCTTGCAACACCCCTCTTCACAGTAAATCACAGACACAATGTTCTGAAGACACAAATGTGCCAATTATCTTTGAAATGGTAAATTCATGAAACTCATAAAGAACACAAGAACTAGCACTGCCGGCTGATTGGACAGATAAGGTGGCGCTGATGTTACACATGATATACAGACCAGCTGCGCATAATAATTCTGATAACAACCAATTCCCATTGGTTGACCTAAACCTACAGTCTTCTGGCATTCCCTTAATCTCTCCCTACAAGCCAGAAATCAGGCTCATAAATTTATTTTTCTTACCAATTTCTCATGGGTGAAAGGGTTGAAGATTTCATCACAAAAATCTTGCAACTCAGAATCATGTGTGTTATACAATGGACACACATAAACAACAGTTAATATGAGAAAGATATTTCATGTTGTAAATCAAAACGTGGCTCGCTTGGTGTCACTTAGTGTGAGAATGTGACACTATAACAAAGTTTATTTATGCAGCGTGATGTAGGTAATATGATGTAGGTAAACTCGTAAACGCTGAACCTCACATGTTGACAGTTGAGTGCATTTCTGCTTTATAATGACAAAAGTTTCTCATCTTCTTTAAAAATTAAAAAAATTATTATAAACCAATCAAAACCAACATTTTCTTTTGTGTAAATAATTAAGTGACATTGTTTAATGTTTATGTTGGCACTTCAAGGAAGACAAGGAAGTTATATGGATGATTTTATTTATGATTCTTATCAATCAGAATCTTCCCCTTCCATTTATACAGACGATTAATTTTGTAAAGCCCGAAATATTGATAATCACTTTTCCCACATCTTGATAGAAACTATTGAATGAAAGAAAGCAATATATGTTTTAACCTGCAGGAATGTTTACCTTTTTGAAAAAAATCCTTCAAATATACGATTCATTTTGCGAGATCAAAATGGTGATTAGGATTATTTTGGAATTTTATTTCCCTTGAGAGAAACAATTAAATGAAAAGATAGCGACAAATAAGATAACCTGTAGGAATGTTTAAATTGGAATTCAAGAATATTGCAACGCTCATACATTGAACATTCCCACTAGGTACTGCACTGAAGACAGCAGATTGGGAATGTTCTTGATAGATTGAGAATCTTCCCAGATTGGGAATCTTCAATCCATCAGACTAGTGGCAGGTTCATTACGAACTCATTACTCGAGTCATTCGCTAGCTCGCTGGATGATAAACGAGAAGGTTTTACTCATGTTTACTGTCTATATGCTACATAATTACTTCAATCTAACATGGAGAAAGAGTACAGATTTACAAATACACTGACACTCATAAAATAATTAAAAGACAATCCTCTTAAGATAATTTGACTAATCATGCTCATAATGTATCATTTTATATATTTAATACCTGAAAGATTTGTAGTCACTAAAGGTCTACTTAAAACAATGCTCTTTAATCTTTAAATACATTATTTTGTTAAAAGAATTACTTAGGATTTCCCTTAATCCAAAAGAATCTTTTCACATAATCTTAAAGAAAATTTAACCAATGTCAGAGGAAAATTAAAGATTTAAAAACAATTTGATTGTACCCAATTCAAGGAGAATAGGGAAGAGAATGAGTTGGTGGAGGGGAGGGGGATTTTTCAAAATCCACCCTCCCTTATGTCAGAAATCTTTATACCAGCACCTCTCAAGTACTGGAGTGTTTATGTTGTTTGATATCTGTATGTTTTCATATTCCACGCAGGTGCTGTTCAGACAGATAATTCCTTCCTTCAATATGCATACATCTGTTAATGGTTAGTTCTACAAACACCTCGTAGAGGCTTATAATGAGAAACAAAATTATCGAGATTACCTTTTCTTATAAGATGAGTAGGTTATTCAGGACACACTGCACAGATCTGATTAATGCATAACTCATTAACTTAGCTTAGCACTAAGGACAAGAGTTAAAACTAAGAATAGTAAGACTTCAGAGGAAAAGTTCTTTCTTGTGAATATAAATGACGTTACGGAGTTTATACTTAGGCTTTCAAATATATGAAAGACTAAAACTATTCACAAGAATACTTTGGCATGTAAGAATAATTCCAATATTTAGGTCCAAAATAAATCTTTTTTCCTAAAGTTTACTAACACCTTAAAATTGATGCATATGTAAGATTTTTCCTTTTCTTAAAATAGTAATTCAACATCAAGTAACAGACAATGAACAGATAACAAAACCCACATTTTATAAAACTAGATTGACATAAAGCACATTATAACTAGTCACTAACTGCTGGGAACATAAAAAACTCAGATCTGTTGATTTTATTAATCCACAAAGACTGCTATCATTTAACCCTAGTGAAAAGTAAGTCTTTAATTATCTCCCGTAGAAACCATCAGTGAATTAACACCTGTATTCATACTCAGAACTCTATCCCACGAGGTACAAGCATTAAATGCAAGTTTAAGATTCAATCATATCGCCAAATATCTCTCCAAGGGGAATGTGGGAGTTGTAAAATAAGCATAAATTAATAGTAGACGGGGGAATATCACGGCAATAAGGAACAAGACAGGTATCTAATGAAGTGAGGAAACAAGTTGTCTGACAAGTGGTATCTTTTAAGTTAGTCCGATTCAGGATGAACCTTTAGAATCAATAGACAGACAAATGAAGAGAAAAACAGACAGAAGGAATGAAACAGATTTATATAGATGGAAAGACAATAAAAATAGTATAAAAATACATGGACACACTGTAAAATAACAGATTAACGGCACTCTTTTTACATTTCATGTAATGCAAATACAAGGAAAATCACTTGAAGCCAATAGGACTGTCCGTTTAACAAGGTATTAACATCAGCCAATGTGTCTTTGATTTAGATTTAGATATAGATGTAGATATAGACATAACTTACATTATCAGATTTAGCAACTTTAGGAAGTTGCATTGGTTTTATCTTTTATCTTATCTCTGAAATCTAATCCTTAGGCCTCAAACCCAAATTTCATCAAAATTAAACCCCTAAAGATAACGTTTGTGTGTCAGGAAGAAATGGAAACATAACATGACATAACATGTAGACACAACATCATGTGGTCATTACATCATTGATACCCAGACATAAGGTATTGCTTTTCAAGCTAATCCTTGACGGGTTCAATAACCTAAACACTATGATAGCTTAGGAGTTAACTATGAGGATTCTGTTGTATTTGCATGATATTACTTGGTATAACATATTAGCTTTGTCTACGGTCAGTATTTGATACAACTTCCTGTCTGCCAGAGAATAGCTGGTCAACTTCAGATGATGGCACTTACAAATATGACCACATTCGACCATGTTGTATATCTGATTACATACTGGAAGGTCTGTTAGATGTGTAGAGGGTTATGTCTTTGATTTGATGCCTACCACTCCTATACCTTTTCTCTCAAGAAGATGTCCGATGAATTCTAAGTCATTAATTATTATGAACAACTGAAAACTATCATTTTTACCCTACTGCCTTATGTCCCCAAAAAATATGAACTAAAATCCCATCAGCAGTACAGCCCAACTGCTTGCTGACTGCCCAATAAAGGTCAGACTCTCTGTATGGTTAGGACAGCTGTCCATTCATTGACCATCATTGACCATCTCACTGACCACCTGTCCGGCACATTTCTGTCTCTATTGTAGACTCTTTGAAGCATTGTCAACAGATTTTAAGGCAGGATTTATTCAATGGTTATTAATTGTCAATTCCTTTGAAAGAATTCAAGGTGTAATTTAGGTATTAATTGTTGATCAAATTTAAAGGCACTATCGATTATTGATTGTTAATAAATTATTTTTAATCAAATGTCAATCATTTAAAAACAATGCATTATTAAATAGTTAATGTTTCTCGATTTTACATATTTTAGCAGATGGTTGAATTAAATCCTTCCATGTTCTCTTCATGGCAACCTAAGCGGTTGATAAGATTGGCAAATATAACTGAAACAAATAATGCTAATTCTATAAAGGCCAACCCAACCAGAGGAGACCAGACAACTTTGCCCAACTGGCAGCCTTTTAATTTTATAGTTTTCATAAATATTACCTTCTAAACTGACATAGTTACTGGTTTCTTTTCACGCTGATTTCCAACCCTGGTATAATAAAATTCCATAATGTCAGCCCGAGGATGATGATTTATGTGTAAAGCAACCCCCTCAAGTGAACCCTGGATTTTGGGACCCCCTGCGATGCTGTCATTAATCTAATCCAGACACACAGCCAGACTGGGCCACATATATTTTAAGAGCATCTTTACCTTAGAGCAACAATTCAATTGTTCAAGGTGAAGATATGCTGACTTCTATCACAATTTTATTTTGTCTTTCTATCAAAATTGAACTGCTCTTACATGGCACAAACCTACATTGAACAATGACGATGATTTAAATGATTAACAACTTCTCCGTTCTGTTCAAGAAACATGTCAGCTAGATTTCTAATGTTGATGTCAACTATGTGATAGATCAGAAAAACTTGGATAAGATATATACCTGATTTTTAAAAAAAAGGTACATTTTCATTTTTTTGGAATCAAATACAAGTTAAACGATACTGATATATTTCATACAGGGATTTTAGAATATCCTTTATCAGATTTTAGAAGAAGATGTTGTGGACATTCTACATGACAATTTCCCTGTCCCCAAACTTAGATATATCTGTACACTGACTAGACTCGCCCGCTGTGCCAGCGCCGGTGTTAGCCCATCCTCCGATATCACTCCCCAACAGAGTACCTGTGTCGCTAACGATCTCTCTAGCTGGAGTCAGGTGTCGCCACTTACTTGTCAAACATTTAGGAGAAATTCATTTGTACTCGCAGGTGGTCATTATGTTCAAAACAGTCGATTCATTTGTACCCACGTGTCTGCCATTATGTACAAAACATAAGATTCATCTATAATCACAGGCGGCCATTTTGAGGTTCATTTGTGCCCACATGGCTGCCATTATATACAAACACAGACAAAACAATCAGCCTATCACTTGCTAGCCATCCCTACTCAGTTATGCATCATTCATGTCAATGATTGCTGCTTCTTAACATGGCTAAATTTAGTCTAGGAAATGATGTTTCTAAAATAACACAATATTTTTCGTAATGTTGATATCCTGGTGTTGTTGTTAAATTCTAGATTTGATGAATGCTGTCCCAAACCGTATTAAAGACTCTTTTTCATACACGGTTATGAAGCATGACTAATGCTTTATAAGAATTTTTCTCTTGAGTGTGCAAAAACATTCCAGATTTGAATCTGTTGCATGCTACATGGTATTGTACTTGCGAAATTGTATTCAGTGTAACTACCTACAAAAGCAATGAACTTATGCAGAAAAATTGTTCCTTCCATTCCTTCCAGCCTTGGCTTTGTAATGAAGTTTGTTTATTTATGAGCAAATCGAGAACCTGTCTCTTTCATTTATGCAAGGATGAAACACATGCTTTTCTCACGCAACTCTATATACAACCATTTCCTCTACGCCTGTAAAAAAGCACATCAGATATGTTCAGTTTCTATCATCTTAAACCAGTCTGTCAATGTATGTCAGTCTACTTCAAGAAAATAGTATAATTATACTCTGATAAGTTTCATATCTTTCTATTAGAATAATAACTTTACAGTAATAGGGTTATCATTTTTGTTCCATTTGCTGTTAGAGTTTTTATGTTTATAGTTATAAAATTTCTGAAATAGCAGGTTGTATGATCATTATTTTTTCTATCATTTTGACAAAATTAAAATTTCAAAGAAATAGTGTTTTTACTCAAGGTTTTTATGACAGTTATCATGCTTTGAAGCATGATATACACATGGTATTATGAAATAAGATATTGACATTTTCTGAAATACTTTTAAGCATATTGTGTATTTACTAGTATTTACCACCCGTATTTTTACATTTTGAGAAACAAACAGTCATTCAAACATGTTTTCAAGCATTTACAACCAGTATTTTAACTTTTTGACAAAATTACCACCATTCCGACATGCTTTCAAGCATTATCATTTGACAAAATAAGATCATTATGATATGCTCTCAAGAAAGTAGTATTTGAACTGTTTGATATCTTCTGAATTCAATGTTGACTTTAGACAATAACAAACTTGTCTGGATTGAGGAAATGGCAGTGTGTTTGTTCAATAATATGCCGAAAGTGACAATTGGATAGAAACAGATTAACTTTGTCAGTTGCTATGGGATACCAATCTTGCCCAAGGCTAGCCAGCGATTTTTCCACATTTGACAAGTTGTCTCCCTTGAGAGCAAATGGGAAGAAATTTATTTACTGTATGATTGATCGACAGTCATGAAACCTAACAAATAAAACAAATGTCATGCCGTGAATGGATACATGCGTTTTATTATCTAATACTTTCAGAAAAGTCAATTCACACCATCACACTTTTAATAATCATAATGAAAGGCTGACAGAAATTGAGTTAAACTTTTTAAATTAATTCAAATTTGTGAAATTCATTTGTTAACATGTCACCAGCAAATTAAAAAGATTTTTTGTTCATTTTGAAGATGATATTATATAATGATACTTTTCAAATGAATAATGTGAATTTTAAAAATTCACAAAAATCATTTTAGCTACAGATCTAAAGTTTCCTTTATAGACAGTTGGTGACATGTAATTACTTGTGCTAAATATCAACAGCAGTCTGTACTATTAATTTACTAAATGATTATTGATAAACGCTAATATACATAAGATCTTAACAAAGCAACAGAAGCTGCCATGCAGAGTGAAGGTAAGCTAATATTGGTCGAGCTATTATTGTGACAAGCCTGCCACAAAACCACAAGCAACCATCTTTCTTTATCAAGGCTCAAAGTGATTCTTTACTCAGGCATTTGGGGATAAACACGGATCTTGGATTAGCGACGGGTCCCCCTTGAAGATGTGCATGAGACCAGTGTTACATAAATATGTCATTACAACTCCTCATGTTTGTTTACACGGTTGATGTAATTGTCGTACTTATGTGTACTGGTCTTTGAAGGATTGTATGCTTACATGCAATCAAGTGAACAAAACCAGCCAATGAGAGCCTTTGAGGGTTTTTTTTTGGGTCCAAGTACATGCTCGTCGCCTTTGAAATTTAAGCTGTTAAGTATTGGTAACAATAATGGTTTTCAACAGTACTTCACTGAAATTTTGTTTTTGTGTGTGTGTATGGGGGGGGGGGGGGGGGGGGGGGGGGGCTGTGATGAAAATACAAGTTGAAGCACAAATAGAAAATTATTTCGAATTCTACATGGTAATATATATGCATTACTTTGAGATTTTTGGTGTTTGAAAATGCATTTTAACCTGAAATAATACAGTTTATCTGACTTGATGAAAGAGTAAGCATTAATCTGAAATGTTGTGGTTTTAGAATAAAGACAATATTATATAAATTTCCTCCTGTTTTTATGTAATATTATTTGTGAGTTTCAAGTTCCTAGCTTAGTTCAAATAACACTGAATTAAATTAGGGTGGTTTGAACTTGTATACTTGCCTTTTTATTGGTATATAAATTAAAGGTAAAAAAATTCTTTAAAAATTCATAAAACATTACATCTCCTGTCACAGAAGTATTTGCCAGCAATACAGTCCTTGATTTTCTTATCATATCTACATTTTTCCCCCAGCAATCCCACATGCATGTTCAATCTCCACAGCTTCAAGGCATCAGTTAGTTTCTATCTTTACAGGATAGATGTGAGCTACCTGCCGCCATCTTGGATCCTTCACTCACTTCTTGCAGTGTTTATTTAGATGCACTTCATGTTAGTTTGATGGTGTCAAGAGTTGCGAGGAGCTTACTTCACACTCCAGCTTGCATATGTCCAATGTGTTCTCAGCAGCAACAGCTTGAAATGAGAGACTTACCACATCTAAAGGCAGATAATTACATAATCAGAGGTCTAACTATTGGCAATTAGACAAATTCTAGTAATCAAACATCTACAACTCACTGTTTATTGACACACACTGCTCAATGATCATGTTTCTGATTTTATTCAGGAGGATGAGGGGGAGGGGAAGAAGGGGTAGGAGGGTAAGGGAGGGGGAGAAGGGGGAACATGGTTTGGTTAGTCTTGGGTTGGATCCCCCTTTCACTATAACTCTTATGGGTAAATTGTACATTATATTTCTCATTTCTTTGTTTTTTCCAGTTTTCTATCCAAGCTCTTGGAAACATAATTTAATCTGTTGCACAATCATTCTATCAAAAATAAAACCACATTTTATCTACTATATTCAAACACGAAATGCTCAATCTAATGAAAATCTGAAAAAGACAAATCTGAAAAACTCTTTTTCCTTTTAATTTTCACTTTAACAGCAATTGAATTCAGAAAATATCTCATTCGTTGCAAGTGTAGTTCTGTGCAATGTTTTATCAATCCATCGAGCAACTTATGATATAGCATTAACTGAGTTATGTTATTTAAGCTGATTGGTCCCAAGTGTTACTTATTTCAAGCCCTTGGTTGAGTAATCCATCTCTAACCCTAACACTGATAAGGATTGTATTTGCTTCACATGTCTAATCTATACCTGAAGCTTGGAGCGATATCAGAGCCGTGATATCGAGAATTTCAACAGATGGATATCAGCCCACAAAGAACCACGAAGTATACCCTTCTACCAGAGTAAGCATGTAACATCTTATCACGTGTTAGCAAGCAGATGCAGATTTTCAAAGAATTGAGGAGGCCTCTATTATCTGGTCTGGAATTAAGTCTCGGTAGCGCTTCCAAGAGTGTGAGAACCGTTATGTCATCTATGAGATAAGCTGCCGTATGCACTGGATGGAGGGTGGGGCTGCTTGACTTAGACTACTCCAGGTCTTTGATTCTGGTGATTGAATTGTGTAACCACTGTAAGAGAAAGACTCTTCATCTCTCAGCGGCAGCAGTTGAGCTGCAACTGGTTTGATTAACTCTGAAGAGATGCAAGTGGTTTGTGTAAGCATCTGTGGATCCATTTTGGAGTTACTTCCACGAGGGGGGAGGGGGAGTTTGAAAAGGCTAGACACCTTTAGGGATGTAGAACCAAATTTAGTTGCAGCCTAGGGGATATTGTCTACTCTAAGACTCTCAGTGCGGTGACGTCATAGTATTGTGATGCCATTACTTGATGATGAAAAACATTGTTCAAAATCGAATATCAAAAGATATCTCCAATAAACTCACGTGTGGCCTACCAAATTGATTCTTTTGAACACCTGATCTTCAACAAGCGATATTTCCTGTGGAACACAGTTTTGGATGATAAATTGTCTAATGGATACTGAGTGAGTTTTAGATAGAATTGAGCAATGGTCTCATGTCAACCTTCTGGTCAAGGTGGGTAAAGTCCTTAAAGAATAAGTGTAAAAGTAAACAATGGGAAAAAGCTAAAATTTCTAATATGAATATATTTACATACATTATATATATTCAACTATACAAGATCCTTTCAATGCACACTCTGGAGTTTGACCTTTGAACCGACCTTGGAGATAACCTCAGCTTAGAACTCATAGTGTAAAAAATCTGCAGTTGCTATTTTGTTATGGGAATGAAAGAAGACAACTTTTTCTCATTGGGTCGGAACTCCAGTTGGAATTTCCTTGAAGGATGGAAGGGTTCCACTATGTGGCAGACAAAAAAAAGTGACAAGGGTTAGAACATAAAAACCATGCAACAAGAAGTCACAAGAGATTGCCTGATAGCAGATAGATAAAAACAAAAAGCATGACTAATTGCGGGATTCTACAAATATTTCTGAACACGAAGCTGAAAACGTGGACCCCACCCGCTGACATCCATGCGGACATTTTACCACCGGTGCCTTTGTTAGAATAGTCTTTGGCACTCTTCCTGACAATTCCAAAGCAATTTCTCTCGGTCATATAATGTAGATAACTATCTTAAAGCGTGTTCTCCGCAAATGAACCTGGCATGGGAGCTCACATAGTCCTTATGTATGGACCATAATTTTTCTGACTGCCTTTGTAGGAACGTGCCTGCAATAAGCTCACGTGTGGCCTACCAAATTGATTCAGTATCTATATTGCAAATTGGATCGTTTGGCAGTTTCATGGCATGTGGGAAATGGCCTAATTTGAAAGATGAGACGAGCAGTAATAACGTGGCTATAAAATTTATAGGAAATATGACAATGTATCATTTAGACTTGAAACAAATAAACAATGTGTTTGTCCTTTGAGGTCTCTAGTTTTCACCACAAACTTTGCTGAGATTATGAAAATGATTCTACAATGATAATTGAAATAAACAGATATTTAAACATTGTTCTTGAAAATTTTTTTTATCATTTTTAACATCACACTTGAAGTGCTGTTGATATTAAAGACCATTTTTAATGTGTAACCTTTAGTTTGTGCCAGTCTTAATTTGTGTGAAATATTCATGTCATTACAAAAAGGTATAGAAATATAATTATTTTTAAGATATCTATGATTGATTATTTATTTTCAAATCAAATCCTCAAACATAATTATCTTGATAAACATTTAACTTATTACACTCATTTTTCCTATCCAGATAATTATAATCGGCAGCAATTTGAAAGATATTTGAACAATCAAAAAAAATTTCGAAACAAAACCTCAAACACATTGATTGGTTGATAAACCGCTGGAATACCAAACAATGCTTGCACTAAATATAATCAACAAATGAACATTAGGTCTCTGAAGACATAATGAAAATTATCCGCAAGCAATTATCTAAGGGAGCAATTATGTCAATGTTTACAGCTGAATGGAATTGGCACCTTCAAATTATTTCAATCAGTCATCCCAAGAAGTGTTGCCTCATTGTTACATTGGCTACTCAAACTATATTCCGTCCAAAATCTATATCCATGAATTATAGAGACCTGGCTTTTAACAATTGATCCCTGGGGCATGATTCCCAAATTACAAATGGCTGCCATGTATGTTATTAATCCAATAAGCCATCTGCCTAAATTTTGCCATAATCACGAATTTACCGAAATCTCAGCTTTTGATTGTCAATTATCAATCTGCCACGTCAATTATGTAATGTCAATGTGTTTAAAGTTTCAAAGCTTTCAGAATCAAATTTTGCATTTATTTTTTAGGTTAATTTTCATTGACTATAAGATTTATCCGGATACTCTGCTAAATATATCTTGAAAACATCTTTTTTCTTTGAAACAGATTCCTTTTCACCCATTTGTATAAGAAATTTCAAAAAGTTAATCAAGTACTTATGAAAATGAAATAAATCATTTTAGTGGGAATATTTGCACATGTTTTCAGCCATCTGCTGAATCTATTCAAATAGGGCAAGGCAAATTCTGAATGAGATCTGTTCTTGCATCCCTCCTCTGAATCCCTCCTTCATATTGAACTGGTATTATGGCATCTAAGAACATCTTCTGTTTCAGCCTTATTGTTTGACCCTGACAAGCACTCTGATAAGATGTCTCTAACAGACAATCCCCGATTCATTCTGGGAAGAAGAAGATTTATCTAATTAGTCCACAACAGGTCAAAGAGGTTCAAAATGGAGGAAGTGGAGGTTCCTGTCATCAGGGCTGAATATGAACTGGTATTTGATTGGCTGCTTTTTCTCCACTAAGAATGGGACTGGTGCCTTTCCTAAGAAGGAGTATTAGCATATCAATACAAGTATCCTAAACTATAACTGTCCTTGCCACTAAGTCCGACTAATCTGATTGGGTCTTCAGCTCTCTTCTAATGAGATTTTCTCCATGTCGTTTACAAGTGTAATATATTGCAGTGTTATGTTCTCCAGTCTCTCCCTGATCAGAAACCAGAATGTATGTTAGGAGCCCCATCAAGTCTACAAATCATTGGCTCTCAGTTCAAGATATTCAGGATTTCTCAGCCCTTGTCCAAGACTGTGTATCAAATAGATAAGTGTGACACAATTCAGGTCCTCCTAAACTAGTTAAAATTTTACTGATCCACTTACAAAGAATTGAAAAGCAATTCATAGAGTTAGAAAACTATTTCATATACCTTGTTTTAGTCTGAGTAATCAATTCAATTTACATAGAAAGTATGTTCAACTAAATTTTCCTAGTGAAGATGAAACTAATAAATGATGTAAGCTAAATAGAAGAATTGTGAATTATGTTAATAATTTGCCTTCAAAGTTGTTCTGAATTGCCATTTCTATTACCAAGTGATTCACCATACAACACCCAAGTCAATCACAGCTCCCCAAAAAAAATGCCAAACAATGGCACTGCTATATGCTCGATGCATTTCTTAGCTGAGACACAACAGCAAACATTCATTTAGGAACCGTTTGTGCTTGTTTTCATTGATACTTTGTCTATTAGTCTATCAACATGTCAGCTGGTGCCAGCTAGTGAAAGCACGCTTCCACATACCACTCCCCCATATATCACCCCACTGTGACAAGTTGTGCAGGTAATAGTATCACAACTATTCACTGGCAGCCATCTTGGTTTGACCTTCATCTTTGATCTATCATCTTACATTAAAAGTTTACCTTCAAAAACTTTTCATTCAGTGGTCAAAAATGCAAAGGGTTGAACATATAATAATATTAACTGCGAACTCATAAATGAAACTATCTAAATATCAATTCTCACAAAATGGTAGAATACTTTCTTTTTAAATTCTCCTTCAAAGGCTAATTGATATGTTTGACCAATTTAGTTTAAGAAACAATATTACAATTCAAAATAAAACATAGATTTATCATTACTTATCATATGCTTGTACTTAATTTCCCATATTGGTTTATTGACATGGTTAACCAATATAGTCATAAACTCATTGGTAGATCAACAGGCAAATCCCAGTAATAAAGAATGATAATTTCAGTTCAGCTTCTGGCCTTGATAATTAGAATTCCTTGAAGCGCAGCAATGCTGACAGGTAAAATGCCATCTTTGACTGAATGCCTTTAATCACAAGTCTATCAGCTATCTGATCTTTCTTCAGGCTTCAACCCTCAGCATGATTCTAATTACTGCCAATCACATTCCAACCAAATCTTCACTGCGGAGCTCTTGAATTAACAGGAAGTCCCTGTTTTTGCTTGATGGTCAAATAGATACATAGGTTTTCCTCAGTAATAAGCTTTCAATGGGATACATTTTGTGACTTTGGTCTATCGGCCATCTACAAAGATTACTTGCTATGCTGCCAATCAACCTATCAGCCTAATCAAGTGACCTGAAATATCTCTAATCAATTGATTAGGCCATTTGTGAGCATCAATTTTTCAGCCTTGCTCAAGCCTTCGATTACTCATATATGAATATACTTAGTCATTACCAAGAGAGTATAGTCTGACCAAGGAACATTTTCATATCCTTAGTTTGAGGCATATTTTTTGTCTTTAGTAAAAAGGATGCTTTTATATTACCTACTAGCAGAGGAAACTATACACGATACGACAACACTGTGCACTAGACAGCGAGCACAATTTGTTTTTTATCAAAGGACCATGTAGATATTCTGACAAGTTGATCTATTTGATACTTTCAGTTTGCACAGAATTGTGATTCACAGACTTCAGGCGTCTGTTCAAATCCTATGGAAATCTTCTTCTTTTAACATATTTTTATTTTCAATAAATGTTTGTAACAGACATATTTTTTAAATAGCAACATTTTACTTAGAAAACTATGTTTTAAAAGAAATCAAAACTCGTAAATTCTAATTGTAATTCTGTGAACACCATTTTAATAATGAAACACAACAGACTCTGAATGAACTTTCATTAACTTGAACTTAAAACGGAGGGAAATTATCAAGGGCAATGCTAATGAGACTGGCAAAGCCATAACTGCAGTTGCAGACCTAATCTTGTCCTGGGCGAGGAAATTTTAGTCACCTTTTGTGCAGAAGCACAATTCAGACGTTATTGGGGCCTCTTTACAGCCAGAGCTCAACAGTCAGACCTGCAGGAGTAGCTGCAAATTTCTTCTGGCTTTGAAAAAGCTCAAAGAACAAAGCGCGAAGGATTTGTATGAATTGTTTAAGAGCGGAAGGGATAACATTTCAATACAAATGATTTGAAGAAGCCTCTGCTTCTGTATAGGCTAAGCCTGGAGAATTTTAGAGATTAATTGGGGCTTGGACAGAAATAGGGAACTCTTCAAAGGAAGGGTTGAGCTCAGATACATTCCCTGGTGGCGAGGAAAAAACAACTCCATTTCCAATAGCCTGTGTTTTAGGAATATCACAATGCCTTTAACCCTTAACTGGAGGTACTGATATAATCAGAAAAAGCCTATTCCAAGCAGGTGTCCATTCCTTGATTTGACTTCATTGTCCTTGACCTGCCAGTGCAGGAATATACTAAACCATTTAACTGCAGGTACTGAAATATATGGGATCACCATTCCCTATTTTCTTTTCTTATGTTATTTTTAATCCTTGGTTTTAGCATACAATGATTATGTACTAAGGTAAAGGGAAAACATATAAAAGGCAAAAAATTATGTTTAAACTACCCAATCAGTGTAAATTCTCTTTTCAATAAAAAATATATTGTCATCATCCAATCTCTTGAATTCCATCAATCATGTTGTAATATTACTCTCAAAATGTTTAACTCTTATTGGATTGTTCAAATGAGTTCTGACCCACACATAAAATATCATCACTCAGCTTGTCCCTATATATCAGTGAGAGTCTATGTTTGAGGCCATTTTGTCCATAAACAATACTTTAAACTTTTATCACACTGGTCATTCAAGGCCACCTTCTTGCCAATCAAGGGGGGTAACTCAAACATGTGGTATCCATGATTCCACCACCAAGTGTTGAAGTCAGGTGATAAGACATGGTCAAGAGCTACTTTATGTCTAATGCTGATAATCAATGATAGATTCATCGGCTTTTGTTTGTCTTCAGACACTATGGACAAAGTCACTGAGGAGAGTTGGGGCATTTGATTCTCAATTTAGATAAAACCTCCCGATAATGAA
The DNA here is from genome assembly GCA_921293015.1 of Phorcus lineatus. Taxonomy (NCBI): domain Eukaryota; kingdom Metazoa; phylum Mollusca; class Gastropoda; order Trochida; family Trochidae; genus Phorcus; species Phorcus lineatus. The sequence continues at coordinate 16,571,160 of OV121098.1, read as the reverse complement.
ATTGATAAATTCTTCTGTTGATTTCTATGCTACTTCATGAGACAAACGTAAATTCATTGCCTTCTCTTCATTCAATCTTCTTCAAATTTTTTCGAATCATGGACATATTTTTCCATGATAGGTCTTTGAAAATCAAATAATAAAAACAAATACACTTCCAAACTTGATGAACGAATTTCAAATATCAACAACAAAATTCACAAACTACAACTCTGATCATAAATGAATTGAAAATCAAGGTTTATGTTTGTATCTATTCCAAATACTTTGGTGTCCTGTGTTTACAAACTGTAAAAACAGGAAATTGAAATCTCAGGTCCGATACCACGAAAGAGTATAAAAAATTAAAAACCTAAATATCTAAGACCTTTGCCCTATCAGATGATCCTATCTTAGTTCCAAATGTTTTGATGATCCTTGGTTTATACAAAATTAAAGCAAGAAATAATATTTACCAAAAATAATAAATGCCACTTGTGTAAAATGGCGTTAAAACATCCCGGAGATGACTGAATGTGTCCTTTCTTATCGCTGATGAAGGATGCTGGGATAGTAGAGCAACATAGATATTTCGAATAAACAGGACATACTTGTTACAAAATTTGAATTAACAAATTCTGTATGCTAGAAAAACATGAGGCTCTGATTGAATGTGTTTCAAAAGCTCAAAAACAAATTACCAAAAGAAAAAAAGCTACAGTAATTAACTGTTTTATTTTTTTTGATAGCTTGTTTCACCTTTGGGTACTTTTAAATAGAACTATAAACATGAACTCTCTTTAGAAAGCATATCATTTTTAATTGGTCACCTTTCCTTAAAGTAGATATACACAAATATCGCCATCATTAACATAAAACTAGAGGTAATTAACTGGCCTCCTGCTAAGTAAAAATATCAGCCAATCAAAGAATAGCCTTCATTCTGACCGCAACTTCAAAAAGGTCGGCCATTTTGTTTGGTGAACTAACAGCAGGAGCTAAGTCTGGATATCTCACAGATGGTATAAGCGCTGCCGATCTTTTTTCCAAGAAATGAAAATATTTTGAGTTGGTATGATCAAATTTAAGGAGAGTATAAGGTGTTAGGGTGTTAACACAGAAACCAAAGCGGAAATGATTAGGCCAAAAAATATAAACATTTCCTATAGGGCTTATGCATGTTCTCCACTTCCTGCAAGTTCGGTAGGCAAAAAGCTGAGAAAATATGGTTGCCTCTGGCCTATTCCGTGGTAAAACAGCTTCCCTTACCAGACCCAAGAAGTAAAATAATAAACTAAATGTGTTCAAAAGCTAAACATTGTTTTGAAATGATGTATCTTAAAGCTTCATCACATCCTATAGCAAGACCTTTGCTTATTTATAGAAACACAATTATTGTGTTGCAACTTGACATACAGTTAATAAAATCAGCTACCCATGAAAAAGAAACTAGCAATCTGTAATCACTTTTTTCCTTTTTTTTTTTACACTTTTACCTACTACTTACTGAGAGTAGAGTTTTACGATTCAATGCTAAAACGTTTTTTTAATGCAATTAATAGTGTTTTACTAAGTTTACCAATAATCTTTTATTCAGCTAAAACATCAGCTATCAAGCTTTCACTATAGTGGGGTGTTTGGATTGAGGTAAACCCGCGTAAACGACAAATGAAAACAGAATAAATAGTTTATCAACTGCTAAGCTAAGCAGTCTGTGATGAGCATCAACAATTTACACAGAGTAAATGTGCAGGAGTCTGGAACCAGTTTGTCCCTGGAGATATTTAGCCAGTGTGATAAATAATGAATGATATGTGGAACCTTACATACTCCTTTACAAGCTGATTTCAGATTTCAATGGTCCAAAAGCTGATGGAAAACCTTGACCACCTGAGCCAACTTTAAGTTGTTTGGGTTCATACAGACACTTTTACACAAATGTTCGATGGTTTTAGATTCTTTCAAACTTTTGCAGCTTTCATTTTTTGGAGCTACATTGGGCACATTAGCACAAGTCCCTATGTCTCATAGTATGAAGATCCTTGGAGTTTACCTGATGGCCAAATTGCCCTGTATTCTTTCACACTACACAGAATATCAGCTGGATACCGTTTTTGGACATGATCTTCGACTGAGGTTCTGACCATCTTGGTGGTATATGAACTTGATAAGCAGGGACGCTATGTAGTAAAATAACTTGAACAATATATATGATCTTCTAACAACTTCTAGCAATCTACCTGGGCACCCAATTTCATGTGATTGATTTTGAATTCTTGACAAAAAGTACAATAAACTATGATTGGTAACAAAATCTTGGAACCAAAATCCTGATTTCCACTGAACGTATCCCTCATGCACATTAGATGAAAGTTGAACCCTGCCCTAAAACAAAACCTTTGATTGGTACCAATACTTGACAGTGAAATCATGATATCCACAAATCTTGGCCCTAACACGCATGAGGTTATTAAAGCTGGATCCTCGACTAAAAATACAGGAATATCTTCCAGAATCAGATGTTCCGCAAATGGGAGGCCCTTGATCACAGACATGAAAGAACAACAAATGCCAAAATATCTTCTCATTGTTGCTTCAAGAGCACATAGTAGCCATTGCCGCCATTCCACTGTAGCAGATTGCTGCCATGTTGTTACCATAGCGACTAAGCTAATACAGTCCACATTTCCCCAGATTTACCAAAGTCACAATAACACCTAACTTCTCATACAAGACAGACATTAGGTGGAAAATGAAATTGGGACTTAGCTAACACATTTAACTTACAGTATTGTGCCAATTTCACTAATTCTTAAAATGCAAGTTTTGAACAAATTTCATAATTATGTTTTACAGGTCTCATGTTAAAAATTTCTTGTTATGTCGTAACCATAGTTACTTAGCTAATCACTCCACATTTGACACATTTTCTGATTTACCAAACTCACAAGTTTTTCCTTCCTGGAAGAAATAAGAGTTTTGTATGGTCATTAATGTGAATCTCCAAGATAAGATTCCACAGAATTCCAATTAAAACCCAAACAGCTGCAGAGGTTGTAAAGATGTCAGGGCAACTATCTTAGAACTCTGGGAGGTTCTTGCTTTATTTCTATCTTTACTTCTCTCAAAACAACATTTTACATTTCCGCTTTTATTGCGACTTTCTCTGCTGCACACATCCATAACATAACGATTCATTCTTTCATGTTGTGACATCTGGAGATCTTAAAGGCTTTGTTTGATATTTATCAGCTCCTTACAGTACATTTATTCCTAGCATTTTATGGTTTTGAGAATACCTACAACTGAATGAAAGACACATAGTGGAAGAATATGTTCATGTATCCATAAATAAGTCGAAAACAAAATCTAATATTGTCATATCAAATATCAAATAAGATGTGGTTTGTCTTTTGGGCCAAATATTTAACAAAAGAAAATATGTTATGAATTAATAGCATGGTTTACAAGCAATAATTCTTCAGACATCATAGAATTCTTAAAGACATTAGGAGTGAAGTTCTGGTAAATGGTAAGGACTAGTGAGGAAAAGTAAATGCAAGCTGCATCTGGGATGCACGGCAACTAACATAGCATGACAACTAACATAGCATTACAGAGCAATGTTCACAATAGTCATTAACAAAGAGTACAACTTATTAACTGTGTTGTCATCTGATTGAGTAGTCAACAACACGAATATTTACTTTTTACATACAATTAAGGGTAAGTACCAAATAACCTGAAAGTTAGTTGCTTTAGCACTTATATCCATAGAAACCCTGAACCTAGGCATATACATATTTGGAGTTAAAATATAAATTTGTAGGAAGTTTACACTATAGCCACAATATATTTTAGTAAAAACCTGCAGAAAGGCCAATTCAAAGGAATAAGACTTTTAACAGGAATTATCTAGAATTTGTAATGGGCAAAGATGGGGCATTAATGGAGTATAAAACGTAGGATGACGGTGAATTTTTCAAGAGTGAAAATGCATGGTAAACTCTTGGGAGACCCAGCTTCCCCCACAAGGCATAACCATGGCTTACTTAAGCCTAGCTGCATTTGACACCATCTGTGCCAGCTCTAACATTGAGAATCTGAATCACATCAGAATCTGCTTGAGGCTTACTCGACACCCTGCATCGATAAGGGAGCTTCACGCAGCAACATATCCTGGTGCAGTGCAGCGAGGCTTAAGTTAGCCACTGATGGAGATTGGTGCAAGTCATGACATGAAGGGAGATGACAAAGACAAAGAACATCAGTTAGTGGCTGAAATAAAAGCTGAAATTTTGGAGGAAGTGCCTACCTGCAGCATGGCTGACGATGGCTGCCAGTACAACAGTAAATATTCCAATCATAGACACTGTTTGGTGACAGCCACTGGTGATGCGGCTATCCTTCATCCTTCATGCTAGGCTTCACTTCCGCTGGAAAGTAGTTCCGTCACAATCATCGGTAATTCCACGTCTGAAAAATATAAATCATTTTCATCAGAGGTAAACTAAAGGAAAAAATAAATGATCTTGACATTTGTCATCATTAAAACAAATATTTCTCCACTACAATGATCAAAATATAGAGAGAGATAGATAGACGTTCATCAATGGATATGGAGAATGATGCAAGAGATCAAATATACTACGTGCTTTTGCTGAGAGTTGTGTCAATAAGAAACGTGTACTTGTTAATTACCCCTTCTACCCTTTCTGTCCCTGACCCCCCCCCCCCCCTTCTTCTCTCTGAAATCCATGCAAACTACTACAATGCCCAAAGGTAAAGGATCAAATTTTTTCAGCCTTGACTTTTTATTTGAGGAGGGAGTTTTAACTCTACAAGGCATAAGACACACAGCTAGATGAAACACCTCAGATGCTTGAAACCTAAACTGGGCCTTAATCCTTAACATGGTTTGAATACAAGTGACGAAAATATGTGTTTGCAATGTTGACATGATTAATTTCAAAGAGGACACACAAAAAGACAAGCTAATATGTCTTTTTTCTTTGTGAATTGAAACACAGCACTGCTTATTTATGCAAGAACGACAGGTGTACGACAAGGTTCTTTATTCCCTCCCTTATTCTTAGGCTTGACTGCACACATTTTATGAGGAGTGGCTTAGGTCCTGACAGAAAGGGCCTTGCAAAAGAATAGCTCATTAAAGTATTAAAACTTCAATGTTCTTGATAGCAACCTACCAGGCCCTTTATTATACAATGTTATTTTGCACTGTAAGGGCAAATTTTTACCATTGTAATTTTACAACATTACCTTAGTTTGTGCTTATTACTGCTTACCAAATATGAAAGCGATTTTGTTATTATGTGTATGAAATTATGATTTGTGCTTATAAATACCATGATTTGCTTTTACTAAGTGTTTTACCTTGTGTATGCAATTATGACTTCTGCATAGAGATAAGATGGTTCGTGTCAAGCAAATAATAATCATGAATAAATGAAATTCTTCCATGTGATTGTAAATCAATGGTCAGATTTTTACCTTGAGACATCTTTCTTATCAAATAACAAAATTTATTTCTGTGATCAAATCTATGTCACTCTGATACCAAGGTCTCTGACGTTGATGGAGTTGCTGTCAAATTACGCCCATCAGGTTGTTATTTTTTATCACAGGACATTTTCCTCTTTTTTGCGGTCAGCTACATTATGACCAGTTTGACATTTGACTTACTGTATTTGGTGATTTGGACCAATCCGGCTTCTCTTTTTACAAAAGTTCAGCGTATTTGTTTTCTATGTGACATTTGCAAATGAACAGGATGCATTTGTTAAACAAACCCCTGTGAAGATGATCAGAGTGTTAAACCATTATAAACTTTAACACAGATTCTTCATTTTTTATTCATGACAGAGTATATTTATGGTTCATTTTTTGTGTGTAATTCATATAAATGTTGGATTTGTTAAGCAAACACCTTTTAAGATGGTCAAAGAATCAACGGTTACACCATGACAATGGATTCTTCTTTGTACTGAATACACGAAAGAATATCTTTATGGATAATTTTTCCCTTCTCATAATTTATATAAATGTTAGTCCACACAGCAGGGCTTCCATCCAAAGCCTTTATGCATTTAATGATTGCACAGCAGACAATGTACTTTGTGAAACTTGTCAAATATTTGTATTCATAAAAGTTCTCGGTGTCACGGTCGTAGATTGAGTACCTGTCATATAATTATGATCCCTCATCATTCACCTGTTTACCGGGGGCTAACGACTTTCTACGCCCAGGTACCTGGTTTTCATGCCTCATTAGGAAACTAGTATTGTTTGCAGCTAATCTCTCAGAATTAATTTTTTAAATCCTTAGGTCTAAAAGCTCTTAGGCAGGTGCTTGAGTATATTTCTAAATGTTCTCACAACTCCTTGATAAATCTCTATTCAGTTATCAATAATATTCTCTTTGCAAAATAGGGTTATTGAAGACAGGTGGCTAAAAAACTATCTTTATTTGACACAATAAAATTTAAATCAGAAGACTATTATATGTTTATGATCATTTTAATTTTAAAATATGTATGTATGTTCAAGCTCTTTAGGATTATTATTATTATTGTTGTTGTTATCATTATTATTAAGATTTTGATGGGGAAAAAACTGAATTACAATAATTGCAGATCCAAGTGTTCCAATCAAATCTCATAGGGAATATATATTTGGGTGTAATTTCTGAAAAAAGCTGTTTTAATCATTATTCGAAAAACTTCATGAGCAAAATAAAGGTATCACAGGTTGACAGATTATGTAAAAAGCGCTTTAATTCATTTCTGATTTGACAACTCTTTCGCCTTGGTCTCTTTCTGTTCACTCAAGGCAGCATTAGTATGCAAGTTGGGTTATAGTGTTACTTCTTCTTTCACCGAAGGAAGCATTCTCTCGGCTTCTGAATAGGACCGCACAAGGCAGTCAATCTCAATTCAGGTTGGATCCAGTGAGTTTGTTAGAGATTGGGCCCTGAGGAAAATCAAAACATTCCTGTATTGACTTCACCGCCATTGGTTTATTTGTAAGGTCACAACCCTGTCATTTCCCTCTTTGAGCTTAACTTAACATTACAAAGGTTCACCTATTTTTCATATTTATCATCAAAACATGACTAAATCAAACGACAGTTATAGCAAAGGAATTAAGACCTTGATTTTTAAAAGACACTTGATTTAACTTGAACTTGAACTTAACTTAACATCTGTCCAAATAGGAATTTATCAAAAAGAGTTTGTTATTAAGTTGTTTTGATTTACTCTTTTTAACCTTAGTAAAAAGACGAAAGTGGACAATAGTCTAAGCATTTGAAAATATTGTTTTTTACCAAAATGTATATAATTAACAATAAAGATGGCCTGGGATAGGGGGAAAATTCAGTCTAACAGCTGCATATCACCAAGAATTTGTTTGAAATACTATTGTGTATGACTTAAGAAGACTAAACTACAAGGTTGCGTAAATACAACTTTTATGCAAAAATATTTTTTTGTAATTTGATTTTTTATAATATCTCATCTCATTGAATACAGTTTTTGAACCGAATCAATTTCAACAAATATCATTGACACTACATATGCAGACTTCTACAATGTACCATAAATTGAATTATGCAATTGCTGGTGTCAATATGAAAAGCACTCACATGGAGAGAAATTAAACTGTCCCCATTTATAGACTTTCTCATAAATCTTTTTCACTTTTTAAACCACCCATCAAATTTAAGTCTTAACTGAATGAAGCTTTTCTCGGTATGGAGTCTAAATTGATACGATTTTCCCAGCAGCCTTGGTCCCCAGTATTTCTTTGATGTGTTTATTTTCTCCACATCCCAGCATGCATCACAGCTCAGAAAATTGACGTTTTAACCTTTGATATGGTTTCGCACCTTCGGCCCATAGAGTCTAACGAGAAGCATTGTCCCTGCTCATAATTCTGGAAAGATGCGACACATGCTACTGAATTACCTTATTTTTCCTGAGAAAGCTTTAAGCTGGAACTTTTATCAATGTTTATATCAACAAGAGCACTGAATTATCAATATTCAAGCTCTACACACCTCGTTGATGAACTCATTCAACAACAAGTACATCAAATTTAAACATTTATTCTTCAAAGATATCATTCAAGCTACACATTTTCAAGTTATCATCGACAAAAGAGAAAAAATGGTGATATCCAAGGCCCAACAGTTACATTGTAAAACATATAACTGAGAAAATAAGGAAAATTATTCATGTAAATTGAGGGATAACATTGCAATTTTCTTTATGTTTTTCTTTGATTTTGACCTTTTGATGAGAACAGGTCAATGTTCATAAGCCAATGAAAACACAGCAGGACTGTATGTACAGAGTTGTGGGCCACTGGCTAGGGGGGCAGCTGAACGGCCATTATCAATAGGTTACCTTGACGACCTTATGAGAGCTCTCTAATCTAGGAGGGCAGAAGAAATATCTACACATACTCCATATTCGTTCCACAGGGGTCTTCATTTCTGTTTGCACACCAACTCAAATGCTATTTCTGATAGCATTTATTGATTATTTAAAAAGAGATTACAATTTATGATGAACTTGTGGCCTTGTTATAAAAGTGCAGTAAACCACTTCAGATAAGAAGGGAGCATATTCGAATTCTTGAATTATGACAGGAAATGAAGCTTCTGATTTTTTTCTCAGTAAAGATTGGAGTGCATCCAGAACGAAACAAAAATAATCTCCTGTTTGTGTTACTCTTCATTGGTTGAATTGATTATTAATTTTTAAAAACCTCCTGTGTAGAGAATTTACGAGACATCAAAGGATTAAATGAAAGATTTACTGCTGCTTAATGATATGCTTGCTAGGTATATTCAACAAAACTTTGAGAGAAACAAATATATCTGAGACATTTCAATAGTCTTTCAGCCATACATCCTCATGTTATCACAACAGTTTTGAAGTTAGGAAGTAAGCAGAATTACCCTTAAAACTATCTGAGAAAATTTAAAAAGAACATTTGAAATTTACCTTCAAGAAATGTAAATATTTATCTTGCTAAGAAAAACAGTAAGAATTCTTCATTTGATGAAGCATTAAATGATAACCGACTTATCAGCCTTAAACACTCTCAAAAAGACTTTGCCCTTTTATTTCTCAATCGCTCTTATTTCTTAATTTTCAACTTACCATTTACATTTTAACAGAAAGTTATTTTAACAAGTTTTCCGCTAAGATTCTGGGAAAAAAATCAATTTTTAAAGCGTGCAATCTTTATTTGATTCAACAACCTTCTTCGCTCCTCAGCAATGTTGTTTTTCAATTTCACGATATCTGCTCAATCTACGTTGATATCCTAGCCTCAGAATGCATTTGACAGTGGTGTTAGATAACCTTTACCTAACAACTATCAACAATAATGCAAGCTGACTTGGAAACCTGAGTCGGCAGATTGAGCCGAGATTTCTCTCCAAACTCTATAGACTTGTCACTTTAACCACCTCGATAAAAAGTCTCAGAAACTGGATAAAAAGTCTCGGGGAAAATGAATAAATAAGCGCTTTTCAACCTCCATGCGCTCAGACCATCCACTCTCATTACACTGATTGCCTTCTCGGCTGACCTTTGTGGAGATTCTCGCCCCTATATTCAAGGTTTTCGGAGTCTGGGTAGAAATAGAAGAGAGGAGGCAAAAGGTCAGAAGACTCTGTCGTCTGTAAGTTGGAAACTGGGATAAACAACTTTGTTCCCACAATCCTGTTGCAATTTACTCACAAGTGTGATGACTTGTTAGGAAAATAGTTTCTGTATTTGCTGTATCAAAAGTGAATGGAATTTCATTTTCAAACTATAAACAAATTAAGGGTAGAGGTTTGTGTCTGTTTTCTAAGGATTTACTGAATTGTTTCATTTTCTAATAATCATAATTACTTTTTAGGTAATGAGAATTTATATTTTTCTTTTTCAAAAGAGTTTAGAATAACATTTTGTGATGAGCAACTGGTTACTACTTTGCCAAATATTAAGTTGTTCAAATCAACTAGTTGGTAACATCAAATCATTAAATATCATTGTTTAAAAACATCCAATATCAAGTTGTACAAATGGTTGACTTATATTTATCGTTTTGAAGTATCCTCAACATGATGAACGTAAATTATCCACATCACAGTACTTTTCTAGGCTGAGGAAACTACACAGGAGGTTATAAAACTGTTGTCCAAAAAAAAACCCCACACAGTACATTACTAAAAGTGTTAGCATTTAGGAGAACATCTTGTACAGTTTACAAAAATATATTTTCTTCATCTTATACATAAGCAGCCAAAGATCAACATTTCAAGTGTATATAACTAGCTATCAAACAAATTTGTAAAGAAAACGCAAAGCAATCTATTTGTCTTATATTGTCTTGTAACATTTAAAGTACTTTCAGACGAAAACACATGTAGGATACTAATACCCAAGCTTATCGGACAACAGGTAATGTGGAAAAGAGAAATAAACTTCTTCAATGATTTTGTTTAAAATTAAAAAACAATTACAATTTAACAAAAATATTTGCTGACATTTTCATAGTACTATTTACATGAACTAAAACAAAAATAGTGAAATCCGTAGAATTGATAACCTTTTTCGTAAAGATGACATCCTTCATATCAGCTGGACTTGCTGTTAAATTGTCCGAGGTTTAATTGACTGATAAATATTTTCATACATTCTGGAGACTAAAACAGTTTCAAAGTACGCCATTTGCACTGAAACAACCAAGAATTTAATACGAGACTAAGCACAAAACCTTGTTGGGAATCGTCAGGGTATTACACTCGGCTAAAGAGACATATTAGCAATAAGATATGGAGAGGAAGCTGTTCTCACTACTCCAGTTACATGCCGAAAGGGGTCTGGACTCCCCTGGACTTTGTTGGTTGCATGTTCACAACCATTGTGCTCCTGGATATTTCCTTGTGAGGAATTTGCACCCATTTGACATGAAATTGTAAATATAGTCACACGGAACTGTAAAATTTTTAAAAAGATATTTTCTTGATAATACTCATATTAAACATTTTTCCCATATTTACATTCTACTATTTTCCTAATTTTCAAGGTTAAGTAAAAGGTAATTCACAGAGAGACCTGAAAATGGCATATGGATCTACATGGAAATGCTGTCAATAAAAAAAATCTTGTAAATAATCAAACTAGAAAAAAGGATATACTTGTTGCTCTTCATACTTAATTTTATCATTCATTTGAATTTATCAAAGATCATCAACTTTTTTGGGAATGTTATAAGCAAAAAATATCAATAAAGCTGACATTTCATTTGATCAAGTGATCACTAAAGGAAATTTTTATAAGAATATCCTATTTCTCATTCTTATTGACAATCTGTCTTTGTGCCAAAAGCATGGGTGCGTTTGAAAATTGCTAAGGGGCGGAATGATCCTTTCCCGTAGCTCAAAGCATAAACTAGGTAGCTGTCAAAACTAAACCATTTATCAGAGCAAAAGTTTCCAATACATTAACCTCAAATTCAAACATTATCCACCAATACAATCTTCCATACGATTTAGGCTACACCCCAAAGCAAAAAGCAATGCGCGTGTATAGGTACAGCCCAACCGTTGACATATCATCCTATTTAGCACAAAAGAATATATACATTTATATGCATATACAATTTTTCTTTAGAAGTGTTGGGGCTATTACATTTGGTACCTAATATTATGTTGAAATAAAATCACTTCATTTATCTTCCTTAGTATATGTCAATATGCTGACACATTTTCTATAGGTTTTCAGGCATCTTGCTACACAAAGACTACATATATCTATGTATATATGCAGAAACAATTTCACATGGGTTTTTGCAGGCTTATAAAGGAAAACTGAGGTGTTACCTTTGGGGGCTGTCAGGTATAAACGAGCTTTGTTGGTTTCACAGGTGGTGAAGCACAGGTGTACAGTAAGGTTGTGTGCTTAGACCTCCCACATTTACTGACTTGGACAGATTTTTCGAACTGCTTTTCCCTGAACAGTTTTTTAAGCTGTACTGATTGACATAGTAATTAACATACAGACTGACATAAAAAAAATCTTGGGCCAATTTGGGAATTATATTTTATCTTTATCTGACTACTTTTGAATAGTTTTTTTTCATCAAATTCACAATATTTTCAAGGGTGTGTAATTACACTGTACAAAAGAAGTCATTTTTGTAAAAGAAAATCTATGAGTACAAAATATATTGGGTCTCTAAAACAATAAAGACCTGAATTATGTCTCGTTTGTAACAGAAACAATATCCTTGTTTTACAGAAAAATAACTATAGAACTTGTTCTCTATTCAAGGCTTGTAATCATTTAAAAATGTTGTGATATTTTAATAACTATTTCACTGGAGAAATGAAAAAAGTAAATATTTTCAGACATTTACTTCATTTTTACTAATTTACCTTGCTAGTATGCAAAATAGATGCGAGCATGGCAAGGCGAGAGTTAAATTAAATCCAAATTTTCTGTGATCTGGATCATAGGGACTTTGCCATCTTGAATCAAGGACAGGGTTGACCACTGTCAAATATTTGTCAGGCCTGTACATATAATCTATCAAGTTGTAAATTTCATCAGGTGAGTTAACGAAGCTTTTATCAGCCCCTATCTCAGGTGTAGCTGGAGTAAAGAGCCCCCAGGGACTGTAAGTCACATCTAGCTGATAGCCCCCCAATAGGGATCAGTTGTTAGTCAGGCACTCAGTCCTAGAGAGTCCTCGGGGGACGGGTTAATGTCCTATTTACGTTATCTAGCGGTCCTTCAAACCCGGGAGTGTGAAATCCCTGATAAACAACACCCATCTAGCTCTTGAAACAAATCTTTATCATAGATGTGATTTTGTTTATTACTGAACTAATTATTTAAATAACAAGAATATCAATTATCTGTTTTTATTGTAAAGAATTCTACAATATGAAGATGTTGACTAACCTTACAACAATTATTTTCCTACTGATCCATAGCCAACAAATAGATTGGAAAAGATTGAAGCTTCTGTTACCTTATATAATTGTATAATGCTTCTAAAGTAGACTTATTTGTCCTTTCCATTAACTGTGATAAAAGACATTGACAATCTATTGTGCTTTCATCTTTGACATTGACTTTAAAAACTACTTCTAAAAAAAAACATATTTGTCCAAAAACTTCATTATGACCATGTTCAATCAAAACACTTCAGAACATAATGACAGCTACTGATTTGTGCATTGAGGGCAAATTCATTTATTTATTATTATGCAACCTAATTATCCACTTAACGACTTGTAATTACTTTCATGTTGGACTTCAAAGACCCAGGTACCTTCCTTGTTGAGATAGCTCCTGGTAACACAACACCTGTCCTCAGGTAATATCTCGTTACGCAAGGTTACAGGTAAGTAACACCTGAGGAGGGGCACTTGGGGGGACATCTGTTCTCACCTGTATGTCTAGGTGTTGGATCTCTCTCAATTAATGTAATATACAATGCTCTCATTCTTCTCTTCTATGCTCGTTAATCATTTCAATCATTTTTTATACATTTTACCTGTAATTATGTTAGAACACACCTGAAAATGTAGAAAGTACCAAGAATAGATTTAACATTGTCCCATGATTCTGCCATATGTTTGAAAGGTCCAAGCATCCATTCTACTATTTTGAAAAATTGAAGTTGATCATCCATAAGATATCCTTCACTTTCTAAATGAACTGACTTTAAAAAATAGAATTAACTTAAGAAACAAATTCATTTTATTTCAAAGTGAAGAAGCCAAAATAGATTCTTTATTGAAGAATTATTTGTTATCTATGTGTTTGTATACTTTACCAACGTTAACATAATAACATAAAAATTGACAAATTATGTTAATATACCAATAAATACTATCACTTTTCAATAATCATAACATTCCTTGATTGAAATTTACAAGTTACTGCATGAAGTTTGTTTCGATGCCTGGAAACCGAAAGGCTTCACTTTGTAGAACATAGGTAATACTTTATACAGCTAAGTGGGTTGTCAATGATGGGCAAGTGTCTTGTTAGAACTTATGATATAATTTATTTACCCAAGCATGGGCCACTTACATCCCTACTTGACCCCACAAAGAGGCGTGGCCACATCGAGATCTATTGTACATTTCAATCTGCCTTGTACATGAAACTTAACATTTCACTGAGACTAACAGAAACATTGTGTTAATTTCACTTATTCAATTGTCCATTGCATAGTTTACATCATACCATGCAACTATTCTTGACGTTTTTTCACATGAACATTGTATTTATCATTGTAAATTTCACTTATCTATTTTTGGAATACTCTGTATATATCAAACTTCACTCTCATAACATCAGAAAAGTTTCACTATAATTCACAGAAACTTTGTTTGTAAAGGTTCATGTAAATTTCATTTATTCACATTTATTCCGCTTTAATTTTCATTTAACTTTATTTCTCACTATCATTCATAAAACATTGTCGTATGTTCAGGGCTAATAATCTATCATTATTCATATTAACTGTCTTGATTATTCACCGAACATGAGTGTGAGAGATAAGTTTTGGTGTATTCATTGCAAGTAAATGAAATAAAAAAAATAGAATAGATGAGAAAAAAACCTCAGATGCTTTTCTCCCAAAAAGCACTAGAAACAGGTTGTTCAAATGATGTCAACACAGGATTTGAACTCAAAATTTAGAGAAACATAAAGTATTTTATAGAACAAGTACTGTACCTCTTTGTGCCAGTATCAATCCTAGGTACTTTAACCTAGCTCACCTAATCACCTTGTCAAATGTAATAATAATGAATTCATTCATTTTCTTAAACTTTTAAAATCTTTGTGTGAATTTTCTTATCAACATGTATGAAATACAGTATGTGATCTTCCAACATAGAACCTCTCAACGTGTTATCAGTAAAATCTCGTTCAATATTCCGTCACAAGCCCAGATCATGTCAGCGTGAAAATATGGAATTCACAAGCTCTCCTTTTCCTGTTCATGCAAGAAGCTTTTACGGGGATCGGCCATCACAATACATCTATAATACAGTGTTATCACTCTCAAAATCAGCGAGACAATTGACAGCTATTAACGTGAATTTCGTGAAATTAGCGACCATCACTGATAACTCTCAACAGCCGATCCTCAAAAGCTTGGTAAATACTGGACAAAGTTGGGAAAGCAGCCAGGCATATTTATGTATGTTTCATGACAATCAAAACGCAGTAAACAGCACTTTATGTTGATTTCGCATAATGTCAGCAACAACATGGCTTGAGTGCATAACCCGAGTGTTGGAAGAGAGAGATATGGCTGTGTTTGCAAATAGTTGACAGAGAGCGCATGAGGGATTTGACTTCAGAACACTATATTTGAATGATAGACAAACGGTATAAGAGGATCTCTTAAAAGTGATGTTTGCCATTGATAGACATAGAGTATAAACACCAGTGTGATTTGGTAACCTGATGATGATCACAACCTCATACAGACGGACAAACATGCAGAAAGAGCAATATAGAGAGAAATATAGCTATACAAGCCCATGTCTATCATCAAGCAGAATAGAGGCGGGGTATTTGGGTATGTTACTCCATGATCCTCCTAATGACCCTTCTTCACATTGTAAGAAATACAAGAAGGGAGAGCTACAGCTCTACAACCCCATATTTGTGATTATTATCCAATGTTTGTCATTACTTGGGCTCATTTACAACCTAAATAGGAGCTGGCGGGAGCATAAAGACCATTAGGTCCTGATTTAGACCCTCCTGATAAACAAAGAAGACCAATATCTCTCCCACATGTGCTGGAGGGGGGTCAGGGCACATGCTGCTTTCGTTTAGACATCCTCCATCTTGGCTTGAGCAACTGGTTCTATGCCCTTCATAATCTGATCCATTTTGAGCAAAATGACTCTTAGGCTGAATGTAAATGTCTAACACAAACTGACCTTATGAAATCTAAGCTATGCATCTACGTGAAACCTATCACTTCTTATACGTCTCTACTATTCTTCTATCCAATCCATCCTGCCTCTTTCTATCTCTCCAATTCATCCTCCCTTGTATCGGTCTGTCCATTTTAACCTCCCTCCATCCATCTCTCCATTTCAACCTCCTCATATCAATCTGTCCATTTCACCCTCTGTCCATCAACCCTCCCCCATCAACCTCTCCATCTCACCTTTCATCATATCAATCTATTTCACCCTCCCTCCATCCATTTCTCCATTCATCTATCCCTCCTCCATTCCTCTGTACATTCTCTTCTGTCCCTCTGTACAATGAACCCTCCCTCTATCCATTTCACCATCCATTTATCCCTCTGTCCATCACAACCTCCTCACCCAATGTCCACCAATCACTCTGTCCATTTCACCATCCATCCATCCCTCTGTCCATTTGACCATCCACCCGACCAGTGTACCTTTTATCTTCATTCCATCCCTCTATACAATGAACCCTCCCTCTATCCATTTCACCATCCATCCATCCCTCTGTCCATCACAACCTCCTTCTATCACATTGTCCACCAATCACTCTGTCCATTTGACCATCCACCCGCCCAGTATACCTTTTATCTTGAAAGCATCCCTCTGTCCATTTCACCATCCATCCATCCCACTGTCCACCTATTCCTCCAAGTCAGCCAACACATGCTGCTAGGTTTATATGTCGACATATGTTCTTCTCAGTGAAATCTCGTCCATTTCCCATACATTCTGTGCCGACACAGATGTATCATGTACAATGGCTGTCAGGCCACACTCAGGATGCCATCTGTCAAGATCTGGGAATTTCTTCTTATCACGCTACTGTTTTACTGTAAAGATTTTTATATAGTGCTACCACGGATCTTACAGATTTTTCCCTCCATGGCAAATATTTTCCTACCCTCTGGTTCTTTCTCTCGTATTCTTTATACATTCTTAAAAGTAGCACTTCAAATCTGCTCATAACACTTAAGATCTTATAGCAAAGATTTCTTGGATAGCTGATAGTCAATGTGCTCTTAATTCTACTTCTTAATTTGAAATCTTTTCTGGAAAAATTACAAATGACCAACTTCGACATTTAAATCAGACATCCCATTTTCCTTGCCTCATCACTTCCTCAGGTCTATTGTTTACAAGCTTGAACATTTTGTTATGAGTTTATAAAGAATTCCATGTTATTTCAAAGCCTTAGAACAAGAAGACAAACATGGTAAACCAATCCAGGAACTTTTCTCAGTATGAGTCAAAGAAGTGGTTCCATTTATTTTCTATTTTGGGAAAATTAGAAAAATATGAGTTTTTTTCCAAAACTGTATTACTTAAACACACAAACCTCAGACAGATTCCCAGAATGCACTTGCAGAGCATTAGGTGCTGTATTTGTAGCAGAGAAACGAGGGGATCTGGTTTCAGAGTGTGGCTCCTGCCGAGGTATTGAGCATGCCTGATGCCGATGTGAGCTTTAGGATTAGGGTATAAACAAATGAGAGCTAAACTATACACTGGGTGTGTGAACACATAACTAAGTGCTAACTCTGTGTCAAGAGAGAAAGAGGAGGGAGAGGAGAAATGAACATGGATGTAAATGCATTGAGGGTTAGAGAGAGGCGTAAAAAATCACTGGGAGAGAGAAAAATTAAAGGGGGTGAATGGAAAAAGAGAAGGGAAAAGAGATATGAGATGAAAGAGAGAGAAGAAAAGAAAAGAGGAGAGGAGAGGAGAGGAGAGGAGAGGAGAGGAGAGGAGAGGAGAGGAGAGGAGAGGAGAGGAGAGGAGAGGAGAGAGAGAGAGAGAGAGAGAGAGAGAGAGAGAGAGAGAGAGAGAGAGAGAGAGAGACAGGCAGACAGACAGACAGACAGAGACAGAGACAGAAAGACAAACAGAGAGACGGACAGACAGAGACAGAGAGAGGGTAAAGGAACTTTGGGGTCGGAGGTAGTGGCTTCGCTTCAGGTCAGTCTTGGACTTCAGAGAATGAAAAGCTTGCCCTTCAGCCATAACCTGGGTTCACATGTGGTGGGAGCTACACCAACTGCTTCCAACCAAAGGAGGGAGGGGGAGGGATAGGCAGGATACCGAGATATATTTAGAGATAAACAAAGGAACTATAAGGTTAAGAAAATATATTGAAAGCATGTTCAGAGGACTTGTAAGACAGAATGTCTTATTTGTTTAACCCAAATTTTTGTGGTCCAAACTGAGATCTGTAAATTGTTCTTTGATGTTAACGGCCCCTATTTCTCACTGGTATTGGCTGCCTCATAGCTTTTCACTGTCTTCATATGTTAACTCAACAACCTAAATTACAGAAAGAGGATATTTATGATTGATATTCTTATATATTGATATCTTTTTGGCAATGAATATATAGATAATTGTTTAGTATATAACTGAAATAGGAACATCACATCATATCAAATTAAAATTTAAGACTTAAACATGACAAATCTAAGAAAGAACATTTCAGTCATGTGACCAATAATTTTGTGCCAATAAAAAGTCACAGGTTTCAGAACATTTTCAAATATAGGATAGCAAAGCAATAGCAACATTTTTCAAATTTGCCACTTTTGTCAAATCATTACTACTATCATGAATTTAATCATACGTTTGCAAGTCTAAAAGATGATCTATACATTAAATTCTGTCAAAACCAACAGACGTGTGTAACACAACATGAAATTAGCTCAAACCCCTGACCAAGCACCACATAAGTATATAATCTTCTTTGCCTAGCATGGCGACTAGTCAATACTATATATTTAGAGTCGAGATAAAGCTGTTGGCCTACGGGGCTTAGAGAGGAGACACCAAACTATAAAGTGATTATAGTCCGAAACTTGAGCATATTGGGGAACACATTTATAAGTATATAATCACCCTAACTGTCTGCATTTTATATCTATATACACCTACATATGTAGATATAATATACACCAACAGACAGACTGGCCACTTTGTAATAAGGGAATCATGATGAAAAATTAATATCAAACAAATTACTTTTTCAATGTAAATATTTTGGTTGTCAAGTTGTTGGTTGGTTGGAATGCCTATGGAAATAAATTAGAAATGAAATATTCAAATGGAAATTTTTCTTTATGAAATTTCTCATCTGTTATGAACTGAAAAAATTAAATATTTACAGCAATAATGACTTAATGTTTCTGTTTAGTAAAATATTAAGTTGCTCGTTAATTTACCACTAAATTATCCTCAGCGATGAAACTAACTAACCACATTTGAAGTAGTGTAGAATTGGTTTCAAGCTTAAAATATTATCGCTGAATATTTTCCATGTAGACAAGAAAAGGTGAAAACAATCAAAAGTTTGGGATTCATTTACTCATAGTAAGATTGATGTTACCTATAAAAATCTTTTTTATACAAATTACAAAAAGAAAGTTTATTCATATTACATTTTATCAGTCCCATCGTAGTTGTAAGCCACCAAAAGTCTGGACTAAGCAAGCGGCAACTTATTCAAAAACATGTTCTGGGGTCAAATTTCTCAAATTTCTTAGTCCAAGCATGCATATTTAATGTGCTTCTTAACAAGATGAAATTGGCCATTGTTTGAAGGTGTCAGATTACCAAAGCAATGGAATACGCCAGTCAATTACAAGCTTTTTATGCAGGCGATTTCTGCATATAAAGCACTCCAAACCCCCATGTGATTACAAGGTAAGCCGGTACATCTATATACTTGTCGGATCCAATTTCACTTCCATCCGTTCGGAACAGAATTTGAGGAATTTCTTTATTATTATTGTTAATCCATCTTCATTTCAAGAATAAGTTTAGAGGAATTTTCGTATGAATAGTAATATTTGTATATCAAACCTTGATAAAGTGACATATTTCACAAATATAGACAAATAAAATCTAAAGATTGAAGATCAGCTCCCAGATATTAAACATTAAAAAATATTTAGTTAGAATTAAAAATATTAATAATAATAGCCATTAAAATGGATTGTTTTACTTCTAACTTCATATTTTTCAATGTACAGATAAATATACAGACATATATAGTTACATAGTTAATCAATGTTACTTACATGTAGACAGAAAAATCATAATGACATTCTCTAATTGACCCACTCTTGATATCAACAAGCAGAATATATATACTGATATGTGTAATGCAACAACAATGTGTATTTATCGATGTAGAAGTGTTACCTATCACAGCTTCATGTAATATTTACATCTCATTCACTGATAACAATCGTACAAATCAGATCACACAATTGACCTAATTAAGAACAAAAATCATTTGGTTTATCATCTTCACTAATTATTAATAATCATGTCTTTCTCTTAATCATAACGATCAGAATTACTCACAAATGCAACACTTGTGATACACTTTCCCCCCATAAATTGTTATCTAT
The DNA here is from genome assembly GCA_921293015.1 of Phorcus lineatus. Classification (NCBI taxonomy): domain Eukaryota; kingdom Metazoa; phylum Mollusca; class Gastropoda; order Trochida; family Trochidae; genus Phorcus; species Phorcus lineatus. The sequence continues at coordinate 16,550,736 of OV121098.1, read as the reverse complement.
TTTATTCACTATACTTCTGAAATTTTAATGAACAAGTCAGGGCTACTAATAAACTCAGGTTAAGTGCCTGTTCAGATAGTGGCCCTGTCATATTTTTCAAATGTGCATATGTGAAATTATCACTTCTGCTTTGCAACAAATATTATGGAAGGAAGAAATATACACTGTTAACTGCATTCATTGCTTAAGTTACAAACATGAATTCCCTCCTGACGAGATCTCATCAAAACCATCCCTGCAAGAAGCAGAATGGTATCGGTATACCTATCAACGCAAACTGTTGTTTTATTAACGTCCTTTCTCTACTGATAGCGATCATACAAATCACTACCGCTAATTGACCCAGATAAGAACAAAGGCCACCTTACTTACGTGTGGTATATTTTATCCCCACTACCTCTTATGTTTTATTAATAAAGTTTATGTGACACAGTACAGAGACATTCCCTTGGCTTGACATTCGACTTATTGCATGACATAACAACAGTTTGCTGACCGGCCTTGAAGGGCCAAATTTGATACGCCGAACATCTGCTGTGTAAGTAATAAATGGAAGCGAATATAAACTTTGAATTAGAATTCCTGATATGACTTGGATATGGGATGTGAGCTCAATATTTGCCTATTTCTGAATTCTGTCACTTTCATGCAAATTCTTTCATGAAATATAACCTTATTTAAGAATTGATTTGGATGTAACAGATTCTCCGCTAATGAAGTAGCAAATGAATGAAACGGTGATTATATTTCACGCAGCGAAAAACATGATAAGTTTTTAATCATAGATCATGATTTTAGTGAGATTGAGCAAAGCAAGTTAGATTAAAAACATTTGTAGACTTGATATAACCTGAGCAAGAACATGATCACAGATCCTTTTTATAGTGAGGTTTACACAATACTGAAGCAAGACATACTGTAGGACTTGAGGATTTAGATTTGTCAACATTTTCTGTATTTGATTAGAACCCTGAAGGTATAACTTGGGCCAGAAACTGACCACAGATCATCCTCAATACTGAAGCAGGGCTCACTGGAAGTGAACGGTTGACTTGAGAATTTAGATTTGTCAGACTTACACTTGATTAAAAAACCCTGAAGATAAAACCTGGGCCAGAAAGTGACCACAAATCCTCATAAGCTTTACTCAATATTGGCGCCATGGCTCTGGGAGTAAACTGTGTACTTGAGAAAACTGTGGTTTGCAAGAATCAATAGATGGGCCATATTCCATCTATAGCATCTTCTCCCTTCATCGTTATGTTGCGTCTGCTCTTGGAGGACAGATGGCGGCCAGAAGGGGAGGGGGGACCATTGAGGGGAGGGGGTTTGTTTGGACTGAAAGGGGGATTGTTGCAGGGTAGGCCCAGTACAATAAGGGTAGCACACAAAAAATCACAGGAAATTATGAATATTCAAACAATGATGTTAAGACATGAGTCATTGAAATTTCAAATAAAGGATGGTATTGTAACTGAGGATGGAGTAGGAGCTGCATCAAACTGCATCAAAATTCAAAGGAGAGGATAGGTGCTTTTGATTTTGTATGAAACACCACAACTGAGATGATTTTGGCCAATCATTTTTTGGGAGTGGATAGTGTAATAGAAGTATATTTAATAGCCATGTGACAGTATAAATGTGCTGGTTGGCTGGTGCCTCAATCAGAGATTTTGTCTTTGAATTTCAAAATGACTGTCCTGAAAAAGGTGCATAAGTTACTAATGCACACAGCAGGAACCTAAATAAGACTATGTTAAATTCTATCAGTAAAATCTGAAGTGATGAAAACATTTTGGCAAAGTAAGATGAGATCTTTTCATGTGTACAAATTGTTGTAACTGAAGAGGAAAGCAGTGAAGCATGGCTGGGCGTGGCCGAGAGGGTCAAGTAAATGGAGGGGGGTCGGTCAATGAGAGGGGGGAGAGAATGGGGACATAATGAGGGGGAACTGACAGATGGGAGGGTTGACACTGGGGCACATGGGGAAGAGCATTAGGTTAAGGCTAAACAATCCAGGTCAGTATTAAGTAGAGGTCCATCACATTATGAGTAGAAATTTGTGTCGGGTACAATCTCACAAAACTAATGTAGCAGTAAGTGCTATCATTTCATTTAACAGGGGTTAATCTGTACCTTTCCCAAAGTGGAGTCCCTCTCATGAAGCTTCCTCAGCTTTAAGTTCTGTATTAAAACATTATGAGAGGAAAGATGAGCTGTGTTCTTGCTGGGTACCTTCTCACAAAGCAAATGTAGCAGGAAGTCCTATCATTTCAAATAATAAAGCAAATTTTTACCTTATTTCATCTAGTTTCCGTTCATAAACTAGCTTTGCATTAAGTTCAAATCATTTAAACATATAACGGTTGAATCAATAAGACAATCTTGTTTGGTACGAACGAACATTACATCCTTAACAGCAAATCCTGTATATCAAGATTAGGGCAAATCTGAGCTGATAGAAGTAAATGAGATATAGTAAATTAGAAAAATGACCAGGCCCATATTTCCAAAACTCTTTAAAACTAAGAAAGTGTGACAAGAAACATGCTTTTTATTCAAGTTTGTGCAATGGGACCTTGGGTAGTATTAGGCCAACCGGAAGATACCTTGGAACTTATTGTAGCTAATTGTAACTAATTGAAGAGCAACTTTACAGAAGAGTTTGCTTCAGAATGAATTCCTTTCTTTCCCATACTGCTGGACCATAAGGTCAATGAAAGGGATCAGATCAAGTTCCCTCTGGATCAGATGTAAGACTGGGAAGGCAGTGTCACTCTTTTGTTTCTGGAGGTGGGATTAGTAGGGTCTCTCACAATGGGTTCAATAGGTACCAGCATCTTGTATATGAGGGACAGTGGCCAGCATAAGAGGGGGCTGGTCTCAATCTAGGTTTGGGGTTGCCTGAACAGGGTGATTGGGAGGAAAAGGGCAGGAAATAGGAGGAGGAGGGGAGAGTTTGAGGTGGTGATTTGAAAAGTGAGGAAGGATAAAGAAAGGGAAAGAGAAGCAATTTTAGAGTTTGGAGTTGAACGAATATGAGATTGAAAAAGGAAACAAGGATAGCAATTGGGAAGGGGCAGGTTATAAAGAGGGTTGGCAGGGGAAGATTGGATTGGTCAGTATTTAGGATCCCGCAAACCCCTTTGACATATTCTGAAGACTAATTTCACATAAGTATATTGTCATCCACCTCCAGGATGGCAAGGACCAAGGTTTTAGGTAAAAGGATATCTTTGGGGTAGGTATTGGGTAGGTGGAGATTTTTTTAGGAAGGGGAGGAGCATATTTTCCTGACGACTGAGGTGACAGGTAGAGCATGTTGTCAAGGCTCACATTACCTGGAAACAAGCGACAATTTACCTGTTGTACAGGTATGACTACTCCTATAAACTAGAAGACTGGGAAGGTCTTTCCTGATTTTGAAATTCAGATTTCATTCAAACTGTATTCAAAATGCTACAAAGCCTGTTACATTTACATTACAAGAAAAAAATTAATATCTTTTTTAAGGAAAATTAAGATATCATAAACATAATTTCAAAATGGTGATCAATAATTCCTAAATTGTCCTTATTTCTTATAAATTACAAATACACTAAAAAAAGTAAGCTTAAAAAGCAACAATTACCAAGTTTAGACTCATTGGTTTTTTTACTACCAAACATCACAAAAGCTTGCCTGACTAGAGGGAATATTCTGAAAACCTCGCCTAAATGAAACGAGGTTTTATGGACCATTAAAGCCATGTTTTGCTGGTTAGTAACAAACAGTGCCATTGTTTTTGAGTATCCCGTTACAGATCTCTGTAAAACTGCTTATAAGTTTTATGTGTGTTTTGTTAAAGGTACGGGCAGACAGTTTGCTTCTGAACACGTCTAAACATTATCACTCTTGTCGCTTGGAATAAGATACAGACTTTCAAGCTGGAATATGCATTCAAACTACATGCTAGGACGGAATATGCATTCTTACTTTAAAAGCAAGATGGAAAATGCATACAAGTTTTACGGGAGGATGTTATAAGTATTCACACCTCTCAGGTTTAAAGAAATTGATTGATCCCATCTTACATACCTCTTGTTACATTTCCATCTTGTACTTTCCTCTGATCACTTACATTGTACATACATTTATAATTTGGACCAAAAAAAAGAAAACTTTCTGAGAAATAGTTCATATTGTTAAGACTAGTGACTCTCATCTCTATTTATCAATTACTGAGTATGGAAAGAAAAACTTATTATTTCATAATTGATAATTTTTTATTCTTGTCACAAATACCTTGAAAATATCTTTATTTAAAGAAGTTGTGCTTTCAAGACAAAAATTTCTCAATTGTTATTCTTGCATTTCGTATCATTCCTGAATCTAAATTCAAAAATATTTTTGTTAATTTCTAACATTCCATAATATTTGCACATGTTATTTTTTCTCTGTAGCACGAGAGAGACAACAATAACCTTTGTATTGATCTATTGATTCCCTCACCATTTGCATCTAAAAATGTTCATCATTGTCTGCACCAAGATGGTGGCATGGCTTGGCCTGACTGACTGACTGAAGGGACATGTTCTATAATCAAGGGTTCACACAGTGTCACACAAACCGAGACCAAATGAGAATTGAACCAATGATGATAGGATAATAAATGGAAAAGGTTTCAAGTTACAGAATAATTTGATCGGAGTCTGCCTTTGTTGCCTGCTCATGAAATGAGTCCAGTCGCAATGATGCTCTCAATTGACATCGGAGCAACAATTTCTCGATGGAGTCGAATCAGCGACTGTTGCGTGTGTCCAAGTTCAACATATCTCATTTGTTTCTTTAAAGCTTTTATTACCTGTTACAAGTTTCATATTCTATGAAGTACTTTGCAATCATTCACTTTTCATGCAAAAATATTTTCAGAAAAATTTGACATGAGTTATGTCCAAAAGATATGTCTGCTTCCTGAGAGTCTTGGATAACTTCTCAAATTCTATTAATAAGTGTCAAACAATATTGTGATGGCAATCTTTTGTGTGATTTAATGTATTTTGAAAGCTATATCCATAGGTAAACAGAGAACCTTGGTTTCGAAAATTTCTTTACATCTACTGTATTATTTTCATGGATCAATATCAACTTTGTCTCGTCTATTGAAGACTCATGGTATTTGTTACGCAAGCAAATTTTCTTTTCTTTCCATTACAATCGGAAGTTTGCTAAGATCCCCAAGGTCTTGGAACATTTTGATGTCTCGCTATATATTTTGTACAATCAGTTGAAAAGACATATTTTCTTTGATCTTTTGAAATAAACATTGATATTTATTGTCAAAACTGTCATTGGATTTCAAAATCTCTCACTTCACAGTGACTAAAAACATCTAAACATCATGTTTGTTTAAATGGGTAATACCTTTTCTGTAAGCAAACTGCAATATTTGTGCAAGGATAGCATCAAGGCCTTTCTGTAAACAAAGCCATTCCAATCCTATAATTGATTGATATTGACAACAATGAAATAAACAAAGCTTCTGAAATATGCCTAAAGTTAGCTTACCTTCGATTGCAGAAAAATCCTTTATCCAGGGTAAATCCAAAACAATTGTATTACTCCAGTTTGCGAATGTACACTGAAACAAAGAGAAAGGCTCGTAAATATCAATCAATTGCAAGAGAAAAGTCGAACAGAGGCATCAATAATTGAAACCTCTATGATGCGAGATACGAGAATGTAAACATTGGTTATAGTCTGTTATTCCACAAGGAAGAGTCACCTTAATCAATCTCACTGAGTAAATACGAGGTGTTAGCACATGGGTCCCTAAGTGTACCAGGCACTGACATCGACGACTGTGAAATCGACGACGCTAGAATAGACGAGCCTTGTGTATATACATGCATCATGGCAAGCAAACTACCACCTTTTGTGTGCGACTGATAGCGTAATCAGCGACTGATGTGCTAATCAATCATATCATTCCATCGGAAATACACAGCAAATGGAGGAATCCCATATATGAAATATACATGATATTAACATCTGTGTTTAACAGTCAAACCAACCAAGGTAGCTCGTCAATCAGTATTCTGTTGCTTAAATACACAATGGATCCAAGAGAAATATACATGAAATTAACATGCAATATACATGTGTATCATACCAAATGTGCAACACTGTTGGGCTTCAGGATGCTTCAATTTATGAAAGATCCTGTTGAAATGTACATGAAATAACTCTATCACATTAATGCAACACTGTCCAACAGCAAATTTACCAAAGGCAATCCACAAACAGATTCTGTTGGAACCAATTCGTCATTGCAAGAACATGTATCACATGCTATGTACAACAATGTTGTGACTCACTGGAGCTTCAGTCTTCACGACCAAATTTACAAACGGACGATTCCTAGGAGAATCAATTTCTGAATGTATCCCCACAGCACCACAGTGCATCACCCATCAGCCACATTTACCGACAGGCATCCAGCGTAGATTCCCATAGAATCAATTCCTCACCACATCTCATAACCTAATCCCTGCATAACCTTCCACAAAGGATGCTACCAAACCAAGATGCCACCAAAACAGTATTCCAGAGGTCATTGAAATACACACCAGTAAACGCTGATTTCACAATGTCGTCCATTTCATAGTAATTCCACAGAAAGCTTTCCACAAGTGATGAGCCGGCTACCAGTAGCTAGTGAACTTTCTCTCGCGTTTCGTCTCTTCAACTAAGCAGTACGCCAGTTTTCCCCTCTGCAGGCTATAGCGAGAGCATTAACCAGCCCTAGCATTGAGGCCTGCTTTCAGTTAGGCATGAATGAATGAGGGAAGAAAGAAGCCCCATTCCCACTAGGCCCTGTCAATCCACGCCCCCCCAGGATAGTCTCTTCTCATTAACCAATCAGAATCCGGCTGGCTTTGATTGACAGCTGTGAGATAATGAAATGGACCAGGGCTGTCAGTGTTATATCGAGGTATGAGGTATGTCCTTATATCGAGGGAAGACTATTTAGGACCTTTCAATCAATGGTTTTATACAGCCGCTGCCTTACTTGGTAAACGGCCTTTATAACTTGTAGATATTAGGTCCTAATGAACCATTAAGAGTTTATCAATAGCATGATCAGTATTATGATATTTTCTCCTTAAGTCTGACAAATATTATATCTTCTGTTAAATCAAAATCTTCTTAAAAATATAGATTTTATCTTAATTTGGTAGGCATGTTGTTTGTAAAAATAAAATGATGAAATGAAATAAAAATACAAAATTTATTCCTTTATCATTAATATCATCATTTTCATAAAAATACTTAAAAAACATAATCAAACTACAAAATTACTACATGAAGTGTAACAGCAACTGTTTCATCAAAAATAATATTGATAATAAATAAATGTATCCACTCAACAGTCAAAGCTAACAGATTATGTTTTTATAATCCATTTACAAAAAGTAAATGTGATTATGGTACTTAGACATTCCAAGTGATATATTAAACTAATGAATTATCTGATAATCACAAAGAGTGTCAGAATGAGGCCATTGGGACTTTATTGCCTTTTCAGTCTGGTGTTGTTATAATGAGGGAGCTTAAGGCAATCAGTGGTCAGCCATGGTGTTATAATGAGGTAGAGGAGGAGCTTGGGGCAGGGGGGTAGACCTAGCTCTGGGTTGAGAAGACAACATTTAGTCCTAAAATCCTTTGTGAATCTCTGATTTGATATAAAATTATTATATGTTAGTAGACTTTCCAACATTATCTAGACTTTAGAAGGCTTCCTCATATTGTTGTACTGAATGTAAGTATACTAAAGTGATTCAGGGTGGAGATTCAGGGTGGAGATTCAGGGTGGAGATTCGGGGTGGAGATTCAGGGTGGAGATTCAGAGTGGAGATTCAGGGTGGAGATTCAGGGTGGAGATTCGGGGTGGAGATTCGGGGTGGAGATTCAGAGTGGAGATTCGGGGTGGAGATTCAGGGTGGAGATTCGGGGTGGAGATTCAGGGTGGAGATTCGGGGTGGAGATTCAGAGTGGAGATTCGGGGTGGAGATACAGGGTGGAGATTCAGGGTGGAAATTCAGGTGTGAAGGTAATCACTGTCTTTTAGGGTGAGTGAGTGAGTTGGGGTTTAACGCCGCTTTCAAGATTATTTCACTTATATCGCGGCTGCTAGTATTATTGCAGGGAGAAAGCCCGCAACACCATTGTGGCTATGCATTGCGGGGAAACCTGCGAGCATCGGCTGGAACTAGCGAACCATGGGTGGTACTGCGCTTAAACTCAGTGCAGCATTGCACCCAAACCTGACTGCGTGTAGAACTGTTCTCTACTGCAGACAAAGTTGCCGAGCCCCTGGCGGGATTCGAACCACAGACCTCTTGATCCGAAGCCGAACGTGCTAACCACAGCGCTATCCCGCCCCCTGTATTTTAGGGGAGATAAAGGCAGAGTTTGAGGCAATTGTCAGTCAAGGGGTAGAGAAGTTACCCAGGAATATTGAAGGAAGGGGATGTTGGTTGTCAAAAGAGAGCAATGGTCATACAAGGGGTAGATAGGCTACATAGGAATACTGAAGGAAGGGGGAAATTGGACTATTGGTGGTGAAGACAGGGAATGGTCAGTCAAGGTGGGGGGAGGTCAGCTTGAGGGGTTAGAGTTAGTGGCTGGAGGGAGCAGACTGGTCAGTTTATGTGTTTCTAACTGCCCTCACAATGACCAGTCCACAATGGGAGTGCCAAGCATCAGTTGTAATTGCTCATAAAACATGCTGAAACTGTGAAAAACTCAACAGATCTCTTATTTTAGAGGAAATACAAGATTTTATAGATTTCTCATCTGTAAATGTTGAAGTGCCAAAGAGAGGCGAGTCGTGTTGACATTAACCTGTGATAAATCATTTACCAAATGAATGGCATACATGAAATGGTCTTCTTGAAATGAAGAACATTTTAGTTTTAATGGGTGAAAAAAAGCCTTTTTGGCTGAGGCTTTGTCTGGGATTTGTTGACAACAAATTGAAAAAAAGTATCAAGCAAATGTCCTCTGTGATTTTGTCTCTAATGACATATTGCAGGTAATAATAGCTAAAAAATCAGTCAAAGGGATATCGCCATTTCGAATTTGTTTCACTATGTTATGACTCAATCATAATGATAAATATACTCAAAATATCCACAAAATATCAAATAATTAATAATTACACTATTTAAAGCTTTTCAAACTTGCTTGTCTATGAAATTTGTTTTCTCTTTTGTTTATATGTTTTTATACACCTAAAAATTACCACTTTTCAACAAAGACAAATCCAATAATATGCAAACCCAAATAATAGTGAACAGATCACAATGGGTATTGTACTTACTTACAGCCATATAAATACTGAGACTATCAGAATGTTAATTGAACATTATTACTGAATGTCATCAGATAGTATCCGCTAAATTTCATTTTTATCCCCATCCGCTCTCAAATTAAACTCAGGTGGAGCAATGAATAATGAATTCTTCCTATTTTAATCAATATCAAATAAAATATTTAAAGGCTTTCTCCGCTGGATCTACACAATGTAAATGGTATGTTATCATGAAATGGAAACTGTCGGTGTGCTAAAATTATTTACCTTGGATAAGGAGTTTAATTTGCAAAATTTAACAATGATGTTGATTGACATTGATAAATTCCTCCTTCAGAAACTGATAATTCAACAAGTTATTTTCTAGTCCGTTCGCATAAATTAAATGAAGTGTCACAATTGATGGCTAATATGTATATTATATATATACTGCATCAATGTTTTTAGGTTTACCAATTCCCAAATGAACAAGGTGTCAAATCTGATTGTAATCAAGTTTAATTAGGCTAATTAATTACATGCTTACTGTTACTTGACACAATAAACAGTTGGAAATGACATAATAAAACCATCAAATGCTAATTAGGGCCAACATCCTAAATCAATTAAGACTTTCACTTGAAGTTTCATACTGAAGTGTAGATGTTCCATATGTTGAAAAGTATCTTAGATAATCTTATAATCTGATATATATTATTTATTTTCATGTAAAAGTATACATGTTCCATATGTTGAAAAGTGTTTTAGATAATCTTATAATCGGATATATTTTTATCATTTTCACATAAAAGTATAGATGTTCCATATGTTGAAAAGTATCTTAGATAATCTTATAATCTGATATATTTTTTTTATTTTCATGTTAAAGTTTTAGCATGTATGTTGAAAAATCATCAGCAAACAATAACTGCTTAAAAGAAACTTTTTTTCATGAACCATAAGAGGTAGAATTTAACAATAAGACAAACATATGCAATATGTATTTAACATAATCAAACAGAGATAATGGACAGTTTATGGTAGAAGGACTCCTTATTTGTTATAATCAACTAAAAAAGCTTTTGAATCCCAAAATAAGAAAATTACCTCGAATCTGAAAATTGACACTAATTGTAGACGAGAGACACACCTTGTTGAAATTAACAAGTAAAATACGAGCACCCATCAATCAGTCATCCTTAGAATTCTAACAAATAAATAATCAACAAATGTATCCCAATTGAAATTGACTTAAAGTGACAACTCAAGACACATGGAGGGTGTTTATTATGCAATATACAACAGTTAACTGGCCAATCAGAATGCAGGAAATCTTGTTATACCCCAGCAGGAAGCAGACAGCTGTCAACTCGTGTGTTACATAACGTAATTCACCACCCCCTGATTCTGGGCTTGTTTGCAGATTAGAGGTTTGTACCCGACAGCATCACCCTCGTATTTACCTGGTAAATACCACCGATAAATACTTACAACGTCAGTGCAAAGATTAATTCCTTCAGCGTGGTCGTTGGAAATGCCATAACCTTTTTTCGTCATAAAAACAGTCTTTAACAAGATTACCTGTATTTACATCTTGTCGTTAAGTTACCTTAATGGTTGACGTGAAGGCGAGTTTTTTTTACATGTTTAAAGAATGAAGAGCTTTAAAGTTATTCTAGCTTCTTAAGATATTATCTTTCAAAATTGATAGTTTATTTATTAATAAAACTCATTTATCAATGGTAATTTCATGATGAATATATTATTGGTCAACCTATTACCTAAGTCAATCAGTACAAAACACGACTATCATACCAGGTACCCAATTTAACTGCTGGATTGACAAATTCACTTGTCATGATATTAACAGGGGTCAGAATAGCGCAGTGGTTAGTGCATTTGGCTTCAGATCAGGAGGTCTGTGGTTCCAATCCCTCTAGGGGCTAGGCAACTTTGTCTGCAGTAGAGAACTGTTCTACACGCAGTAAGGTTTGGGTGGAATGCTTAACTGAATATCAGACTACCATCCATAGTTTGCTACTTCCAGCCGATGCTCACAGGTTTCACCGCAATGCATAACCACATTGCCATTTTTGTCCCTGCAATAACACTAGCAGCTGCGATATAAGTAAAAACTCTTGAAAGGGGCATTAAACCCCAAATCCCTCACCTATACCTTCCGCAAATAATTAATAAACCCAGGGTGACACCTCACTTTTTTGAAACCTTAATATAAATACTACAAAACTTAATACCTACATCCGCATTGAATTCCAATTTTTTAATTTATCAACATTAAAAGAAATAATAAAAATATTCTTACTACCAATTTTTCATAACATCAGAGGTTTAAGTGAATCTTCAACATCAATAAAAATTATTCAAAACACTTTTTTAATTCTACATCAAATTTAGATTAAAATCACTATGATTAAAAGTTTTAGCATTTAAAGTACCCCATTTAACTTTCAACACTTAATTGTAAGTTTCAGTAATAGTGCCCAATGATGCCAAATGCATTACCAGCTTGATGACAGTCATCAGTCTGAAATTGACATCGAAATTGACATCGAAATTAAGATAATCTTGTTCCTTACAACAGTGCTTACTACATCATCAGGGTAAGGCTCATTTCCAATCATTACATCTTAATAAGCTATTCACAACACATTCCTCTTATGCAACATTTTGTTGTTACGTTCGTATCCCTAGCGATTACATGGAATTCAATTTCCTGATTGGTTGATGATTGTATTGTGTTAAGTTTGCAATCCATGCTTGATTGCATGAGTTCTACAACACTGGTTACATATTACAGTTTTTTACTTCAAAACCTCAATAGACAGATATTGTTTTTTAATGCATAATAATGAGTACCAAACTAAATTATCAAGCTCAATTTTTAATATATGCCAATGTAGACTTAATTTTATTTAGAAAATGTGTCATTTTAACCATTGCTTCTTACCACCCACTGTAAATATGTAACTTATTTAATATATGTGTTTTATTGATCTATAGTCGATTACGGCGGGGTAGTTTTACTAAATGTATTTTATGTGTATATTGTCGTTTTATTGTAAACTTTGTGACACTTGAATAAACTATTTCTCTCTCTCTCTCATATTACACAGGAACAGGGCAACAGTCAATTTGTGGTGTCTAATCTTATTTAAAAACTATATAGCTTATCTTAAATACAATTTTAAGCCAAATCTTTTATTATTTCAAATTGTCAAATTTATGGTTACATAACAAGAAAATGATTTAATTCTTGAATTCAGTATTCGCCATTCAATATATTTTTTGTAAAAGGGAATGAATTTGGATGACAGATCTAAGTTAAGGACTTCTTTTTTTCCCTTAAAAGTAACTGCATAAGCTATGACAACTTTTTTGCATATGAAAATAACTACTTATTTGAAGTTAACCTAGTTAAGTTAACTTTCATAAATAAAAAAGCTGGGAAAGTAGTTTGGGATAGGTTTCACAGAAAAGGAGTGCTATTTTAAATTGAGTTTTATGTTTATTTGAAACTTTGATCTTCATTCTTTCTTCCTCGGATGCCCAAATTCATTCATAGAAAAAAGTTTTTCTGAAAATGTTCACAATCAATGCAAAACATTTTTTCTTTTATGTTTTCTATCATAATGGTGTATCTATGACAAAATGTTGCATTTCCTTGCAATAAAGAAGTTTTAAATCAATAAAATTTCTATCTTTTGTAAAATTGTACTTTTTTTTCAAAGGTGACAATCTTCAATGTAGCAAAAATTATTCAACAAAATGATTTACACAAAAATACATAAATAATAAAGGCAGACATTTTTCTTTCTTTTATAGTTTTGAAAATGATAGTTTAATTTTCAAATTTCATCCTTATGTTTTGACTGTTTGATTGTAAGCTCTATTTGACTGAACAATGCTGGTCCACTACTAAATCTTGGATGAGACGTAAAGTTTTTTAACAAACTTTCACAATCATGTATCAAAGTTTCTGAAAGAAACAAATGATGAGGTTATGAAGCAGCCCAAGCCTGTGCCAAAACCTCTCAACCACACCATTTGTCACTTTCTACCTGCGTTTGTCTCCGAGCAAGAGGTCGAACGAATACATGAAAGAAACCCTAGGGTTGATCAAACCAAGATACAAATAGAAGTTGAAAGTCTTTGTCTTTCATGTTTAATATCCTGAATAATTACAAAAGCAAGCACAGCCCTTAGAGATCGAGAAACTCCTTAATCAAAAAAGCATTTGATGTAGAATTTCAGCTTAATCCCAAAGACATTGTCCTGAAAATGCAAAGCGGCTTACATCAGTCCATGCATGAGTGTTTTTATCGTAGGTTCTCATTCACCATATGACATTGCGAAGTTTCACCTGCGACCTCAAGCTGACAATACCACGAAAACAATGCTGGAAACTATGATGACTGTTGAGGTGAGATGATCCCATTCTAGTTTATCAATAATTCTTTGTGGTTGAATTGAGGAATATTGTATTGTGCCGAGCAGAAGCAGAGTTACCGAGGTCTGAGCCAGGGTGATTTCATGACATGTTGCTTCTTTAGAAATTTTGACAGCCCGAGGGATGTTCATGGATAATTGTTTGAATGAAAATGTCAGGGCTTAATGGAGATTCTTTTGTGATTTGCCACCACTTCATAATGTTTGTAGTTCTCAAAATTGGCCGTTTAACAACATTTGGACAACGCTTAGACCCATTTATGAGTATTAGTTAAAAGTTATAAAGAGGTGATTGTTGCTGTTTCCAAAATTACAAAGAAATAATTGTATGACCTCTTTGACCTTTGCTTAGATTGTTATCATTGGGCTGAATGTGTTGGGAAATTGTGTTGAACGCTTTCAGGCTAAGTAAAACGAGTTTTTGTCAATCTTTGACATCTAATGTCCATAGTTGTGACATATGCGAAACAGTGTAAATTTCATTTTCTAAACTTCAATAAAGATGTTGGAAATGTTAGAATATGATATATCCAGTTTAGATTCCAAAATATTAAATGGTGTAGATTTCAAAAGAACTTTAAGCTTTGTGTTATGCCAAATTTGAAAGAGTGAGCTTTTTTAAACAAAGTAAAATAAAGTTATCCTTTATTTTGATTTTGAAAATTCTCTTTGTGAAATCATTATAATGGGAAAAGTTAAACATGAAAATTACTTTCAAACTTTGGTGGTTTTTTTAGCATTTAATCATACTTTTATTTTCATTTTGAAAATTCTCTTTGTGAAATCATTATCATGGGAAAAGTTAAATATGAAAATTACTATCAAACTTTGGAGTCTTTTTTAGTATTTTGAAAGCTTATGGTATATTGCATTAGAACTAAGGATCATGCTTGATCAATGAAGGACAAAAACTACGGTGCTAAACTCCCATGCTGGACTCCCATTTATAAAATACTTCCTTCTTGTGTAATCACTTCATTTCCTTTAGAAGACAAAGCTGGTTATTACAAAAAAATAAACGAAATCATAGACATGATAAATGCTTTCAATCCTCTCAGAATCAATTTTCAAGATACAAAAGATAATTAAATCTGTTATTCATTGAAAACCATTCCTTTCTTTGTCTAATAAAACAGATCCATTACTTGAGAAAACAATGCCTAAAATATGAAATTATCAAACAATATTTTACAAAATTATTGCAAAATGATGAAAAAACTTTTATGGCGGTTTCTTTGTGTTGACTTTTTTGTTGTGAATGACAAAAGAGCTTTTGTTCCTCCCCATGTACCCAAAAAAAGGGTAAGTTGGCATGTGATCACCCTACGCTGTCATTAACACTTCAAATTGTGTTTAATTCAGCGTAACATTCGTATAATTTTAGTTCTACCATGGCGAACCGATGCAAGAGACAATTAGTGCAAAATTAAGTCACACCATTGATGATAAAGAGTGAACTAGGGTCCCATATTATAATAGATTAATTATTTTTAGTCTCCTTCAGAAAACCAATCAGACTCGCCCTGGCGCATCTTTTTTTTTCTTATTTAGAAGTTCCCATTGTTGATTTTACTTTTAACAAAGAAATGTAAATTTCACTCCAATTGAAAAAATTGATGTCAATTTATTTCAAGAATTTGAGTTAATTTCACTTTTATTCAAAACAATGACATCAAAAATACTAGAATATAAAAAACGTCAATTTGACCCTTTTTTCTTACCAAAAATATAACTGACGAGTAACCATCATGTGCAATAATGTTTGCCTTGTATGTTCTCTGTATATTTTGAACAGTTCTCATGAGTCTAGCATTCATCTACTTAAATTTCTCTTTCAGAAATATTCTCTGAACATAACAAATACATCTGACTTGGTAAAGTAAGTCATGACTCCCAAAAATGAATCAATTTAAGAAAAATGTCATTGATTTGAAAAAAGATGAATATAAATATGTCAAAATATGATTTTAAAAAATGAGCATTACAAAGTTTGGACTTTTCAATAACTTCAAAAATGTTAAAGGACAAATAGAAATCATTGTCTTTTTCATGGAAAATCCAAAATATAATTAGGCGTTTATGAATGCAGTTATTATTTTCCTTGTTCTCTCACCTGTTTCCTCTTTGATTTGTAATTAACAGGTGAGTCATCTGGTATCAAGGCTTCAAAGAGCCATCGGCAGTCATCCCGTGTTTCATAAACATTAATCTCTTGATCAGACACAGACAAATTTTGCAGCCTTTGTCATTGTTTTCTTAATTCACAAAATATCATTGAAAAAAAGTTGTATGTAACATATAAGTATACCATGTAAGTGTATGAAATAGATGAAAAGCATTTCTTTTGACCATTGAAATTACTTCCTGACTTACAAATCCTTTAGTGATATTCAAACATATAATTTTCATGTTTATGTTATCAAGCTCTCAAACAAATATATAGAATTTAAACAATTCCACAAGACCTAACATTATAGATATTAAGTCTGTACTTATCAACATTTCTTTAACTTATGTTGTTACTTTAGTATGTATTGTTGTGATTTAAGATTTGACTTCAACAGTATTTCGATCATTTCCAAAAGATAACATATTACGCAATACCGTGGAAATTAAACAACAGGGTCATCAAAGAGGCGACACCATCCTATATAAATGCTTCACCTAAAACAAAAATGTTGAGAGATTTAAGTTTAGGTTCAAGATTTAAAGTTGTTTGTTGTACAGGAAAACTGAGTTCATCTTTTGAAAATGTCATGGTGGACAAGAATATTTCTGTTCATGTTTTGAAAGATAATGGAACATACATCAAACCTTATTAAATAACATTGGGCCACATCTGCATAAATGTGATATTGGCAAGTTAATGAAATCAGCATATAACAGCTGTCAATAACATTTGCAAGCCTAATGGTGTCAGTGAAATCATGCATGCCAATTTCAGGCAACACAATGCAAGTATCAAGTTTCATAAATGACGTAACTCGTCGATTGCATTTAGTGGGTCGTCAATATGCATATTTAATTATTCAAATGTGATGTGATATGATGTCCAGCTGAGAGGCCCAGTGGTCAAGTGTCGTCTATTGTCACATTGGCTGGACAAGAGTTTGATGTCAACAAGGCAATTGTCAAAACGAAGTCATTATGCAATGTTGTTGTGTCCATATATTGGCATTTCGTCAATAGACACATATCAGAAATCAGCGCCATCTTTGTCGAGCTGTTAATAATACCCTGGTTTATGTCATAAAGAACCGAAATCTGATGTCCAGCTGAGATGACCGCTGTCTACGACATCAAAGTGTCATCTTTCTTCATAGTGACAGGGAATTAATTGATAATCCAAAATTTAATACGGTTGTCGTAACTACTGTGTCATTTTATATGTTGTATATTTTATTATTTTGATATTTTTCACTTTTTGAAGTTTTTCAAATAAATCAATTATCTATTATCAAAGTTAATGTACTAACATATTCTTATTGTTTATAGATATCACTCTCATGTTCATGATGATAGATGCAAAAACAATTTGATAAATGATATATGAAATGGTGTCAACATTAAGAAGATACCAAATATTGTTTTTTCTCATAGGTTTTTGAAAATCATGATTGTAATTGAATATAAAAATCTAAGAAAATGATGGCAGTTGCTTTTATGATTACATCACCAGTACAAAACATAATGAACAAAGCTCTCAAAATTTAGACAAATAAAGAGAAATAAACATTAAAATGACAGACTGCAGGTATAACACTAAGTGACAAAATACTTGCAGTTCCTCTGAGTTCAATGTTTATATGGATGCTGTTTTATCAAATCATTTGCTCTTGCAGACATATTGGTGTATTGGTTCTAAGATTTTTAGATTTTCATGACTGGTAGTTGACGTTGGCCCACATAATACATTTGAAGGTTGTGACCATTTATGTAAAAGTTAGCATTATTTCTTATGTGTGTATAATTATTGCATATGAATATATAATGAAAAAATCTTCAATTTAATATCCACAAGTGCCTTCAGCGTTAATCTTAATTTATGTTTAAGATAGCAGTGATAAAACTTCATGGATTCAGATATCAAATATGATAAATTTAATATGAACAGACAAACTAGTAGTATGGAAAAATACAGAAAGCAATTTGGATTACTTTATAATTATTGACATTCTCGAGGATTATTAATATTGTCCAAGTGACAGAAATAACACATAGAGACAGGGATGCGTGTCAATTTGTTCCGAGTACACACACACACCAATTGGAGTCAGCCAGATAACAGCTCCAGGCTGAAGCTAGTGTCCTGCATTGACAATGGTGTATCTTCAGGCTACTTCATCGATACACGGATGGATTTAGGCATTCTGCTTAACAAAACATGGCGGAAGATCGAGTGTGGGAAGAGGGATCCATTGATATGTAGGTGGCTATTAAAGCTAATTCTACGCTGGTGGACATTCAAATGGTGATATTCTGTACTAGGTGATGAATAGCCAGAGGACATGTTGTGCTGGTTGGGAATATTCTGAAAACAACCTACAATGGTCAAAATGTAACCAATGGACATTATGCATTGATATGTTGTGCTGGTTGATATAACAACATGCAATGGTTGAAATATAGCTAGAAGACCTGGAGTCAAGGTTAAATATTCTGAAACAATCTACAATGGTTGAAATATAGCTAGAAGACCTGAAATCAAGGTTAGATATTTTGAAACAACCTGCAATAGTTGATATACAGAGTTAGAAGACCTGGAGTCAAGGTTAAATATTTCGAAACAACCTGCAATGGTTGATATATCTAGAAGACCTGGAGTTAAGGTTAGATATTTTGAAACAACCTGAAATGGTTACTGAAAGACCATAAAACAATTTGGGCTTGTCAGAATACAGTTATAGGACATTCAAGTATGATAACTCTTAGTATACTATCAAGACCACAACCAATGTACATTGGAAATATACATATTGCCAATTTTTTTCATTTTCTTTCCAATGGCC
This sequence comes from Phorcus lineatus, assembly GCA_921293015.1. Lineage (NCBI taxonomy): Eukaryota > Metazoa > Mollusca > Gastropoda > Trochida > Trochidae > Phorcus > Phorcus lineatus. Next base: position 16,531,926 of record OV121098.1, on the reverse strand, counting down.
AATAGAACAACTACAATATTTGACAGATAACCATCGACAACCAAGCTCGCCAACAAAAATCACAGGTAATCTATCTATTTGACCAAATCATACATAAGGTTTTGACGAGATACTTTTCAAAGTCATTTGGGTTGATAAGGCATTTGTTATTCTGCAAATCCAGGGAAGAAATTTCATGCAACAGAGGATAAACATGTCGGATGACAAATAGTCAAAGGGACTGTGGTAGTCAACAATTATCCAGGGAAGAATCTTTGCCGCTCAGTATAGCCAAGGTTCTCCATGCTGGTTGACTTTAAGCCAGACAGGCAAAGGTCAAACTCTACATATAGCCAGGGGGAGGGACTAAGTCTATGGTCATCTTGCTTGAGAAGACACCAACTGGACATTACCCAGTTTGACCATTGGACTGACCACTGGCCTTGGGTGTTATTGTAAAGACTGACACCTCTTTGGTTTGTTCGCTGACCGTGATGACGTGGCTGTTGACAAGTGTAATTGATAATTACATTGATAATTATGAAGATTTGTGCTGTGAGAATGAGAGGCAATGAAGCAACTGTTGTTGACTGCTTCAAGAGCTACTTGTCGTGTCCATTGTTCAGGCATTGAGTCATAGAACCAGCTACAATGATGCTTCACAAAGGGTTTAATGGAAATCCTCTAATGGTCGTTACTATTGGTCGTACAGAAAGCAGAACCACATTAAGTCTTGATAATAGGTCTTGTAACATGCTTCTTCCTTGACCTTCAGGTGACCTTGACATAGTCCTGAGACTGATCTGTCCTCTTTGAAACCTTGATTTGAGTTACGAGCTTACATGAAAACATTGATTATACAGAAAGGACTCTCCATGTCAGGGGAATAAGATCTTGTAATCTGTGACATCCTGCTTCTCATCACAAGCAACAGAAGTAAAAGCAAAAGCAACTTTTTTCTCTTTAAAGTATTTTATCTGATGTATCAAACCTCTGTAAACAGTAGCCTTGTTAAAGAAGAAATGGGTTTTATCATGATTGTCATTGTAACAAAATGAGGAAACATGCAGACTCTATTATCACAGGTTTATCAAGGCAATTTTATGTAACATACTCCTTAAAGAAAGTGTTCCAACTCTGTGGAAATGAATTTTGACGGCACATTCCTGCTTACACACATATGTCAATTCGTTTTGAAGCATTTTACTAAATTTAGTATCGAGTTGCTTCAGATTTTACAATTTGACATAGAAAAACATGCATTAACTCAAAAAGAAGAACTTGAAAAATTTGTCGGCGCTACTGGTGTTGAAAGCCTTGCAAAGGCATGACCTTGTTCATCTTCTTATCATTTGTTATTTGTAAATTTGTGGATTTTCTTGCAGTATTCACTTAATTTATATCATACTCTAACATTTGTAAAAATACAGCGTTTGTTTTTATTCAATACCCCAAAAAAAACCAAAGAGGATGGCCAAAAGCTACCATTACAATCATCACTATCTTTCAAGGAGGCCTTTGTTCTTTATTCATATTTTGGGGACTTTTCATGTCGTAAGTCATAAGTATATTACATTATTCACTTTGCAAAATTGTTGGAAATAACAGAGGTATGACATTGAAAAATAATTTTAAATCTCATACCTAAATTTTGTGGTTCCTTGAAACTCAACTTTGGGATTAAAGTGCTTGAAGGTTCCCAAGGTATTAAATTTAATGTTCTAGGAGCAAGGTGGTAAAAGGTACAAGAAAACACAAGAAACATATCACAACACCACTGCTTTACTGCAATAATATTCAAAAGGCATGTGTGATGTTCCGTAAAAAAGTGACTCTCTTTACATGTACATGACAGGAGTCAACACAAACTATATCCATTACCAATGCTTAAATATTGTCAAAAAAGGAGCCATTATATTGTCATCGTGTTGAAAGGACTGTTAGATATTTATTGCCTGCATTTGTACCCTTTCATTCTACCATGTATATATATATCTGGCTCTGTGACACCCAACAGAACCAAGGACGTAATCCACCCTGGTATCTCATAGAAACTTGATACCTCCATGATAACTGGGTATCATTCAACTTGTTTAACCAGAACATTTCAAACCCTAAAAACCTTTTATAAAAATATTACACATTCCAGATAAAGCAAGGGTTAATATCAGAATGAATCCCCAGCTCTGCCCCTGATATTTTCCTTTCTCCTACTAAACATTCAACCAGGAAATTTTAATCAGGAAAATCTTTTTATGAAAATATTACACTTCCAAATCAAGTTTTGGGTACACAACATTACAATAGATCCCTAGCTTTGCCCCTGATATTTTCTCTTCCCCTACCAAAACTTCAACCAGGAAATTTCAAACATTAAAAGTCTGTATAAAAATCTTACACATTCCAAATCAAGTATCAAAATTATAAGTAATCCCTCACTCCACCCGTAGCTTGGCCTACAAAACTGTCGGACAGACTTACGAGCGTTGAGACGTCACATGGATAAGGTGTACCGGTAGACAAGAATTTGATAGTTTTCACCCTTGTAGACAAGCATATTGAGATCCAGAGACAAATCACACCATCCAGTGTGGGCCTACAAGGATTAAACGTGGAAAACAACGCAGTGTGATATTGTCTCCTTGACCAAGAAGGTAATCCAACAATTTGTCATTGTCCTGTTCAAGGTGCGAATTTGGTGTTGAATACAATATACATATATATAACTGAATATGTGATTTATGTTGTCTTGTATGGAGATTCAAAAATTAAAAATTAAAAAAATATATATATATATATATACATATAGGATGGGACATATATACATGTATATACGTTGTGTTCTGTTGTCTTTTATCAATGCTTTTAACTGTATATATTTTTATACCCATTGTTGGGACATGATTTTCATTATGATATCATGTGCACAAATCACTTTTACTTTTTTTTTGACTGTTTCAGCATTAGTTTCCGTATTTTGTCATCAGTGACATCACAAACACACGGTTAGCCATTTTCTGATATCATATTGTGGTTCAAATGTTCTAGAACCATTGGTAAAGAGTTGGTATATTACTTTTACAAAACTCAAAATGAAGAATCCAAACGTAAAGAATTCACATATGTCTTGTAAAAGTCAAGTGACACACGTCCTCAGATTATCTCTATATACAATTTACACTACATTACACTGCAATTCATCAATGTTGATTTCCAAATAGAAGTGCAGTATTTCTGGTTTCATTTTGGTTCTCGTCTATCGACATGCATGTAAATGAACAACTTTGTGATATGTCACCAGCTGTCATAAATCAGTTTCATACTCCACCAAAATGCCTTTCCAGATATCATCTTTCCCATATTTTGAGACATTTTTAAAAGCAGTCTTGAAAGACGAAAGATGGTAATTATATTACAGCTCTTCGGAGTGACGATAAACATATGTTATTGCACACATGCACTCTCTTCGTATGACATATGGCAAATTTAATTTTCAAAACAACTTTAACGTTTAAAAGAACATACCGACTGTTTAAATTATCGTTAAATGTCAGCGCATAGTTTAATGACTTTCATTTAATATTTCTGTCTCTTAAAGTTTGTTATTTATATTTTCAAAATAAATATTAATGAAACCTCTGATCATCAAAATAGAATTCAAATCATGGGCATTGACTCATGGGAATAAAAAACATTTATGATAACGATAAAATAATACTTTTTCGTCGAAGACTTATGAGTTTTGATATAAAAACTTATGGCAGTCGCTGAGTGCAGGTTATAGCTAACTGACTCGGAATTCTGTTTAGAAACATCGGTGCAGTTACATTATTCATAATAGTCGATTGTCGGAGATCTGGCAAATGTTGTACTACCTTCCATGTAACTAATTGCATCTCAATATGTGAATGTAGAAATCTATATTTCTATATTACAACTCCACACCAGATTTTACATTTGAACTTTGAAATGATTATCACTTTGATGTAATGATTTCCTAATATCTTGGTTGTAGCTTCTAATGTCATTGTCCATACAGTTTGATAACGTGTTGTTGAGAATTTGCAAAAGTTAATGATAATCCTATGCCAATACTATACAGATGCAATGCCTACACTAATGTTCAAAGTAGCTTTATACAAATCTAGAAAACATGATCTTGTTCATACATAGTATTTTATAAGCACAAATATGATATTCTGTTTAAGAAAATGATCAAAATCAACCTTCAAGCATAGGCCTAATACCCACCACATTTTGAAGGCATTGTCATAGGTGGACTGTGACATCAGAGCATTGTTCATGACGTTACATAACAAAGAAAAGTGATTATTTGCCTTGTAGTTCTTAAATTAGAGTCTTATCTTGGGATTGAGCAAGACTTTTTTGGGAATAAATGTTTTGCAATTTTTGCAACTTCAACTCTTATTGGTCCATATGCAAAAATTTTCAACAAGCCTACCTAACTCTGTATGCACAATGTAAAGCCTTTTCCATTTGCCAGGAAATCGAATTTTCAAATACAAATCCTGATGCTAATAAAGTAAACCAGATTTTCAACTGCGTCACCTTCTCTTGTATATATCCTTCTTGTCCATATCTTGTTGTACAGTCTTGTGAGATCAACCCAAGAATCTTCTAAAACACTAGAGAGGGCTTTTTTTAGTTAAATTGAACCCAGTTCTGTTCTTGAATGAACAAAATGTGTTTTAATCAATGAATGATACATTATCCTCTAAGCCAAAAAACTAAAAGGCTTTAAACTCCTGGTGTAAGTGAAAACAGTACATTATTAGAGAGATTTGTAGAGATGGGAGAACATGTCAGAGATAATGACGCCATTATATCCCAGTAGAGCACATTGAAGGGACAAGCCGAGTCACATTAAACCTGTACACAATCAAAGCAGTCTGTGATCTGGTCAGCGAGAGAGATGGACGTTGTAATGACCCCAACTTGTAAAGACAGCCTTAAATCTCTACAGTGCATAAATCTCTTTCTGTTCTCTCCTGGACGTTAATGGTCAGTTTTATGAGAAGCTCATGATGGGGGAACACTCTTGAACAACTGACCTCCCTAGCCACACAGGGAGGAGAGGAAAGAAGGGACGATAGAGGGAGAGAGAGAGAGAGAGAGAGAGAGAGAGAGAGAGAGAGAGAGAGAGAGAGAGAGAGAGAGAGAGAGAGAGAGAGAGAGAGAGACAGACAGACAGACAGACAGAGACAGAGAGACAGACAGACAGACAGACACAGACACAGACAGACAGAGAAACAGACACACAGACAGAGAGACACAGACAGAGAGACAGAGAGAGAGAGAGAGAGAAAGAGAGAGAGAGAGAGAGAGAGAGAGAGAGAGAGAGAGAGAGAGAGAGAGAGAGAGAGAGAGAGACAGAGAGACAGACAGACAGACAGAGACAGAGAGACAGACAGACAGACAGACACATACACAGACAGACAGAGAAACAGACACACAGACAGAGAGACAGACACACAGACAGACACACAGACACAGAGAGACAATTAAACACGTTATGTTGACTGCATGCATTTGATATCAAATGACAAATGATTAACATTAATTATTCATGTGTCATACATATTTGTCATGATAAGAAAGTAAATTCACAACAAATTATTCCAGATTTGTTGTTGTTGTTTTTTTTTTTTTTGCTTTAATAATACTATTTTCCCAAAGACCAAAATGAAAGCAGTTGGCAGTCATTGATTGAGACTTTAAGTTGATTGACTCCTGACATTGACATTACAATGAGATGCACACTGGTATCAATTTAATGAATTAATTACATAACATGTCATAGGCATTTATAATTATTTTCATGTATTTCATAATTAATAATGCTACATTTTGATTAACAAAAGAATGTTTTTATATAGATAGATTAATTATGAATCTAACTTTATCACAGCATTCTTTGATAGGCATTCTAGAAGTTGATGATATGAAGGATAAAGATGAATTGTTTTTTAATAAGAAACTTCTTTATTCTGTGGAAGCACCGTTTAGACAACAACATTAGAATCTATGAATAAAGAAGTTGCTTATCCATTAAAATCTTCTTTATACTTTATTACAGAAAAAATATCCCCAGTTCTTTGAAACCTTATTTTTGTATTATTCTTAAATGAAAGTGACACGGTAAAACACTTGACTGAAACTTATCATTTGTTATCTAGATTTAAACAGATCTACTGTGTTGATATGTTACATATATAATCTAAATTGAAATCTTAACAGATGAAATGTACTTGGTTTATCATTGAAAATTATTCAACAAAATCAGTATAATGTATATTATTATTATATGTGAAAATTCTAATTTAACCACAAAAAAACACTAGTCATCAAAACACGAACACAATACACATTTTTAATCAAATCTGAGGGAAAAACAGTTTTTCATGTCGTACCAACTATATTTACAAACCTAATTGACACCATAAGATACAGTACCAATTCAAACAGATAGACAGACAGACAGACAGATATTTTATTAAAGTCTCACCTCTTTAAAAATAAAGATATATATACAATTTAAAAAGAGCCATCCGTTTAGGGTTATGAGAGACAATGAAGACAATGTACGTGATAAGATAAATACAATGATAAAAAAGGATAATTAAATTAAACATACTTTTACATAAAAGAGATTTCCGTCTTTCTAAAATAAGTCTGCAGGTATTGGCAACAACATATACAACCTCTGGACGTGACATTTTAAAGTTAGATTTTTCATTAAAAAAAAAAAAAAAATTTTCATTCATTTTCATTAAAAGACATTAAATCTTGAAAAATGGAAATCATCATGAACAAAACATCTACATAGCAATTCTGTAGTGACTAATCAAATTTTTAACTTTATCTAAAACATCATCTTTACGACCATTTAGAAATTGACATTATATTGAAATTAACATGACAGGGTGTGTCAAGTAGAATCGAGAACATATGTAAACAGTAACTTACAAACATATGTGACACATCATACTAATCCTAGCGTGTTGGTTACGTCGTTCCATCTCACATCAGTATCAACCTCTGACCTTTAGGATGGTTCTAATATATTTGCTTTATGGCATCAAGATTCGCTTGGCTTGCGTCAGAGATGTTTTATGTCATTTCCAAGACATTAATTAGGCGAGTGTGACTAAGTATTTTGATATATTCTCACATTAGTTCCTTATATATGTCAAACACCATAAATTTTGTTCCACAAAATCTCATGAGCCAGAAAATGAATGGCTCTACCATTTTGCAACAAAATTTTATTGTTTTTAAGTGAAGCATGACATTTTTACATAAAATATTCAAATTTGTAGGTTTTTCCAAAGTTTTAATCACCTAATTTCCATATTTTTCTTAATTCAAGCAGGTTACTTTAAAATGCATGTTTTACTTCAGGTCTTCTGACGAAAATAATTTTTGATATTATTAGTGATATTTGGGACTGATGTGCAAATATACAAATTGATATGTTTGGATAAGTTCATTGTAGAATTCAAACCAACACCGTGTCAGCAGCACTGAAAGTCTCATCAGAGTAACCACACAGCCATCGGGGATTCGGTTTTAAAACTTGCTGTGTACTCATCTTCCATATTTGGGAGAACTTTTATTGCAACTTACGTGATGCTACATTTGTTTACTGTCATTGTGGCATATGTTTCTAGAATATATCTTGATTTTCAACTTCTTTATTCAAAATTCTATCTCTGCTTCCAATTTTCAGATGTACCTTAAAGGAATTTAGTGGAAAAACGGAAAATATATATATATATACATGTATTCAAATGATAAACATTCATGTCAAAAAGAGTTGGTAACTTACAGGAATCGCATGCAGAAGACACATCAATTTTCTTTTTTTCCATAAATATGCATGTAGATTTACAAGGTACTTATGTTTATTTTCTGCACAGGGCTACAGACACAATAAAGAGTCTTCGGTGAGACAAATATAACTATTGCATGAGCTGTGCTTGTAAATCTAAGGTAATAAAAAAACTCTTGTGAGAAGATGGAGCCATTAGTAAGATATTCTCGAGAACTTAGAAAACTAATTTATCAGAAGTGTCAATGTTTAAAGATGCATCTTCATTTCTCCTTCACGCAAACAACTTCCATGTAATTCACTCTAGTCGTGGAAATATAAAATAAATTTATTTGATTATAACAGTACGAATCTATACACAAATTGTCTGAAATACACTGGATACTTTTTCATGCTATCCGTGAATTGATATCAAGAAATTGATTTAAAACGATTGTCTGAACCAATTTCGGCTGTAGTAACATATTCCTTTGAATACTACAATATATATCTAATTACCATATTTTCTGAAAGATCATAGTATAGGTTTTCATGCTATGCACAAAATGCTTTAAACAACTTTATTTCTAATTCATATGGACGAATTGTTTCGAAGAATATCAACAACAAAATTTTATCCGAGAAATGTTATATCATCAAAATGTCTTTAAAAATGTATTGTTCTCTTATTTGCTAACAAAAATATATTGCTGACAAAGTTAAGGAACTATTATGATGTAAAATATACCTTATCCAGGTGATTATAGTAAATACCATTGTGTGTGACCAATTTGCAGGAATCACAATCAAAGAGAATTAGGTATCGTCCAAAGGGTTAAGACACACTTTCCTTGTATGTTCAACGACTGGCTGGTAAAAGGTTAATTTCTCATAAACATTACAATTCTCTTATTCAACGCATTATTTAATTTCAAAATTCCAAATTTTCAGTAAACAAAGGATGATGAACATGACTTGAGTAAAAAAACTTATTGCGTGATTTTTTTGTCTAACCATTTCACAAGGCTCTAAAGGTGATTTCATAGTTTTATTTATTTTTTTTCAATCCACATAGGGTTATGAATGATTAATGTGAGGTAAAACATTTAACATTTACGAATATTCATATCTTTGTATGATTTCTTGCCTAATCTTTTCACTATAGGTCTCATAGATCTGATGAGTTGACAAAATGCACCAAACAAAAAAATTCAGGTTGTATTCAAGTCGGTCTATAACCAACCCACAGTGTAAAATACCGACGACAAATCTATACATTTAGCCCGGGGCACCCTGCTTTCACATAACACTTATTTGTCGAATAAGACAATCGTCACTTGCGATGAATTTGTTACCATGGAAACTAATCCTGAGGCTGTAAAATTTTCACCTATAATCTCTGTCATATTGATTGTAGCCTCGTTTGATTTGAACGGAAGGTAACTGGGTAAATAAATTGTGCCTACCTCGGGACCCTAAATTGTGATAAATTGACGTAAATGCCATTTTTCAATGAAGCAGAAATTTTATCACTTGCTTGAATAGATAATAGTATTTTTCAACACGAAAATGATATTCATATTTGATTCAAATATTTATTCTGCATGATAACTTTGGAAAGTATCATTTTCAATCTACTGCATCGAATGTTTTTCTTAATATATTTGATTTTTTTATTTTCCAGCATCGAATGTTTTTCTTAATATATTTGATTTTTTTATTTTCCAGACAATCAATGATTTATGTATAAGCTTATAATCCCAAGGCTGACTGATATCTTTTGACATTATGGAAGAAACTGTTAATTAATATATATATTACATTTGAGACATTAAAAGTTATATGAAGAAACTGATGTTTTTAATAGGTCAATGTTATTTTCGTGAAAGTGTACTTTATTTTCACTCAAGACCCTATATATTGATTAACACCAAGTCTCAGAAGAAATAACTCTTATAAAATTATATATCTATAACAATGGGATTTTCGTGTTGTTCATTCAGAATGTAGATTTTCTTTTCAAGGGTTATTGTTTGGGGTAGAATATCAGGAAACAATAGTCACTATACAATTGGCATTCACTAATCAGTCGTGAAGATGGGGCGATGGGGCGGGGATGGGGTGGGTAGGGAAGATGGGGCGGGGATGGGGTGGGTAGGGAAGATGGGGCGATGGGGTGGGGATTGGGTGGGTAGGGAAAGAGAGATGTTCGATACGACACTGCTAATTATGTTTACAACACATGGTGTTTACCTTTCAAAGAACATATTACCGTTTAAAATCAATATTTGTGACAGGAGACATCTACATGATAAGTAAAGAATCCAAAACAGTCTCTGTCTCTTAAACAAAAGTGTCACAACGGCAAACAGATGTTTTACATTGATTCTTTTTTTTTCTTTGTCATATCAAAGGATGACATTTACACCAAAATATCCCAAATAACCCAAACAAAATATCCCAAATACCCAAACAAAATATCCCAAATAACCCAAAGAGTATTCTTTGTCTCTGGTTAAATGAGAAAGCTAATGGCTTGCATCGCTTGAGATTGAGAAATACAAGAAGAGGATTTCTCTGCCAACAAGGAGTCGGGTAATGGATAATGGCTAAATTCGCAACATTAAATTGCAGGGCATTTAAAGAGCAATGAAGAGTAGGTTTTATAGCTTTAAAACTAAGACCACACTCAGCTTTGAGGCCAGATTGGATATAAAAATGCAATGAAAATAAACCTTTCAGAAAAAGGAGTCACACTTTTAAACAAAAGATGCTGAGATTGAACAAAAGGTGTAATCTATTTAAACAAGTTTAAGCCATCAAAATTGCAGAAAAATACAATTTTATTGCATTTTGAACGATACACTCACACCTTATGATAAACTTTAGCTTTCTGGGAAAAAAAGTCTCACGTTTGAAGAAATATTTGTTCATAGAACAAAGCTGCCATGAAAGAATTTTGATGTTTATAAGCATACTTTATAGGTGATAAATGGTCCACACATTTTTTTAAACAAATATTTAAGAAACTATAAACTCCATGTACTTAACTTAAAATGAAAATGTATATGTTTCAAGAATGAGATAACCTTTAATCAATGAGATATATGGTTTGACCTGGGTAATTTCATGAAACTTAAACACACACAAGAGTGACATAAAAAAAAACCATGACAATGCCAATATAGAAAATTCTTTATCCTAAGATAAATTAAATGTATTGGCAGAACTTGTTTTTAAATGTTGCAAACTTGTGTTGAATTTGATTCAGAAGACACTTGAGAGAAATTCACTGTTTAAGGTACATGCTCGATGAAACATGATTGCAATGAGAACTAAATGCCAAAAAATGGATACAGTACTGGTGTAATTTACAACAACGAGGCGTGTAATAAGGACACAGAGAGTACAAATGAAAGAGAGGCTCCAGTTACCCAATCGGGTGCATGATGACAAAAATATGCAGCTGCCAGAAAGCCTCACAGCAATTGCGAAACAAGAGACGAATTTCTCTGGAGGTAAATATGTTATTTTTTCCTGGCTTGAGGTCTTTGGGGGCAAACGTGTCCTTACGAACCTACCCTGGCTATGTTGCTGCCAATTTGTGGCTACTTTACGAGACGGCAGACACTCACAATTGAACAGGCTTTGAAACTTGTTACACCAAAGAATTATGACGTACAACAAGTTCCTTGTTCGAGGACAAACAATCATTTTAGAAGAAATAAGTTTTTATCAAAAAAAGAATTATATCTAAACAAAATATGATGAAAGTTACCAGCCAAAATTTTGTCAATTTGAATGAAGGTGGTTGTGTGGGTAAGAAATCGAGATAATCAGTGCTGGCAATTGTCGCTTGATTTATTCATTAGAATCGACCTGAAAAAGTATTTATATTATTTATATATATAGAAAGAAAAAAATATTTATTAAGAAAATCAAGATGATTTATTCACAAGTTAATTCGACCATAAGATCTTATCAGGTGAATCAGGTAATTGGTTACAATAATGGTGTTGCGCTGTTTATATATATAGATATAAATATATATAACAAGAGTTCTTAAAATGTGAAATTCTGTTGTTTTTTTCCTTTTTCAGTCATCCATTATATTCATATTTGTTTTTTTTAAACAGATAAGCCCTAAAGCTTGAATGCAATTTAATGAGAAAATCAAATTGGAATGTCATGCCTATGATATCTTACTTCATATATTTGTCCTCAAGGTATTTGCATTTTTGATACATAATACATGATAAGTACATCTTTAGCAATATACATAAAATCTGTATTATATTAATGCACAGTTTACAATCTTAAAGAATGTAGTACCTATGTAGTAATTCCTGTTATTTGGTCACAAAATGGCATAATCAGACTATAAAGTCCAAAAGTTTTAACCAGTGAAAGATAAAAAAAGGAGATAAAGTGTAATATCACAGTGAAGATTTCATATATATATCAATCTTGTTTCAGATTGTAATTCAAGACAATAATTAGTTCTTTACATGTGTTTTACTATATAAGCTAGGTTAATAAACAGCCTGTAGATCAAATATAGTTTTTAATTTCAACAAAAATATCCAATTAAAAAAGCAAGTCTAGGTTTGTGATTAAAATACCATCTATCTCAGACTCCTTTAAATTTTTCATAAAATTGTCATTTTAAGAAATATTTTTTCAGACACTGGGTGTTATTGATATACTGTATGCAAGCTCCTAAATTGTACAAGGCTATCAAACCATCTGTGTTATATTCAACATGTGAGTTGGACTAAATACACATTGTACTGGCCATGTGGTCAGTGCAGTGTCCATGTGGGGGGTTTATGTCCACTGTCAGCACCATTCGCTCAAGCTGCCAGAACCATCACATCATTCAGAGCAAGCAACTGGCAGGATATCATGATAAAAAAGTATGAAATTTCGGCTAAGACATAAGCATATAGAACTGGTAATTGATCTATATGTTTTAATCAACACATACATTTGGTACATCAAACGATCATTACTCAGGGAAATGTTTTAAGAACCTTATTCCATTCATCTTTTGACACTGATTTAGAAAACAAAGATAATCCCTCCAACAGCCAAAACCATGCAAGTTCCAAATGTCCAGTTTAGGTGTTGCCTTGATATCCCTAAACTTGAAAACAAACTTCAAAGAAGGATTTTCTTTACATAAACCCTTATTACCCAAAATGCACCTTCCTTAAGCTACAATCAGTTCATATATCTTATTCTTACATATATCATCTTTATAATTACAATTTGAAAGATACATTATCTCAACGAAAAGTTCACATTAAGATGATCTCCCCGCATGCACTTTCCTCCCCCTCTCAAGGACCCCTAGGGTTCACGTGGCAACAGGCCCTATGGGGGTGCATTTCTACATGCTTTCCAGATTACAACCCTGAGGGACTTCTTGATGCTTGTATGAGGGACTGGAGCTTGTTAAGGTAAATAAGCTGAAACTTGTCAGATTAGGAGAGACACCCTGTTAATTGAGTCTCCAGATGAAATTATAACTGTTACATAGACCTGCACTGAATTGAATAGTTTCACTTACAGACTTTGTCCTTTGTATCTTAAAGCTTAACTCATCTTAGTGGAAATCAAGCCTCTTGAAAAGTATGTCTAGATAATTATGGATGATATCAAATTATATATATCAAAATATATGTTAAAATGGTAATTTTTAGCAGTTTATTTTTCATTCTCATTTTGTTGGGTCACTTTCACATAAACATACTTGATGTCTCATCATAAAAAAAACATACCACAAAAACCTCTTGTATATATAAAACAAGTTAAAATGCTGCTAAGAAAACATGTTTTTAAGCTGGAAAATTTGAGTTCAAGGCTAAGAATATTAAGTGACATAATAAAAACTTAAGGTTTCTCCTAATATGTGACATGTCGATGTGATATGCAAAAACATGGAGACGTTCACGTGTTTCTTTATAACCTTAAACATGTAAAAATATATTTTACATAAATAATACATCCATATTCAGAAAGATCATAATTGAAAAATGCTTGGAAGTTGCTTGGAATCTCATTTCTTCTTTTGATTCCATTCAAGAAGTTTCAAAAAAAAAATTCAAATTAAACTGTCATCACATTAAAATTTTAACATTTCTTAATCAAATAGCTCTTCATAACATTTAGAATTTTACCTATTGAGATATTTATGAAAAAATTATTCAAACAAATACAAAAATTTAACTTCACAGATGTCTGTTCCAGAAGTTAAAAACCCTAAGCAGCAGTCACAGTGCAGTCACATTTGACCTTGTCGACCCCATCTGTTTCAATTTTGTTTTACACTGAGTGGCACTGTTAGTACAGATACTATTTTCCAGCAACTGCTCAGTAGATGGGAAGTGTCAATCATACTTCTCTGACCACTGGTCTGAGGATGTGATGAGAGAAACATGGACCCCTAGGGAGGGAACACGCTTCTCTGGACACTGGTCAGTTGTTCTGCTTACCCCCTTTGGAGAGTTGCTGCCCCCTCCCTTGTAGTAGCTTGACCTCCCTCAATCTCTCCTTCCTTTCTGTTCTCAGGCCCTTCCTATCAAACCTGGACACCCCTCCCTTCTCTGGACAATGGTCAGTTGATCTGGTTGTCTTCTTTGAGTCCCTGTATTTTTTCTTATCTTGGATCTAGATGACCAACCCTTTTCCCCCTATGTCATCCTAGTTTCAGTGGCATTTGACACACCTCCTTTCTCTGGAAACATGCTTATGGCCTGTGTGTTGCTTCAACCACTAATTCCATCCCTTGCCATACTTTCAAAATAGAACCCGCTCCCCCTTTCTAACTCCAGCATCAATATTTGACACACCAGTTAACTTTCTTCAAACATTCTCTGTGTACAATTGAACTGAGATGATGTGGAGATGAACAAGGACCTTGCAGAAATGCTTGTTTTCACACCAGGCATCGGTCAGTTACCACCACCCCAAACCCTATATATACTATATATATATTGGCTGAACCCTAATTTCCCCTAAAAAATCATTGTGCCTAAGTTATGATCTCCAATCCCCCTCCCCTTACACAGTTCCTTGACCCCCTGGGGTCAACTTGGCAGCATACAATCTGTTGTACCAAATACTAACTCCTAGGGGTAGGAGATAACATTCCTGTAATGTGTTTAACTTGAACATGTCATGAAGGAATTTCTTGCATGGGAATTCTTTTTCATTAGTCTTGACAGGAAAACATCTTCTGATTGTTATTTGACCTCTTCAAAATCACAATGCATGCTTGATACCTTATCTATCTGATTCAGTTCAAAATATGTTTAAATCATTTTTTAAAAATATTTTCATGTTTTCTTTAGTCAAATGTATAGACTGCAAGATATCATCTAAGATCATAAATTTTTGGTTCTATAAAATTAACCCAGGAGGCGCTGTTGTAGTGTTGCTAGGTGCCAACTTTTGCACCAACATGACCGCGAACCTCCATATCACTGACTGTATTTCTCTCACTAGGGGGCACCACCTAGCAGACTTATGTCAGGTTATGAACACCACTCTGAAAAATGTTCTTGGATGTTGAAGGATTATCTTTGGTGCGAGTATTTTCTAATTTCATGCTGCTCTCTCATTATAGTCCCTGAGGGCCGATTTCTGCATCTTCTCAGGAAGTCAAAGCCAGTTATGTCACAACTTGACAACAAAATTACTTTTCCTTATAAGAACAAATTATTGCAGGTCATTCAGTACTATTATTTCAGGGACGTTTATTTCAATATGAGTTCAATAAATGTCACATTAAATCAAAAGGCTTGTTTTGTGAGCGCTCTTGGCAAGAGGCAGTTTAAGGCCAGTATTCATGTTATATCTTCTTCCTTCATTTCCTTGTTTTGTCTAAATGACAAATTCTTGAAATTCAAATTTGACATTTTCTCAGAGCTTGGTGACTAATCAGAGATTCAATGCATGCAGATTCTTTCTTCTTCGGCCATAAAAATCATAAAACCATCGCCATGGAAACATGAATGAAAACAGTACAATGCAATTTTTTCTGCTGCTTTGCCCAACAACAATCAATTTGCTTCCGCATTCCTGCCCTTTGTAGTTTATTGACTACAACCAACTGTAGAAGAATATTAATCAGTCACAAAAAACCTTCTCAACCCCAAAAATCATATATCTTTCTCCTCTTCTTTACCATTTGTCTCCTAGCTCAAAGGAAGAGCCTTTCTGCCATTTTTTCAGGAAAACCTTTGTATATCATTAGTCCTGACTGTTGGATTCCCCCCCCCCCCCTCAACTTCTAGTAACCCTCAGAACCTCTACCAATCATTCAAAACCCTCTTAACTACCTAAATACCTCTTCGAACATTTTCAATCTCCCCTTAACCTCTTCCAACCCCTCAACCTCTTCCAACCCCTCAAATCTCCCCTTGACCTCTTCCAACCATCCCAACTTCCCTTAACCTCTTCTAACTCCTCGCAACTCCTAAACCGTCTCTAACCCCTCCCAACTATCCTAAACCTCTTCCAACCCCTAGCAACTCCCCTTACCTCTTCAACCCCTCCCTACTCCCCCAAAACCTCTTCCAACCCCTCCCAACTATCCTTAACCTCTTCTAACCCCTCGCAAAACTCTCCCCCCCCCCCCTCCCCCAACTCCACCTGACCACTTTCAACTCCTTCAGTGTCCTCTTACCAAAAGGATTTATTCAGTTCGATGCATAAAACCAAATGTAGTCATGATATGTCACAAAGCACTGGGCCCAATCCACAAAACACTTTCCCCCTGTAATGTAAACCTCTCTCTCCCCCATTATTTCTCCCTCCTCTCCCCTAGGGATCAGCTTTCTGCCATCGCCTCTCTAGGGCCAAGGAGAACTGTCAAGCCAGGCCATGTGCTTCTCTTGACAAACACATCTCCTGCACAGAAGAGTTCCAGAGATGACCTCCGACCTTACAACTGCCCTTCTGACCTTGACCACTGGGTTCAAAATCTGAAATGGCCATTTCTCTGCCCTGCAATTGTTTAATTGATGCCATTCTGTACATGTGATCAGACTCAAAGAATATAAAAAGGTTGCAGGCTGGTCTATAAATCTGACGGCCTGTCGGTGAGTAGATGGTCGGACTACGAACTCGGATAAATCAATAGCACAGATGATTGGATGAAGAGAGTTATCTTGCGGTTGGAACCATGTCCGTTGTGGTTTGATGTGATACAACAATCACAAAATTTGACAAAATACGGAAATGAGTTTTATTCATATCGTTATCTCTCTTGGATGAATGGAATGCAATATTTTTCAAAACATAAAATGTTACAAACATCGGAAATGAGTTTTATTCCAATGAGAGAAAAGTTACATATTTTTTGTTTATTCAGGAAAAGGTGTGAGCCATTTCCTTTGCCCTCATTGAGAAATGTTTTATCCATAACGATAATTCACCACTGTTATCCATTACCGTGATAATGTAAATAATAATCAACCAATACGATCATCTTAAATTCATCAATTGCAAATATGAAAAATATTTCATTTCAAACTCCCGAATTTCAGACCACAGTTTGAACATCTAGCTATCAACCAAAATCTTCCTCATGACCAGATCACATATGTTTATAAATGTTGAAGATTAAGAAAATATTTTTTACAAAAAATCAATATCAAATCAAATTATAGGATAAGGAAATTGCATAATATCCATATTCTTATTTTCATCTCATCAAGCTGTACATTATAAAGTGTTATTGGGATTCTGCTTGAGGAGTTATCAGTCACAAACTAAATATTAACAACTTAAAACACAATACCTCTCCTTGATTCAAGATATGTATGATCAAAGATAAACTTCATACACCATCAGATTATCAACCTAAATAAGAGAAAATCCACAAGTTAAAATGTCAATAAATAAGAAATGATTCAGGATTCCAATAGAAAACCAACTCAACTACATGAAATATGTGAGTGAAATGGTTCTTAAAATGAAAAACTGACAACCTAAACAACACGAAATATGTAGGTAAAATTTTTCGTGTTCTGATCTGTCTTTTGCCAACCTCCGACCTTCAATCTCCGACCTCAAATGACTTCATCCAGTGTACAGGATCATGAATCTTAGCCCACCCACATCACGTATTGTCTGAGAGCTCTGTCAGTAGTAGATATGGGCTAATTTGGGCAGGTGACGATATGCATAGAAGAACACGTGGGGTGTACATACTTTTTGGCTAGTTTTTGTCGGGAGGTGGAGATAATCTTGCAGGGTGGGACAATGGTTATCAGGTCATGACACACCTGAACAAAGCCTGGATTTGTTTATCTGTGGGCAGCGATTAGTGAGGTTTTCGATGGAAGTGATAAAAAACTTGTGACTTCTCTCTTTCGACTGGTTGTTTGGAAGTGACATAGTTTTCAGAAACTAGTCTTTATACTACGTCCTGGTGATGAAAAGGTTGCTTTTTTTATAGTGTTAAGTTGGCAAAATGGATTTAGAAGATCAATGTATAATAATGACAGGATTTTCTTAAAAATAACTTCTTTATTGTGAAAATTGATGACACTTTAGAGTAGATTATGTTTACTCTTCTATCAGTTGGAAGTAGATTTTCTTGATAACAATGCTGGATTAAAATAAAGAAATTGTTCCCGATATTTTGTTTGCATTTTTTTATTCTTTAGGAATGGAATAATGCAAACTTTAATATTTTATTTAAAAAATGTAATACTCATCTCATTTAAATTTTTGAACTTTTACCTACATATTTGAAACTTTAAAAGATGATTAATGATTAAAACTGGTTACAGAAATAGTATACATATAGCTAAAAAATTATCTGGTTCATGGTGACTTTGAAATATTATAATGAGGATTAAATCAAGAAAACATAAAAATATTCTTACCAATACCCTGATCCTCTTGTTATCAATCTGTCGACCAAAATAGAAAATACCTTACAACATAATTGCAGAAGTAATTCTTCATTACAAAGCCGCATAAAAGCATTAGCTAAAGAGGCTGTCATGGCTACTTGGTCAGGACAATTCTATCTTCTTTCAAGGAGAGCTCTCCCTGTGTATTTTGGCTACTTTGTTGTTGTTGTAGGTTAATGAGGGGCTGTTTTAACAGACTGTACAGGAATTAGTTCGAGCATCAGCCATCTTCTAGAGACAGACAAGTTTGTTTCTTTAGTCTTTATACCAACGCCAATTAACATCAGACATGAAAGCTATTTTCTCGGACAAGTGGGGTCCTAAAACAGCAATTATCAAGTGACACCTCTGCAACAATCTGCAAAGTGCTGAAAGGATAAATGGCAAAATTGCACTTAAATCCTAAGCCTAAACCTAGGTCGAAGTTTTTGGATCCTAAAAAGATATTAACATCTGCAGAGAAATGAATACATGTTTCAACAAGAGACAAAAAGCTAATGAATGCAAATTGTGAAATTTTGGAGCGGTAATTAACAAATTGTGATCAAATGAAATATTTGTTAATTTTCCAGTTCTGACAAGTTTTGGAGGCAAACATTGATCAAATTTCAAGACATGCGAGCCGCCACTGATACAGAATCTACTTGTCTTATTGCATTCAAGAGATGTTCTTTGTGAGATGGTAGCAAATTTTCGAGAACTTAATCCTGAAATCTGGGACAAGTTCAACTTCAAAGGGAATTAATGAGCTGTGCATTTTAACAGATTACTAAGCGAACCAAGGTCAAAATACATATGTAATTACAACTGCTCTCAAGTTCCAAAGAACTTCGCCCTTGTCAGTAATAGTTACACGGTCTGAGTGCCAGTTCAAATTAAAAGATTCGATGTCGTTAAAGCAAAGTATCTATGTCAAAGCATCTCAGAGGAAGTAATAACTAAGATAAAGTTTGGGGACAAGAATTAGTTAATACTTCATTTGGCAAAAAGTTATAATTGAAATCTACCAAACAATTAAAAAACATCATATGAATAGATTAAAACTTTATCTAAAAGTAGCAAATTTGCCATTTAGCAAAAAATATAAATCACATCATTTTAAATATCCATTTAAAAGATTTATTAGCTTTAATGAAATATCAAAATGTTTCTTATAGCTCTAAAATTTTTATGAAAAAAGGTCATTTACACCATGTTACATTTGTTAAAACTTTTGAAAATGCTCTTAACTATAGTTTCAAATCTGCTAAATCAAACAGTAACTTATGCACTTTCCTAAAGTTATTTCAGGAACAATAACCCACTGTTTTTGTACAACATTGTTCATAAACTTTTAAAAATAGCCGTCTCTGCTATAAAAGTTGATAATTTCCCAAGTAAAATTCTAATTTATGAAAAATGTCACTTTCAAATAACCTTTAACAATATCAACTTTATTCCATGTCTGTTTTTACACTGCTTAACCTCAGCCTAGAATGAATTATTTTTTCACTGAATAACCTCTGCACATATCACAGGGACTATTAGCTGTGTTTACCTCAACCGCTTGATTTGATTATAAATCCTTATTACGCAAAAACAAGTACTTGATGCTGGCAGAAAGTGTAAATATCTTTATCCCTCTAAATAACCAAGTGTAATCCTTGTACAGCCAAACAGTGTAAATGGAACGGAAAGTTAAATAATCGAGAGAGGAATAAGACAAGGGTGTTGACTTGAACATTTGCTGTTCATATCAAAGACATAAATATATCCATTGAAGTTTTGTTACCCTGCATTCAAATTTCTATTTATTAATTGTATAATGGAGAATGAGGTTACGAAATGAATTTGCTTGCACTGTTTTTGTTCATAGAGAAAATATGATAATCATTATTCAATTTTTGATATTTGTGATAGAATGTTTAAGTACCCATTTCTTTACTTGTTCTAGTGGAGTGAAGAGTTAATATGTAGACAATTTTTGCTACTCTTTTCAAACTCACAAACTACAAAAATATCTATGTATCATTTATCTTACATGCCATGAAATTTTACAAGTTTGAACAGGGAAATACATTTTTTTAATTTCCAACAAAAAATTTCTTGAACATTCCATTAAATTGTCACTTTTTTGAGGAAAGCGACTAAAGATCTACATCAGTCAGAGATAACAAAATGTCCCTTTAATTGAGACATGAGAGACAACATACACATACTTATGAAAAACATCCTACTTCCTCTTATTCACAACTGCTTTTATCATAACACTTGAAACACTTGGTCCATGAAACACTTCACCACAGCATTTTACAGCCCCTTTAATTATAATTCAATATTTTGTGATCAAATCAAATCCTCTAAATGCATGCACCTTGAAACCAAAGAAGAATATACTTCAAAAGCCGACTAACCAATACAGTCCCTCTTACCCACAAATGTTTTTCTGATCAAAAGTTGAAGAAACTTGGTCCATGAAACAGTTCTACCATCTTGCACTTTGTACTATATTCTGCACAACTTGTCATACATAAAACAGATATACCTGCAACTTCAATCAGCACATCTCGTGTTGTAAATCCGGCACCTGCCTAACAGGTGAGTACCTCATTCCAATCATAAATTTGTTCTAGGTAAGAACAGCCCAGTAATGCTTTATCATCTGTTCAGGAACATAGCCTTGATCAGGAGAAAGGTTGAATTACTATGATGGCATTAGTGATTTGTAAAGGTTAAGAGGTTGAATTTGCTTGCGATGCTCTGTTGCAATGATAAATCTAGAACCTCATTCCGATCATGAATTTCTTCAAGGTGAGAACAGACCAGTAATGCTATATCGTCTGTTCAGGAACAAAACAATGATGAAGAAAAAGGTTGAATTACTGTGATGCCACCAGAGATTTGTAAAAGGGAAAGAGGTTGAATCGGTTTGATGCATTGATAATTTTTGTGTGGTTACCCAATAGCGACTTATCATATCTGTTAAAGAACACTGTCAATGACAATGAAAAGGTTGGATGAATTTGTTTGTGGTAAAAACAACACCATAATGCTTTACCCTATCTGTTCTACACGGCCAGAGTTAATAGAAAGGTGTAAAAGGCTATGTTGCAAACAGATTTGTTAAAGGACAAAAGAGCCCTGTAATGCTTTATTATCTAATATTGTCATTGGCAGTAAGAATTTTGAATTTCTAATGTAAAATAAGAAAAACAATTCAATGATACCATATCATAAATGAAATAGTTAAGTGCAACAAAAGATTTTTTTGCAATAATGTATGCAAAAATGAATTTTTCAGTTGAAAACATAATGAAGTTTTTTTTTAATATTCAGTTACGA
Source organism: Phorcus lineatus (assembly GCA_921293015.1). NCBI lineage: Eukaryota > Metazoa > Mollusca > Gastropoda > Trochida > Trochidae > Phorcus > Phorcus lineatus. Next base: position 16,509,864 of record OV121098.1, on the reverse strand, counting down.
TTATAGTTTATTAAGGAGTGGAAAGGATTGCTGCATGGACTCTGATGAACCAGCAAAAGGTTACGGTGAAGTAATTTTTCATCATATGTTACAGATCCGCAAACATTGCCTTGAATGGTAGAAATATATCTTTACACTTGATGCAGTGCACTAGACAAATGCAACTGAATCATCTCTTATGAACTTGCTGATGTGTCTGGTGTCTCAATTAAATGCATATAAGATCCAAATCTTGCTGGTTTGAATATCATCCTGGCAAAGGTGTAAAATGCTGCATGGCAACTTTTCATCTTTTTTTTTGGGTTGTCACTGGTTCTTAAAGCATAAGGTTACAATTGAAGCAAAGATTTAGATTTCCCTAAGTTTATTATTTCTCATAAATCTACCAAGTTTTACTTTTTTCTAAATTTAAAGGTTCCAAAATACTTTGTTCTATGTTCCAGGTGATCACTAATAATGAAAGGCAGTTATTAATTCTGCAATTAAGATGCTATGTACAGTCCTGTTTTTTTTATCATAACCTTGTGGTCCAAAGTCCTTGTTTTTTCTTGCATGCACACAAGATCATAATTACCAATTTGAAAATTGACACACTTGTCCGTCATGTAACACTATTTTATCTTAAAATAAGTTTTTTGAGAAATGACTATAAAAATATTTTATCTAATGTTGGTGGAAAATTTTTTTTGGAGAAAGTAGGTAATTTTTATTTCATCTACTTTAACTACCAAGAAGAAGTTTATGTGTTCCAGATAACTTGGTGTTTTACAACTAAGTTTTTTAATGCTGTCTTCCAAACAACATCTGGGATCTTCCAAACGAGACCCAAAGTGGTGATTGACATGAAACTTTAATCAAAATCAGCCCTGTTCAACCAAAGGTGAAACCCAATGGATTTTCACATGTAATTAGTGGTGAAGAAAACATTCTCAAGAGACAGTTAATGCTTGTTTTACCAAGTGAGACTATTTTCCAAACCACTGGTTTCAGATGGTAGTATGATAGTGGTATCTTTGATAGTTCCAGGTACCTTAGACATCAATCAATAAAGTTAACAGAATATTTTAAATTCTTAATCTTCCTGAAATTAACAATATACCTGACATTTCCAAGCAAAATTCTCAAGGTTGTGTCAGTTGATGATTGTAAATCATAATCAAAAAGTTCTCATATTTCTGTAATTTAATTCTGCCATTAAACACTTAAATACACTTCAATATCAACCATTTTCCATCTTTCCAAATTTCAAAATATACCTAACCACAAACAGCGTTTCCAAGGTAACAGGTTTAAGCTGCACATATGTTAAAAGATCAAATGACAAAGAAAACATGGTTCCCCTTTAGATGCCAAAAACATTGGCCGGACATTCTGGTGTTTTTCATATTTATCTTATGTTCTCTGCAAAACAATTTTACTTTCCCACATGGTTCTTTCTTCATTTCATAAGAGCTCTGGTTATCCGTGTGATGTCATTCCTCTTCTAATCTATCAAAGTGTGAAATCATAATGATTATGATCATGATATTACAATGGCAAAGTACTATCTCTCTTTCAATCTTAGAATACTTTAAACTAAATTTCAAGTGATAATAATTTCTTACTGCAACTGTAGCATAAACAATCTGTTAAGTTAATCAGAATCAAACTTGAAATTAAACACTAAAGCAGATCCAAAAGATGAATTCATGTTCAAAGTTTATATCATGTAATTATGTATCAAAGTAAACAATTTTTAAGCATTTAAATCTAAATCTTGACTATCGATGTTTTCATTCAAAACATACATGAAAATATGTATTTCATAAACAGATATTTAACATTTTATTAAGTGGATAGTGTAATAAACATATGCCATTAAATTCAAATCGAGAAAATAACCTTTCTTTCAATGATGTTTGTTGTTCTTGTGGTTCTCACTTTAGAACTGTGATCCTAGAATATTTTGATTTATTAATAATAGGTCAATCCTTCATATGTCTGGATTTCTGAACAATGTTTTGACATTCAATACTTCAGCAGCTAAAGGTTAATCTTGGGAAACTAGAAATATGTACTTCTTTGAATTTAAACCTTGACAAAACACACCCAACATTGAAAAGGGCAATTCTCAAAATTCAGGTTAACACTGCTGCAAAATGTTTTCAAAAATCTTTGATGCTGTTCAAGTTTAGATTAAAAACACATTTGACGAAATAAGATTTGAAAGATGATAAAGGAAACTCTTATGTCATATCCGTAAACACATGGAGGCTCTCTTTGATAAAAGAAACTAAACAATCTTTTAAACAAACAAAATAGAGGAAGTGTTTTTTTACATAAACTAAACAAAACAATTGAAGAAATCTCGTTTTAAAACAAAGTTTTTATCATAAGTTTCCTGTACTGAAGGTATTGTATGTGAACTATTTATTTTGAGATCAGTGCATCTTTATCTAGGCAGAGCGCCAGTATGTGTTATTTCTACAGGTGGGTTTGACAACTTTGATAAATTACCTCCCTTTGTGTCCCACCAGGTGGCAAAACTGTTTTCAACACTGCAGCCATCTTGGATTTTTTTAAAGAATAAAAATACTGCCTTCTCTCCCACAGGCAATATACTTTCTTTTGAGCTGCCACATTTCTCTACCAATTTAACAAACTCTTCGATAAACCACACTTTTTAAAAAAATGTTAATAGGAAACCCTAATTAGACTATGTGAAAATTTCTTTCAGATTTTAAAGAAGTAATTTCATCAGAAAATTTATTCTCTATTTGATAGGCTTATACATAAAGATTTTTCTCAATGAATTCTTTAGCAAAAACATGACTTGTTATTTCGCAAAACCATATCTTCAAGATTCATAATTTAACTTTGCTTAGGCTAGATATATTTAGATAAATTCTGCTTGCAGAGACTGTTGCATGATTAATGCAACACCTGAACTTTTCACCTGAAATATTCTTGGACCAATACCAGACTTCAGCTAGAAATCATATTAATTCTGTAAAATGGTAACTTTTGAGTGGTGTGATAATCTTAATCTTAACATCAGAATTAGCCAGTAGCAAATATAATTTAAATATATACAGAATATTACCATATCACAAAAAAATGAGTTTGAGAGATAAAATTTGATGGAATCAAAAGAACTCATGGTACACAGAATATTACCACGTACCTTACAAAGAAAAAGGTTGGAAGATAGAAATTTACGGAACCAATTCAAGCAAATAGTTTTAAAGAAATCCCTAACACCTGAATCTCATCCAACAGTTCCGATAGTGCGGCAGCCATCAGTTGAAGATTGGAGTGCTACAGGGTGGCACTTTGACAGCCCTATAGTGTTAATTTTCTTCTTTCCTAATTGCCTCCGTTTTTTAAGGCTCTAATGTTTAAAACATTGAGTTAAACATACCTCAGCAACTACTGGAGACTTGGAACCCCACCCCTTGTAATACTAGATGAAATCTTTGGCTGTAAAAACAGGTGAAAATGTCGAATGCAAACATTCTCAGAGTTTTTAGACTTTTAAGAATTCAGGAAAAAATCTCACCCTAACTGAATCGTGAATCTTTCATTGTCTTGTGAAAGGAGATTTATTGTTAGAAGTTTTTCAATGAGGAATTATTTGTGATAAATAATGAAGCCCACAAACCTAAATGCCTGAAAGTGTTAACAAATAGCCAAGAGGCCATGAAAGTTAGGATTTATAGTGAAGTTACGACTCTGACATCCAATGTAAATAAATCCTGAGGTTTCAGGAATCCACATTTGAACGGAGCAGTGGAATTCCCGGGAGACCAATCAAAATGTTATATTCTTCTCACTTTTCGCCATTTTGTATCCTTGGGTTGAGAACTGTCTGTGTATACTCCCAAAGGTGTTGAAAACCATTGAAGAAAAAATAAAAGTTGACATATAATCTTTCACCTCTTTTAAGATCACATGTATAGCATAAATAACCGCAAAAGTTTTAATATATAGTTTTTCTCAATAACATAAATATACAAAGAATCTATAATTAAGAAACTCTTTTGATTAATTAACTTGATAATGTAATTAAAATATTGTTAATCATGTAGTCCACATCATATCTGACTTATTTGCTACAATACCTGCACATCTCATAATAAATGTTTCTTATTATTAAGCTTGACTCATAAGCAAGCATCTCTCAGTAAGAGTGGTTTAGTTTAGTTAGTGAGCTATACTTACGAAACATTAAGTGACCAATTTATAGGAATCGCAACTGGCCATTGGTTTTAGATCAACTATTCCAGATCTTCCTTAGATTGACATCCTCTTACATAATATTACAACAGTGTTAACTTTTCAAATCATCATATTCCAATTTTAATTTCTTATGGAATTCTGAGTTATAACTTGTTTATAAAGATTTTAATGTCACTGACTCTCTGTCAAAAATAGATTATTAATTCTGAATATTGCTGAGACATATCTGATTTAAAAAAATCAAACTCTGATCAAATGAATAATTTGAAAAATTGAATGATGAATAATTAAATAAAATTTTTAAGAAAGGGAATTGAAATATGTTTTACACCCCTTAAACAAGCTTAATCAGAAAATGATAGAGCATCATTAACAATACTTAAGTTTCATTGTCACTTTAAAAAAGGCAAATTTTCATTGCTACTAGTAACCAAAACAGATTCTTCTGAAAACTGCAAAGCCATTGACACTTAGTTATAATTAGATAACATAATTTATATTTTGTATGATAATTTTCTACATATCACTTTCAGTATCAAATATGGTATACTGACTTTCATTCCCAGAAAACATAGATCATGATTGACAAGGGGAGAACATCTAGTAGACAAAGAAGACCCATCACATGAGAATAACAAGAAAGAAAGGATCAAGTCATCAAGAAGACTCTATCTCCACTACCTTAACCAACAATAAAAACATGGTTCTTCAATGATTCACCTAATTTGCATTGCTAAGACAACTCCCTGTGCATCAAACTGCCTTTCTCACAATAAACACTCAACCACCATTCCACTACCAACCAAAGTGCACATGAAAAAGCCATGTTTGCTGCTCAACCAAAACAGAGGTTGGGAAGAAGGCCAGTACGGGGATGCCAGTGTACATAAACAAGCCTGTTTGTATGGCTTCACATCTCCTGCTACACACAAACAGCGAAACCAAAGAACTCTGCGTCCATAGCATCTTACAATAACTCAGAAACCAGCTCCAGAACACCTTTCCGATGCTTCCATGTTGAACCAACTTCTGCCATCTGCTGTTGCCAGGTACAGGAGCCTGGATGTTTTTATGTAGGTCTGTAGAATGCATGTGTGGTGAATGTTGACCCATCTGGAAGCGTTCTATAGGCAAGCCATCATTCCAGAAAATTGTTCCCCCATCAGCAAAGGGTAGTCAGAAAAGTAAAATGGTGCATGTGCCATTGGCGCTGTCGATTTGTTATGGTTAAACAGTAGCATTAGCATGTTTTGTTTTCCAATGAACAGATTTACATGGTTTAAGCCAAATTTACAAATCAAGTCTTAGAAGACCATATATTCCATGATCAGAATTTTCCATGTTGGTATATATATATACCATACTCCTAAACCAGTGGTAAACACAAAAACACTATATTCCCCCATAGGTGCTACCCATAGGAGCAAAAGCACATTACCATATTGTATGACATCATCCATGATTGGTGCTATCAATTTTTGTTTAAAGAACTATAATCCCCCTTTGGCACTACCCATAATTTAAAATCGTCTAACATATTGTATGACATCATCCATGATTGTTGGTATCCATAATTGTTAAAGCATAAATTTTCACCATTTGCGATATATATTGTGGTCATTTCAAAAGCACCATATTTCCACGTTAGATGTTACCAATAATGATAAAATGATGGTAAATTCACTGAAAGTATCCGATGACATCATCCAAGGTTGGTGCTAGCCATAATGGTTAAAGCACCATATAGCACCATTGATGTTACCCGTGATGATAAAAGCACCATATACCACCACTGGCGCCATACATGAAGGTACAAAAAGCACTTAGAACATTTTGTTTTACAAATGACCAGAATGACAAGGTTTGAAGTGCATTAGGACCAGACTTGCAGTTCTCTGCAATCAGATCAATTTCCAAACGGAAAAGTGGAGAGAATTCGGAACCTACATGCAACCCATTTCATGCTTTGTGAGGTCGATCCTTGGAGCTTTTGATGAACTCTGTGCCTATTTGTTTCGCTCGTCAGAACTGGACAAGTACGAATCAAGAGCCTATGGATCCTCCTAGAGTACTCTTAATTATCTCGAGATCAGCGCACAAAGACTGGCAGTCACCTCAAAATGACCCATAATAGAGAGTATATGGAATTATTTATACCAACGACTATGCTTCTGGTTCCAGTAAAGAGAAAATAGCTTCTGAGGGCTCTGTCATTACACCTTCATATTAACGTCCTCCTATAGAGGTACTCTCCTCAGACATGCCAATCAGTGCTCTCATATCTACATGAGTAGATTATTTATTTAGGAAGTTCAACCAAATATTACTTTAACCCTTTGCCAGGTGATATTTTGAATTGTTCAAGGATGAAACATGATCCTGGTCTATCCTGAATTTTTCTTTTGGTAACTTCTGAAGCCTGGAAAACTGACCATTGAGAACTATTTGGCATTTTAACCCCTCCCATGCTGGTTAAAAAAGTTTCAAGTTTTTCTAATCATGGTCAAACAGGAATATTATCTTTGCTAACTTATGATTCCTGTTAATGAGCCATTGAAAACCGTTTGACACTTTATCCCCTCCCCTGTTGGTTCAGAAATGTTCCAGGCTTTCTTATCATAGTTCTTTGTTAACTTCTGATTACGGTAAATTAGCCTCTGATCATTGCTTGACATTAATCAAGACAACTTTGGAAATGACCTATGATTCCTCAAGTGGTAACACTAATGGTTGTTGGACTACTAAATAACTTTGAAAATGAGTGTTTGTTTATGAAAATTTACCACACAATATCATTAAAGCCTCCTGACCATTTAGGTCTTGGGAATACATAATAATAGACTTAGGAACTGCAGACCTTTGTTATTCGGACAAGACATGGTTATTTAAATGGCGAGCCCTTTTCTTACCTTTAGTCCTACCTATTTTTATTTTCATCTCTATTTCATATTTTTCAATGTTGCACTATCCATTTCACTCAGAAATATATTTAATTTATGTTTTTCTTGCAACCCAAAAGAACAATTTGATTTTTAAAATTCAAAATCACATTCATCAGTATCTTTCAGTTTAACATCTCATTAAACTCAATATGCAATTTTGTCAAAGCGTACAAATTCAATTAGAATTATATATTAAAAATAAGTTAAGTTTCTTTGCCTTGTGGAAGCAGCAAATCTCTACAAAGTTCCACAAACTGATCATTCCTCAAAGAGTTTCCAGGAATTGATGAGTAAATGAAAACACCATTTTGAAATACCATGTGTTAAGTTCTTCAAGATCAATGGTATGATATTCCCATTTTCCCATCTCTGTTGTCAAACTCATGATTAAAGAGAAAATTACTTTCAAGCACGCATTGAATCAGCAACGGAGAAAAACGTGTAAATATTTTAATATTCTTTTGAAACCACTGATAATCATTTTGATATTTTGTACAACCATCTCCCCATGATAAGATATTAAGGGCTTGACTCTAAACATATGTTATAGCAATGTAAGCTACATTTCAAACTAGCTGGGGGGGAAATTATCATCTAGTAGACTTATATATAGTCCTTGAAAATACAATTTCTTTGAAATAATCCTTGAAATAATCCTTGAAAAAAAATTATTATATTTATTATATTGGCATGGGATTTAATGTGGTATATGTGTACATATTGTGGGTGTCTTTGAAAAAACAACAACATTGTGTGTGTGTGTGTGGATATATATACACACACACATATATACATATTTTCAAAGAAAAAAATATGACACATAGCCAATATTACTCCTTTGTGTATTCCTGCTTTTTGACTGTATAGACTATTGATAAAATGTCTTTCAGCAAATGAAATAAAAAGGCCCAAAAAATAAATGGAGTACCGTATTTGTTTACAAAATTTCAAAGACTAATTTTAGTCTACTACCTAATTTCCACTAGTTATGGCAATAAACTTTACTCTGTCATTGCCTCAAAAGATTATTATCAATAAGCACATGGAAATTTTTTTTTATCTACTGCAAAGTGCTAATAATAATCGAAAGAGGCAAGCTTTCATCACCGTTGTTGATCTTTAAGCAATAATATGCACTACTAAATATGACAAAAATAGCCCCATGGGCTCTGTAGCTCATTAGGATTTGTATTCTTTGCTCTTTGACATAAAAACTATTGCAACTATCTTATTATTGCTGATAGAGACATGAAATTTAGCATTGAACTTATTCATCCTTATAAGATGGTATTCTCCAGTAAATTTAAGCATCTATGAGAAACTGCATATTCCTTTCAAAATTCAGTATAAATTCAAGCACTGAAGTATGTGAATGAAAGAATTGTGAAATGACTCAACAAAATATTCTCAATTCAATCCTCAGTAGGTTCACACAAGACAGAGAATAAGAAAGAGAAAATGTTTAGCGAAAAAGGTTTGGTTGGAGACAAAATTAGCTTTATTGAAAATATAAACTAATTTTAGCTGAAAACCGCCAAAAAAGAAACCGTGTAACGCCAAGATCAAAGCAGAGTAAAGAAAACAGATAGACCTGAAGCAATTTCCATCTTTCTGCACAAGCACAGAAAAAACAAACACAATCACTTGATACTACCTATCTACTTTTCTCTATAAATAGAACCCCCTTTCATATCATTCTGCAGCTTACCTTTACACATACCCTTTGACCTCTTTGCACCTATTAATCTTTGTGTGTGAGGTCTTGTCTTAAACAATAAACTAATGAGTCGTCATTTTTTTTCTTATCATGTCATATAAATATATGTATGTATGTATGTATGTATGTATGTATGTATGTATGTATGTAGGTATGTGTGTATTTCTCAAAATGCTAAAAACTACTACTCATAAATATCATTAATATTTAAAAATGTCAAGATTGCAAAGTAATGAATAATGCTGGGTGATAACATCAAATAATTATGGTTCGGCCATTTCATATTGTGGAATATAAAAACTACAAATCTAAATGTTAAGAAAGTAAGCGTTATGAAGAATATATCAGCTGATAGATATTTATCTTAAGAACACTCAAGTGACTCATAAAAAATCTGAATGCATAAATTTACCACATCCTTCTTCAAATAAATTGATGTGATATATATGATCTAACAGTATACTGAGAAAACCATAGCACAGAATAACACATGTGTTGAGAACAAAATATGTATATTCTTGCTTCATGACATATGTGATCTGTACAATACAAAATCTAACTGAATTGAGACCATCACTAATGGTACGCCATATTTCGTGTTTTCTCAGGTGGGCAAATTGTTGTTTTCAAACATGTTTCTCTATCACTTGCACTCGACGCAGGTTAAACACTGGGCAAACACTCCCAAACCTCATAGACCTGGCCCCGTTTTTGCTTATAGCTTTTAACATATTAGCGAGATATTTACACCTATTAGTACAAGCCCAGCTTCAAGATTTCCTTGGTGTCACAGATTTTATAGAAAGCCATCAGGGATTGTCTCAAAACACTTAAAGACAAAATTAGTAGGGACCATTTCAGCAGAGTTGTGAACAAATAAATTTCGTTGTCGCAATCAAGAGAAGATGTTATAATTTTAGTCAAATCATAATTTAATAGAAGAATTTATAATCTCTTCCTACATTAGCTGGGACTTGTCAATAGACCTTTGTTATATTCCTTTGAAATTGAACTCTGGCAGTTCCACCTATTGTCTTGAAAATTAGGTATTTTCAAACCGGGTCTCTGTACATATTACATAGTCTCCATTCTCCAATTGTTCCTTTTCTTTTCCTTCTACAACGGTTGATAAACTTCAAATTATCATAAATCAGTCTTTGCTTTTTGCAAAAATAATAAAGGTAAATCAAATTATCTATGCAAGATGATCTCCTTGAGTTCACATGGTAATGAAATGCTGATTTTTCTGAAGAAAATGTTATTCTAAGTGGCTATATTCATCATTTTTAGATGCATAACTATACAACACACATGACAGTACAACATCAATATATATATGATAATGATAATACTTATGATAAAAATAATAAGGTATATAGAAGAAACCATATATACTCACAGTTTTCTGTAATTGAGCTATCAAATTCTAGTATCCTGTTCAAATCCTGTAAAACATAAACCAAAAATCTAAATATTATTCGTTAAAAATGTTAAAGAGGGCAAGACAGTCATGAATTTATATAATAAAATCTACCTCAAACTACAAAGTGTCAGGCATTAACTGTTCTTTATCAATGTATACCTACAAACACACTAGAAATAATGTTGGCAAATTCTTTACTGCCAACGTCCAAAATCAGAGACAATGTAACATAAAGCCCAAATCTATAGTTATAATACAACACCTTCAACCAAGTTTCACTATCTACAAATACTTTCATCCAAAACCAAACGTTCTTTATAACCATAACAAATTTATTAGAATCATGTCCGACTTGAACAGAACTATTTCATCCAAATTCAAAATGAAATGACCCATTTAGCAGATAACTTATTTGACATAGATTTTAGTGTATTGAAAATATAAATATAAATATATAACCACAAAATCAAATCAGTCAGAAACCTAACAAGTCACAATTACTACACGTTATCAAACAAGCTCTCCTCACTAGGAGATAGAAATTAGATGTTTTGTAAATCTCTGTAGCCTATATACGAGACTCCAAGAGAACTATGGATTTGATCCTTACCGAGCAAAGCGCTATAAATTAATCAGACTGAGCTATTAAAAGTCTTCAGAGGACAGATCAGTAGGAAAGTATAGGAGATGTGTCTCTACATGGAAACTTTTTTCTCTTATGTTGGAAAACTCAACAAACATAAAAGACACGTTGTCTGTATTTTGTTATTTATTAGTTTATTCAGTTAAAAGATATAGACTTAGTAATTTTTTGGGCAGTTCAAAACTATCTACACTTGTATTATTTATCGATTCTAATGAAAGATTATATAGACTTTGAATACTTTTTGTCAGTGAAAAGTTATCAGTCTTATGTTTACAACACAGTTAACAAACAGATTTAGAAGATCTCATAACTCGTAATCGATATTTGTGTATATTTTTTTGTGAAGAGAAAACTGTTATTTCTAAGTTGGACTACACAGTCCACAAGAGTTTTTAAGTTCAACTTACAATTCAATAATGGATATATATCTCTTTTTTCTAAAGCTTCTCTGACAATTTATTTTAGAAACTTTGCCATGATAGATTAAAATATGCCATTGGAAACATCAATAAAGGGTGTAAGTAACTTTCTTTTACAACATAAAACAGATCTATTAGATCAAATAGACAAAAGGATACATTTTCTGGGACTTGTGTGTTCTATAAATCATTTGGAATTTACAATAAAAACATTTTTGTGGTACAACTATCAATTTTATATGGGTAGAAAAAGTCACTACTTATCAAGTTCTACAATTAAGTAAATGAATACTAAAGAAGGTATAATCTTCATTTCGCTTATTCAAAACTAACTATTATTCATATCGTATGAATGTATTAAATAACATGCTAATTTATCAAACAACAGCTAAATTCATGAAATTTTAATGCAGTGATCTTATATAAGACAATCAAATAAAAACAATTTTTTTTCTTAAACATAATTCATAAATGATATCCTTCATCCCAAAGAATAAAATCAGCAATTCACAGAGTTAGATCAAGAAGAATATTTACAGAACACGGACCATGATGACATCAATCCAGACATACTATTTGCCCTATCAGCCAAAACAAAAATAAATTTTCCCAAAATAAACATTTAAAAATCACCATCTAACAACCATGTGTACATAATCTAATCCATGTTTCTCCTGTGCAGTCAGACAGGATATGATACCTGTATGTGTTCTACACTAGTCTAATCAGGGAGCTTACTTGTATAATCAGCACACACCTGCAGGTGTATCTAGGTAGATATCTGTCTGATATACCTGTGATACAAGAATATATCTATGGCATACCTGTGATGAATAAATATCTCCTTGATATAGCTACAACATTTTTTCTTCTGTCTGTCTTCCATTTTCCTTACTATTCAATTTCTTAATTTCACCTCTCTGTCCCCCTTGGACACCACACACCCTAGCTCAAACATCTCCTAACCACACACCCTAGCTCAAACATCTCCTAACCACACCACCTCCTATCCCCTACACCTCTTTAATACCACACCTCTTAACCCCCACACCTCCTAAACACAACATCTCTTAACCCCACACCCCTTAAATCCAGCACCTCCTAAACCCCCACACCTCTTAACCCCCACTCATCTTTACCACAACACCTCCTAACCCCCACACCTCTTAACCCCCACACATCCTGACCCCCACACCTCTTAACCCCCACACATCCTGACCCCCACACCTCTTAACCCCCAACATCTCTTAACCCCAAAACACACCTTCTAACCCCCTCACTTGCTGAATCCCTCACCTCTCAACCCCAACATATCCCGACCTAACCCCCACACAACCTAACCCATCCACACATCCTCGTACTTATTCCAACACCTCCTAACCCCAAAACTTCCTTACCCCCACACCTCCTTACCTTAAGCACCTCGGCTACCCCTTTTGCCCCCTCTCCCTTTCAGGAAATACATGTGCATCACACCCTCCCCCCTTCCCTCTCCATTACTGTACATAATCAAATGTACATACTGGTACATGATTAAATATATATAAATATATACTTACATACAAGCCTGCTCAGTCGGCTCTGGATAAATCTAAGACAAATAAATAGCTCTGGGTGGGGCCGCCGTAGATTGACAGAATTGTACATGGCATTACAGATATACAAGCATAAAATTATTTTGGGGATTGTTTGCTTTATTGTTTTAATAACCTTAAGCTTTTTTTGTATGTCCTTGTTGTTTGAGGATTGCAAAGGGTTTTAGGTACATTGAAAAAAATAAACTAAATGGCATACCAACCATGTTTGGAGGATGATAAATCTTATGCAAGAAACAAAAAGTTTTTTTAAATGATACACAAACAATTGAAGTTGGTGAAAATTTATAATGTTCGTTTATATGCAAATGCTCAGTAGGAAGAAGATCCAGATCCTGTCTAATCATGCAGTCTCGACCCATATGTTCTTTGAAAGTTACCAAATGTCCTTAAGCCAGTGGTCAATCCCATACCATTGCCTTGTTCATAAGATAACACATGTGGATCCGGCAATTTGGTCACTGTCTTTGGTCATCGAGAGCATAAAGGGGCAGCAGCACGTTATTGAAGGTAAACAGAGTGATTTTATGAAAATGAAAATAAATGTAACCAATATCAAGGCAATCTTTTTTAATCCAAAGAATCAGTTCTCGAACGAACGTAACATGTAACATGTTAAGCTACCCAAATCGATTTCCCTTTCTCAAAGGATTAAAGGTATTCACTCTATTCTTTTCACTTGATACTTGATACTTTCTTTAACAACTACTGATAATGGGGTTGAGTAAAAAGGTGTTTGGCACTATATAGATAATGCACTTGGCATTAACATATATTTATTGGGGAAAATTTCAAGAAATAAAATTTCAAATAAAACGTTCTATTGTCCCTTTAATGTTCTGCTACTCTTCACAAATCGGACCTGTGAATTTCCATCTTGAAAATCTGTACTCATATTACATTGCGTCTTGTTATGTAACAATTACAAGATACAAGAAGATGGATATATGTGCTCAGTTTAAAATAGTACTTTTTAGAACATCATAGGAATTTAAATTTGAAAATTCAATGGAAACAGTGAAACTTGAGAGCTCAGAGATGAAATTTAAAGTCAATTACCTCATCTTGGCCAAAGCATATAGTAACACATGTTATGGGAGGTTTGCAGGTCCAATAGACGTAGGACTTGATTCAGATCTCTTAAATCAAGGGCAGTAATTTGACGACAGATTTTCCTGATGAAAACTCCCTGGGTTGATAAAGTGTATAGCTTCGAAACATTCACACTGTGTAACCAAGTTTGATTGCTTAGACACTATTGAATGTTCGAATTAAATCCAACCTTTGAATAATTAACATAATTTTTTTTTTCTGCGAGTCTTTTTCGGCACCAAGCATATGGCATTTGGCAGGAGCTGTGTTCAGATCCTCGTTGAAGACTATGATAATAATCAGACCACGGTGATAAAGCCACAACACTCACAATGTCAAATTAATGTCCTTTGAGGTTTTTTGTTGTCTGGGTAATTGCATCATAATGATATCCCTATCTCACATCAACCTTGTAACAAAATTCTTCAAACGAAACCACAGAAGAAATGGTCCAATTGTCCTGATGTTTTTATGTCTTATCGTGGTACACATCTGATGAATATAAGCTGCGATACATGCCGACTTGATACGAAAACTAGATACATGTGTCTGTCTGGCATGGAGGTGGTAATGAACGTGTTACGATGAGTATTTCATGATACTTCGGTCATAAACCTTTTCTAGTAGGCGTTCAAGTTAAAAAAACCATCTAGGATATTGATGATGTGGTCAAAGATGAAATCATCTCGTTACTCAACAAAATTATCCATAGACGTTGAAACTTGTCAGATATCAAGCAAAAATTTTGTGCTGCAATTTTTTGTATGACTGGTGTAAGTGATTCCAGTTATGGATATGAATTTAATTTGTGTAGATAAAATAAAATGCTGTTATTTGTTTTAATACTCCTTTCAATGATTCTAATTATGGTTTAGCATTTGTTTTCCTGCTTGTAAGATTCTTTCATTTCCATAAGAATATGTTCTACAGTGTTTTAAAGTTTTCTTTTTTCTAACTTCTGGTCACCATAAACCAGATTCAAACCTGGTACCAAAATCAGTCATGGACGGAAGAACATAATCTATTGACCAGTCACACATGGATGAACATAATGTATGGACCTGTCGCGCATGGATGAAGACTATCCACAGACAGTCTGGAACCGTTTGGACTGACCATGCTGTAAAAGTTAAAACATCCTGCACATCTGCAGTGTTCAAACCTGGAAGTTGTAAAACTATAAAATCACAATGTCCAATCAGGGTTTTACCAGACTTCCTGCAGAGGTGGAAGTATGAAGACGCTACTGTGCTAAAGTAACTGTAACTATTTATCATTTACTCTGATTGTGTCTGTATGCCTTACAACACTGACTAAGACCAATTTACCTGTTTTATGAGCAATGAAGCTGAAATATTATGATAGAAATAGTAATTGCAATAGTTAACCTGGCAATTCTCTCATTAAAACATTGCAGGAAATAATAAGAGTCCATTGGTGCACATGGCCGATGACTTATTGCAATTGCTGTGTTTACCATTCCAATAGCAAATACCTGATATTCTAAGCCTAACAACACTCTACAAAGCATTTCTACTCAATTGATTGACAATTAAAAAAACCAATATATCAGGCGCAATCATGTATAATTATTCGAAACTGCACCTCCCTTATTACACAGCTGACTATATCTAAGGTTCAGTAAAAAACAAGAGCACATGGCTGATAAAGTAGTGCACATGGTTTATGATTTACTGTTTCAAAAGGTTTGAGGAAGCTAAGAGGGGTCTTGAATTTGCATAATTGGTCAACAAGATAAATGACATCCACTTGCACAAATATGCTATTACTCCAGTCCAGAGTTGGCATGGTTATTTCACTCCCATTTTTTATTCCCTATGTGCACATCCCACCTCATGAAAGAGCAAGCTTATCAACAATGAAACAATTAAGAAGTAGTTTTCCTGGAAATCTTTCTCTTATATTCGCCTCTTCTAAATGAAAACATGAATTGGCAATACATTAACATAACATCTACACACAGAGATAACCCCATACCCTTACCAAACAAGCTTAGGGGTGCTTATTTAGTCAATTTTACAGTATTCTGAAAATCCTTTAAGCTCTTTGCCACATCTCTGAGGATGTTTTTCCACATCCGATAAAGATCATATCTCCGCCATTAGCCTATAATTCCCATGGCATGGCTCTTTAATAACCGAAATGTGAAATTATGTCAGTAGGGGATAAGATAAGGCACATTTATACAATTTATCTACCGATATACTGATGTTCATCACTCCGCAACCACAAGTGCGAGCCTTTTTCTTATTAGAAACAAATCTTTATTAACTCAGGTCTCAACCAGGATTGGGCATGACAAAAAATCATCACTATCTCAAATTGCTGATCGTAAAAACTGGGAGGCCTAAAATAACCCCAATACCGACTCAAAAGATAATGTTGGCCCTAAGCATGATGCCCTCGTCGTAAAACAGCCAGATTTTATGTGAAACCAAGCACAACACTGTTTGGTATCATAAACACTTTGAAAATCATAGAAAAGATAATTTATAAGAACATGAAAACCATGGGGTAATAGGAAGGTAATTTTGTATAAAATGTGATGGATAATGAGTTATGACATCATTTGCTGTAATCGCAGGGGGTGAGATTGAAATACTCATAATAATGCCAAGAAACGGCTGGTACAATAAAATGCTGATGCTTAACTGGCAGTCACTTAACCCTCTTTCTGCTGAGAGAGAATGGATGCCTTCTTTATAAATTCTTACAGTGACATATAGTATGTTTCATACCTCCTATTCATACCTCATATTTGCTGATCTAAGTTGAAATCATCACACTTATCTTGCAAATACAACTGGAAAGTGCAAAATGTATGACATTAAGAATTTTTTCTTTAGAATTGAAAAAAATAGAGCCATGGACTCTGTAGCTCCTAAGCCTTTCTATATTGTTTGATTCCAAAGACTAGTTTCGAAAATTAGGTTGAACTCAATGTCGGTGCCACTTATGTAACAATGTCTGTTTTCTTAATCATAAATCATGACTTAGGCCTTTATATTATCACTATACAGAAAGAATGATGTTACTTTTCAACGACCAGTACTTCTCAATGAAATAACACCATGGGTTGAGATTAAGATACTTAGCTACAACAACTCTATGCCACTAGACATCATCTCTTCACTGGCCAACCCTCAACCCTTCCCCGAAGATTATACCCAGTGATTCCTGTAAACTGGCAGTTAAGAATAATTCAGCATTTAAACTTCAACAAGTAAAGGGTTGATACATGAAATATCCTTCTTAGAAGTCAGTGTTGATCTCCATGGAACACATGTCTTTATCTGAATATTGTTCTTAACATGAACAGGCATTCACAGTAAGTAAAGCTAGATCATTCTCAACGCTGATAAACCAATAAGAAAAATGCTTTTGTTGAAACTATTACATTATGAAATGAATTTGTCCTATATAATTAAGCTTCAAACCTCATTAAGGAGTTAATTTTTTATTCCAAAATAGGTCAGCCGTTTACTGGATTCATAATATTAATTTGACTTTTTTCTTTATTGTTTAATATGTTCGAGGTTTGCATGTTATCTTAAAGTTTTGTGAATAAAAGGAGGATTTCCCTGAAACTATTTCTTCAGTATGAGATAAAGCTGTACCACAGATTTTTCACATCTTGAATCAAACAAGTTGGTAGTTTTCCAAAAATTTGGACACCGTGGAATTCAGTCTTGGGAACAAATTAAACAACATGAAAGACTCTTCTAAACTGGAGATAGCTTTGATATAACCTCCCATGATGCTCCCCATATGGACAGGGCGGCCATTTTGAATTTTGTTTTCTACCAAGGGACAGCCATTTTGCTTTCAAAATGAATAAATTTCAAATCAAGTATGGTTCCAATTTTCATAGCAAGTTGTCCTAAGTGGTATTAGTTGAGCCGAAAGGATAGAATGATGTTGTGTAAATACACAGTTTCCGCATTTTCTGTCGTTTCATCATGTATCGACACATGCTTGACATGTGGTCATGTGACCCTCTTAAAATATACACAAACTATCGCGCATATCAATTTCAGATCAGACATTGATAGCCCAATTGGGAGGTTTGTGGTGTCAGAGAACGTCACATTAAAGTGATAATACTTTCCAAATGACTATATATACATTTCATGAGGATGATAATTTCATTGAATATAGCTTGTCTACAGGGAAATAGTATTTGTTTCAAAAATGACCAACTAAACTAATGACTATAAGTCTTTGAGAATTATGCATATTTCATACTCTGATCTAGAAGAGACATTTGATTTTTTTTAAAAGATGTTGAGTTTTATGAATCAATTAAAAAGACAAGGATTTCATGACAAGAGAAAATACTTTAAAAGAAAACTAAAATTGGTCTTATAATTATTTCATACTAATGTGCTTGCTTTCCTAAAAATCCATTAACATTTTCTTCCCTATAAAACTTACAGGTTTCATATTTCTTGACCTTTTATAGTTTATTGCCAATTTGAAGATAATATGATAGGAATAAAACAGTCGACTAAAAGAAAACTATTATTTTCATATTTATATTTCATACTTCACAGTAATGACTGAACATAATTATGTATAAATTGTTTGCAAAACTTCTTCATAAAAAAAAAATGTCTCAAACTGAACCTTTTTTGGTTAATAAATTAGCATATAAACATGCCTTACATGATTTTTGAGGCAAAGATTATTGATAATTAACACATTTTCCTATTTCTGAACTCATTAATTCATCAAAATTAATCCACAACACTAAAATTGCAATTTTTTGCCAACATGTGCATTCTAGCAAACAACAGGGGCATTACATTAAAGCGAGTCTAGGATATTTCTGCAGGAACTGACTGATCATCATCTTTATCTAGCACCTGATTATAGATTATTCCAATTATCAATATTGGGGGCAATTAAACTGATGGGTTAGATTTATTCTTGTTAAACCATTCTGACTAGCCAAATTACAGTAACCACAACAAAGGTGATAATTACAGAATTGGCCTTTGGCAACAAAGGTGATTTCAATGTTCATTACTGCAAAAACAGGTTGAATCAATCGAAAATGTGTTAGATGTATATTAGAATAGGCCAAATTTTTGCAAACAGTAAACAAATTATCAGGGATCAAAAGGAAGAAAAAAGTTAACAGGTTTAAGAGACATCGTGACACTAAAATTATTCAAACGATTTATAGCTGTATTTAACAAGTATTTGTGCATATGCAAAAGAGGATTAATTTCTAGTACTGATCCAATTAAAATTGTTTCTGTAAAAATTACATACTGGTTATCAAATGTTTCTGACAATTTAACATTGTAATGTTTGTGAAGCTTGCATGCAAGTTCTGAAAAAATAGAATGATTTCAACCGAAACAACCAAATGACCATAGAAATAAATTAAAAGGGAGGAACTGACATTATTTACAGCTGCACAAAATGTTCGTAATCTTTCAAATGAACGGGCTTAGAGATTTAATTCCAACAATCCAACATTTTTAATGAAAACCTCAAATATTCACTCAAGCAACCACACTCCCATTTGGTTTGAAAACTAATAAATCAACCATTATCTGATTCAATTTCTTTGAATTCATTGTCTTTATTTGGACGCTGCAATCAGAGCTGAAAGCAGAGCCTAAACTTGAGCAATTAAACACGGACAAGAGACTAAGATTAATATGAAAGTTTTCACTTCATCCTGAACATAAGTTGCTGCCCTTTTGGAACTCTCTCTGATAAGGAGTTAAAGAAGACAGTTGATGAATAGAAACAAATGCCCAGATGAGTTTTCTAGCTGAAATGAAGCAAATCAGCTGACTGGAGTAGGAATCGGTCTGCTTGTACATTAATCAGAGACAGGGAGGGAACCTTTTGACCAATCCAGGAAATAGCAGATGCTTATCTGAGAAGGTTTCTGGGAGTACGGTGCCAAGTGTCCTGGTGAAATGATGTCTCTGAGAGCTGGGCCACATCTCTGCAAGTGTTATCTCCTGGTCAAACTGCTGATGTCTTTGAGGGGTAGGGGGGGGGGGGGGATCAGTAGACAAGTGCTTGATAAAAGAAACCTCCCTCGGGGTTCAAGAGTATTGGTTGCATATTGTTCATGTATTGTCCATTATTGAGAATGAATGGAGGTTTGGATGTATTGTGTTACGTTTGTAGGGCAATTTTCATGTTATTCATATCTGACATTTAAAAATGATGTATTTAAGATTTCACATTGTAAATGTGAATTGTTCAGAATTGTTGATTTATTGTTACCTCTTGATGATGTATTGTTGATGTATTGACTATGTATTGACTATGTATTGATTATGTATTGTTAATGTGATATGGTGGTAATGGTTTTTTTTGTTAATTGCAAATACATCAAAGCGTTATCATCTCCTCAATAAAAGTTTTTGAGTGCATTGTTCTCATATTGTTCACAAATCAAAGCATCCTATTTTCTCCACTATAAAGTCACTTTGTTCATAGATAAATGGCATATTGTTCGCAAATCAAAGCATCACAATGATCCAATAAAAGGCATCTTTAGTTCATACATTTTTTGTGTATTGTTCACATATTTTGCACACATCAAATACCCAAAAATAGACCCTGATAGATCATATATTTTTGGTGTACTGTTTGCAATGACCCAAAAAAAGAGTTGCTTACTTCATGTAATATTATATTATATGATGTCATGTGTATTGTTCATTAATTTCCCCAAGGTCCTGACCCAGTAGCATCATTATGTCACCCCACCTAACAAACCCCCCCCCCCCCCCTCCTAACCCCCAAGCCGAATTTGACTCACCACTCCCCCCTCCCCCATCCCCCAAGCTGAATTTGACTCTCCACCCCCCAACCCCCAAGACCAAAGTTGACTCTAAACCCCCATCCCCCAAGCTGAATTTGACTCTCCACCCCCCAACCCCCAAGACCAAAGTTGACTCTAAACCCCCATCCCCCAAGCTGAATTTGACTCTCCACCCCCCAACCCCCAAGACCAAAGTTGACTCTAAACCCCCATCCCCCAAGCCCGAATTTGACTCTCAACCCGCCCCCCTTCCACCCCTCACCCCCCAAGCCTGGATTTGACTCTCACCCCCCATTCTTCAGAATTCTCACATCATCTGTGACACAACTAGGAAGTATTCAAACACAAGGCTGACATGAGTGACCTTTCTTTCATCTCAGAATCAAAGTTGAGGGCCACGAAGACAAAGAATCATTCCAAATATGAAATACAAAACATGAAATACAAAACTTGTCACAGAGGTTTTAAATCGGTGTTACAGATCTGATATCTTGTCGCGAAAGGGACATTGTTTACTTTGAAAATATGGAGATGTATTTATTGTGAAAATAATAGAACATTGAATTATTGCTGACACAGCAGGGAGCTCTCCAATGAATTTGACTTACTTTGATGTCAAGATACCAAGCAAAGAAGATTACATTAATAATATTGACATCAACAATTTTTACAGCTTCCCATCAAAATGTGAGAAATTGATTTACAGTAAATTTAAGATTCCACCATATTGGCAGGAAAGCTTGTAACAGCATTGGTTTACAATGAAACCTAAACCTATGAAACATAGATCCATCCAAAATATATAGCTTAGATCTAAAAGATCTGAAATACTGTTTTTATTATTTTTACACATTTTTACTTTTTCAAATCAGGTATAGGAATTTATGGTATTTGACAGGGAAAAACTATATATATAACCTATGTAATATGTAAAAAAAAGGTCAAGAAATTCATTTCACAAGTTACACAGAAAGTATTTTCATTTTCCCGAAAGAAATTAGAAGAAGCAATAACAATCCTCATCTTTAATACCCTTGGGACTACATGACTGTCAGGCGAATTATAAAGTGTTAATTATCAATGGACTATAGCGATCATATTACATTTATTCTCTGGTGTGGATGTAACATGGCACTTATCGGACCTATTTACTATGTTAACCACAACTGAATGAGTCACGTGATACTTAAGTATCATCAATATCTCTTAAAGAGACAATGTTCAAAATACATTTCACGACCACTTTTAAAACATACAAAGTAAATTTTATTTGAAATCAGCTTGAAATGAATTAAGCCATACAAAATAACTTGTTAATTCAAGCGTCAAAATTGACTAACATTTTGTCTTCTATTTTTTGTAAAATCTCTGACTTTTTATAGTTTTTTCATAAGAAAAAATATCATATGTAACAAAAGATCTGATTAAACCTTTTAATATTCAGTCAAACAATTTCTTTATTATAGATTGGGCTATATTTTCTAGCAAAAAAAAACAAACAAAAAATCTAGATTAATGATGAACAATGGGGAAAAAAAGTAACACAAAAAACATGTATAAAGACAAAATATATCCATAATTTAAGGAAAAGATGATTGTGGACTTTTCAGGATGATTGATATGAACAAAATTCTCTAATATTCTTTGAAAATAATTATATCTAGAATGTACAATTAAGTTATCATTTCCTCAAAAGGTGAAAGTTAACGTTTAACAGTTCAGGAGTAGAAGAGGACAGGGAAATACGTTAACGAACTGTCCAGAAAGATTGATGTTGAAAAAGACACAGACAGAATTATATGGACATAGTCTGGTTCCTTGCCACCATATATTCAAATTAATTGCTCGGGATGAAACATTAAGAAGAACCATGATCACAATTTACGCAAAAAATCAGTGATAAACAAACCAAATTTGACAGAGTTGTTTGCGATTAACAACATTTTTTGCCGAAAACGGTCATAAATGTTACAATTGTTTCAAATCCCATTGTTCAAAGAAAATGAATACTTCTGATAGATGGAAGTCCACAGACCTTAATTAAACTAATATGCGAACATGTTAATTAAGTGCGTTCTTGCCTTTGATTGTCTTCTGCAATCTTAGTTTGTTTTGAAGCTATAAAATGATAATTTCTATTGTGGTTGCCCGAACAAAGACCGCAGGCCCACAATACGCCCTGTTAAACTTCTTGGGTAAAACTCATATCCTTGATTACAATCTCATGTTATTAATAGAGTTTAATGAATG
Organism: Phorcus lineatus; assembly: GCA_921293015.1. NCBI lineage: Eukaryota > Metazoa > Mollusca > Gastropoda > Trochida > Trochidae > Phorcus > Phorcus lineatus. The sequence goes on along the minus strand of OV121098.1, from coordinate 16,486,742 downwards.
AGGATTAAATCTTTGTGTCACCAGTCATTTGAGATCAAAGATTTGAAAAAAAATTTAACTTGAAATTACTTTAAAAGAAAAATGTTTCCAGTCGAATGACTTTGATTAATTATCATCCAAAATTTCAAGAATTAAATTTTGGATTAAAGAAAAATATTTTTTTTAAAATGACTTTGATAAAATTTGGTCAAAAGAAATTAGGAATTTCATTTTTTTATTCAGTCTGACCTTGTCACAAAGATGATATTTTTAAGATAAACATTTTTCCATGATTTTTTTTTCATCTTACATTGTTGATTATACTTTCATATTTCATCGTATTCTTATGCATCTTCACAACATGTAAACAAAACCCTTATTAATTGTAATTTTTGCAAAATGGAAACAAAATGCTTTGAAAGGGCTGATATCTTCACAAAACATTAGTATCTTCCCAATCTCAATCTCGGACAAAACATACACACTTATTTCTAAATCTCAATTTAAGACAAAAAATAATGTTTTTCTTTATTTAAGACTCCATTCACATTCAGGGCAAAGATTCTCTTAACAATTCGACCGATTTGAATAAATATTCTGTTCGTTTTCCTAATGGTCAATTTTCTTTGCACAAACTGCCATAAATAACCATTTTCTCCTCAGGATCGTGAAGAAAAGACGAAGAAATCTACACTTAAATCCCAAAGGATCTTGAGATCCACAAAGAGACTCCTCACAATGTGGACAGACTCAGGAACCGAGACTCGCTGGCTCCATCTATATTAAGCTTGTATCAATCACTTAATCAAACGTTATTAATAAATCATATAGTATCTATTAGTGTCCGCCATGTTGCTGGGTGCAAAGACGCAGATGGTAGGCAAAAGTCCTAAGAGATTCCATGTACGTGAGAGACAAAATTTAATTTGTACTCTCTGGACTTTGAAGTTATGAATTTGATCGCGTTCCTGCCCTAGGAGCTTCTTTCGAGATTTCTCGGAAAAAGTAAATTGATTTTTAGCCAAGGTTTTTATCATTGTCTGTATATGTATGACCAGAAATTCAATTTTAAATCAACACATTTGTTATGAATGTGATTGTTCTTATTTACAGAATGTAATTGATTCTAAATTTTTAAAATTCTTTTTTTTTATCTACTTATGTTTTTTTAGACAATTTCTTTCTCCTTACTGCCCTACTATAAATTTTCCCAAACCTGATCGAAAAAAAAAAAAAGACAAAACACCAATGTAACTTCTAAAGCTGACTGATTTTAAATCTGGTTAATATCCACAGTAAGAGAAAATCTTTTAAAAAAAGCCACATTGTGACCTTCTTTACAATAATCTTCATTTTAACAATATTATTACGATGATTTTAAGGCAAGCAAATAACTCAACACACTGATCATCATAAAAATAATACTAATATTTTTTAAATAAAAGTGATACGAGAACTAGATGACATCATTAACTAAAATCTCATAAATGTACCAAACACTTTGACTTCAGTACTGTTTCGTTAGATTAAATGCGATACACCTTCAAGCTTACTTTCATTTCTTAATATTGTTAAAGTTCATGTGGTTCAAATAAAGTGGTAGATAATTAAATGAGGGGTTGAGGTGTCTGTTTCTCTCAAGAATTTAACCTTTAACCTACTTCCTGCCGAGGTGTCTGCCATGTGCACAGAGCTGTTCTCGGAATGGAGGGGGTTAAACTTATTAAACTGAATTATTTCTCCAATTTTCTTCAGCTTTCTATTTTCAGATGTTAAACCTTTTCAAACAGGGACTTGAATATTCTTGGAAATTGATTTTATTAATACAAAATCTCCCTAGTTCACAAATTGAGATTTTTATAAGTTGGTCATTCCGAATAGTGTATAAAAGTGTATATCTAACCTGCCTTACTTTCATTTTATTACCCGTTCATGATCAAAATCATGTTAGTTTAGCAACAGGAACATGGCTCCCTGCACGAATGGGTGACCTGCTCCATGCTGGATAATCTTAAGAGTTTAAACTCCATGCCCCACACTCAGACATGACTTAAAATGCTCACAGTGTTCTGACATGACTTTATTCAAAGAGTTCTCTGAGCACCCAGCAGTACAACCGGGTACCTGGTTGGCAAGTGTTGGCCAAATTGTAATAATTAACCTAAAGAACGTACACTAGCTGCAAGAACACACACTTCCAGGGAGTTGAAAATGGAAAAGAAAGGATGTTGGTTTCTTTATACCCAGGTGACACTCTGTTTAGCGCTTTGAGCATGCAAAGAAAATTGATTAAGTGCAAAAGAAGGAGAAAAACAGCAAGCTACGAATCCTGTAAGTTTGCTACTACAGAATGGTACTGTCCATGCATCCTCTCAGGAATGGTATGTACTGCACAATTTATTTGCTAGGTATTAAGGAACTAAGTGTGTTAAGTTGGAATTAGTGGTCCAGGTACTCATCCATCCTGTGAAAAGTCAATCTGCCAGTTGATGCTAGCCTAGACTCACTTATATATAATTCAAATCCATTGTTATTACAGACAAGGGAATCCACAGAGAAATCTGGCAAACGATTAAGTTGATTTAGAACCTTCTTGTATGGTTCTTTGGAAAACAGTAATTCTTATTCATACACAGTAGGGGCAAAGTTTTAACTACATTCAGCCCCCGTTAAACATATTTGGCATGGATTCATTAGAGTGAAGATGTGATACCATTTTGTGTCTTACTGTCATATTCTGAATTTATATGACATCTAATTTTGTTCGTATACTTCACGAACACTCGTTCATAAATATACGCAGATCACAAAAATCCATAAGGAGATGATTAAATAGTTTCAAAATTTCAAATGGTCTTGGTTGTTTAGAAGCAGTTAAGAATAACCTTTCCCTTTTGTGAAACCAATACTTCTCTATATGGTTACATTTAGCTCAAACTGACAACATTAAAGGATGAAATTTCTTAAAAATTCTCGTTTATATAAATTATTTACATTCTCAATTGTTTTCATTTCATCTGAAGTAATTTACATCAATTCCCAAAAGCATTAGGTTCAAAAACTTAGATGTCAATTTTTTCCTAAAATTTGAACATGAATTTAAAAGTTTTAAATTTCTTAAATAATGGCCTATTACGTTTACATAACAAAAACATGATTTCCTTCAAAGAATTCCCAAATGGTTGTCAGCAAACCTGTTATGCTGTTTCTGTCTGCAAATGTCCCATGACAATTCTAATTCAGTTTGCGAGCCATTCCACAAAGTGAGTTTTGCCAAACAATTGATACTAAGCAGATTACTGGCTCTCTTCAAATTAACCGCCAGGATTCCCCATGAACATTGTATAAAGGAAGACATTTTCTCAACGGCAACATTGGTAGCAAACAGCTGACAGCAAACAATAAAATGGAAGTCAATATTCAAACAATTCTTGATATCAAACAATAAATAAAGTCAAGAATCAAACAATTATTGTAACAAATGAATAAAGTCAAGAATCAAACCATTCTTGATATCAAACAATAAATAAAGTCAAGAATCAAACAATTATCTATAAAAGTAACAAATGAATAAAGTCACGAATCAAAACATTCTTGAAAACAAACAATTATTAAAGTCAAGAACTATAAACAATTATCTGATAGTGACTAGTGAATAAAGTCAAGAATCAAACCAAAATTTATATTAAACAATAAATAAAGTAAAGAATAAAAAATTATCTGATAGTAACAAATGAATAAAGTCAAGAATCAAACCATTCTTGATATCAAACAATAAGTAAAGTCAAGAATCAAACAATTATCTGATAGTAACAAATGAATAAAGTCAAAATCAAACAATTCTTGACATCAAATGATAAATAAATACAAGAATCAAACAATTATCTGATATCAAACAATAATTTAAGTCTACTTCAAACAATTATCTGATGATAAAGAACGATCACAAAACATGGAAATTTGTAAATATTCCAAAACTCACGAAACCTGCTTGAAATTTTGTACTTTATACCTCCATATAGGATAGCAGACTTGTGCAAAATTTAAAAAGAATTTGATAAATAGTCTTTCTCCAATGGGTGAGATAAAAAATGTCTTCAGACGGACAGACAGAAGGTTCAAGGGACAGAATGGTTGATATAACTTTATACCCTCAGCCTTTTGTCATGGGACACTTAAAGAATGAGTTGAGTCAAGAATCAAACAAATGTCCAACAGTCAAAGTCAATATCAAACATTTTGAGCAATGATTTGTATCTAGAAAAAATTAATTCTCTGAAAGTGAATAATGAAAAGAAATTAAAAGTTAGAAATTAAGTACTTATCTGATACTGAATAATACATAATGATGGTCACTTTTCACATTTATTTCTTATGTGAAGTCAAACAAAGAATGAGCAAATTTTATAGTTTAATTTTCTACTATTTTCTAAAATTACTTGTACTAACAAGATTTCTTGAATGACAAACAATTAGTTTTCAAAATAAACAGGGAATGCTTTATATATCATCCAAGTATGTTATCAAGTTTTATATAAATAAAAATTTATAAATGCAAATTTGAAGTAAACGCATAGTTTCTTAACCTCTCATCCTTGGTTGTGAAGCCATTGTCAAGGTTGTTAATTCTTGTCTAATGGTTAACAATAAAAGTCAAGTATTAGCCATTGTAAGAAATTTGAAGTCAACACTATGTTCCCTAGTCGCAGGCAATCTTCCCTGGGTGAATAAAGGTTTAGGAGGTGATTGTGAAAGTCCTTGGTTTCAGCAGCTGATATGACAAAAGCATGACATCAAAGGACCCCCTACCAAGAAGAACGGCATCTGGGGTACACCGCCAACCATCCAGCACCGCCCTCTACCATCATTATACAGAGATGGGCGTTACCATTCAACAACTTCGGGTTTTTTAAGGCGCATTATGATATTGATTGACTAACCCTTCACCCCTAAAAACCAGTAATGAATACAATCTTTGGCCTGACTTCTGTCTTGAAGGAGTGCAAGGGTTAATACTCTTCCATGGTCATTATATTGGGACACGATCTTACCTAGGCATTCAACAACTTTGGGATTTGATAAGGCAATATTTTATAAGAATTTACTTACAATCTTCCACCAAGTCTTTCACCCAGACCCTAAAGTAAGAACAAAGCTTATAAGCAATTAAGTCTATAAAAAATGTAGATAGCTTGATTTTAAGAAATAAAGAAAACTTAGAGTCTACTTTTGAATTTTTTTTTTTTTTTTCAATTTTAGAATAATTTCCAACGTTCAGTTTCAGAGACTAAATATTTTAGTCTATCTTTAACTGTGAGGGTTAGTTAGGTACCCCTCAACTGTCTTAAATATATTTCAGGACAGTCCCTAAAGGTAGATCCCTTAATACTACACTTATTACTTAGATCAAATCCGGTTAAATTTGTCTTGCAGAGCTTTTTACCAACATTGATAATGGGAATAATGTGTAAAGTTAATTTCTTCCCCTGTGTATAAAATAGGAGCACAGTATACAGTCTAGCCTCTGTACATATCACCGGTTCCAATAGATGCAAAAGCAAAAAGTGGAATCAGTCTGTCAATTATTTCATCAGGTGATGGGTTAATAACATTTACCTCTAAAAGTATAGACTAAAATTTAGTCTATGAAAATGTTTAACAAGTTACTGTTCCTTCATCCATAATATTTTTTCTTTGGGCTCCTAATGTGTATTCAGTCAATCTAGACTTGCTAAATGTGGACCTAGACTGTATAAAAGGTTCCTTTATATACACATTCATGAAGCAGGACTTCTAAAAGTATGACCAATAAAAGTAATTAAAAGTTACGAAGATTGATGGTCAGAATTCAGGAAAGATTCAAACGCAAGATGCAAACGGATAGAGTAACCTAATATAAATTGTCTGGGATGGACAATTAATCCAGAAGATAATGGGTTAAATCAAATGAATATACACTGGGATCAATACAAGCAATTGAAAGTTGAACAAGAAATCGATGGTCAGATTCAGCAATGATTCAGAGCACACCAGGTGGCCATCAAGAGGATACAATAACTAAAACTAGAGTCTGGCTGCACTGGACATTAACTCCAAGTAGAATCTGTCCTGACTGGACAATGGCTCAGAGAGTGGACAATAGGTTCAGTGGTCAGACAGATTGCTGCTTATTTACACTGGTCACCCTGCACATGGCCATCCAATCACAAGTCACTCAGCGCAAAACTGACGGATAACCTTCAACGTAGACGCGCCCGGAGAGTTACCTCCCCAACATGTCAGTTTGAAAAGATGTTTGCTTTTAAGCTTGCAGTCCTATTGACTTAATGAGAATCACTCAAAGCCCTAAGATCTGCCTGCAGTTGATTAAAAGGCATTGGCAATAGTGCGTCCATATTCTATACGTTTCCAACTCAACATGTTCCCATTCAAAACAAAAACATCAAAAACTTCCTCAAGTACCAAATTGAACCCATTCATGTGAAATAATGCTGACACAGCATTCTTACAAGTGGCCATACCCTAATGGAGTCTGTTGAATTAAAGATATCCGTTTACTTTTTGGAACTATTTCACCAAATTCTTTAAGCTTTCTGCAGACTGTCTGCTCAGCTTCCAACTTGACTGACCTCAAGAATTGCTGTTTTTAACTCAAAAGACATAGAGTCTAGATTTCCTCATCTTTAACGATAATTCAATTGATTCAGAAAGGCAACATTGCAGTTATATTTCTCCCTGATTGTAATTTGTGATATGCGCCAGGCTCAACCTTTCTCAACAGCCAAATATAAAAGAAACTTGATATTTTCAATATGAAAGGTTTATGATGCTTGCCGAGATAATTTTTCCATTTCATGCAGCCATGCAGAATAGAAAGCATATCTAAAATCTTTCCATTAAACTTGTCAATCTAAATTTCCTCAAATATTACTTTCCTTTTTTAATTCACTCAAAAACATTGTCTATAATTAGGGTGTCAATCAATGATAATTGTTTTACACTACAATTGTTTCGCAATTAATTAAAATCATTCAAAGTTTTTAAGAAATTCTGCACATTTCCATAAAAGTGAAATAAAACCCCAATTGATGAGACTGGTGCCACTGATTAGTACTATTATCCTCAAAACTGGTAATTACCTAGCACAATTTAGCTTACAAACTAAGCACAATGTGATTGTTTCAGGAACAAGGTGGCGTGAATAGCTACACAAATCTTCTGAACAGAAAAAAAGCATCACTAGTTGTGAGGAAAACCCTCTGAGACAGGACAATAAACAGTCTTCATTATCAGAGCACTACAAGTAGTTGTCAGGAAGGCCTCTGGGATTGTTCAATATGGTCACCACATCCCTGGTCTATTGGTATGTATAAGGATTAGAATAGAGTCCTCTGAGGTTGTCCCTTGCATACAACTGAGAACACAAAAGGTCATCACTGTCAAGTGAAGGAATTGAAGGTCAAAGGTCAGGGTCAGAGGTTACTGTTACAATCTTGTATCATTAATGTAACATTACGACTGCAAGTGGCTTAGGATTAAGTAAAAATGGTCCATGAGCAATTAAACTAAAGTGGTTTGCCTTTTGGTGAGGTTTTCTGTATCTCAGTTAGATTTGCATTATTAGATCTCACCTCATTAAGTTTATTTGAGCCAATAATTACTTTTATTAATAATGAAAGTTTCCTAAGTGTCATGAGCTCATATAAGGGCTTTAAGATTTTTTTTAAATTATGAAAATTATAAATATTTCCATAGTCTTTTCAATGATGTACATAATTGAAGTCTAGATGGGAATGTAAGGTAAAACTTCGAGACTCAATACAAACATAAATAATGTTTTCAATTTTGCAAATAATTATATCGATATGGTAGAATTCATCTGCCTGGAAACTAAAGCAGGTACAAACCAAAATGATAAGTTTCAAATTTTAGACATTTATATCTTCCAAGTTGAAACAAATTAATATGAAAAATTTGAAAAAAGGAAATCGATTTTTCTTTATTTAAATGACATTTCAAGTTATTTGAGAAAACACCTGACTCAGGGAAAAAGGTGAAAAGTCAAACAAGCACTCAAGTATGCTACCGTCTTAAGCCTAATCTTTTACAGGTAAACATGTTTCTTGTAAAAAGCTTCTCGCGCCGAGAAGATTCGGGGACAAGGCCGGATAATCCTGGACAGGTATCACCAAATATTGATATAACCCTCGTCCCTACCTGAGCGCTCGTTAACTCACCTGAGCGCTCGTTATCTCACCTGATGCAGGTAAGAGGGAAAGGTGACTGAATTGGTTGTACCTTCAGGATGTATTTGTCGTGTTTGTTCAAACATTGACTTGCTAAGAATTCCATAACTCTATTACCGGGACATGGATTCAGATTTTTCTAAACTTCAATGCCCGTTGTCTTGCCTAAAATTGGAAAGGTGTGGTAAACAATCCAGACAACTGACAAGACGTTTTCCTCTCGTCTGTTCAAACACTGACTTGTTAAAGTCTTTATCTCTACAGAGGGGACATGGATTCAAATATTGGTTTAACTTTTAGTATGTAAGTGGTTTTAAGTCGCTTCTCCTCTGAATGTTGTGCTACTCCAGTCTTGTTCTTTACTGAAAATGTTTTTTGAGAAAATAATTTGCGTTGACTGTTAGATGCATGTGGTTTCCTTGGTTAGGACATAACTTTCATTCTGAAAGGTTAACATTTTTGTGTGAATAAAGGATGAATCTGTTTCTGTTTATTTCTTAAGTATTAAAACTTACTATTTTTATGGTTATGAAGATATAGAGAAATGTTACAAAATGAAAATAGCAAAAAATTGTGACACATATTGCTAAATCAACTTTAATTTCTTATTCGAGTCTTCAGGTTTTGTAATCATTTCAAAAGATGAAAAGCATATTCAAGATTGATTTTTTTAGGAAAAAATGAAAGATGAATATGACATAAAATTATAAAATTTCGATTTAGAAATTTAAAAATGTTTTCAAAATATATAAAACTGTCAAACACAAAACATAAATCTCTTTTTAAAATTTCATTTTAACTTATAATGACAATTTTACGTATTTCTTGCATTGATAAAAGAAATATTATCTTCTCTAACTGCAAATAGACATTAAAATGATTTTGATATATCTTCTGAAGTGGAAACATTAACTGACATAAATGTAGAAACATCGTTATTTTCATATTTCTTTCTATACACACTTACAAAACATAATTCTATTTCATATAAAAGGTAAATTATGAGGAATGCTAAGATGCAAATTGCTAATAATGGTCTAAATTCCAAGAAGAAATTCTCAAAAGCAGATATATGGAATATATATATATATATATATATATATACAAAACTGTTTCTCAACATTTCTCGGACTTTTTTTAACGAAAAAATGAATTGAAATTTCTCAAAGTACTGATGGTATAAACAATAGGCACACCTGCAAGTTTCTTTATTACACCTGCATAGCTGGGGAAATTTACCTGTAAAACAATTACCTGTCCGAAACAAGATGAACAACTCAACACACTCTCCCCTGTAACACATTACCTGCCATTCTTACAACTTACAATGGGTTTAACCTCACAACAAATAACAAAAATACCAAGTTTGACCACAAAAGTCACACTACTTTCCTGACTCTAAGTCTGTCCATAACATCAAAGCTACTGCATGAAATCAACTTAGATACTGAACTACTGAGTTGAAATGAATTTATGGCAAATGGTGAATAAAAATATTCTTAATCACAAACCAAGACATAATAAAGAAAGAAAAGTAGGAAATACTCTCAATGGTTCAAGATGGAGTCTGTAGTCTCTAAATTATGTCAGAATTGGTGTTACTTTTCCTGCTATTTCAGTGTTCATTTTGTGTCGAACCTTGGGACAGACGTCTCTACTGTTTTTGCTTGAATTCATGCAATATTTGTCCTTAGCATACGTAACAACAGTTAAAGGGTTGAAGAAGAACGAGTTCTTATGGATAGTCAACTTCTTCATTGCATGGATTGCGACTTGCTTGATAACAATGTTAGTATCTACACTGAAATGTCGCAAGCCATGCAATAAAGAAGTTGACTATCCATAAGAAATCATTCTTCTTCATCAATCCAGCTTCTAAAATGGTTACCCCTCACTTTCCAAACCCAAGAATCCACCCACATCAAAGTCAAGATGGGAAATGAAATCACTTGAAGTCACCTTCACCTTAGGATTGGATTTACAATATGTGTCAAGTTCAAGGGCTTTAATTTAGTTTTACAACCACCGAGGGTCAAGAAATGTCTTTCTGTACAAACCGAGGCGGTTGACATGCCCTCCTGGTTACTCATTAGCTACTTTGACATCATAGACCTCGCCTTATGGGACCAATGATTTATCAAACGATTGTCAGCGGGCTGTTTATTGCCCTGCCAATTAAAAGTGTCCTGATATATGACAAAACTGTAGCGCTTGAAAGGCTTTGTATAGCTTTTACTTCACAATGCATTAAGAGTGCCTCCTTATCCAAAGATTATAATCAACATATGGTAGTTCTTCATGGTGACAGGTAATAAATTGTGAAATATATGTAAATATGCTTTGTGATAGGGTTCAAAAGAGTCTAGTTTAAATAGTTATGTGGTCCGTATGTCTTATCTTAAAACCTTCGTTTTTATGGAATTGGTGAAATTATTATTATTATCTATTATAACATTTGCAAAAGTGAAAATACAGCCATTGGATCAGTAGCTCATCAGGCTATCAAACAAATTTCACTAAGACTTTGGGGTGGGGCCTCTGTGGCCTTTCTTAGGGGACACAAGGTCACCAAATCTATGAATTTTCTATATATCCATCAACCTCAGTAGTCAAGAATTCTATGCACAAGATTTCAGGGTTTTTTTTGAGTCAACTATTCTGGAGAAGTTGACATACTGAACTTTACAAACGGACAGATAGACGAACAGACAAATGGATGCTGGACGGCATGCCATGTGCAAAACTGATCGATTAGATTGATCTTAAGGCTATACTAGGGTAACTGGATTCAAACATTCAGAATTCTAGCAAGTAGAAAAGGATATCATTTTGCTGATAAAAATTAATAATTATTAGTATCCCGTTAAATTTCATTTCCAAAAAAAGTACACCAACAATTTCCAGCCTTGAGATTTAACTTCGAAGGTATTTATTTCAACCAATGATAATATACTTAATTTTTTTAACAACAGGAATCTTTTCACAAAGACAGTTATCTCTCCTAGAAAAGAATATATTTATTCTAATATCTCTTTACAATTAATCCTTCATTGTGACATTAACAATGCTTCTGATAGCTTGTTGCTAATTATGAATTATTACACCATCTAATGTGTCTGTAAGATGATATTATCAGTACAAATAAGAAACGTCAATCATCAGTTTAAAAAAAAAATCATATTTCACTTAATTTCACATAAATAATTCAAATTAAATAAGAGAAGAATTTGATCCCTTGACATTATAACAGTTTTTTTTTAAAGTATATCATTTAGAGGAGACGCAAAAAAAATTGATAGCATTAATGTCAAAAAATCAAATTTCAAATTTCATTTATTTGAATAAATAATTGAAAGGGATAAACTTTTAACATTAAAAAAAACTTTTCAACAGTCAGCAGTATAAGTTTTATAACAAGTGCTCAGTAACGGGCAATAGAGCAGGTCCAAATATAAATTTTAGAGTCAATTTCCCATGTCATAATAAGGGATATATACAACACACTTGACAGCTATATTGACAACAAATGGAGTGTATTACTCTAAGCGCAATATAAAACTCTAAATCAGACCAGTGAATTATGAGAAATCATAAGTATTTATTCATTTATACATATCTATATGTACATACATATAATAGGCAATAACTCTAGAAGGTTGTTAACGAGAAACTCCTATACGGGTTATATACTTTTATTGTCTTGATATCAGTGTATTTACTTCTATGATGAAGGTTAACACAGGTCAAGTCTAAATTCTTACGATCCAACTTTGTAATTATATTTCAGTAACGTGGAAGTCAACTTAAAGCAAAAACATTTTTTGAAACTTATTTGTAAAAAATATCTACGGACATTTTGTTTAAACCTTGCAATGAAAATTTGAAAGTGAAATTAAGCCATTATACACATATCAAATGAAATTCTTTTAAAACTTTGCAATAATTTTTTTTAACTGAATTTTAGTAAATTTGATTGTGAAAATAATCAAATATTACTTATGAATACGTAAAAAAAACTTTTAACCTGAAGAATGAGATAAGAATTTACAAATTTGCAGAAATTTATTTCAAGTTTTCTCTTCATGTTTGTTTAAGAACATTGAAGGAGAGAGAGGACAATCTGTTAATCTCTTGATGACAGTACCAAGCAGGGCAAAGCAACTACTATCAACAACTTTAACAGACTTCAACAGAGGTGAGTCACAAAAGTTCAAATGCCAAGAAAAAGAATTAAGAAATAAATTAAGAAAGTGCAAAATCTCAACGGTTCTGTTCATTGTGTTTGCACACCGATAAAGTCAAAGAAAACAAGCAAAAACATTCATGATTGTCATGGAAGCTTATTTTCCAATGTTTTGATCAGAACTTGAACAGAACTTGAACAGAACTTGAACAGAACTTGAACAGACCCTGAACAGACCCTGAACAGAACTTGAACAGAACCTGAACAGAAGAGAGTGACATTCTGATTCCAAGGAACACAAGAAAAAGTAAGGAAAGGATTGGGTCTTCTCTGTCCCCTTTAGTTTTTGCATACCAAGTCAAAGAAAACAAAAGAAGCAAAAAAGTTACAAGACATAATTGCCATGGAAACTCATTTTCCTATGTTTGGGTTTTCCTGGTATTCCAGACAAACTAGTTTCCATTACTCGGGTGTGACCGGGAAAGAATATTGTTGATAATGGAAGTTGCATGCTCTTTTTTCGCGCAAAAACATGCAGATGAAAAAAAACTAATTTTCTTTTCCTCAATTCCACAGAGAGGCTACTCAGTCGTCGAAGTGAATTCTTAAAATGCAATCACGAGAGAGTCAAAAACATGTCCCATATTGAGAAAAAAACCTCTTAAACATCCCCATATACTGCAAAAAACGTCTGTCTTACATGAAAATCTATTACGCCCACCCAAGCTTTTTAAGAGCATTTTTTTGAAAATGTTTTTTTCATTATTGTGTTTTTCCATTGTGAGACTAACTAGATGTTGCCGGCCACATCTGTCAACTATAAAAATCTTTGAAGATTTCGTCTCACTGTATCTCTAACAAATGAACATCTAATGTACCGTGTACCAACCTCTTTGTCAAATTACGCATTTTTTCACTTTCATTGGAAAAAAATCTGGTTTAAGAAGGAAATTTCTACTTTGTTTTTTGAATAAGCATCAGAGTATCTACTTGTAAAAAATCATTTAGAATCAATTAAGTCAAGAACAAAGGAAAAAAGGCTTCTTTTTTTTTACAAATTTCTGGAAAAATATTTCCTTGTATTGTAGAAATGTATTTCTAACACAGTTTAAATATGATCTGACACTTTTGTCAACTTGTTTTGTTTCGAAGTAAAAGAAATAATCACAGATAAAAACATGAATAAAAATTAAAAAAAGAAATGCATAGATCATAAAAGTGTGTAAAAGCTAAGAAGAGGAATAATTCAATGCGAGACAATTTTTTGTCAATTTCCATTTCTCTTGCATCCATTACGAAAAATAAACATGACAATGTAAGAAAACAAATCCTTCATCTGTTTCGAATTGTCTGGTAAATAGCATTGGAACAATTTACTTCTGCGGAAATTGGAGACGCCAAAACCTCGCAAACACCATCAAAACACTCAGACGCATAAGAGAATGTACAGAGATTAACAATGGTGTACTGTCTACAGAGACGGTCTAAAAGAAGGACTTGGTGCCGGCCCTTCCTGGAATGCTCAGTCTTGGAATCAACATAACCATTTTAAATGCTGACAGAGGGCTACCCTAAAATTCTGAAAGATTTTAAAAAGTTCATTAACCTTAAAAATACAGAGCTTTTTATCTTGGGTCCAGTAGAATTTGACATAACCATTTTCATGGCTGTCAAATGATCAACCTTAGATTCTTAACCATTTCAAATGTAAACCTTTGAAACTATTTAGAGGTTATAAACAATATGACTTCATTCATTCATTCATTCATTCATTCATTCATTCATTCAGAGGTACATGTTTTGCATCCTCCCTAAAAATATTTAACAATCTTAATCATTTTCATTGCTTTCAATGGAAATAATAAACATTTTGGTAAATCTTGAACAATTTATATCTAGTTGTCTATGAAGAAGCCTTAAAATTTGGACCAAAGTCTTTTAAAAACCTCTGAAAATAATTAAAAGTGTCTAGTCCAAACCGGCTAAAATGTTAATATGATCATTAACAGACATATATTTTGTTATTGTTAAAATTGACTCGTTTCAAAATCCTCTGATATTTATTTCATATATTAGCACTAAGAGAGGCATCCAAGTATAAATTTTATCACTGTAGGAATTAGCATTCTTTGGAATCAGAACCCTTCCTTGTATATAAGCACCGTAAATGCTTTACACATGTTTCACGCTATCATACATGTAACACTGGTGCAAGAGGTAAAGATATCACATGCAGGTAATTTTACTACCAATTTTACAAACATTTCCTTCTTCTAATACACCCCAGCTGTTAGAAGTGAGTTTGTTGTATAAAGATTCCTAGAGGACTTGGCAGAAATGGTGAGATAGCTGCAACACACATATAATAACACACATGTCCGTATTAAGATAATATGCTTGAACCCTGACCACAAGCATAAATACAGTTGTTTTGAAAATAAATAGATGTGTAAAGTTCCCAGAGTCTAGTGCAGTGAACTGACAGTTTATATTAATGTGCAGCGCTTACCTCAAATTCCAAAATTATTTTTTTATGTTATTGTGTCAAGCATAAGGTTATCCTCGTTGATTAAACATGATTCCAGTTTTCTTCTTATTGATGTTATTTGAATAGTATTTATGTCTGGCGACATTCAATGCCTTATTACCTACCAAGGCAATCATATTCAGGGTTCATATTTAAATGTGATGACCTAGGGCAGATTATAACTTATTCATCGTGACATCATTTATAGAATGATTCAATTGCACATCACCCGTGCTTGAATATCAGTACATAACTCACTCTCCCTTGAGAATAATCATTCTAATGAACTCATTTCATAAAGCTAGTGTCATGAACACTGTTGCTCTTATATGTATTCAGAACGTTATCAATATTTCAAATAGTAAACCCAGTAAGTGCATTGATACTTTAAAGCAATTCAAGCACAAAATTAAGCTCCCTTGCTCTTCTCAAACTTTAACTGATAATCATAAACCATGTGCCTCGACGTCCTGGTCTGCAACCTAAAAAACAGGCTGACCAATGAAAACACATCCACAGATTTGACCCAACAATAAGACTGATGCAGTTTCTTTTATATTTGTCGCTACTCCCCCGCCCCCCTCCACACACATGCACCCCTAAGCACCCATGCACAGGGTGATTATGGTCATCATTATTGCCTCCAGAGAAGTTGAATACATATGTTTAACAGCGATAAGTAAATAGAATACAGGCAGATTAATGTTTTCATAAACCTGGACCCAAATTTCAAAATTTGAAACAAAAGCCATTGGGCTAATATTCTTTGTACTTTGAGGTCAGTTGGTTTGTAAAAATAAAAACAGAAAAAAAATATCTAACTAACAAAACATAATTAGGGCCTTTTGAATTTTTCAAATGTTGGCACTGTTTTCCAAATATTGTCGTGTTGAAAGTTCAGTCATTAGAGTTTCACCACTGTGCCTGTTACATAATTCAAACTTTCTGAAATTTCCATTTCAGCTGAAAATTTGTTTGAAAACCATATTGCAACCATATGTGACAAGTGTGGTTTTATATTTAATATTACTGGGCACGACATCATTATTGTTGAAGCTCAGAACAGATGGCACAAACTTACAATGGAAACAGTTAGGTTATTCATGAAAGAAACCAAATTGGTTCAAATCTTTTTTCAGAAAGGCTTATTTGAAATGTGAATTGGCAAAACGTTTTTGATGAAATTATAACACAATATGGTAACCATATTATTTGATTATTCTTAACATACAACCTTACACCACTTGTGAAAATATAAGCTGGACAATATTTTAAAATTATTTTTTATCCTTAAATTTTTTTAAAGCATTTTCCTTCACAACATTCTATATTATATATATATCATCAGTTTAGCAAAACAAATTGGCTTTTTTTTAATGAAATTAACGTCCAACAGACAAGCACCTCTGACGATCTACACATTGGAAACTGCATATAAATTTTTCATTAACCAAACTGACTTCACCAAAATTAATGTTATAGACATCCCATTTCAGTTTTAACACTGGCCTTTTTAACGTTTGCAAATTGACATAACCTTTACAAATCATCAATAACAATCTGCTTATTTATTCTACAAGCAGAAAAAGAGTTGATAGAGATATTCTCCCTGTCTCAGACCTATAGAATATTAATAAACATCATTTCCGCTCCCTGTTTTCCTAGCTGAAGTCATGTTGAAATGTACTCTGTGAAAAGGCGATAAATAAATAGGTTCATATTTGACCTTTTACAAGAATGTAAGCCATAAAAATGTTAACAAGTTCCTTTCTTCCAAGTTTGATCAATAGTGACTTTCAAAGTGTATCTCCAGTTGCTGAAGTGCAGTTATTATGTAATGCATTATCAAAAAATGATGTTCATCATCTCCATCATCTTCATCATCTTCATCATCATCATCTTCATCATCATCTTCATCATCATCTTCATCATCATCTTCATCATCATCAATCAATAATATCCCCATCCATCATCCATCTGTATCACATTAAAGGACCCATTAGCAAACCAACGTTTATTTTATGTAATTTCATTAAAGACTTTATTCTTTTACATCATTTTCTGTTTTATTGATCAAAAATGACATTTTTATCATCATCTTCTTCTTCATCTGCATAGAAACTTTTGTTCATGTCATTATTTCCTATACACATATCTTGTATCATCTACATCCATCAACAGAAGTCTGTTTTACTTATTTATATATACATATATAATGAGGCATTCATATTACTATCATTTTCATAAATCAATTTGCAAAACAGTGTATATATCATGTAATGTCACAACAGCCTACCATTATAATTGGTATGTATAAATAATTAAGTCATTTCTTGTGTTCATAATATATTCATGAAACATTTTCATCATATTCATTATTTTCATAACTTATTTGCAGTACAAAGTTTCTATACACCTGGAAAAAAGTATTGCAGCACCTGCCTTTTCTATTATTTTTGTGATATGAATAAACCATAAATCATTGATAAGGATTAAACTCACTTCAAAGGGATTGTATAAGGTTAAACCAAACCTGAGGATAAGAAAATCATTTCACAAACAGTATTAAAAGTATAACCATTGTAAACAAGTCAAAATCATAGTCGAAAATGTTATACTGTATCAACAATATTAGAAGTGGACAAAAACGGTGAATGACTTCTACTCATTACTGAAGAAAAGTCAGTATTTGGTGTTACACGACTAATTGCGGCATAAAGTTTGAGAGTCCATTTGTTCTATTGTGTTTTGGTAAATAAATTTTCTGATGATTACTTATTTTATTAGAATATAATAATGTCTTTCCAAATATGCATATCGACAGAAATCAAGAAAAGTTGGCGTTGCAATACCTTCCTCGAGGTGTGTATTACAGTTTTCTTTAACCTATAAACATGTACATCCTGGTTTGCTTTCATAAATCAACAAAGTATCTTTTCTTATCACATACTAAGTAATAGTTCATCAACTACATCCTATAGAGTTGCAACAATATAATCATATATTTTTTAATGACATTTTCCATCTTACTACTTATTGTTTATATATTTTCCTTTTTAAGTTATGGAACTTTAATATCTTGCACTTCTTAAGACAAAACATCTTCAAGGAAAGAACATTCCTCTATGAAACTTTTACACATTTATGAAGCACTTTTGCCAAACCTATTGTTATTGTCAGCTTTGTTTGCATCATGTATACCTTCTAATATGTAATTTGATAAGAAGATAAGAATTATATTTCTTATAAATTTGAAAAGGACTTTCATCAAATATATCATAAGACTTTTGTAAAAAAAAATATATACCCCATTTTGAAAATAAGGTATTACATAAAAAAAGGATAATAAGAATATCATCAAATACCTATAAGACAACTTAGGATAATCATCATCATTAAGATGTGAAATGTAACATCATGTTTTTTCAAAGGCATAGTTTAGAAGCCCAACAGCCCCATCGACCAACAGACTGTAGCTGTTCAGGGGGAGATAGTTTGATGTTTGAATGTCAGATACGTAGTTTCTCTAACATTTAGACTGAGGTAAGTATTGACATAAATGTCAGTTCATCTTTGTTTATTTCAATCTGTCTCCTCCCCTCCTAAAAAAACCAACTCGATGTGACCCCGAAATTGCTGTGATGTGATCCCCAAACTAGCGCAATGATCTACGCCGAGAACAGGAAGTGGTGAGGTACCTTTGGCTCAAACGGTGCATATCCTTTTTGGCTAAATGTTAGATTGTATATTCTCTGTTGAAACCATCTCTGTCTATCACTAAGACCCAAAAATCAGATCTATCTAATGTGACCCCTAAACTACCAATCAACCTGTGACCTTTAGAAGAAACATTATAAACTGCTATTGTAATAAAACCTCAAAGTACCAATATGTAACTCCAAAAAGAACCAAAGGTTTATTTAACCATACCTCCTTTGAATCAAAATCTATGAAAATGTTACCTTTCAATCACTTTGGTAAAGCCGATAAATTGTGGCAGTTTAAATCATAAAATGATATTCATCAAAAGTATTATCATTGATTTTAAGAAAGGAAAACTCTTTAAAAACAACTTTATTAGTATCAGAAAAGTTCATTAACTTTATAAGCAGTAGACCTCTTTTTTGGACCAAAGTCCATCAATACCAAAAAAAGATAGATCCTTAGAATTGAATCAATAAATAGGAAAACCTGCTCATCAATCGTTATCATTTTACAAGACATCCTACTTCCTCCAAAAAATTTAAAAATCTAAATATATGAAATAATAAGCTTCATCGATCAAATCATAGAAAAAGGTTTCAGCTGTTTGCTTCACTGGTTAGCTTTTTATATATAAATATAATCTAATGAGATTACTTTCTCAATAAGGATACCAGAAGTTATGAAATGAATTGTAACTTTTTGTTTTGAGAAAATCGTAAAGACGCAATCAGAAAGGACAAATTCAATGGATGATCAATGTTATTGATTTCAATACAGCGATAATGGCACAAACACTTTTCAAACATGGAAGATAAAATTTGAGGATCGATTTTAACATCTCACACAAGCATCCATGATTCAGAGACATTTTAGAATTCGCTAATTTAAATATCAATAATTACAACATTTGAAATAATAATGATTTGAAATAAGGCTGAATGGTTGCACTCATATCATGAGCACAACTATTATCCCGGGAAGAATGCCTGCAACCATATTGAGGTTGTATATTGCAGTAGAACCAAGTGCATTGGCAAGATCAAGCAAACTGTGGGTGGCTATGCATTGAATTTCAATACTGCACCATCATCATGGAGGAAGGTTGATTTAGACCTCCATGGTAGCAGTGGGGTTAATAAAATGAAATGTCAAAAAAATACTTATCAACATTATTTCTCAGGAAAGTACATCAGCCAATTTTCAATGACATCGAGATGCACAAATGGAGAACAGTCTTGGAAAGAAAGATTGGCAATGAAGGAAAATGTCAAAAGTGGTCCGAAATAATCTTGTTTTCCGAGACATCTCTCAATCTTGCAGTACACTGATGTCTCAGTGTTATTTGGCTCTTGGCAAAGAGTTTGGTCCCTCGTTTGGCTGGTTGGTTGAACGATGCATCAAATTTCTCAATAGGTTGTGAGTGTTAGTCTTCAGAATGTATCAATTGGACAATGAATATGACGGTCACTATAAATGATGGAGTCTTTTCGATTTTAACTCATGATGAATGGAATAATAATTTTGTGTTGTATGGAAAAAAGCAATAATGACTTGATTGCAAGATATCTCAAGTCACATACAGAAATTTTACTGAAGCCAAGTTTAAACAAAATAGTCAATAAATTCAAAGAATACTGAAAACATGACGATGTTGATACCTCAAGATTCAATACCAAAACTGTTCCTGAACAATGTGTTAACTGTTAGTGCTAGAGCACCTTGGTGTCTGGAGTTGGTGCTTTAACACCTTGGTGTCTGAAACTACTATTGCTCATGACAAACAAAATAGATAAACCATTGGTGCTTAAACACCTTGGTGTCTGAAACTACTATTGCTCATGACACAACAAGAGATAAACCGTTAGTGCTAGTACACCTTGGTGTCTACTATCACTACTATCGCTCATGACACAAGAGATAAACCGTTGGTGCTAGAACACCTTGGTGTCTGAAACTAATATTGCTCATGACACAACAAGAGATAAACCCTTGGTGCTAGAACACCTTGGTGTCTGAAACTACTATCGCTCATGACACAACAAGAGATAAACCCTTGGTGCTAGAACACCTTGGTGTCTGAAACTACTATTGCTCATGACACAACAAGAGATAAACCCTTGGTGCTAGAACACCTTGGTGTCTGAAACTACTATCGCTCATGACACAACAAGAGATAAACCCTTGGTGCTAGAACACCTTGGTGTCTGAAACTAATATTGCTCATGACAAACAAAATAGATAAACCCTTGGTGCTTAAACACCTTGGTGTCTGAAACTACTATTGCTCATGACAAACAAAAGAGATAAACCGTTGGTGCTTAAACACCTTGGTGTCTGAAACTCTTACTCACACAAAACAAAAGAGTTAACAGTTGCTGCTATATAATCTTTGTGTCTGATTTTATTCATGTTCATAACAAAACAGTTGGCTCCAGACCACCATGGTGTCTGGACAGGAGATATCATGGGTTGACTTCTTCATCATAAATCATACATTTACTCAAATTTCCTAATTACCACAGACAGGCCTCTTTTCAAACAAGAAGACATACCTTGAACGACTGACGGAAGCCCTCAGGTAATTATCCCAGCTACAAGGTACAGGTAGCGTGTCTGTTTAGTTTCAAGCTATCCCACAATGCAACTGTTATCCTACACGTGTAGGGAACACACTTCCTCTGAAGCCTCTTCTTTGGAGCCCTCGTTAAGGTTCAGCTGACCGTGGCCTGTTGGAAGAGAAAAATCTGGTTTACTTCCTTCCGGAGAGTATAGGAGTGAGAGGGAGAAAGGAAAAAGATATGGGGAATCAAGAAATTAGAGGCTGAATCATCTGGTATACATGCATCGCTCAAGGAAAGGAAAAAACTTTTAAGTTTAACTTTTCAACAACTATTAACTGTTGAAAAGTGATAAAATGATAACAAAATAATATGTTGGTATAAGAATAAAGATACTTATATACCTATGCTACATTCTCCCCCTAGCCTTTTATTTAAATTAAAGGAGTGAAAACCACCTTTGGTATGAGTGTATTTTTTTTTTTCTAAGTGTTATTCATGCTGTCTCTTTTTCTAAATGTAACCTTGGAAAATGGTTTATCACCAAAGAAAAGGCTACTATGATAGGGTATGTTGTAAAAAATTAAAAATACAAAATAAAATAAATGATTATATCAAATTATTCACCTGTTTCAAGTTTAGTAAATATGAAGTTGTAGAGATAACAAAAACATAATAATAATGAAATAAAACATTTCATGACTAAAAAAAGGTCTTATCAGCTTGATCTGATTTCAATTGAGTTTGCATATAATCTTTTAACCACGCATTCCAATACATTCCAGATAGCCAGGCCACAGCAGGGATGGGAGGAATTTGCATGCTGGCGGAATGAAATGGGAGAGGCGTTTTAAAACTGTAAGTAGACTTGAAATCATCTGTCTTCGTGGTTAAACTTGTGAAGCCAGATCAAGGGAAGTCAGTTCAAGAATGATTCTAAAATTGATCTGAGAAAAAAACCTGTCTTAACAGAAAAACAAAAAATATCAATATTAAAGCAGAAATTTGAATTCAGTTATGTTTTTTACTCAATCAAAATCCTAAAGATTATTGACAGTTGAGAAAGGGCAGATTATTCCTAATATGTTATTTGCATAACCAGGTACTAGATCTAATTATCTATGATACCGAAAACATCAAAAATTTCATTTTTTTTCCTATTTTATTCAATTTTCTTCATTATCATATCCTGTTCATGATCAAATTTCATATGAATAATATCAACAGCAAATAATGTACATATTTATTCAGCTTAAACCCTTTCATGACAAAATCAAATATTATAATACTATCCAAAAAAATTTATCGCTTTTATTTATCAACTTAAAATTTCAGCATTTCTCATTTTGCATCAATCAGATATCAGTTTGCAATCAGAATGGACAAATCAGGTTTGAATTATCTTCCAACGACCTCTCCCGTTCCCTTGCACCCAGAAACCTTTATCCCCTCATCCAAAAAGAGGCAATTACACGTGAGAAAGAGGCTTTGACATATGTGCAACACTGTTTCATTATACAGTTCGCTCAGTGACAATATGTCTGCCTTTCAGATGGTGCATGGATAAAAGCAGAAACCCCTTCAGGGAGCTTCCATTCCACTTCTGGGGTATCAGATTGACATTTTTTCAACAAATTATCATTTTTTTCATTTCACGCAGTCATCTTCTTTAGATATTTGAAACTCTCTACCAAATTAAAACAGTCCTCGATGTAACATTGCCCTATTTCAAATAGATTTGCTAGAATTTCCAAGTTTTTTCTCCCTCTTTGAAAAATAGACTCTTCCTGCACTTGAGTTGGTACTAACTGGCTGCTAATACTTGCCAGCCGACTCAAGTGGACACATGGTTTTAACACAGGGCTTAGAGTTCTAACTTATAACATACATATTAACCGCACTGAGTCCTGTCTTATTTATTCAAGATGGTGTTCGCTAAATTAGCCCCCTCTTAGTTGGTTTAGCCTCATAGAGGGACAAGAATTCCAAAAACAAAAATATTGGCATTTTGGGGTTAATCCTAAACACATGACCCCGTAATCCAGATACCGACAGTTTTAGGAGCTTGTGCAAATAAAACCTCAAACTCGGGGAAAATTGGTATAACACAATTTTTACTTACATCCAAGTGTACACCATATGCTAGGGATAATATTCCACATATCAGCTTCCTACATAGTCTTTTACAGATTTTTATTACAGTTTTCTTGATTTTCATCAATATTGGATAATACAATCAAATTATTAATATCATAGTTAAGTTGCTTATTCATAATGTTATTGATTATTCAATTTTTAGTATAAATCTGGTATAAAAGTTTGAAACAAAAAAATATTATATTAACAATAACTTTGTCACTGAACTAGCAATCACCAGTCAAACATTACTTACAATATCCAAGAAGCAAAACAAAAAAATTATTTAAATTCAAGATTTTATCGGAGTTTCTACAGATTCAATTATGATTTTATCACACAGATTCTGTTTAGAATTTATATATTCATTGGGAGTCAGACATATTTCACATTCCATATCAAAATCATGATGCACTGTAGCGTTAGTATGCAAACATTCAAAAGTTTGAAGATACAGCCACAAAAACTGAATATTTATGCAAATGAAATCAAACTTTCAGATTAAAATTGATTTTTTTTGTACTTAAGAATTCACATTTTTAAAAGATATGAGTAAAGAAGCCATAAATATGCCAAAGTCTAAAGACATTGTCACATCTATCACAATATACGCTATGATTGATTAGAGACCCGAGAGAGCGAGAGAGGAAAGAAAACAAAGAGGATGGTATGAGCAAGGGCAAATCTACAATAACATCGGCTCATACATATGCCAGGGAATTCATTAAAATATTTACAGTTGGAAAAGAAAACATATAACTTTATCAGTGGCCGGCAGTGTTTTGATTGCAGAGGAATGTATGGCGGAATTGATTTCACGTTGATTTCATTTTGGTTCATCAATGGTTTGACGTTCCTTAGATAGGAGAGAGATATGCCGGAAGGCATTTCACGTTGATTTCACGTTGATTTTAAATAAGTTCATCGTTAGGTTAGAGAGACAGTTAAAAGAACAGTTTATCACTGCTCGAGATATGTTTTGCTTGGTGAAAAAGATATGTGTTAATCCATTTTATTTTTATTTCAGAGTATATAATTAATGACGAAGAGATTACGGATGAAATAACCCTTAAATGTTACAAAAGAGGGGGGGTCCTGGCACTAAACAGGGAGACATACAGATATATACGGATATATGTAAATTTTGAAATAATAAAACAAGATTTATTCATTTACTGAAGGTTTGATCAAACATCCATTATAGTAATACTAATACCCTTTACTTATTTTGTTTTGTATATCCAAGTATTTTTTATATAGACTATTGACACTGTGTCTTAGTTGATAAGACTCCTATAACCTTTGCTCATAAGCGATAATTTTTTTAGGTATTCTCAGTCACCTCTATATTGATCAAAACTGACGAATCTGCACTTTTGGGATGGCTATTTTTCTAACTTATTTCATACAGTTGATATGGTCACAACGATATTATAACACTCTATATACAGATCATTAATATTTCATGACAGATCAAACATTGATCTTCAAATCAAAAAGTGGGAATTCTGCAATCCAACATTTTACATTGTTTCATGTATAAAAACTTGTTTTGTTTTATACTCTGGCTTTATAAAATATATGTACGTATATCCTCAATCTCGTAATTGGCAACAGAACACTTAATCAGGAAAACAATATGTCTTGATCATATGTCAACTGATAACACTGCCATGTGTTTGTTGTCATGAGTCATGAGCATGTCAACTTCCACAGTAAATAAGCCTTCGTACCAAGGGAAAACTCCTCTTAAGTCCAATCAATGCTGTCAAAATGCTTCTGACATGAAATGCTCTCCTTATAAAAGATTTTTGATGTCAGGGTTGTGTAGCATCAAATTCTTAAAATTTACAGTCAAAGATAATTTGAACGAGTATTGATTTTCCTATCTTTTTCATTGAAAATAGATTTTGGCACAATGAGATGCAAGTTAACATGACCTCAATCATTTCAGTTTAGATTCTGTAATAATTCTGAATTACTTACTAAATATCTGTTATCTATTATAAAAGTTAATTACACCCCCAATACAATTTATTCTAAATGTTTTTTAATGCTACACTTTTTGGGGAATAAAAAGGCTGAAATTGAATCAATTTCTTAATTTTGATAATATAATATATGTAAAACTCGAATCCATGGCAGGCCTCAAATCTGTGGCAGATTTCCAAATATATAAAAAAAAAACCCAGCCTTTTCATTCTCTAGTATGAAAGTTTCCAAAATGAACTTAAAGGAGTGGCCTATTTGGTTTTGATAATTATCATGATTTTGATTGACCAAATTAAATTACAAGAACTGCAAATTATCAGAGGCGATACACAAGGGTTGGATATGATCTAAGGCTAAAGATGGCCAACCTCAGTATTACAGAGTGACGTGTAACAAATTGGACAAATTGTTTAACCCTGTCTTGAGGAAAACTTCCAAAAAAGAACCACAGGATTAAAAAACAAAGTGAATCCAATCCTCGGAACCGAAGGCTAACAGAAATGCTAGACCCCGGTTGCAAGGGAGGCTCTTCCATGTGTTGTGTCATCTACTTGTGGGAGCTCTAGCTTCCTCTCCAAGACAATCGGTTCCTAGAAGTGATATTCCTCAGAGTTACTACGGTTACAAGACAAACCAATGGGGGAACATCAGCAAACATGAAAGGTTTGCGCAGTGAACACGGTCCGTGCATGACAGAGCTGCAAGGTTACCCTAGCATAAGGTAAACACGTCATACAAAGGTAAAATAAGTATTTTTACCATTCTCGACCGAGGAGGTCTTTGCGAAAATACAGATGGAAGCGATTACGTGAGATATGAGATGCTGCAACATGGTCGTGAAACAACCTAGACCCGCTTAGATATATCCTTTCAAACAACCTAGACTGGCTTAGATATATCCTTTCAAAACAACCTGGACTTGCTTACATATATACTTTCAAACAACCTAGACTTGCTTAGATATATCCTTAAAAACAATTTTAACCTGGACTTGCTTAGATATATCCTTTCTTACAACCTAGACTTGCTTAAATATATCCTTTCATACAACCTAGACTTGCTTAGATATATCCTTAAAAACAATTTTAACCTGGACTTGCTTAGATATATCGTTTCTTACAACCTAGACTTGCATAGATATATCCTTTCATGCAACCTAGACTTGCTTAGATATATCCTTAAAAACAATTTTAACCTGGACTTGCTTAGATATATCCTTAAAAACAAACTAGACTTTCTTAGATATATCCTTACAAACAACCTAGACTTTCTTAGATATATCCTTACAAACAACCTAGACTTTCTTAGCTATATCCTTACAAACAAACTAGACTTTCTAAGATATATCTTTTCACACAACCTAGACTTGCTTAGATATATCCTTTCCCACAAACTAGACTTTCTTAGATATATCCTTTCCCACAAACTAGACTTTCTTAGATATATCTTTTCACACAACCTAGACTTTCTTAGATATATCCTTTCAAACAATCAAGACTTGTTTCAGATACATCCTTTCAAACAACCTATACTTGCTTGAGAGATTATTACCTGAGGAACTGTGTATATGACATTTACAAAACGAGTGTGAATTTTAGTATTAATACATTACATATACTGGGCCAGTAGCACGTTATTTTACTTTTCTTCCTTCAAATTATACCCAATAGATATTAGTTTATTCTAAATGTAATATCTTCACAGTGTATAAATATCGACTTACTCAACCCGATAATCCGTAGGCGTAGAGGAAATAATAAAGTAACAAGCAAATACCACTTGCGGCCATTTTATGTGGATGGTTTCACATAGCAGGTCATGATATGATCTTTTTAAAACTACTTCTTTCATCATAAAACATTGTCTTGCAATCGAAAGCATTTAATTTCATTTTCTTGAAAACATTTTGTTTATCTTAAGAAAACATCCTACTGCCCCTTTAAAAGCATATTTTTGAAATTTCTTTTAAAACCTATTTGGAATTTTATCACAAATACAAAGTAAAAGGCAGAGGCAAAATTAAATAGTATATTTCAATTACCAGAAAGACATTGACATGTTAATATAATATAAAAGCTAATTAAGGTTTAAATGGGAAATCAATGTTTTCTTAAGGTACATCATCGTTATGAAAATAATTATTTTTAATCATATTGTCTGTAGATTAGAAACAAGAGGAGACAATCCATTTTCATCACTTAATTACCTTCACCTTTATGAAAAAATTTTAAAACTTCATAGAATACTGTTTTTGAAACACTGATTTGTGACAATGTAATGTATTTTCGCAATATTTTTCATGTTACAATATTTTCTCTAAAAACAATATCTCATCAAGTCCGAACATTTAAGTATTGACAAGAGACAAAATCCATAATTAAATAGTTAATATTTTAAGGTTCAGATACTTCGTCTTTGCATAACTATTTTTATCTTATATTAAATGGGTAACATGTTCCACATTTAAACCAAAAAAAATCAAGGTTGCCCTTAATTAAAAGTAATTAATCCTCTGTGAACTTGTAAAATTGGTCTACTTTTCACCACAAACCCAGATATTCCCAATGATATCGAGAGTGATATTTTTGACACTGTAATTTCATAAATCCTCTGTCTGCTGTGGCATGTTCATCTTTCATTTGAAACTCACTAGTCTGGTTATTGTTAAAAGGCTGCTTTTTTAGTCCATGAAGGGAGAAAAATCTTTCAGAATCAATAAAAGGCATTCTTCCTTTCCAAAGAATTAAACATGTTGTATTGTTTTTCAACCAAGTTGTCAAGGGAACTGTCATTTCGATTACGACCAAGTCCATGATCAAAACACTTCAAAATGCATACACAGATTGGTTTTTAAATTCCTGCTTAGCCTGTTCATGTTTATCCAAAGGGAGATAACTCTCCAAGGCAGTTCATGTCAGCACTGATCGCAATTATTCCATAAACTCGTACTCAGTAAATTCCATTAATAGAACTTTTCACACCTGAATGCAAAAAGGTACAAACGGTAGGGAGAATTTCCCCGCTGTCATTTCCAGATCTATCACAGAGTTTTTGAATTTTTGGTTCCGTGCCAAACTTGCTTCTGACAAGAGTGTTTTGTCTTGAAAGGCAGGGTTGAAGATATGATCAGAGATACATCAAAACACAGATAAAATACTATTTCCCCTGGCAGAAGCTTGGCTAAGGTTTGATTTTTTAAATCCTTTGAGTTCCAGGAAGAGAGTCTACAGGTACTGTAGTTATCAGTTTAGGCAAGTAGGTATGTCTTCAGGTTGGGACAACTATGGAAAAGTCCTGGGTTTGGATCTACCACTGACAAGTCACTGATAGCATGAAAAAAGATCAATCCTTATCTCTGAAAAATGGTCAACCTTTCAACCAAGTACTAAGAGTTTTTCAACACTTCAT
Organism: Phorcus lineatus; assembly: GCA_921293015.1. NCBI lineage: Eukaryota > Metazoa > Mollusca > Gastropoda > Trochida > Trochidae > Phorcus > Phorcus lineatus. The sequence continues at coordinate 16,458,008 of OV121098.1, read as the reverse complement.
TAAAAAATGCTTCTGAAAACAATTCTGATTTTATTTTTGGAAGAATGGTTTCATCACTTTATTGAAAACAATATTGCACATTTCTCTATATATAGAAATGGCGTGGTGTCTTCTAAAAAGTGCATGAAGCATGTTTTCAACAATTAAGCTGATAAAAATATAAACTTTGAAGCATTGTGACTTTGTTAACCTTTGTACTTTTTGTTAAAATTGCTTCTCATGTTTTTTTTAAAAACATGGTTGTTTTTTCAAGAAGCACTGTGTTTTGATTGATAATTTTCCATTTACGTATAACATAAAGCAACACGTCGCCATTTCAGTTTTAATGGCACTGAAATGTATTTATTCATAATTTAATTGGTTATTTGAAAGTCTAAATATTCTTTGCTTTGTGAAAAAAAATTTTGCACTTGATATTGCAGAATTCAATTGAATTATCATCATTATTTCTAAATTCATAGTCCTAATTAGATAAAAGTGGCTATTGCAGATAAACTTTTTTATATCATCTTATGTACTGTGCACATTAGTTAGACGACAGGGCGACCATAAAACTTCTTATCAGTCAGCTAATCTTCCTATGGACTCTAAATAAATCGCATTTAATTTAAATCACAGATAATTAGTTGTATGATATTGTCAAGATTCTCTCTTATCTGAACAACAATTTCAGAATAATGGTCAAATGTATCAATTCATATCATTGTGTGAAAAATATTTTAGTGTTGCAATAAAATACCATCAGAATTTCAAGAATTTGTAGACATGTTCTGTATTAATTCATGAAAATTTCTAGTAGAAAGTGTCAAAATTGTCTTTTCATCATGTATATAGCGATAGTTATTCATGTCAAATGTGTCACTAATTATTATTGTTTGATGGCCACAGATATACAAACACAAAACAAAGCTCGAAATTTTCCACAAGACAAAAATTACCGATCAAGATAGTAGTTTAGGCTGAGACTAAATACTGGGGGGCAAAATACGGGACATGATTGCCATCTCCTAATAACCCATCTTGTCTTGTGTCAAAACAACTCTCAAGCTGATAAACCACAGATAAATACTACTTTCCTAAGAACAATAGCAGACAAATACTACTTTCCCAACAACAATAGGAGGATAAACGTGGAATGGGACATATGGAAAACTAATGATATTTATCTTCTGGTCAATTCAGTGTTCTGGCAAATTTTACTTTGATTATGATAAATAATTGACATACAATTGACATTTATAGGAACCAAAAAAAACCATTTTGTTTTTGGGATTGGTATGTTATAATATTTTCTTATCATTCATGTAATTTGTGCATCGAGTAATCCTTTAATGATTGTATCTTTCCCTCCTTTTTGTTTGCCAAAAGTAAAGAGTTTTTTACTTGATGTCTCATTTCTCTGTTTCCATCTATAATACATACATATAGTTTGTGATAATTTGGATCTCCATGAAATGTTACAAGAGTTTTCTTGTTGGAAATATATTTGAAGAATAATATAATGATAAGATATATTCATAATTTTTAATAGATAAGAAATATTTTGACAAATGATTAGTTTAGGTATAAAAGTTGTAATGGTATATAGGGATTGATATCGGTCTTCATCTCCATATCGCAATATATTGCGATTAAGAGAAGCGTTTTGCAATACGTTGTAATATATTGGTACTTTTCATATTTTAGTTTCTCCATGTTTTCTTGACTAAGTAAGAGCAATTAGAACAGTAATCAATGCTCAACTGGACTTTGTTTTGTAAAGTGAGATAATTAATTGATTTTGTACTTTTAACATGTCTGTGCTATTTTCACTTTGCAAGTTCACACTTTGTTTACAACTTTCAGTAAAATCATAGGGTCTTTATTACGTTTTTCTGCAATTTTTCAAGGAAATTGTTAGTTCTAAAACCTCTTATATATTGCATATTTTCAGAAGACTGTATCGGTACATATCGTGGTGTTCCTGTATTGCAATATACTGATAATACTGTGCAACCTTAATAGTAAAGGTTTTCTATTTCTTTAATCAATTCATTTTTTTTTCACCGCTAATGGCTGAAATATTGTCCAAGCGGCAATAACTCACTCACTCGATACATTTTTATCAGTCATCACAAGATTTTTATACAAAACCATTCAACAATCCAGTGCTAGCAAGTTACCACTCTATTGCTGAAGCTTACTAAAAGCGATACAACATTTCCCCAAATTTAAATTACAGAAGATACATGTTATTTTTCATACTCAAAACCCTCCAGGATATTGTACTGTGTGAAGCAATGTAATTTGTACCTACGGTCAATATATTTTGCTGTTTCATATACATATCACTGACCGATTATGTCTTTAAATTACCTATTTGTGACTCATTACGATTTAAACAGTGATGTCTAAGTGAGTTGAGCCTGTCAGTATGTAGATTTCAAGGTGTAGATTTCGTCCAGGTGTGATCTACCACTCATTGATAGCGGCAGTGAGTGACAGTTCCCTCAGTCACGTAGATCGCACAGTAATTGTCACTTGCATGTGAGATGAAACTGATCTCTTTTGATAAGGTGTCACTTTCAATGTCACAGGAATTACAACTCTAGCTCAAGGTCCTCAGTTGGTATATCAAACTATGGCAGAATGTTCTATTGGAAGAAAGCCTGAAAAAATGGGGTTTGTGTTGCAGTGAAACCTATCCTGGTCATGGTGTTTGAGAACTATTGGAATTAATTCACTGGATAATGTAGCTTAAATAATTGACCAAACTTCACTTTTTCATAAGATAAGTTAAGAAATTATCCCTAAAGATTGTGTCAGATCCAGATCATGTCTTCTATGGTGAGTTTGTTAATTAAGCTTCCTGCAGGCAGTAGATAATTATTACCCTGTTATAAAACCAATAGAGGTAAAAATACATCAATTCCTTTCATTCTGTTATATGATCTTTGAATTCATAGAATATGTGTTTGTTTATGTATCACAAGTTACCTGTGTTGCCTTTCTTGTATGTTCAAGCACTGTAATAATACAAACAGAATTCCTTTCAGGGTAATAAAGTATTATTATTATAATTATCATTATTGCACGGAAATGATGAACTTTGATGAACAATGTAACTTGATGAAGCGTGATGATAAGCACATATACTGATTAACTAGATGAATGTTACAATAATGTAGTATTTATCTAGCTTTTGAGAGAACCTTATAATTCAAGTTTAATTGAAGTCTATCTTGAAGTCTTAAATGACTTTATTGAATTTATTTGCCTTTCATTGGAGACCTTATGACACTTTACCTGGTAATAATTCATTTGCCTTTGCATTTAGGTTTAATTGAAGTCTATCTTGAAGTCTTAAATGACTTTATTGAATTTATTTGCCTTTCATTGGAGACCTTATGACACTTTACCTGGTAATAATTCATTTGCCTTTGCATTTAGGTTTTAGGACTAAAATATATTTATTCAAAGTATTGACAAATTAAAAGAAGTGTTATCATCTCTTGTACAATTTATGTTATTTAAATTTACTGTTTTCAAGTTTTCACAAAAATACATGACAGCTCTTTAATGCTGATATATTGAGGATACCAAACGACCTTCCATTTAATACTATTTAGTACATTTAAGTATATAAAACGAGTGAAAACGAGTTTGATACAGAATCATTAAAAGTTTGAAAAAATAGTATCAAACTGAGGTTAGTGATTTGTTTATTACTTGACCTCAGTAATCAAGCATGATTGCCAAAAGCGTACTGAACGAAACATTCCCGTGACTTGGCCGCCATTGTGATGGCGGTGCCAACATTGTGACATCACAACTACACAATAATGTGACATCATAAATGCAGCGGTATATCACTAGTTTAATATTTCTAGGGAAATATTACAATGCAGTATTTTAGATAGGTCAGTAATAATATACTTGAATCACAACCTTATATGTCTAAGCACATATTTCTATTATCAACATCTAACTTGGAACAGTTCATAGCTGCAGATTTATATGTTAATGAGTCAGTGAAAACTGTTGTGTCTTATGTTAAAAACTCTTGTTCTAAATAATAATCAAAAAACATCATATGGACCATCTTGAAGTTATATGAAGGACACTTTTTCCCTTAAATAAAACACTACCTTACAAAACATTCAGTTCTTGAAAAATAAATGTGTTAATAGTTGGAATCAAAGATTACAGAACAATGTAAACAAATCTGGTGAAGTTTGATGGGAGGAATGTATATCAAGTCATCACGGTACACATATTGGTTGCAGATTTCAATAAAACGTCACGATTTCCTCAAACCAGCTCCAAGTTGCTATTGTCCATGGGGCATGTTATTTGTCCAACATGGCAGAGATTTGGTTCAAGCAGTACGTAAGATCAAACGCTTAAAATCTGAACGATGGAAGACATCGAGTATACTTTATTACCGTAATAACTGTAATAATTGAGCACCTAGTCTCATTTACAGACCAGGGCCTGCTTTCAAAAAGCTACCTTAACTCCCATACTTTAACATTGCACTAAGGTTACCTTAATGACTTAAGATCACCTTAGGGCTTTGTGAAAGGAGGCCCTGGGCCTAGATTTTCGAAGCTCTCATAGTGCTAAGGTAGTTGTAAGTACCATACATTAACATTGGCTTACGACTATCTTTGCACTATGAGAGCTTCGAAAATCTGAGCCCTGCTTGTTTCATCACTTAAGCTTCTGCAGAGGGTATACTGTATACCAAACCTACAGAATGTTATGGAAGACATCAGTATGGTGTGTGAAGGGGTGTAGTACTTCAGTATGGTTGAAAGGGGCGGAAGCAGGAAATAAAGAACTGGGTGGTGATTGAATGAAAGAGGAATGACAATGAATGAATGAATGGATGTGAAACATTGAAGGTTTGAAGTCATCTATTTCATCGTTTTCAGAAACATACCAATGAATGAATGAATGAATGTGAAACATTGAAGGTTAGAAGTCATCTTATTCATCGTTTTCAGAAACATACCAATGAATGAATGAATGAATGAATGTGAAACATTGAAGGTTTGAAGTCAACTTATTCATTGTTTCCAGAAACATACCAATGAATGAATGAATGAATAATGAATGAATGAGGAGAATCCTTTTAAGCAATAAAGGCCATGAAAGGGTAAGGCCAAAATTTGTGATGGTTACATAACATTAAACAAATTAACTTATAGATCTTGGAATGTTTATGAAATTTTATCAGTTTATCAATGTATGTATATGATGTTCTCATTATTCATTCATTTTTAATAACATATATTCCTAACTATTTTATACTACATAATTATATTACATAACTATCATTAAAAGCACATACACATAAATACTGTATTGGTGAAACTTAAATCAAAGTAAAGTAAGAAAATGATGTTAATTGAATCATTAAAGGCATTAAGTGTAATTATCCCTGGTCTAATGATCATGTTTCTAAAACAGCATTATGGTAGATGGTTCCAGATGTAAATCTATCCAGAATTTGTCCAGCTAATCCAGACTACGGGAGTTATGAAAACACTCCAACATGCACGGACATCCTGCACACCAAGGTGAGGAAGTGCATACAACTGGTGCATGTTGGGATAGCTGCAAATTGGCATGTTCGATTGACTACCATCCCGGTAAACATCATAAGAAAATAACTACAGTTTCTTCATTATATCTTCATAAAATATCATCATGGAAATGATTCTGCATTGAAAATATACTTACAAGTAATTCTTGATACTTCTTACAGCTCATTTTATTTCAAAATCAATATTTGGGGATGTTTTGGGCTCTGATAATTATTTGTTATATGATAAAATTAAATAACATTATTCATATTACCTCTTAATTACATGATTTTCTAACTGCAGATGCATTTACAAACCATTCTTGAAAAACATATATACTGAATTATATACTTTTTGAAAACTCAAAATATTAATATAAATAATAATAATAATTCATTTATATAAATAAATGTTATCTTTGATTTTCTGTTTTGAAATAGTTTCTTAATTATGAGTTTGTTGAAATGACAAATTAACAGCTGAACAAAATTTTCATAATAAACATTTCTGAAAATTGGGAAAAAAATATGATTGACTGTTTCAATAAATGACAAAAAAACATGACAAATTTTTACTTATCATTTCCTTGTTTATTTTTGACACAATGGATACCTGTTACAAATTAAACATTTTTTTTATACAACACACCCCCCTTGTTCAAATAGCCAGGAAAATCTGTAACATCAGCACAAAATATCCCATCCCATTTCCAAAACAAACACAAGCTCTCTGTTTGAATTATGGTCCACTAATCCAACATTTAAATTGTTAAATTAAAAGTCATCTTAAGCCTGATTGATGGCCACACTATCTGAAAATTTGTCAAACAAAACTGTGTTTTATCAAAAGAAATATCTCGGGTCGTTTGAGAATGTCATTCAAAACAGTAGGGAGCCCCAGCAATGGAGAATTAAATATCATAAAATCTACAACACCTGCACTAGATTTAGCAAAACTGATAACCCTGGCTGAAGAGTTCGCAGAATATAACCTTTTTTTATAAATTAATTGTTTTTATAAAAAATAACTATCCAATGACAGCTAGTGATAATCCTATACTTGGGAGATAGGGATAATATGGATTATACCATTTTATTGTCATTTTTTTTCATTTGTCTTTTTAATGAGAGAAAATGTTAAAATGGTTGATTAGTTGAATGATGCTTTTAAAACCGAAATTTTGTGAAATATTTAACTTTCTATTTGAATCTATTTCCATTTCAAAATAACATTTAAATGATGAAAAAAGAATTAATTCAATGTATATCATTTTCAAACCAAAGCACACAAGTAAAAGAACTAAAAATCGAATTCTTGATTTATTGCATTTACATGTTCACCTTGTTTCCAGTATTTACAAATTCCACAAATATCAAATAACATGGAAAAAACAAATACCTAATAGATAGAAATAATATCATAAATCCTCTTAACTAAACATCTAAATATAACCATTAATATAAAGATACTGTATTTTATCAAAAAGTGATCAAATTAAACATTTATGTATAAATATCAACCACAATACTGTAAATGTTAACGTTTATTATGTGTTTCACCATCGACACAGGAAATTCTTAATGTCATAGATAGCATATAAAAGTAACACAAAAGAGAAAAAAAACCACCCAATAAGGTATTTCAATAAGATTTTATGAATGTTTGAAGAATCCAGATCATATGATTTAAACCTTCATGCTTGATATTCATTTTTATTTTGCCATGATATATGTTATATGAATTGACTGTATCACATTGCGTATTTAAGGATAATAAATTTTTTTTTGGTTTTTTAGTCTCAACCCATAAATTTTAGGAAATTGATAGGAAATATAGGATAATAGGAAAACAATATCAACTGAAATGACACTAGAACACTTATTACAAGACACTTAAAAATTTCAGCGCTCTAATGGAGAGAGAGCAGGCAACTCCTAACTATCTCATGAATTTAACCTTTTATCATTATTCTATCTAATAATGACGTCTTTTATGTCTGAAACCTTACAGTTTTGCTGAAAATTTGAAATGCTGAAATTATATAAATTCTTCTTATCTAACTCAATCTACTTCTTGTGGATGACAAAAAAAAGGTTAATTTTAAAATTCTAAAGTTCTAAATAAAATTTCATGGTGAGGTCAATTTAGGAATGATCAGACGATAAGCAAGCACTTATCTAAAGCATTAATTGAGGGGGGTAATTTTTCTTACTGCAAGATTTTGAAAACATGTTCGCCATATAGAATGGTGAATTAATGTATCAATTTTGTGACCTTGTATGACCTAGGTGTGCTTCAAATCAGAGATGACATAAAAACTAAAGAAAATATTTCAGCGGTCTGATGCATTAAATAAGAAAGGTAACAATTTTAGATAAAAGGATAGAAAACTATCTGAGCCATGTAAATTGGAGGATGTCATCAATTTTGTGACCTTGCATGACCTCAGCATGCTTTATATAGGAGATGACATAAAACGAAAGAAATTCTTTTAATGGCCCAATGCATTAATTACAAAAGTAAATATTTTAGATGTAAGAATACAATACCATGTAAGGCATGTAAACTGGAGGATGTCATCTATTTCATGACCTCTCACGACCTTAGAGCTTGCTATCAGTGCAAGATGACAGGAAATCTTTAGTGGTCTTCTGATTATAACTAAGGGAGTTAACAACTCTTTTCATGCAAAAATTTGAATACATGTAAAAAGGAAAGATGTCATCAGTTAAATGACCCCGGATGGCCTCAGTGCCCTATTTATCGGGTGTTAGTTGACAACAAGTGGAAAACAATGTGCAAAATGCGCACTATCTGTGAATGATGGCCGCCACAGATTGAGATTTATTACCTCCCCTACATACAGGATGAGGGAGGATCTACAGAGGTGTTGTACATATCTCCGACACAAGCTCACCACTTTTATCAAATTCCAAATAACAACCACCATGATTCTTGTGCAAACATGAGATTCCTTCCAGTGACTTTCCATCAAAAAGATAAGATAAATATGTCAAGTGTTAGCCTGTTTATCTTTTTTAAAGTGAAATTGTACTCGTCAGATTTTTCAGATCTTAACCCAATTCATATATATATCATACCATATATGACTGCGTAGAAGTTATAAAAGCTGACCTATCGGCATCCATGCAGTCTGCCATTTTATTTGGAGGAAAAAGACATGATAACAACTTTGTAAAATACTACTATATGTATACATTTACTTATGATTTATGATAAGCCTAATAAACGATGCCTTGTGATGCTGTAGCAAAGCTTCTCATTATTAACCACCAAAGAGACACACCTGACAGGAATATATGTATGTAAAGTTAAGTGGAAAGCAAACTTTGAACATTATAATATTCATGAAAAGAGTCTTACAACAATTACAACAACTCAAAAGATAATAAATATCGTTTAGCAAAAGATTGAACAACATTTAATTAACGATAAAGAAAAGAACAATAAATTCAAAATCCGAAATGGTATATTGTAGATGAACATAAATGCAGATCCTTGCACAAACAGGTACAAAGAGCCAATGAGAAGAGACAAAATCTATTTCTTCAACCTTTGATATATCAGTGTTCTTTTTAACATATACCATAACAGTTTTTATAATTCAAAAACATTTGTACCTACTTCCATAGGTGTGGAGGCAAGATCTGTCAATGCAAAATGGTAAGATCCTACAGTGTTACTTCGACAAACCATAAACACGTATTTACAAACAGGTAACACCCTTTATTCAGGGGAAGGTAATATATCTTCCAGAACCGATCCAATACAAAGTCCAACAGACCAGTATCGAAGTAAAATCCTAATTACTTTGTACACGCGAAAGAGTAGATCAAATTCTGCAAGGCTTGACCCCCAAATAAGACATCGTGATCGGCTGATAAACCAGCGAGGCTATCGATGTTCAGCTCTCGACACAAGCGATTAATCACCTCCAGATAATCCAAGATTAGAGGAGGGTCCTCCACATGGCCGTCAATGACTTCGAAAATCCCATAATTCCCTGACAATCAGGAGCAAAGACCGGCACTCATGGAGGGTGAAGACACAGTGGATCACAACAAATATAGCAAATAGTTCAATCTTAAAGAAGCCTGAGGAAAGACAAACAGATGTCATTTGAAAAAGGTTTGGGCAACATTTAATGAATCTTGTCAAATTAGCAAGTACTGAAATGATTTCTTGGTCTTTATTCGTTGGGTATCCTAAGGGTTATAAGGGGTTAGTAATACCATCTTTTATGATTTTAGTCAATTAATTTCTCAACCATAATAAATTATAATGTTCCCTTAGACACAAGCCTTACTGTGTTCTTAGATTACAAAGTTGCCGAGACAAGATTAGAACCAAAGACTTCTCAATCAAGAGCTGAGCACTCTAACCATTGAACTATATGCAATCCCTGTATACTCCTGCTCCATGACTTCATTGGACAATGGGAGCTTTTCATACAGTCTAGGTTGTCATTCAGCAAGTCTAGACTTCAACAGTACACAATATGAAACTGCAAAACCAAGAAACAAAAATAAAAAATGATTTTGAATCATATTTGAGAAACTATTTCAAAGAATAATCTTTAGTCCCTATCCCTGCAGAGCGCAATTAAAGACGTTCTGTCTGTGTAAACTACATCATTTGACCCAGATTCCTTATAAAAGGAAATAGATCAAAGATTTTGTCAAAAAATGGCCATAAAAAACTTATACAGCTTCAGATAATGACCAGTTGTTAAGAAATTCAAATTGGTCTTGAACTGCCAGTATATTTTTCATCCGTTCGTCACAAATTCAGTCACAAGAAATTACCACTTGAAACCATTTTACCGGTAACGCTATAATGTGCAAAAAATAAAGAACGAATTCACTTCACTGCTGCAGCGGCATGAATGATAAGTTGATATTTGTTCCAATTCTTGAGGGAATGTTCCATACAACACACTAAGTGTAAAATCTCAATCTGAAAGGTCAGGACTGCAACCTGATCGCTCTAAAAATCATCCAATGGCTTGATTTTTATTCCCTTGCAGTATATGCCACTGCTTGTACTTTCTGCAAGAACTTTTTTAGAGAAACATATGAAAAGCGCCAATTTGTTAAAAGACTCTCGTGCAGACTATTGCAGCCAACAGGTCTGCTAAATTCCCTTGAGATTGTCAGTGATGAAATATGAACTTATACTCAATCTCTAGAACACTGCATTTAAGTCAAATTTCATGGTTCTAGCTGAAATTAACTAAGATTTATAAAAGATTATACTATCAAATTAGATTTATAGAGCAAGCCAGATTCTGATGCCGCCTGAAGTGAAACAACAATGGTAGTGGCTTTAAACTGAATGGGAAACCGGCTTCAAAACTTGATAGCTAAAACAATCTCTGACTCCTTAAAAATAACAAACTGAAGGTGACAAATTAGACAATGTCAACACTTAAAGAGCCACTCTTTGAGTTGTTGGAGTCATATATGCCAAACTTAATCAATCATTTGATCGTGATATCTATAGACTGTTACCAAAAAGACACATTTTAAAGCTTATTGTTTTTTTACAGTGACAATATGAAGGTAGAACATCGCAATTATGATAAAAAACTGGACATTGGCAAGCGTCAAATAGTCAACTGTAATTTTGGAGACTTATCTAGAACAGCCAGGAGGACAGTTAGGAGTTGATAGTGTTTGTTAGGTTATATAAATACTAGTATCCATGTATATCAGACATGATATCTACACCTCTGTGCATTTATAAGGCTGTTTTTAAATTTTCATGGAAAAACCAGTATGTTTCATATATGTCTTTTGGACATGAAAAGTTAAGATGTTTTGATTTTATATCACCACATATGACATTTAGGTTCATATCAAAGGTAAATCAATATGTTATGAAACTCACAGAGTGGCTCATTAATTGCATTAATATCTTACGTAGAAAAATTAGATTTTGTGTTCATCATTACATTTAATCTGACACACAACATGAACGATGCATTATGTGCACAAGTTCAAACTTATAGTTGAAATGAGTATAAACGGATTCAACAGCTATTAACTGAGCAATGCATGAATGCACCGATCTTGTTCAGACTTTAAACTGTCAATAAACGAACATTACATAATTAATCCTTTGTAAGAATCGATTAAATGGCGTAAACCAATAAAAGGAATTGATCTTACAATAATTTTACAAATACATACTTACAACTTTTGCCTACATACCCATAAAAACTTCATCTTCATTAATAAAACCCAAAATAAAAGGTTTGACGTTGTCTAGTTTAATTCGATTTTACAGAACAATGAAATATTTAAAATCACGTTTGTATAATTGGATGTCATTATTCCACTTAAATAGCTATTATTATGGCAAACACAATAACAGATTATTGTTCTGTGCCCGTTGAAATGAAAACTCAACAAAGCATACAGACTTACAAGGGAAAAAAATGGTTTTATGACAGCACAACGTTTACACTCAAAGGAAGAGAGCAATAAAACTACTGTTGCAGGAAATCTACATAAATCTTATTGCTTCGTTGCATATACGTAAGTGTTCTTTTTGCTTCATATACTTTTTCACACTTACCTTAATGCTGAAGAAGTTTTATTGTCAGTTTCGGAGAAGTAAGTTATAATGCCCTCAGAACATAAGCAACAAATAGAACCATTCATAAATGATGAAGTTGCATTTCATGTATGCCCCTTTACAACTTTTAAGACAAAATCAATGTGTTTTTTATTTTTATTTTCATTTTTATTTTTTATAATGTTGACTAAATTGTCATTGATTACTCTTTCCCTTGAGATAAACAGCATTTCTTGGTAAAAATTAATTCTAGAATTGACAATTAACAAGAATTGATAAAAACATGCTGAAAAACATGTTCAATCATATGACATAATCATTCTTGAAAATATTTGGACATTCTATTTATTTTGTTTATCAAAGGGGATATAGCCTAAAGGAGGTCCACCCATCCCTGAGAGCTCGGGGTTCATCTCCCAGCTGCATCATACCAAAATATGTTAAAAGAATTCTTCCTTGCTTGCCAATTAAAAGAACAAACATCATCCAAATGATGAGGCTATGAAGAATTATTGTTATCATCATTATCATTGTCATCATTTATGAGTAGTAAGATTATTACATATACATCATTTTTTGCATTAATACATAACCAATACAAAATGGCAGTCCCCTCACAGAAGATAGAACAGCCTCTCTAAGTCTATTTCTACACCAGGTGTTGTCAGAGAATCGAGGAGTGTATACAGGAGAATTAGGTTTGTAATCAAGGGGATTAACTCTCCCAGACAGGTGGAATCAGCATACATAAAACGCTCTCCGGTAGACATGTTTTTCAAAATGAGATTAATCTCCGTCAATACTATAAACCAATTCAACACAGGACGTGTCATTGTAAAGATAACTCATCTCTCCCTCGATCAAGACTGAAATTCAGTCTCTACTATACTTTCTGGGCATCTGAAAGATTTCTTGTATTCTTGTATCAACACAATTAACCAGTTCAAATCTTTTGAAGGATATATTGGAAGTTGAAGTGATGCAGAACGATGAAGGCAACTTATATGTAGATATACACCGTTGCCTGAAAAAAAGGTTGTTTATCCATGAAAGACTATACCTATCAACAGGTAAATAGTTTTAGATTGAGCTCAGAAAGCGCTTTGAGCATATCCAAGTGATGTGGAAAGCTGCTATATAAATGGATTATTTATTTATTTATTTTTATTATTATTATTATTCTCATAATGAGACATGTCTCCAGATTAATAATCTATATGGACAGATATTTCATATGAGCCCCCCCCCCCCCCCCCCACCCCCCCCCCACCCCCCCCACCCTTTCTACACACACACACATACTCACACACACACAGAGAAAAGTTTTTTTATGGATGGCGAATACTCTTGGAAATTCCTAGAGCCTCAAGTGAAATAGTGGGTGTATGTCAAGTATATTGTCTACTTTAACTAAATTATTATTATTATGTGAAAATAAAAAAATTCTTGTTGCACGATGTTTCAGGGGTGGCTGCTATCTCCCATCACCCTCAGTGTTAAATTACTTGAGTACATGGGTGGCGAGAGGTATAAGAGTTGCACAACATGGTCGCTTGAGCAACTTACGCAAATTTGAAACCTTTATATGCTTATATAATGGCTGAAGTATTAGTTTCATGTTGGTACCACTTACAAGATGTCAAAATGACGTAGTTACGTGATCATATTACCCAAGTTACTGTATCACATATCACCTTAAACACGTGATTAAGGTTAATATTTCTTTTTACCCAGTGATAAAGCACATCATTAAGACCCATGAGAAAAACAAATAAGGTAAATTTTAAAAGTCCCTGTAATCTTTCTTGTTAAAATCTAATAACTTCAAAATTATATATTTTATACTTATCCAAATTGGAATACGTTTGTTGTCACAAAACTAAAAAATAATTAATTTTTTTAATCTTTGGCCTTCATTTGGTGGCACTTACTATTCACTTTTTAAAATATATATATATATATATATATACGAAACAACTTACAAATTACAAAAATTCTAAATCAGGACCTCTATTGTCTGACTCAATGCAGTATACACATTCTGCATGGTAATTCAAGACATACAAAGTTTTCAAGGAATACATTTGTCACCTTATTTTTATGTGTTTTCACACTAATGCGGACAAGCATTAAGCGAGAGATTTAGCCAGACTCAGTCTCACAGACATGATAAACTTGACAGACTGGGGGGTCCTGACAATTGCCTGCAATCTACCAGTGAATAAATCAGCCTGGCCATTATCAGTGAAGAAATTCTCTTAGTGGTTTGTCAGCAGCAAGCTCAGCAGAGTTATATCCCTTTGAATAGAGGAGAACCATTTTGGTTTAGTGCCATTCAGTTCCTTCTTGTACAATAAGTTGATGGTTTTTTTATGATTAGTTTTGTTATGAATGTTCTATCCGCAATTCCATATAGGTGATGATATGAAAAGCTTGGGTTTATTAATTATATCAATTTGAACATGTATACAGTAAATTCTTGAACGTGTGGTTGAAGTATTAGTTTTCATATAATTCCATTCATTCATCTATCATATCTAAGTGATTATCAGATTAAAAATGAACTGATGCTAGATAATTTTTTTGGCTGAGGTGATATATATTCCATTAAAAATATTCAGTTGATAGTGTTCACATCATGTTCAAATGCACATCAATAATGTCATATTGTAATATCAACATCATAATCTGAAAAAGTATTAACTCTGGCAATTTTTTGGGGGAGAGGAGGGGGGAGGGGGTGTAGAGCGGACCCAACTTTGTCCCCAAACAAACGTGAGAATAGTCCAACATTATTTTTAGTGTACTCAAAATTTGAAAGCATTGTGATTCCTTGACAGAGGCTGATCAAAAACAATAGTTACACAACGATTGCCCAACAACTTTCTTTCATTATCCTATTAATTCAAATTCTCAGACAATGGCCTTGAAATGGGATCCTATTCTCTAAATTGGGCTGCCCCGCTTAATTTGGATTAAACACGATCACAAGCGTTGGTACGTGTTTGCGTAACATTACAAACAGAATCAGAACATTTCCCTGGCATTTTTCTTCCTGAATCAACTGTTTAGATGTGCCTGAAATTAGCATAGTAAAGACATGCTATTGACGATGCTTATTAGCGCAAGACTCGCACGCGAAACCTGAGATTTCGAAATGAGCAATCTTTTCAAAAAGTGCATTATTAGCCTGGGCTAATACATCAAGCCCGCAGCACTAATGACGGAGCTGGCCGTGTGTCCACGTATGAACCGCTGGACGTTGGAGTGACTGACAACTTCATGGTTTGATGTTTGCTGGCTTGTGGAGGGTGTCCTCTGTTAAAGCATGACTCATGTCTGCTTACTGGTGAACCAGGCCTTTATAGTGCTGCACTCTTATATGTTATGGAAATGGTATCAGGATGCACATATTGGTCAATCCAATATGGATGACATTGTCAAATATTGAACAACTTTGGTCTCGGATTTAGACATTACCAACAGTATAAGGAATACTTTTGCACATTATTATCATCACCTTCTCATCATATGCAATCTCATGTTTTAATAATGGATTCCAGATTGACATACTGGTCAATCCTGAATTGACATTAGTGAATACAATAATTCAACAACTTCTTTACTTTCTTTACTTTCTTTGTTTTGCTGAACACATTGGTCAAATCCCATTTGTATGACTGAATTTAACATTGAAATTATTGGACAACTTAATTTCATCAATGATTTAGTCATTTACAATAAGAGACTAAGAATTTGGCATGTTATTAAAAAAATCATTTGAAAAACTTTGGATAGTACTTTTCTTTACCATTTTTTTGGATAAAATATTGAGTTATATCTATTTGAAATGAGCTCATAATTGACAAAGATATACATTGATTATCATTGCTGTTCATGAATTCGGTACTTTTATTTACCTATTAACTTTATTCTGTGGAACTTAAAAACTCTTTACAAATTTATATGATATATTATATTTGAAACTAATGGATATTTTAAAACTATATTTTTGATCAACTTTGAAACTAACTTCATGCTTCAGGCAAAAAATAATAACTTTGAAAATAACAATTAAAAAATCCATTGAAAATTTTGAATATTTTTATATCATACTCTAGCAACAAAATAAAAAATGCCATTAAAATATTCCATTAATTCAAGGACATTTTTCAACTCCCAAAATCCCCCTAAAAACCAATCAAAAGAACTGCATTTTTTATCAATTAGTCTCCACAGGTTTTGTCAAAATAATTTGACGAGGGATATCTTTGACTCAAACAGAGGCTCAATCAGAGAACTTGAACAGATCTTTGCGTAATGGCATTCCATCTGACCCTTACAAGATCCTGACAAAGGCCTGCAGTCTTCCGCTTCTGGAATGCTATCCATTGTTCCCCCCTTCACCCTTTAAGCCAGAATGCAGATTGTAATGCCATCATTTGGAACAATAATTCCACTATAATTAATGCCAATCAGTGCAGCCGACCACTTGTATCCCCTAATGTGAGGGAATTCAACACTATGACAACCAGTAACATCATTTGCCCGTCTTGCAATTGACATGTGATCCATGATTTATTTCGTGTGGTGAGCAATGTCTAAACCATACAGAGTTACCTCCCTTCACAAGACTTCAGCCATCTTTGAAGAATGTCTTTGACAGCTAATATGGCATTAAAAGCTGGAGTTATCATAAGAGACGGGTCTGACAAAATGTCCCTAGGCAACATGAGGCACTAAAAGCTCTCAAAACAAAATTGAAGATTATTTTTGAAACCTTACATAGGATTCAAGATACCTTACTGCATGTGAGATAAACAGAATGCCTTGGTAGTAAATAAATCTGAATATCAACTTTGTAGAATATAAAAATTAAGAATCAGCAAAAAGTAGAACTTGACTGATCATCAATTATTATTTTTTCACCACTATTCCCAGTGTCAGGCTTTAATGTGATGTTTTGAAGTTTTTAATGTGCATGTCATAAACTTTCATGACGTGTATAAAACTAATCATGTTTTATGCTACTCATGAGCAAAACATTTTAATTAATGGCGGCATTATGACCTCAGTTCTTACATTTGTAGAGTTTACTTTCAGTTTCACATGTTGTGTATATCAAACACCATATATAAGGTGCCTCAAAGTTTTCAAATCTATCTTCCTCCCCTAAATGGAGACAAGTCTGATATAGTGTAACTGGAAGGCACACACTGTGTCGTACTAACTAACATTTAACTAACAAGCACATCAAAGAGTTATAAGACTTGGGTACCAGGCGTGTCCAGTGGGATAAGATTGTGATCAGAGGGAAGATGTCTGCCAACGCTGAACATTTCCCACAAGCAATGTCTTAGTTGTTGCCAACATCATAAACTCTGAAATCTGCCATTTCAACCTGGCAATTCTTGCTATATCTGGCTTCATTATTTCTTCTCGTTAGACCGGTTTTTGCACAGGGAAGCTCAACCACACAATTTATTGTCATCATATCGGCTGAAGATTGGAATATGCCTCCAGGGTCAGACAAATCTGTCCGGAAGACATGTATATAGTTCATAACGCTTGTTAAGGATTACAAGAAAGTGATGCCTTCAAGGGCAGATAACTCTATCCACCAGACATGTACAGTTCATACCACTCGTTATGGTTACAAGAAAGCGTTGCCTAAGCCAACCATAAGGGTCAGATCCGCATATTGAGAGCCTAAAGCTACCTCAACGCACCTTCCTTTTAAGTTTAAGTGGAATGCTGGGTAAAGGTCACATTTTAGCTGGGTTTTAAAGCCCTGGAAGATCTCGTTAATTCTTAGCTAAAGGCTGAGAGGGTTTGGTAGCTGTCAAGACTTAACTAAGTCGAATTGTGGATGGACCTATTTCTTTGTTGTTGTCTACTGACTTGAGACAATTGTCACATCACACGCTGATGGCTCTCCCTTCCAGCTAGGCTTATAGCTTCATGCAGTAATGATTTGTTTACTTCGCTGTGGTTTCACGTTTATACCCTGGTCATAAAAAATTGTCTCCTGCTTGTGAACTTTTGAAGGAGTTTATAGTTCAAATACTCGGAATGGTGTAATTAGAATTGTGGTAAAAAAGTTTTAATTGGGTAGTAATCAATTAACTACTGCTGAGATCATTTGAAAGAATTTTGATGACATACACATCTGATATGATTAATACCAAGATCATTCTGTGGGGACCATTTACAGGAATCACAGGTTGCTAACAAAAGGGATAATCTGGATTGGCCATGCATAGACTATTCTCGATGCCTAACAGTATAGGTATGGTCATAAGGATAAATACATATTAAATTTCACTTATGAAAATATTAAGCACGTTTTTAAAGTGTGTTTTCAAGGAATTAAATTGTTTCATTTACAGGATTATAACTTATCTCATAATATTTTTCCATTAAGTTTTCTAATAGTTGTAGTTATTATCAAGGGAAAGAGAAAATCACAATATGAAATATAAAAGGAAACAAACACAAACATTAAAGAATTTTTTTTTAAAAAGATTAAAAATACATATCTGAAAATGTTACTTTTTTTCACCAAAAATGTCAGAGCAACTTGTAGTTGCATCTCCACTTGGCAGAATGTTATCAACTTAATTAATGAAAAATGTCACAACTTAATTAGCGAGGCTGGAAAATTCACTTCAACAAGAGATGACAAATTTGAACAGAGATTGACAGTCCATTTGACTGTCCCAAATTCATTTATAACTATTTGGCCAAAAGGGGTCGCCAAATCAGGAATTCCATCACAAAGAAGATAAAATGCGACGCTCGGAACATAACAGGTTTGACCAGTAATTCCATCGCCAAATCATTCGCTGCACATGACATCTCAAGACCAGTGTTAAAGACAGACCCCTGTATAATTAGGATGAAAAGATTAGCCGCTCCCCAGATTAAATATTTGCCTATGACATTAGAGTAAAAGTTAGAGAAGTTTGAAGCAAGGAGACACGCGGTTCCTCTGAAATGGCACAATGGTAGCCGTGATCCCATGTGCACAGGCATCCATCATGGCTCCGCAGAATAATGTGTAATCTCACTAAATATCCTTTCCATGATGTCCTGGAGATTTCTGGAGGAAATTAGGAAAAGTTCTTCTCCTTGAGAGGACTCAGAGCTGCTTCTCCGGCCAATGGCGTCCATCTTTGGTAAATGAAATTTGCCTTGGGGCTAACCCGGATTTGGAATCCTCATGGAATGGGCTTGGCAGCAAATGCCACTACATGGCAGTCTTCAGATTGACCTGTAGTCGCAGTTTTAACTCTTCATAGATGGAATTTGATTTTCAAATTCCAGCCCAACTTTTGTGAATGAAATTTGCCTTGAGGCATGCAAAAGTTTTTCAAATCGTCATCAGAGGGATTAATAATCTTAAATATTGCAGTATTCAACTCTGACATCCTTCTAAAGTTTTAACTTGTAATAGACTGATGTCTTCACAGGGGCGTAGGAGCAAATTTGAAAGTGGGGGGGGGCTTGAATTGAAATTTTGTAACCCAAAAAAAAAAAAAAAAAAAAAAAAAAGGAAACTTGCTGGCTGCTTATCCCATCTTATCATCAATTAGGACATAATACTGAAGTCAGTTTAATTCCTTGTTTGATTGAATGTTTTAGTTCTACCCTCAGAGTAGTGCATAGTAACTGTTTTGTAACAATACTAGACCAGTAATTGGGAAATATGTAGTAGAAAGGGGAAAATTATCATTTTGAAAAAAAAAAACATTTCGAAAAAAAGTGGGGGGGCTAAGCCCCCCCAAGCCCCCCCTGTTCCTACGCCCCTGCTTCAAGAATAACAACCCACTAACTCAATATCTAAAACTATTTGATTTTTCAGGCTATAATTGAAGGTATGTCCATCAATTGTTTGTAAATTGTGCAGGCAAATCAGTAACTGTTTGTACAACAATATCAATTATCACTTGAACAATCGACTTGAACAGCAAAATTGCTTGTCCCTTGAACTGCAAACTTGCTTATAGCTTGAATAGTAAAACCACTTGAATGGTAAACTTCTGATCACTTGTAAACTAAAAATCTCTTGTTACCTATACAGAAAAATTAGTGACCATTCAAATTGTTATTTTAAAGATGTCCATTCTTAATGGAGGTCACTTGTAGAGTTAAATGTTGAAACCTTGTGAAGAAAGGAGAAAGAAGGTAAGGGTTACGTGGTTACATTTGAGATCACACTTTCTGCAATATAGTACAAGTTCTTGTAATTTCTCTGGTCAAGTCCCTTGCGAGATTCGAACCCACAACATCAGAGTTAGGCAACTTCGCCAGCACCGACCGTCAGTGGTATGTAGGAAATAGGAAGGGTTTTTTCTCAAAAGGCAACAAGATTGATGAAAATCTGCAGGACAGACTGCAGAGACCCAATGTAAACTAATTGAGAACACTAATGGCGGCAATATTAATTCCGATGCATGGATTCCTGTACCCCAGCCTTCCGATAATGGCCACAAATTGATATTGCCGAAGAGTTGGCACGTACAACTCCAAATTGCCCGTTGGTGATCAAGATGGTCAAATGTAGTCGACATCGAAATTGACAAGTCCATGATGGATGAATCTGTGACATTCAATTGACCTTTGACATGTAACCTCTGACCCTGCATACATTTACGACCCACTGATTGATTTAAGGCGAGGCCTTGCTTGTCTAATCTTCAAGTTTCTAATTTCTCTCCATTCTTTTGACAAATCTGTTAAAAAATTGATATGATCATTGCATTGAGAGAAGTGATTTATAAAATTCCAATGCTAATTTCTGAAGCTTGCATAACCTTGATTTCTTTATGCATAGAATGCCATTCCTAACTGTCGCCCATTCCATAGAGGTAATATTTTATCTTTTGATTTCCTCAAATCATAAACATTATTTGTTTTCATTTACGACACGCAAGGGAACAACTTTATGCATAGTAATCTGTATTGCTAACAATTTGCATACTTTGATGTTGAGGTCGCAATTACAATAAGAAACTCGTTAGAATGCATAATAAATGAGATGTGATTAATAAACTTAACAAGATAGGGCACAGATGATTAAAATGGTTTCGAGTAGTTTTGTATTAGGAATAAGAATTTCAAAATATTCACCATTGCAACAATCAAATTAATTTTTCTACAATCTGGTCTTGTGCTTGTACATAAAAGTTTATTTCCTGCATGTTTGGGGAATTATTATTATGTTTTACTTTGCAATAAAGATATGGGATTACAAAGTTTTGATGGTAAAATAACAGTCTCAGTTTTTCCTTATTTATGAAACAATGTCTATTTTTTATTCTGCAAAAATCAAGTTTGCACATGTATTCCAAATTATTTGCTGACCCAGCAAAAATTCAATCTTATATTCAAATTGCACCATGGGACATCATGAACTTGAAACTAAGCGTTCATCAATTGAAGTCTTAAAAATAAAGTAAAAAAAATTCTCTTCATATGTAATGTACCTAATTACAATAAAGTTATTTTTGGAGAGCATATACTTTAACAAACTCCATATGTTCAAATTTGCTCCGACACAACATATGCTCCGACATATATTAGATACGGTTATGACTCATCTGTTACTGCGCGATTATTTGCCTGTTCAGTAGGCTTATCAAGTATGCTCGTCAAAATTTTACGCTAAAATGGATTGAATATGCAAATGATTACAAACATGAATACTTAATTACCAGATAACAATGAACAAGATTTTTATCAACTTCAACATATGAATTATATATATGTATATCTCTATTGATGTGTATTTATTGCGATGGCTTTTTTTCAATATTCAAATATTGATATTTTCATTTGAAATGTGATTTGAATTGGTACAATTCCATTGTTTTCCATCAAAGAAAAGTAAATTAAGAATTGTTCAATTCACAACTCCATAAGATTCTGATTCAATCATTTCTTTATAAATAAAATGTAATTTTTGGAAGGCTGCGTAAAGACGTTTAAATTTTATCATTTGATCTGCTTATGATCAATGTCTTATTTATGATCATGACAATGTTCCTAAATCTTTGCTAATTATCATCAATCAAACCACTTAGTCAAGTATTCTGAAATACCTTCCAAATATATCAACACAAAATTAACAATAAAGTTTGATATAACAATATCAAAGTAAAAAGATTAAAATCCCAAATATTTCTATATATTATACAACTCACTTTTCTGTAAGGGTCTGGCATTAGGACTTAAAGGTACAATTCAACCTTCATGCAGGATGCCAAACTTCTAGCTATAGCTGTTAAATACATATATATATGCTTGTGAGTCATCCTCGACTCAAGAGCTAAGAGAGTTAGCTCCCTTGTCGTACTTCGCTGATCAGCAAATCTATTTCATTGACTGACAATAAAAAGCTTCAGGATTCCATTTCTTAGAGAACAGTCGAGAGAGCCACACCTATTGATTGTCACATCGCGGAATGGTTTTACACTAAGATATGGTCGAACATTACCCATGGTGCACCAGTGACATGGCGACACAAGTGCAATGCTTTTAAACTGATTAAGAGCTCGTTCTCTTACCTCGATGAGTAGGCTGGTCAGAGTAATCCACAATGATTCTGAAAATTAGAAACAAATACTTGTTAGCTAAGTGAAATATACATTAATTGTCGTTTATATATAATTTGATTTATCTTGAATTCATACAAATTGTTGTTACATAAAATTTGATTTATCTTTAATGTCATACATATTGTCGTTTATATTAAATTTGATTGTCTTTTATGTCATACAAATTGTTTATATATAAAATTTGATTTATATTGAATGTCATACAAATTATCGTTTATATAAAATTTGATTGTCTTTATATATTAAATGTCATACACATTGTTGCTTATATATAAAATTTGATTTATCTTGAACGTCATACAAATTGTCGTTTATATAAAAATTTGATTTATCTTAAATGTCATACAAATTGTTGTTTATATAAACAAATATTTATCTTGAATGTCATATACAAATTGTCAATTATATAAAATTTGATTTATCTTGAATGTACAGTCATACAAATTGTCGTTTATATAAAAAATTATTTATCTTGAATATCATATACAAATTGTCGTTTATATAAAATTTGATTTATCTTGAATGTCATACAAATTGTCGTTTATATAAAAAATTATTTATCTTGAATGTCATACAAATTGTCCCTTATATAAAATTTGATTTATCTTGAATGTCATACAAATTGTCGTTTATATAAAATTTTATTATCTTGAATGTCATACAAATTGTCGTTTATATAAAATTTGGTTTATTGTGAATGTCATACAAATTGTCGTTTACATAAATTGGATTTATCGTGAATGTCAAACATATATATAAAAAAGACCTGAGAGGATCATAGGTATTTTAATTTCAAGATACATATTGTGTTTCTCTTAATGTGTGTCTGTGTTTATCTTAAGGGATATACAATTTTCATATGAAAATATAAATGTTTAAATCATGAAAAACAACCTTGTCTTGTGATTTATGTTAAATATGTCGATGGTTTCAAAAGGAAATTGCATGATATCATATCACATTTAAGCTTTGAGGAACAGTTTTGTGTTTTGTGTTTCGTATTTGTTTGAGTGTCATCATCCATTTAATTCATCTTCATACAGAATATCTTTCATTTGTCGAGATATAATTGAAAGTTATCAGCATATCGTTTATCAGTTATCACCAAATCAAATCATTATCAAAACCGCAATCTTTACTTTTATCATCATCAAAGAATTTTCTGTTATCTTTACATTTGATAACGGGGTTTATCACTATTTTATACAGCCTTTGCAACATAACAAAATTAACTGATATCATACTTAACCCTAAGATGCTAAGCACGGACCTGTCCGGGTTGAAATTAGCTTTGACCGCATGTCCTCCAGGCAAGATGCGACTACCACACTCAATTGCACAACTAGCATTTTTCTCCTTACTTCTTAGTAAGAAGAGCTTTCTCTTAATATCAATAAAGATGCAGATCACATTAAATAATTCCAGTCACAATCATAAGATTACTAATGCATGAATACAACCATTTTCTTTTCCTTATTCTTGGTATGTAAAGTGCATTCACAATGGAACTCAGTGAAAGGGATACGCTCTAGTATGGACTTATCCACTGGCGACAGTCAGTCAAAACTTAAACCCTGAACCAACAAGCTTCTGACAGTTACGACTGATTGAAGTACGATCAGCTCACGTAGGAATGACCACCACACAAATTGAGTGGTCAGTCGCTGATTGACCCACTCAAATTTCACAAGAGCATGATGGGAACAATAGGATACCCGTGTCTACTTCGAACAATTGGTCTCCATTTCACACAATTGGTGTTTATTACATTACAGTAATCACAGAATCATCTCAATATCAAAGCTGGTGAGAAGCGGCTATTGTTTTGTCACCTGATTATGCGGGTCATTTTCACTTTCTGTGTGTATGTTGGTGGACCCTGTCTTACATTAAGCCATATTAAGCCTCTAAGCTTGGGTATGGTCTATCTGTATGTCAGCAAGGCTTGGGGAACATTCATCTAGATCTCTTGTACCAAAGCAGTGTTGCGTTAGCACCAACAGCCTATAGGGCTTACTAGATGGCTAATGACAAGAAGTGTTTCCAATGTAGTTTAGAACTATCTCATTTCGTTTGAAATGATACAATGCAAGTTCTTGATTGTCCTAGATATTTTTCAATAGATAGTCACAATACACATTTTTATTATATATCATCATAATCATCATCATAAACACCATCATCATCATCATCATCATCATCATAAACACCATCATCATCATCATCATCATCATCATCATCATAATCATCATCATCACCGTCAACATCATCATCATCATAATCATCACTCCTTTAAACTAAAACAAATACATCTCTGATAAATTAATTCTATTCTCATGTCATATGAAATCAATCTGTAAAAGTAACCGCTCAAGAAGTAATAAAGGACCAATTACAAACATTACAAATTAAATGCCAAATCATGGTCACTTCAATGTAACCCATGTTAAGACACTACGTTGACGCTAGTAATTCATCATGAAGTTCATGACAAACGTGTGGAGTGGTGAGTGAATTACAAGGCAAGTTACAACAACACCACCAGACTGAGCAGCAAGAGGAGACTCTAATCCTCCATGACTCATCGGGCCGACGTACAGAGAGAGATGTCCCATAATGCCTCTTTTAACTGGTAATTGTCAAAAAGGATAAAGGGAGATAACTCCTGAAAACTTTCAAGACGGAATCAAAATAGCTCCTGTTGGTGGTTCCACGGTGTATTCAAGTGTTCAAAACAACAAATTCCCCAAAAGAAAATGTTTATAAACAAATGCACTAAAATTGGTTGAACCCGTTTTAACAGTCAACATATAGTTTTCTTCTCAGCTTTCTAAACAAAATTTTTCAAAAATCCTATAAAAGATATAAATGTAATGGCATTAACAATTAAACTTACAAGCAACTATTTAATCACAATTCTGGAGCGAAGTTGAAGATATATAACCCTTCCTACAAACTTGCCAGAAATTCTTTAGGAAAGTAGTATCATTAGTAAATTGCCGGCGTCTGTTACATAACTGAGGAAAGCAGACGTGTATTTTATAGGTTATGTTCTTGATGGAATGTTCCTATGTAGGTTTCCATATTTCTGCGACTTGTCTGGAGGCCAATCTTGACGTAATTACCAGCTTTATTGTGTCAGAAGAGCAGTTTTTGGAAGCAGACGAAATTACTTAAACGTTGGCGTTCATTATTCGGGAGTTCCGAATTTGAGAGGTTTGTTGACATGAGGGAAGAAGTTTTGAAAGTTTTCCAATGCCAAACCCAAAACATCTGTTCCGATCTGTTTAAAGCTCTAATTAGATGTCTTGGGGAGTGTGCTTTCTCACTTAATTAACTTCTCAATGTTTTTTACAAACAAAATGAGGTATAGACAATAAAAACACAATGTCATGATAAACATAGTTAATAGACCAAAACGTTCAAATTTTACAGATGGCCGACATATATGAAACAAGAACTTTACTCTTCTATATCCATCTATATCCTTTGAGTATAGACTAGCTCATTATCGCTTAATCACTAACAATTCTGTATCCTCTCTGCCCACGTGTATACTGTATGCTTAAAGCACAATGCCACTAATTGCTCCTTGTTAACAAGTATAGAACACTCCCTGGGGAAAATACAACTGGTTGCCAGACATATCATGCCGGGTACCCAGTTTACTGCTGGGTGGATATAAGTACACTTCGAACTAAGTCATTCAACAGGGTGACACTGGAAGTCTCTCAACTCGTGTCTCAGTGTGGAGCAGGGAATCACTCCTCACTTATCAAGCAAGGAAGCCGGTCACCTCTTTGCATGGTAAACTATACCTTTCTTGCTTAACAATACTGATTGTGGTCAACTGTCCATTTCACAGGCCACAAATAGGCCTTCACAAATATTAATGGAAAATATTCATTATCAGTGAAATTTATAATTCATTAAAAAATGTACCCTAAATATTGAAATTATGCAAATTTCTGGCTAATTTAGAGGAGAACTGTCTAAAATATCATCTTTACCCTCAGGTGAAGGGTAACCTTATATGGTTTTTTTATTTAAAGACTATGACATTACAGTAGTTTTTATTTACCCTTTTTTACAATCCAGGATCAAGCAAACAGATAGAATTCAACATTATTCAAATATATTTCAAATTACCACTATCATGAAACACATATTTCATATGAATATTATTCACTATAGTAAATACTTTTTTTTAGTAAAGCTTTCCTAGAACAACCTTAAGTAAACCTTGTTGTTAATTATAAGGTATTCCAGACATTCCAAAATCAGACATTCTGAAAGCTGCTACTTTTTCTCACCTTTGAAAAAAGTGGACTTGACAGACAGAAAATAGGCTTGTAATTATTTACTGTTTATCTTAAGCAGGTAAGTTGGGTCATCATCTGACTCCGCCGAGGGTCGTTAGACCCACACACCTGGGGGAATCTGTAAAATGTGTGAAACATAATGGGAGTGTTCCCCCCAAAAAGAAGATAATTTTTTTAAGAAAGTAATTTCTTCTCAAATCACTTTAATTTAACCTATTTTTCTATCACTTCTTTGGTAAAAATGTTCTCAATAGACCTTTAAAAGTTTAATAGGTTTATAGGAAATAGAAATTTCTTCTCAAGTCAATTTCACCCTTAGCCATTTCTTCATTAGCTTGTTAATAATTTGTAAAAAAAAATTCTTTTTAGTTTTATTATCTGCACCAATAACATGCATTAAAACTTTAGAAGAAAACATTAAAAGCAAGAAAAACATTTTTTCAGAAAAATTTCTAAACTGAAAGGAATTCCAAGGAAATTACTGTCTTACAAAGTCATTTTCATGTTTGATTATTAACTAGTTGAAAATTTTAAAAAATATTGTTCCAAAAATCTGAACCTCCTAAAGAGGTTTTACAAGAAATGTTTTACTTGTCATTTAAATTTTTCATAATTGAATTATTCTTTGGATATATGCATGCTTAAGTAATCTGATTAAGGCTTATGAGATAATTTGAAGTCATTGTATGGCATTTAGAAGCATCATTCATTAGATCAGCAAGATTTTCCTCCTTCCCATTCCTGCGTTCATAATCCAAAATGTTGCAACTTTCACAATAAAGAAGTTCATAAGATAATTCAAAATACACCAAAACTTCCAAAAAAGGCTTTCCAGTGTTCAGAATTGTCGCTTTCATCTTATTCTTCCAATTCAATGTTGTTGTTTTTTTTAACTTTGAAATTAAAAAAATGCTCCACAAACTGTTGATCAAGCAAAAAGGTGCAAAGACAAATCTAATTCATTTTGGATGAAACAAAAAGGTTGAAACATAAGTCTTCCTGTGTCAGTTTTCAACATTTCAACATCAATGTTTAAGAAAAGAAACAGAGTTACTTCTTTCAGGGGAAACACTGGCATTGAAGAGTTTTCTTGTTACAAAACAGACCAAATGTTTTAGAAGAAAATAAATCTATCCGTCCTGTCACGTTTAACTTGATAGTTTTCAAGCCAAAAAGGTTCTAAAGAAGCGAAACAGTAAACACTTAATCTTTTAGCACATCATTCTTCAACTGTGAACCATAAAAAACGGAATGCAGAACGTGAGTTTGGATAATGTCGGCCCTGGCAGAGTTATATGGAGCGATAGGCAGCATAGGTAACTTTCAACACCTTTTCTCGTATATTGCATCTCCTTGTTATCATTTGATCACCATTAAATAGCACTTTACTGCTTTGATAGCTTGGATATTACAGCAAAAAGCTTACAAGGACAATGGAAACATGGCCCAATTTTAACAGAGGTTACCTGATAATTTGGGAGTTCAGGTAGGATTTTGAATCATGTTTGAAGCTTTAGATTAAAAGGCAGATACCATCTTTACATACAACTTTTTATCTGTGGTTAACCTCTCGGTGCTGGGCTGTTAAAGACAACAGAAACAAAGGCCAATTGTAACTGAGGTTACATGTGAATAAATGAGTTCAGGGAGGATTCTGAATGATGTTTTCAGCTTTGCATTTAAAGCAAGAAAACATCTTTTAAATGACTATTAGTAGTTAACTTTTCATCGCTGGAAGGATTAAAAAAAAAATAAACAAGGGAAGAAATAATTTGATTATGAGGAGAGAATTATTTCCAACGTTTTTATAGAGTCCTGTTTATGTCTTTGAAATTTCTTATTACTTCAACCTTTATCTGCAGGTCTGCAACTGTTGAACTGAACACTCCAAATACAAAAACCAGCAAAATGTTCCTTTATCTTTCCTTCTTTAAATCCCCTAACAAACAGCTAGTAAAACCCCCTTATCTTCTTTTTGATATATAGAATTATATATACAATATATAAATACATTCCAAGTATGAACCATAAGAGTGTTATTGCAAGTCATCTTGTATGTGTAGATAATAGAAAACTATAAGTCTATATTGGAGGAGCTACATAATATAAGTAATTGTGTGAATACACGCATATCAAATAGATTAATGAAACTCTAACAAAATTTCAATTTTAAAAAAAGGGTTGAAATACTGTGCTAGCTAATGAAGAGTCTTTGACAAATCAGAAAACCCTTTTTTCATGGGCTAATTAACCCAAGGATCGAGTCATCCCGCCAAAATAAATCATGGGAAACTGCAGGTGTAAGGGGCGTCAGTTGCCACTGCGAGCTGCATTTCCCATCATCCTCTACTTTCATCGTTCATTTCACTCCTAAACAAGGGAGGTAATTGGCCAAAACGACTGCCCTTTTGCCCGCAATGCTTTTTATACACATCACTTGCACTAAAGAAAGAAAAATGTTAAACACAGAAAAGATTGAAAAGAATTTCAAACAAGTCTTTCTTAAGTCTGGAAGGTTGAACTTCCTGAGACTGCATGCAAACAATCTGAAATATGTGAAGAACTTGAGACTGCATGTGAACAATCTGAAAATATGTGCAGGCTTGGTGCAGAGGTTGTCCCAAGAAATTTGACATGACATAAGCTGTTAACCATTAACTTGAGAAGAGATTTCTATACTTGATTCCCTGCCGAATCCAGATAAGAACTTGTTTTTTAATTCAATCACTCAAGAATTTGCTAAGTATAAGCACATAACGGTAAAGCAAGCCATGATGGTAAAGTAAGTCAGAATGGTAAAGCAGGTCAGAATGGTAAAGCAAGTCATGATTGCAAACAAGTCAGGATGGTGGGACAAGTCATATTTGTTAAGCAGGTCAGAATGGTAAAGCAGGTCATAATGGTAAAGCAGGTCAGAATGGTAACAAAAGTCATAATGGTTAAGCAGGTCATAATGATAAAGCAAGACATAATGGTAAAGCAGGTCATAATGGTAAAGCAGGTCAGATTGGTAAAACAAGACATAATGGTAAAGCAAGTCACGGTTGCAAACAAGTCAGGAGGGTAAAACAAGTCATGATTATAAAGCAGGTCAGAATGGTAAAGCAGGTCAGAATGGTAAAGCAAGTCATAATGGTAAAGCATGTCTTAATGGTTAAGCAAATTGTGATTGTAAACAAGTCAGGATGGTAAAACAAGTCATGATTGTAAAGCAGGTCAGAATGGTAAAGCAAGTCATGATGGTAAAGCCGGTCATAATGGTTCAGCAAGTCATGATTGCAAACAAGTCAGGATGGTGGGACAAGTCATATTTGTTAAGCAGGTCAGAATGGTAAAGCAGGTCATAATGGTAAAGCAGGTCAGAATGGTAACAAAAGTCATAATGGTTAAGCAGGTCATAATGATAAAGCAAGACATAATGGTAAAGCAGGTCATAATGGTAAAGCAGGTCAGATTGGTAAAACAAGACATAATGGTAAAGCAAGTCACGGTTGCAAACAAGTCAGGAGGGTAAAACAAGTCATGATTATAAAGCAGGTCAGAATGGTAAAGCAGGTCAGAATGGTAAAGCAAGTCATAATGGTAAAGCATGTCTTAATGGTTAAGCAAATTGTGATTGTAAACAAGTCAGGATGGTAAAACAAGTCATGATGGTAAAGCCGGTCATAATGGTTCAGCAAGTCATGATTGTAAACAAGTCAGGATGGTGGGGCAAGTCATATTTGTTAAGCAGGTCAAAACAGTAAAGCAAGTCATAATGGTAAAGCAAGTCATGATGGTAAAGCATGTCACAATGGTAAAGCAAGTCATGATGGTAAAGCAAGCAATAAAGCTTTGCACAGATCGAATCAGTCATCTTTTTATATTACGCAACATGAAAACAATCATTAATTTAATACAAGAAAGAGTCATGAGTCAAATTAACAAGTATCTTAACCTCAATTTTGTTATTTCATAAATTCCATGACATTTAAATTGAATTATGATGAAATTATTTAAAATACCATAACTAAATTTATGAATCCTGAAAATTTTCAAACCAAGATGATAATTTCTAACTGAATGAAAATGCCATTGATATTCATCAAACAGCTATTAAAAATGTGATGCAATGCGACCCTCCTTATTAGATTTCCATATGTATTCAAACGAGGGAAAGGATTATTTTTTAATAACTTTTTAACCATAATTTCCATCCTGGAAGTTCATTATGTGTAGCACTGTAAACACCACGTGCCCCTAAAAAACATTCAAATCTGAAATCTTCATTACCATCGCAAAAATTATGGAGAACATGTCACAAGAATCCCACAAAATGAGAAATCCAGGCCCTGTTTTGACCCGAGGTCAACGCATAATTATCAGTTCATAACTAAAGTTCATTAATGATCTTTTTCACAGGCAACAAAAGTATAAACATGGCACCCTTTCATGTATCAAAGAATATGATATTGTCATTATTTTTAAGAATATTCCGTACACAAATTGTTTAGGCATCCCTATGACAAAAAATGAATGTTTTTCAACTTTTCTTGACCTTAATGTTTTCAGTATAAGATTTGGTGCGACATTTTGGTATATATATTTGAATGTTTCTGAATTAATACATTCAACTTATATCCTTTTGTTTTAGTAATTGTGAGAAGTACTTTTGAATTGATTGATTTAGCTTTCATGAAGTTTACTATTACATTGGTATGTTGTTTATTTTACTTGAAATTGATTGACTTGACATTGAATTATTCCCCAATTTTTTATGAATAGAGAAAATGATAAACATTATGAATTTCAATTAATTCAAATTATCAATTTAACCCGGTAACTAGTTTTAAGTAACTGAGAAGTCATTTACGCACAAGAAAATAATTTAATTTTTCCGTTTAAGAAAACAAAGTTAGACAAGTGTGTATATTAAAAAACAAATTCATTTTTAAATTTTTATCTTTTTAAGCAAACTCATTCAATAGTTATTTCAGTTGATATTTAATCTTAGAGAGTAATATTGAGCATTGACATTTGAAGATATATTCAAACAATGCACTATTAAAAAGACTTTTTGTTAGACGGTAATCCAATTTCATTTAATAGTCTAATTCAAAAGAGATTATTACTTTGGAGGACAACGCCATTATTTAATTTGCACCGCCTTACTAGGCATTTTCTCGCTCCTTAGTTCAGGTTTACAATTAGTTTACATAAATAAGTTTTGTTTCATTTTACAACTAAACACTCTTTGGGAGAAATGTATTTCATATATATCATATATCAGTAAGTGTATTCATAATATATCATAGTTCATCTTCAGAGCAGATACTCAGAGTTCATATATAGATAAACGACAATTATACATATGTATATGACCTCCACTATTCCTTGAAGGTTGAACCCTTCAAACTCGAGTTTATATTTTATCAAGAAAAGAGGATGTTTGGATAAAAAATACCATCCACGATAATCCATGGGGTTTTTGATTGTCCCGGGGAGTTATCTTAAAGTCAACCGAACACAATAACAATTAACCCTTGTCACAAAGACGTAGCTCAACTTGACAACACGTCCCATATAAATATTTTCCCAAGTTGTCTTTTCCTGTTTTTCCATTACTTAACATTCAAACAACTCAAGGGAATTGATTTTCACGACAATAACACCGCTGATAATGTAGCAAAACTGGAAAGATTGGCGCAGTCTTTCAGCGTTTATTTCAAACCCAGGAATTGATCTGGTATTGTTCATCCCGCATGCTTTTATAAACTCCTCACAGTGCTTGTCAGCGCTTTGCAAGATGGAACCCCTTAAGGCACTGTTCTTCGATTTCCACCCATCCAGCAATACGCCCGTTTTTTAACTTAATCCTCGACCAATGAGAGTAAAGCATGCCATGTTACCCACTGGCAAAATACGTATATTGAACGAGAGGGGTGGTGAAACAAACACACATTCTACGCAGATCTGAGCTTGTCAATAAAAGGGAATATATTTCTTATCACGATATGCCACAAGCGTCAGGACCATATTTGTTTTCGTAAAAACTCCATGCATTGAAATGAGCGAGGTTTTCACCTAGCAATTAGCGATGGTACTGCTGTCATAGCTTATCAGATTGTGAAACTGTTTGTCCGGGTTGGAACCGTCTAAAACCATTATTCTCAGAATGAAATGTGAGCGCCAAAGGCAGGAATTCGTATTTCATCTAGTTCCTGTAGGTTTCCTTACTGAATTGAGTAGTTTTTACTTCTCCCACGTTTTTTAATAACCCTTTCAAATTGATTTTTTTAATTTCCCCTCATGTTTCATATTAGTTACCTAATTAGGTAAAATCCTTGAAAATTTAAAAACATGAAATAATGTTTTACATTTACATAAATCTTATGTGGGATCTGCTTAATTGGCGTTTTATTTGACTAACCTTTTTATATACCTCCAAAAACGTGTGACACTTTTTGTGAAAAAATCCAATTGTGTTTTTATATTTATGATGATTGTTTTTTACAAATATAAAATTATTTTAATAAGATTCTGAACTTAAAAATGTTAAAATGACATTTTTTTAATTAATCCATATCAGAGGTGAATATTCATTCATTCTATCATTTTACCAATTACAAATCTTAATACAGGTTATACTGGCCATCATAAACATATTTTATAAAAAATGACATGAATATTCTCATAAGTATACCAATAAGTAACCATTACAAACTTACAATGTTTATTATCACTCACAAACATGTCAAAATTTCTTTGTAAATTGACATTTAGAACTTCTTGAATTTTTTCAGACAGAAAGGAAGACAAAGTGGAATATTATAGTAGCATATTGATTACTGCGCAACATTCATGGTTTAACACAACAAATCAATTACAGATATTTGACTAATTTTTTATAAACATCATATAAAAAAACGCATGTCAGACTAAACAAGTATCACTCCTGCATCAGATAGTCTCGTAGCAAAAAGAACCTCAACCCGACAAAAAGTCCTCTTGGAACATCAAACATTGGCAAACAATTAGGGGATCTATTTTCTCTTGCCATATTCCGGTATGTTTTCTAGATTTTTTTCTGCACATAGATAAGGAAAGTGCAAACAAACGGGTCTGTGTTAAGGGAAATCATTCGAACTGACTCGTCCCTCAACGAGAATTTCCATCAAAGCATTTTACTTTCGGCACAACATCCTACTACAATTGAAGACCCCTTGTATATCTCATTTTACTTTTTCACAAACAAACTTTACTTATCTGCTCGCCACGCCCTTTTCTGCAGAAACAATCATTGTTTTTTCATCTACAACATGATACGTATATGTGCCGTAAAAGAGTTTTTTCTTTTAATGACGTCTATAGTATTGCTGAGTTTAACTACTTTCAATACTCATTGTGAGTTCTCTGAAAACTATTATTTTTAAAAAACTTCAATCTCATAAATTTAAATATAGCAGGTTAATATCATATTACGCCCCATATATTAAAATTGAAAATTTAAAAAAAATGAAGGTCATTTTTCTTAAATTAATACTTTACGAATACATTTCTAAAAAATAATTTGTTAATAAATAATCTGGACGTCATTTATCTTCAATATTTATTAGACACAAAACTAGTTTAGCAAGCACATTCGAGTTAGTCTTGAATAATGTCAAATTTAAAAAATTACCAAGTTAAATTCATAACGTTGATTGAAAGTAGTGTTTTGCTTTTTATATTTTTATTTTCAAAAATCAATCCTCTCTTACTATGAACATCTCTTATTTTTTCTTAAGCACATATTGATAAGCCCATTCAATCAATTGAAATAGGACATTGGTAAAAAAAAAAACAACATGAAAGTTGACAAATCTAAAAATCTAAACTATTTTTATGAGAAAATATCATTCTCTTCATATTTTCATTCAGTTTGATTATTCAAGTTCTTACTTAAATTGAACTTCAGCGGAAATCTATGTGAACAGCCAATATGGAGCCTAGGGGCAATAATTTAATTTAAAGAATGATATTTTTCTATACTTTACGAGAAATTAAGTCAGTAATGTAAAATACAAAATAATTCATAAATCTTGTATCCCGTTTTTATTTTAATTGAGAAATATCACTTGTAGTAAATTATCCCTCAAAATATTCATTATTCAAATTAAGATTTTAATTTGTCTCCCTGTTTTCTATTCTTCAAAGAAATCTAATTTTCCTTTACAAGACTGATGATAAAAATTTGAAAAATTTCATTGAAATTGCATCCAATTTCATGAGAATATTTAATGAATGAAAAAATATTTTTTACAATCTCGCCCTATATCATGGAATCCTTTGAACGTGACCATCTCATAAGCAAAACCAGACTTAATCAACTAATCATGTTACTCTCGGAAAAAGATAAGCCAAATTTGTCTTCAATAATATATAACTCACTCGATGAGATGCAATTCCAGCGTAGGTCGTCACCTCATTTAAATTCACATCTCACAACCAAATCATTTCTTACCAAGTTGTAAGAAATTAAATGCGGTCATGCGTGAAACATCTTCATTACATTTTCATTATTTGAGGATGAATTCCAGAAATTTCAATATGTACTATGGCCTTAGGCCGTGGTTTCATTCAAGCCGCAAAAAATTCACTTTTAAGGACATTTTATGGGAACTTTCAACTACAATTCTTAATATCTTGAACCAGATATTCTATTACACAATATTAAAGTCATGATTAGAAATTGATGTTAATTTTTATAACTTTTAATTTATTTCAGCCACCTCATATCTCCAATATGTAATCACTTGGCCTCCTGGCTATGAAAAATCCTATCTTTTTAATTGATATACAAGTCGTCGAGTTTTAATTTTGCCATTGGCAAATAATACAATATCAATAGAATTTTTAATGATAAAACATCAGATATGAAAAAGGGAAGGTTCACCTATTCACCGGGGAAAACACCTTGCCTTGAACCATATGCGTCAACCTGGGTCCAAGTATCATTTTTATGTCATAAAAGATTATTTAAATTTTTTCTATATATGTCAATTCTATTTTGATATAGATAATTTCTTGCTATACTTTATCGTTAGGTTTGAAACTAAAACATCTTTTTTTGAATTTTGAAATATTTTGCTTTTTTTCTAAGATATGACCCATTTTTTATAAAAATTTGTTTCAATACATTTGTCAATTTACATATTCATATCCGCATGATCACGAAGAAATGTATAAATAGTAAGGAATACATAAAGGTACTAAAAATACAGGAGTAAATAAAGATGAGATACAAACATATATGAAATTATTAACGTATTATTAATCATTATAAAAGTAAAAAATATTTAGTCAAAAAAAATTTTTAAAATCTACATTTCAAATCCATTGATGACAGTCAAAAATGACAACTGTATGGCTCTTGAAAACCAACTTGGACATTTAAAATGGAAGACTGTTTTCATCGCACTGTTTATCAGCGTATGAATAATTTAGTCAAAACTAAGACTTCCTCTCATCAGATCTAAAGATGAATTAAAGTAATACGAACATGCCTATTGAGCCTTGAATTTTAAGTGTTAAAATTTTTAGAATGACAGGATTACGTTGTTTTAAACACATATCTTTAATAACTTGAGGATTTTTGTTTATAACACCAAACTATCAAATACAAAAACACAGACATCGTCAGAAGTCTTCTAAAGTTCTCTTGAGTCGCCACATTCAGATAAGAATGTTTATAGGTATGACAGGAATGTAGGATATATACGTCAATAACACACTGCAATATACACAAGAGGTGTGATATCAGTGAAATACCTCCCACCTTTCGTCATCGTCAAGTGAATTATACAAGATATCGACACCTGAACATGTTGAATCTAAGATTATCTTGGGATTAAATATAGGCTTTTAATGCTTATATTGCCTTTGATGTATGGCTTTTTAATTAATCTCTTTCTCATTTCTGACTTTATTGTGGAAAGTTGTCTGAAATTGACGTACACAGATAACAGCCACCTGTGTTTTCGTATCAACAAGAAATGAAACCAGTATTGGGAAAAGTGTAATTCATTGATACCACATTCTTTTTGAACAATTTTACTTTAAAGAAGATATCCTGGTTTCATGATAACTTGTTAGCTCTTTTCAAATAAATAACAAAGTATTCCTCATCTTGATGTAAAAAAATAATTTTATAAGATTTTGTTTATCACCTTTTGAATAGATCCCCTGAGAACAATCACAAACAATCTTAAGATCATTTTAATATTCATAAGGAAAATAATAATAATCTTGTAAACCTGAAATAGTTAGTTAAGTGGCAAGGTTCATACAACAACGAACTACTTTTCAATCAAATATGGTTTAATCCACAAATTGTAATTGGTCTATTGCTTATAATTTCGAACTATCACAAAAACTCGTCATGTTTTTCTGTTAAATGATTTACAGACCTAAAACATATATATATATTGAGGTTCTCCTTAAAGAGGATAAGGTGAGAAATATATACAAGTGACTTCACGCACAAGTTTTAGGTGTGAGAGGGTCAGGGTAAGGCGTATGGAGAGAAGGGTAAAGTGAGAGAGGGAAGGGGTAAGGTGTGGGAGAGAAAGGGTAAGGTGTGGGAGGGAAACGGTGGGGTAAGGTGTGGGAGATAGGGTCGGGGTAAGGTGTGGGAGGGTCGGGGTAAGGTGTGGGAGGGAAACAGTGGGGTAAGGTGTGGCGGGGAAGGGTAAGGTGTGGGCGGGAAACGGTGGGGTAAGGTGTGGGAGGGAAGGGTTAAGGTGTGGCGGGGAAGGGTAAGGTGTGGGAGTGACAGGGTGAGGTGGGGGAGGGAAACGGTAATATGTTGGAGGGGAAAGGTAATGCGTTTGAAGGGAAGGATAGTATGTTGGAGAGGAAGGGTAAAGTGTGGAGGGGAAGGGAAAAGTGTGGAGAGGAAGGGTAATATTTTGGAGGGAAAGGGTAATATGTTGGAGGGGAAGGGTAATATGTTGGAGGGAAAGGGTAATATGTTGGAAGGCGGAAGGGTAATATGTTGGAGGGAAAGGGTTATATATTGGAGGGGAAGGGTAAAGTGTGGAGGGGAAGAGTAATATGTTGGAGGGGAAGGGTAATATGTTGGAGGGGAAGGGTAATATGTTGGAGGGAAAGGGTTATATATTGGAGGGGAAGGGTAAAGTGTGGAGGGGAAGAGTAATATGTTGGAAGGGGGAAGGGTAATATGTTGGAGGGGAATGGTAATTAAGGTGAGGAGGGGAATGGTAAGGTGTGGAGAGGGAGAGTTATATGTTGGAAGGGGGAAGGGTAATATGTTGGAAGGGGAAGGGTAATATGTTTGAAGGGGGAAGGGTAATATGATGGAGAGGAAGGGTAATATGTTGGAAGGGGGGAAGGTAATATATCGGAAGAAAGGGTTAGGTGACAAGATGTGCTACTGGGGGGTAAGGATTACAAGTTAAATCCAGGAGACTGTTAAGTCCAGGGGATAGAGGGACAGATAGCAGATTGTCTCGCTTCACTGGGGGTGAGAGAAGTTAATTCCCTCCAATCCTTTTTATAGAGAAGCCTTAAAACTCATATCTACTCGTAAACCCTTGAGCCTGTACATAATCACATGGACAGATCCGATCATTGTACTTACATGTCATCTTTAGGGAGAGGTATTGCAGATAAGTGAATTCTTTCTTAACTTCAAAACTGGAGAATGAAAATTTATAAATGCATTTCATACATATAAAACAATAGTACCTTGTGTATGTACAGTCTTATTCTAATAAATTGCATCTATTTTCATTAAATCTAAATGCAGCTTAAAATATTTATTAAAATCTTTTCATCGTATTATTTCTTTTACATCTGATACCCCTCTGTTTTCTTCATATATAGAATTTTAGGAACATTTCTATTGTTTAAAATTGTGAAATATTCACATTTTGTTACATTAATACATTTTAAGTTAACAGATTGTTTTTATTTTCTTAAAAATGCAAAATAATTTAACCAACCTTCCAACTTAAATGAATTGAGAGTTTACGCACTTTTATCTTATACTTGCGTGTTGATAATTGTACAGAGTTTTTTTAATCCATAGGCACAACATTATTCACAATTAACATGCCAGGATAAATTAGAGATGTGCTCATTCACAGAATATTTATTTTTTTAGGGAAAATTATAATGCATTGATTGATTATTAGCTGATTATTACATTACCTCTCCTTATCAACTATAAGTAAACACCGCATGCAATTATGTCAATATTGGCGCCAATGCACTTAAGTGTTCGATGTAATTAACAAAATATAATAATGGGCGATAATTAATGTTAGGATAAGAACATAATTTTTCTTTAGTTAACTACCTCAGATGATAACCTTATTAAAATAAATCATTATTGACTTTTTTCTAGAAATTGACATTTGTTAACAAAAACAATTATCGGAAATAATTTTTGCAGGAAGATAATGGTAGGATTTTGCTTCATTATCTTTGATGCTCGTCATATTATTTTCAATTACTTACAGTACATAGTTAACTTACTTTCTAGAAGCAGACAATGGATAATAACAAAGAAACGACGGATAGGACTTCCAATTTCGTTCATGAAGTAGTCATAACAGAAGTTTATAATATCGCAATGTTGTAATGTCCTTGTTACCTTGTGTAAACAGTTGATTTCTCATGATTTAGAAATTCTTTACCAACACATGTTATTTATATAATATAAATATTATTATTATATTATTATATAATAGTTATCAAAGGAAATTTTATGTCATATGATATGCTATTGTTTTTCTATTGTTTGAATTTATGAAGTTTTCACCTGTGCAAGAATGTCCAACAAATTTCACAATATCAAAAAATGTAAGATTTTCTGGATAACAACTTTTTTTAATATTTCACAATAAAGAACTCTATTATCCAGAAAATATTGCATTTTCAATATCATAACAACTTAACATTTAGATAATTTATGTCATGTATGTTCACAATAAAGAACGTTGCTATACAGAAAATCTTATTTTTTGTGTAATCTATTTATAAATGCCTTTTGAAGACTTGAACTTCACTGTTCGTGCCCTAACATTAACATAAAGGTATCTTTTTTAAATCAACAAAGTTTCATATTTCTTCTTAAAAAGATGAAATTTAATTAAATATTTTCAAAAGTTAAAATTAATACTGTTTTTTGTAATTAAACCAAAATTTTATGAAAATGAAAAATCGTTAAAGTTTCTACTTACAGAAAGGTCAAGGATTATGTGACATCAACAACCCAGTAAGGTTTGTTTTTCCTTAAAATGTGTAACTAATCTTCATAATTAGCACTATTTCGGTCTACAGCATAACTACAATTGAGTTTTTCTCAGCATGAATATAATAGTAAGCCAAACATGAGGTGTAAAAACATTACCTTATACTATATATCAGTTTCCGGCCTAATTGGAAATGTTTCATCTAGAACTTCCAAGAAACTTAATATGGAATTTCTAATACACACGCTAAACACAATATTGTTCACTTCAGAGGCTGGTGTTCAAAGGAGGCCATATTGGCAATTGACGACCCATAATTCATATTTTTATGAGAGCAAAGACATGAACAAATAACAATGACTTGAAATATCACACAACTCCTTTGTTGGTCTCTATTGAAATTGATAGCAAAAACACTTCATGGATGTTTCATAAATTAGGATTGGGTGATAGGTGATCAAATTTTGTTGCCACATTATGTTGTTGCATTTCACACAAGTATTTTCTTCAGCACATTTGAACTTCATAAGCAAAATTCTTCACGCTTATTTCATAAATTAAAATAGTGATTACAATAAAAAAAAAAAAAATTTCGATTAAAGAAGTTAACACATGAATATAATATCAACTTTTTCAGCATAAAACTACTTCATAAATCTGTACCAAAGTACCAAATGAAAATTTATTGATCCAGCATTTAATTCTTATATTTGTTTATTTTGCAGCTTTTTTATGAATGTTTAAGTATCTAAATAGAAAGAAAATCATGAGAACTTATTTTTTCCTAGAAAACTCATTGCATGATAACAATAAATATGCATGCATGCTCAGATTAATTATACAAAATGTTTCAATTTGAAAATGAAGTTAAGATCATTAATGTTTGGATATAGGGTAAATGTTTTTTATTATTTCACCATAGCCAAATTAAAATTCTTCTCACATTTTCAAATTAAAAAGATCTCCATATTTCAAGTACTTTGTTATGCTCTTGATCTACAAAGCACACACTATAAACCTCTTACCTTATAAACAATCAGAGAGTCCTACCGTTTTTCTACAACAAACTACAGGCTTTGTTAACTCAGGATTATACGTTTGCTCAGACTGATATGTCAAGAATAATGCTAACAATAAGCTATGAAACCTACAAAACAAACACATCGTTCACAGTTTACTAATGGCAAGTTCACATTCTCTCGACTGGAATGTCGCCGTTTGACGCCACTTTGAAGTCCCTTCTTGAGTTGGGGCTGTAATCTGCCACCAAAGAGGACCTTTAGTCAGATAAGGTCTCCTCTCAACATTATGCACTTGAACTAGTTGTCAGGAGATAGTACTTAAGCTTGGAATGTAACTCTCCAGGAAAGGAAGGTAGATTTGGGTGGGGGTTGTGCTAATGGTTCTACTTGATAACAGCTAGGCTCTGTGCTGCTATTAGACTGCAGAATTAAAGTTACTTCTTAAATTGATATGATGAATATCACTTATGAATAAATTTGATCATATTTTTTGGTATTGATTTTCATTAAACTTATTCTTATACATACCATTCTTCTAACATATAGTGAAATAATGTCTGTACAATGATTTATAACTATTAGAATAGTTCATTTTAACTCAAAATCAAGGTTTTCATTAAACTGAATTTTGTGTAGAGTAAAAACTTCGAATAAGGGAATAATCGGTGTAACCAATCACATCATTTTCAGATATCGGGATATGTATCATATTGTGAGATCACCGTATCATCTAGTGAGGATCACTTTCTTCAATTGCAAAATGTTCAAAAATTTAAACATATGTTTCCGTTCATTATTCATTCTATTCTGAACAAAATTAAATCTCAAACTCTCGATGCTGAACCCTTTGAGCGCCATATTTGTTACTTTACAGCGACAATATAGAAAACTAGATCCTTAGAGCACAACATTCCTCAACTATTGTTCACACTTTACCTTCAAAACAAGGTGTTTGTAGGAAGTTAGTTGAAATTCAAAAAGAGTGATAAGATATAAGCTCTAAATCCAGAGCCATAACTTTGAAAACTATATCGCAACTAACCTAAACTTGTATTTGTGCATCCCTTATATATAATCTTAAACACTATATGGCTCTAAGTCAAGAGACATATCTCTGGACACAAAATTCAATAAGGGCATCACGGACGTATATATCCAGAGAAAGTTTCAGAAAGATAGATCCAAAACTGCGAGTAGTTAATTTTGCAAGTCAGTTTTGTACCTCTTTAGGTACATATGGATAACAATATTCCCCTCTGGCTTCATTTGTGGATGATAAAATTTTGTTTAAAAAAAATTCCGATGAATTTCCAAGTAATATGACACTCCTATAAACATCAAAGCAGAGCACTTCACTTGGTAGACAAAAACTTCTGACATCAGACAGTTACATATTTTTAACATCAACCATATCTGATGTCCATGATTTAAAAAGATGATATTCTAAAAGTCAGTTTACAAAAAATTAATTTTACAAAATGCCTATTGACTTTTATTTTTTTTTATCTCAATGACACGGTTTCCGAAAGAAATTCCGAGTTCTTCTCTAATTGTGAAAACTATTTGAAACCATGAAAGGCATCTATCACTTTGAAAACACTTATTTATATTTTTCATTCTCTGCTTGTGTAGACAATAAAAAAAAGGACAGCATATTTCATTTACATGGTCAGTTAGTATTTCAGCTATTTCAGATTAGAAGCGAGAGATAGGTCTGGTATGTAGTTGATTTAATGTTTTTAAAAAAAATATAAAATGTCTAAAAAATTGCAAGCGTAAGGCTGCATTTGACTATCCAAGGACTGAAATCAAACTAGCTTAAGATTTTTAAAACTTATAAAATAGCATATTCAATGCATTAAGGACGTACCCTAAGGACCATTTAATGAAATGGCTTGAAATAGAACTCATTGCAATGAATTAAATCTTGTTATACTATTAACATATATATATATGAGCTGTTTGAGTGGCATTCTAGAAGTTGTCAGTTTAAGGAAGACGAGGAATTTTAATAATAATAATAATGATAATTTTCACGCCTAATATCCAATTCAGGACTGCTCACTGGCGGTACAATGTACATTATTACCCTGAGGGAATTGCACTTTCGATGCAGCTACAGAGCGCTTCTAGCGACTATATAGGTCTGTACATCCATTCAGGTACCCAATTGTACAGCTGGGTGGACTGAGTGCAATGTGGATGAAGTGCCTTGCCCAAGGACACAACACAGTGTTAAGCCCAGGTCACAAATTTTTGGTGTCTCCAACTGGATTCGAACCCGGGTCATTGGCGTGAGAGGCCAACTCTAACCACTACACCACCAT
The DNA here is from genome assembly GCA_921293015.1 of Phorcus lineatus. Lineage (NCBI taxonomy): Eukaryota > Metazoa > Mollusca > Gastropoda > Trochida > Trochidae > Phorcus > Phorcus lineatus. The sequence continues at coordinate 16,414,310 of OV121098.1, read as the reverse complement.
GCTCTTTCATTATGGATTATCAACTTCTTTATTGTTCTTATACTGTAACGCCGCTATCAGAACAATAAAGAAGTTGATAATCCATAGAATTCCTCGTCTTCCAACATTTATATGTATACAAAAATTAATTTATGTTTGAATTAATAATTTCCATTTGCCACCATATAAGACAGTGTCATACATGTAGGAGACAAACTTGAAATGCACCCCCCTGACTGAAATGGCAAGGCTCATGTTTTTAATGAAACTGTTAAGCTTTATCATGCAGGAAAAGTTATGAAAAAGGGGATGCTAATTTTTTGGCGAGTTACAGATGTAATAGATGATGTGATCATTTTGATTTCTTAAGAGTGGACAAGTTCTGAACAAACTTCCTTTAAATTTTTTTTATGAATTTCTTACCATATTTTACACCATTTCAGAATTCTAAATAATTAATTTTATCTTGATCCCTAATTCCCCAAGCTAATTAAATTATCAGGCATGTGGTTTTAAATTCAGGTTGCCAAAATGAGCTTAAAAATTTCAGTGCAGAAACACTTAGGAAGCCATTTCTGATGCTGCATCATGGGAATTCATAATTCTGTTATGTCAGACATAATTTCTACAACAACATGACATGACACACGTGAGCCAATCAGAATGAGGGATGTTTTCCTCGTAATAGGCTTAAAGTGAGAATAATCTTTTCAATTTTTACTTCGATAGGCTTGGACACGTTAAAGGGTGCAAATTGAAACAAATCCCAGCTTGCTTTTTGTGATAAACCCACACACCCCTTAAGAGATAGAGGATAATATATGAGTCTCCATGACATACCTTGTTTAAAACATGAGTGCTTAAATATTAGTATTTACGGAGCAAGAGCAAGGGATATACTGATATTTAATCACAAATGTTGTTAACATAGTATATGTCATGGACACGAATATGATATTCTATTTATTACTGAAGTCGCGAAAATAAAGAAAATTATCAAAATCAATCTCCAGCCGTCTTCACATTTTGAATGCAATGTCTTAGGTGAACTGTACGTGATGTCAAAGCACATTGTGATGTCACAACGAAAAAATGATAATCTGCCCTAGGACATCGTATGAAATATATGAACCCAAATATGATTGCCCTTGTAGGTAATAAATATTAATATTAAATGGCAGCTACAGTCCTGCTTCATAACTGCATGTTGATCTATAAAAATGGGACCTACGGTCAAGGTCCTCATTTCAGCAAGTCTAGATTTGACTGAATACACATGAAAAAGAGTGACAGAGAGAGTGAATTGGGGTTTAGGTGAGGTGAGTTGGTGTTTAACGCCGCTTTCAAGATTATTTCACTTACATCGCGGCTGCTAGTATTATTGCAGGGAGAAAGCCCGCAACACCATTGTGGCTATGCATTGCGGTGAAACCTGCGAGCACTGGCTGGAACTAGCGAACCATGGGTGGTACTGCGTTGAATTTCAGTGTCGCATTGCACCCAAACCTGACTGTGTGTAGAACAGTTCTCTACTGCAGACAAAGTTGCCGAGCCCCTGGCGGGATTCGAACCACGGACCTCTTAATCACTGCGCTATCCCGCTCCCTGAATATGGGTTTAACATGCTTTAAACAATATTTCAACTATTAAACACATGGATCAAAATCATGAAAAAGTTATCGAAAGGGATCGAAAGGATGAGTGAAAAGATGGAAAGAAAGTCACAGTGACAGGAAGACAGAAAGTTTTAGACTCAAATTTGGTCTGGCTTCTACCAGTTGACCTGTCCAGCTTGGGTGACCCTATACAAGGAGCATGTAAACTCCGACTGCCTTAGCTCTCGGGGTCTCTGAAGAATGCAAACCACACAAAAAGGAAAGCCGCAAGAAATAAAATAACATCGATGAAGGTACAAAACTTCTGATCTAAATTATTTCATAGACTAAGTTTTAGTGCATGAAAGCTTCTTTGAGGTCATTTAAAAATTTTCATATGTGTTTGGATTTCATAGATGTACACTTGCTGTAGGTGGCAATGCAAACTTCTTTTTTCTTTTATTTCAAAATGGAATTTCCGATCTTTTTAACTTTTCTTTTTGACCTTGACAATAACCTAGCATTATTATTAGGAAAGTATACATAAAAAACAAACTATTTAAAAACTACAATCTATGACACTACCTGCAACAGAAAAAAAAAATTCCCCTAAAATAAAAAAACTTATTTAGTGAAATTTTGGTGGTTGCAATGTAACAATAATGAAGTCAAACATTATAAAAGTTTTTAAATTTAGTTTTTGAATTAACTCCGATGACATATATACCCAAACTGCCCTTGGCTACATAAGACAATTAAGAGATATTGAAACATGTAAAAAAAAACTTCAACCCTTAGAATAATTTATTTCATTTAGTTAAAATTTGGGCGTCGAGTCAATAAAAATAAACAAATCGAAATAAAAAATTTTTTCTCAACATTTGCAACTACCGGTATAAGCAAACTGCCCTCTGCTGGCATAAATGGACAAGGGGTCGTTGAAACATGTAACAAACACGTAAATCAATCATTCCGAAAACGATGCGAACTCTCTAACATGTTGAGTCAGAGATGGTCTAAGATACAAGTAATTGGATTATTACAGATTTTCCCCGATTCCCCAACAAGTTTCTTGACTGCCTGTCCGAACCAAGATGGTTTGATGTGTCAATCTTGCGGCGATGTCGATGTCGATAACGCGACATTGCGTAATGAACACTTGTAATTTGCATCCACATCAATATGCCATTTCGATTTCCCTGTCCAGAAGAGAGCCACATTAAAGGGCATCAACATTTAAAAACTAATTTTTTTGCTTATCATGCACGGTTGATTTTCTTCACATGATAAATTGGAAAGATTTAAGATTTCGATATTCAAATTAAAATACAAATAAAAAAGAATTTTTCAGAAATTGGGTCCAACTTTTTGCTTATTAAGAGATATATTGATGCAGTTTATGAAAATGATAAAGCAAATTGTATCAAGTAAAATGAAATAATCCACTATTACTTTCAATAACGAAATGATGGATGTTTCGACTATATTTTCTAAAACCAATTATGTATCAAAACAGAGGAGACATTCTGCATTTCCTATGTTGATCGTCTTGGCCAGAAGAAGTTTCTTGCTAAGGTACTCCAAAGGCAGATTTTGGTTCTTCAGGTGAATTATCAGAGATAGGGCATGTTTGCTCATCACAGAATGTCAATATCGCCAATGCACGTGAGATGATTTCCAAGTCCCTAATGACTCTTTTGTCGCGAAGGAGGAAAGATCAATGCCTTAACGAGGATCCAGATAGGTCTGTGACTCAACAGGGTCAACGTCTAGTTGTTTTTCAAACGATGACAGACCATTTTTTCAAATTATGTCCTCATTTAGTTTTCAGTGGTAATTATTCAGTTGTGTTCTTGCCAGGAAAATTACACTTGCAGAAACTTCAAAAACATTTTTCTAACGTGTTTCTTTTTTAGCTCAAATTAATTCCTTTTAAAATATTACACTTTTTCAAGAAACATTTTGTGAAAAGTCAATATTAATCAAAATTAAGATGAATCACGCCTTATCCTTATGAATTTTGTCAAGAATTTGAGTGAAATCAATTACATGAACCATTGACGATATCAAAGTTGGAATTAATTATTTTCTGATTTTTTTCTCAACTATGGACCTTATGATTCATGTGGCCGATTCAATTCATTTTAGCTAAAAAATTATTTTCGAGTTTATTGATATTTATTTTTCCAATCCAGGTTTTGCTATGACATAATTTAGAATAATATCATTATATCATTGATTGTAATTTTAAAGACATTGCCATTTATCAAAATCTTACAAAATCAAATCATACAAACTGAACCCACTGTTTGTTTGGTATCCTGGATGAACAACTTCTTTTTTTTACAACTGCAATGTTTCAGTTAAGATTCGTATATGGTTTTCAAATGCATTGTGTCTACCGTAAGCAGAAAAAGTAACAAACCCAAAATGATCTTACCAATCAGAGCAAATTGAGCATGTCAAAGTCCTTTGCTTCTCATGTTCTACAAGGTATGGAAATAAACAAAGAGAAGCAATGGATCAGAACATAAAAATCAATGTTTCTTCAAATGATCACATCAATAATGAACTATCATACCGGTAGACTTGTCTTAATTAAATGATAATGAACAAAATAGGATTACGCAAAACCACTTTGACATTTCATCGTCTCTAATCAATTCAATAACTAGTCTTAACAAAAGAAAAAAAAAATTTAATTTATATTCAACATTATATTAACGTTTCTCTATGAAAAAGCAAACGTCATTAAAGATAAATTATTGCTAAAAAACCTTGACATCACATTAAAGTATGACATGTCGATGTCCCCATGGGACATAAAAACTCTCTTATAGCGTATACACCTGTCGTAACTTACTGCAATAGACATCCGCCAATCAATAAAGTGTCGATAGATGATACTCATTATGTAAGCAAATTACTTTACAAAATCATTTAGAACATTCCATTTGTGGAGACGGAAGAATCATTAGGCGAAAGTTTGGTCTAGGAATGAATCTGAATAATGACACTTATTTTTTTAACATTTATTTCTTGATATTTCATATGTACTAGTAGAATCTAGACTTGCTGAATGAGGACCTAGACTGTATCTAAGGCTCCTAATTATATACAGTGATGGACAGTGAGTAGTCAACTAGATGAAAACTTACGTATGAGAAACCATAAAGATTATTTTCAAATAGACAATATTACTTTAAAATTGCAATTCATATGGCTAAGCAGTAATTAAAGCTGACTTTTTTTATGAAATACAATAATAATGAACATTGCCATCATGATTCGAAGGAACATTGCTTTAGAAATAAATCTGTATAGTCTGTTTCAGTAATTGAAGCAGAGATATGATCAGACATAATGTAGATGGTTAACAATTTTTTATTTAAATTCTTTTTGATGATATATGATTGCAGATATTGCAGTTTTTCAAGTTAAAACCTGAATACATCTAATAGTATTTTACAGACTCCCTGGAGAAAAATTGTAGAAAGGGTGAATTGGGGAGGTGTTTTAGACAGATATTTGGTCCAGTGTAGAGATGGTATTACCTGAATGTAAGCATGTAAGGAAAGAAGGGAAATTCTTTTTCTCATGAATCTGATCTCTAAAATTGTAAAATTTTGCAACATTTTGGAATGTATATGAAAGGAATTCTGAGCAGCATTTTTTTGTCATAAGATAAAATCTTGTGAAAAGATTCTTTAAACACAAATAAATTAAAATGATACCTTGACAGAAACAAGCTCCAAACTAAATAATAACTATCAGAAGTGCCATTTACATGGTGAGCAAATGTAGCATCATATTTGGGATCATATCATTTTAGATTACATAGTCAACTGTTTTTACTTTTGGACACATCCCTCATAAATCCCAAAGCCAGGCAAATTTCACTATCACTGACTATCTAATTTAGCAATGAATTATCTATGAAAATGAAACAAAGTTCATCAGGTGCTACCGCCCCTTAAAGGCACTACTGTGAGAGTTTTCGTATGCATGGAAATATTCATGGACAAGATCTGATGCACAGATAGCAACTCCCTTCTGTCACGATTAGTCAGATATGATATCATATTTGATCCTGCAAAGTGGAATATCCTCGTAGTTTGATGGTCTTGAGATATGATCAAGCAATAGATCCATTCAACAGATTCACATCTGACAAGAAGTGGATCCATTCATCAACCTATCGGGACTATGTAAGCTGTTTGAGTGGCATTCTAGAAGTTGTCGGTATAAGGACAACAAGGAATGTTATGGAAATCAACTTCTTTATTGTACTGGTAGCAACGTTTCGGTATAGATTCTGCTATAGCAATTGCTTGAAAACGGTATAAGAAACTATACCGAAATGTTGCTACCAGTACAATAAAGAAGTTGATTATCCATAAAATACCTTGTTGTCCTCACGATGATGTAGTCATTTATAAATTAACAGTCATTTTCAACAGTAAGCATATTTTACCCATTATGAAAAATCTATTTTTAAGACTTGTAAATAAAGAAAATTACTCAAATGACAATACCTCTTAAAATCAACATCTGTATAAAATCAATACCCCTATAAAACAACATACATCTAAAAATAAAATATTTAATATATATAACTTTATGAATTATAACTATCATTTCTCTAAACTAACATTCACAGTAACACCCATGTTCAATCGTAATAAAACTATACCAAATAAAAAGAGGGTGTTTCATTAACCCTAATAAAATACAATACCTCCAGTTTAATACCTGTAACCTAAAGAATTAACTTCCCTGTATTCCAACACTCTTTGTAACATTCATGTAAAGTACACTCTTCCTTAATGAACACCCCTATAAACCAACACCCCTCAAATCCAACACTCTTTGACAAATCTGATATATCTATATATTTTCTCACAAATCTTTCTTACTATGTGTATATATATATATATTTCTTACTATGTATATATATATATATTTATCATCCAAGACTGTGTTCCACAGGAGATATAGACATATCGCTTGTGGAAGATCAAGCGATATCTCCTAGGAGATATTTTTTGGCAGTAGATTTTGAAAAATGCCCCTCTGACGTCAAGTATATGACATCACAGTTGTTTTACATAATCAAGTAATGACATCACAATGTTATGTCATCATAAACACTACGACGTCACAATGCTATGACATCACCGCAATTGGAGTCTTAGGGTAGCACAGTGTTCAGTAATGTTCATTTGTCATCCATATGTAATGAAAAATGATTTTGGATGATAAAGAAAATCTCACCCTCGTATCTTCTGATATCAAATACATCAACACTCGTTGATTAAAGTACAAATGTCCTCGGCAAGCCTCGGATATTTGTAACTTCATCAACTCATGTTGATATAATTGATATCAGAAGACACTTGGGTGAGATTTTATATATATATATATATATATAAATAAATATTCTCTTACCAACCTCCTTTTATAAATAAAATGGGGCTTTGTCTTAAGGGATATCAGTTTTGACAAACAAATTAAATGCTTTCGTTTTTTATGTTGAGATTATCAATAGGATAAAGACAAACTGAGGAAAAACTTCTAAAATTTATTCTCGAAACAATTTACCCTTGTTCCTGATGAGAAAGTTTAATAACCAAAAATATAAAGAGAAAACTGTTCCGTGAAATGGTAACATTTGCTCGAAAGATATTGGACATCAATTAAAGTCATTTTGCTACACATGATCCAGGACAGTCAAATCATTGTAGGCCATGACCTTTATATACAGTTAAATGACAAAGTCGGTGGAACAAATGATACATTTGAAATAAAACTATGTCACGCAACATATTTATAGCCAACAATGTAACATATTTCCTATAGAAATAAAGTGAAGGTAGAGAATGCTTTATGGATGACTGAAACCATGTAAAATTAATGTTATGCACAAAATCATCAGTACATTTTATGTAAAATGTGATCTAGAATATGCTCTGGAAAAATACTATTCAACCAACACGTTTTTTGACGAAAGACAATGAATGCATTGTGTGCGTTACTGTAACGGCGGCCCTGACTCACCGCGTTATGAATGAAGTAAGAATAAATAAGTGATTGAATGAATAACAATGAACTTAGTCCAGCAAGGCCACAAGCTTTTTACGGGCGCAGTAACACTCAGCACTAGAGCGGTGACTCATGTTATTATTAATATGGTCGAAGCGAGGGAGGCACACCGCGGCGAACAGTTTCTAGTCGTGGCTGATGCCCCTCTGACCTTTGACATCCCTTCCACTTGATAAGGTCCAGTATTGACAATGCCATTATGTTTCACATTACTTTCCACGCTTCATTACACATGGCATTTTTGTTTCACAACATTTTCCCCCAGTTCTTCACATAAAACTGCTCCAAACTGTTGCGTGTTGGCACGTTGTGGAAATCTGATTTGAATACTATCGTTTCGTTTAAATCTTCTTGTGAAAAATTTACACTTGACTGAAGAAATTAAATATAATCGTTATACTGTGTGTTCTAAAAAGATCTGAAAACTCAGAATAAAGATAAGGAATGATTTTTATGTTTGATTTAACAATTTATGTCCCCTTATCAAACTTTTATCGAATGTTATGAATGATAACATGAAAATATGTTATTGATTAAATGTGTTTCAATTTTAAAACAAGACTGCATGACTTGTGTTTGTGAGGAAAATTACTTAAGGGATTATGGGTAATCACAGTTATCCCTTTAACTTGAAGCGCAATGACATGCATGAATGCACAAAGCTTATAAAACAAATATGGAACCCAGTGTGCTTCCACATGTAAACGACAAACAAACTGAAAGAAAGATGGCAAAATTGTTATAACCCAGATGAGAAAACATAGACCAACTTGGCATACAACTTTTGTCACTTACGTAAAACGGAGCAAAAAGAGAACGAAAGTGGCATCCCATGTTTCGTCAAAGATAACAACAGAATCAATATCTGAGACAAAGCAAGTTGTATCACATCAATTTCGACATCAAAGCAGGTGTTGTGGACAGGTAACTGTCAGTTGTCTGTTTTCAAAGTTAAATACGCAACTGTAACAGCGTTGTTAGCAGTTTTGCATCTCTGTACGCCATGAATAGTTCATAGAAGAAATGATTGATCACACAGTACCCTAGTCAACTGTAATTGCATATTTATCTGCGATATCAACACTGATTGTTTAATTACTGGCCAGAATTTGTTAATTAGTATGTGGACTCTATAATTAATTACCAACACTCAACCGTGATCCACATGTATTTAATAAGAGGTGACCTAAATCTGTTTTTCAGTGTCATCAAGCAGACCTAACTAAACACACCATGGAGTAGAGTAGTGTAATGGCTATCATGTCAACCTCTTACACCAAAGGACCGTGTTCAAATCCAGGTAGATCGAGACACTAAACATTTTTATGGCTGGGTTTTACACTATGTTGTGTCCCTGGACAGGGCAATCATCCACATTGCACTCAGTCCATCCAGCTGTAGGAGTGGGTACCTGAATACCGGTTTAGGAACCTTAAAGGTCGCACATGTATATTGTGTTGCATTAGAACAGTCCATTAGACTTTAAAATATTTTACCAACATAATAAATGAATTAATCCAAGTAGTATCTACCATCTAACTGAACGTTCTTCTTAATCGATCCGTTTATAGATTGGTTCACCATTGATCAAATTGAACCCATTAACTGTAACTTCAGCACCATTGGTTGAGTTCCTTTCAGTCTGAAAACTAAAATCTTCCTCAACATCTTTCAAGCAGCAGAATACAAAGAAGAATCAATACTAAAAGTGATATTCATTGTAAATGGAAAAAAAATACTTGAAACCTGGAAAAATATTGTCTTTTATTCAAAGAAAGATTATGATGATTAAACAAGTTTTTTGTAGTCCTGTGATAACATGCAATTGTCCATTTGTTGATTCTAGCTGTTGCATTGGGCGAATTGAGTTAGTCATCGCGCTTCCCAACAATAACGGCCTGAATTAGACGTAATTTCAAAGTTACATTCTACCCTTATCCATAGAAGTTTCAATGGCGCTCTTGGAATTTTTCAGAGTTGGGTAATTTGCAAGCCTGATGCCAATCTCCCTGCAAACAGTGAATTCAGTCTACTGAATGCCGTAGTAAACACTGCAGAAGCTTTAAACTTGGCGAAAACTTTCTTGAAAAGATCGTTTCCATTCGAACCATGTTAAAATATTCAGAGTTTGAGCTTGTTTAGTTTGGAAAAAATATAGTTCATTTCAATCAATGACCTTACCCTTTTTCTACAAGAGGTTTCACCATTACGAAGTCATTGTCAAGTTTTTGAAATGTTGATTGAAAAGACGTATTAAAAATGTTTTAATTTCGATGGCATTTTATCAACTACAGGCTGTTTAACAACATATATTTGCTTTAAACTATACTTAAAGAGGAATAGGGGATTTTCACTTGATCAATTGTTGTTTTTAAAATCATCTTAATATCATACACTTATCATAACATAAATAAGAACAAAGAAATCGTTGTATTTCAGAGATTGTAAACCAAGTTTTTCTGACGATAGTATTGATTGTGTTCTCTTCCTAATTTCTGTGTTTCCTGTTTTAAAAGCTTATTGATCAAATGAAAACGACAATGGGTTTTAAGGCAAACCTATAACATTAGCTTAAGTACAAATATTAATACACATGGAATATCCTATTGGCTTTCTACTTTTAAGATCATTCACTTTTTTCATATGACTGGTCATTGGCATGTTCTATTGATTTCATCATCACTTTTTGTTCTCTTATAATGCATTTAATCATATGCACTTTATGGGATATTTGTTTTATACAGATGCCATTTCTCATATTGATTAATAGGAAATTAGGAAATGGCTAGATTCATGTAAAGCATGTAAACTTATATGTCTTGTATGAGATTTTTGTATGATACAGAAGTGCCTTCTAAATTTCTTTGGGTGTTTTAAAGATCAGCATTTGAGAACATTTAAAAATGTAAAAAAAAAATTTATTGAAGTCATTTTTCACTTGATTCAATTCATTGCATGTAAAATGGATCTGTGATGGAAAGAACAAAGTCATACAGCTTCCATATAGTCGAAGAAGGATCTTTTGAGAAAGAACAAAGGAACCATTGTAGGTCGACAAATCTACTTCTATATCCTTAAAGAGGCTGACCTATCAGCATCCAGTCCACCATCATGTTTTGAGGAAAATGACTTGAAAAAGAGGTTGTACTTTCACTACTTTTACAACATTATGAAAATAGTAGATTATCGATAGAAAATCGATAGATTATCCACACATTTTCAAGAGCCTTGTCACGCTGTAACAAAGCTTCACTTCTTTGTCTTGTTTTATTTTACCAAGTGTGCGCTCTAGTTGTCAAATCTAAATCAATCAAAATGTTACCCTCAGTTACATGTTTCAACAGGGTTATATTATAATCATATACTGATAAAATTTATGCATAAACTGGAATGCCCCTTGCATTTCATTTCGAAAAAACATCCCCGATAGGACTATATACTATATGAGGCATGTCTTAAATAAAAAGAATTTGAAATATTCACCTCTTGAATAATGTTTTGAGACTACATGCAAGTCCTGAAATTCATTTCATATCTATTTAAAAAAAATTCAATTAAAGAAATTGAATGTCCCTTGGTTTTAAATGAACTCAACATAAAAGATTTACAAAATTTCCATAAATAAAACTGTATTTGTGCGAGTAATTCTTTGAACACCTGTAATGTGATGGAAATCTTTACAAAGGAATATCTTTATGTTATCATGTGCTCAACAGAAGTTGATATCTTCGATGTTTTGAATGTAAACAAAGTTATTAAGAGATGTAGCATAAGCCTTTCACATCAAAGAACGATGAAGTGGGATAACATCGTGTTCACAAGAATGATTAGTCTCTGACTAAATTGGAGCTTCAGCCAAGAGCGTAATCTTCACAATTGTTCTAGGCTTGTTCTTACAGGTTTAAAAAAAAAGGTTTCAGAAAAAACAAACTTCAGTGAATTATAGGAGTGTTTTGAAAACAAAAAAGAAAGTTTAGAATTATGTTTCATGAATAAAGATCAGTTAAAAGCATTCTTTCTGACATGAAAGATCGCTTATGTAGACAGAAATTCTGGTTGCATCGTTTTGCTGTCTAAGATGATATCTTTGTCAATTTATTTCATGAAATTGTTCATTTTTTCATTGTTATGTTAAAACATTAAATGTCACACAGTGACATATATTAACTTCTTCACATTTTTTTTGAAATTTAAAAGAAAACTAATATCTATTTCTAAAATTCCTTCTGAACATTGTACTAAACAAGTAACAAAGTAACATATCACTCAACTCAAATAATCTTTAAAAATAATCAACATTTCTTTTATTAAAGAGAAAGAAAATGACAGATTTCATCACTCAAATGTAAATTCACATAAACAAACATAAAAGCATAATATTCTCGAGTGGCATTTAGCATAAAAGCTGGTAAAAATGCATCATTCCATCAAAATATGCCTCTGATTGCCATGAAAACATCTCAACTCGACCCAAATCTTAGATAAGATGTCGCTGACATGCAAGAAGTAGATATATATATATGATTTATCGTCCATTTCAAAGGGAGACTGTAATCTATTTCAGCATGCCATCAGCTGCCTGTCATCTACCAGCCTCATGTCTTGAACCTTTTGATGTAAATACAAGGCTCGTTTCTTTAAACATTTGTTTTCTTGATCAGTACTATGATCACGTATCCATTATCCATTTGACCTTTGATCCATCTAATTTGAATAATGTGGATGCCATGATCAATCTCTGTGTATCCCATACTCTGCTACAGAGTGTATTTTTTAGTAAGCCATTTTTTTCCACATAACCTCTAGTATGGCTAGCTTTTATGAGTGGAACATTATTTGGCTAGAAAACTCAAATCCTGATTGGTTGGTATAAAGGTTATACTTGTAGCCTAAAACTGTTACACTTGTAATAGAGGTTATGTGGAAAAAATGGCTAACTATTAAGTACACTCTGTTGGAGGGGATCGATGGGATACACAGAGATTGCCTATTTCTTACCTAATATTTGACTGGTTATATGTAGAAATAGAGGATACTAAACAATCTTCCATTTGATACTATTTTTATTAAACGAGTTAATGATTAAGTATAAAACGAGCGAGTTTGTTAGGAAGTTTAGTATTCTGTTTATAACTGAACGAAACATTTCCGTAACCTAGCGTGTTTGAGGAAGAGAAAAAATAAAAGCAATATTTATTATTATCCGTGTTTAGGTATTCATCAATGTTGATCTTTAAAAACATATTTGTATGTATAGTAGACCGTGAAATGAATATGTTCTACACAAACAGAGACAGGTTTCATTGAAAACCAAAGCCACATTGGTGTGGTGGGCTTTCTTCCTGTTAATAAGTAATAACCCCCTCCTTAGATAGAAATGCTACCCAGAGGCTTAAGCCAAAGTTACCTTGATATTTGTGCATCTTTAAAAAGAAAATTTGACATATTGTTGCCCTTGAATTAAATTAAGCTTTAGATTTTCTGTGTATTAACTCCTTTTTTATACATCATGTTTCATTTATAATTCATATAAAAAAGAATTTACACGACTAGTTTAATTGACTTCACTGAAACATACATGCACAATGAATTTACCTCTTAGTTGATTTTGAGCTTTATGTTATAAGTGCACTTTAACTATTCATCAGTGACATATTCATCTTACAACCTCATGTTTCAAATTTGTGTTATGTAAGATCCAACTTTATTTTTCAATCATCTACATTTCATAAGTTTATATCATAATGATTAAGTGTGAATTCAATCCCTTCTCAATCACATGTAAATAAAGCGTATGACAATTGATTGTCACCCAATCTTTTAGAAAGATTTCAATTTGATAAGAATAAACCTTTTGGCTTTTTCCAATATATTAACATTGCTTACAGAGAAAAATATTTGCTCTCGAATAAAATATATGTCACGCTTTGACAACTTATTCCACTCTGAGGAATAAGCCTTCATGATATAAGAAGAAAGACGTCTACCTTAAAAAATAAATCCAAATTCCAATCTCAGTTATATCAAAATTCACCATCAATTTGATCAAATTCCATTTCTTAATAAGGTCTATCACAAACGCCAAGGCTTTTAAATTGGTTTTGAAAAATTCAATCCCACTTTTACGAAAAGAAGACTTTTTCACAGTGATATAGTTTTCTCAACAGTCTCAAATGTGCTCTTGAGGGCATGCAGGGTTGCCAAGGGTTACCATGGACTTCCCAAATAGAATCAATTTTTATATACCTCCTAAAATTGAAGAGTTCTAGTCAAATGATTAGCCGAAGTGCTAAAAAATATGAATGCGACCTTCTCCTTGAATTAAATTAGTATAGAGTATTGCAACAGAAACCACATTACAATCAAAAGGATTTCTAAGAATAATAATAACTATGACAATAATAGTTAAAGTGACATAAAGTATTATTAATAGAAGATGATTTGGCTATGAAATGTGCCAATAGTATACCAAATACCTTCAACTTGTTGGTACCAATAAGCAATGTGACATTGTCCGGTTTTAAAACCAAAACCAGCTATTTTAACATTTTTAATTGAACTAACCATAAACAATAACTGTAACCTTCTTCTTAAATTAAATCCAATTTTTACATTGTCACTGCATTAAATCAGGTACTAAAAAAGAGATTTTCAGCAACAGTCAGTACTTCTCTATGAAATTACACGATTGATAATGTTTGACATGTTAGACTCAAATATGTTTTTTAAGAATATTTTTCTTCTGTTAAATTTTGCCTCTGCTGTTCATCTCATCCCTCTGACTAATGGAAATTCCATGATAACTTACTGGTAATTGTTTAATAGATGAGAAAAAATGAGCAAGATTCCTTAAAATGTTAAATCCTTCAAGTCTCATATGTTCTTTAAAAACAATCAGGAAAACAACTAAATCTCTTTTTCAACATTTCAGATGATTTGGTAGGAAACTGTTTTAAGTATCTCTAATTACAAAAATTAGATCATGCCTTTAAGCTTTATGTTTTTGCTTAAATTTTTTTCATTTGTCAATTTCTTCAAAGAGTATTCAGAATATTTCAAGATGTGTAAGTTTGCAGAAACAAACTCAAAAAATTAAAATTCGATTTCAAAAAGGATTCTGATGCATGGAAGTTTCATATCCTATTTGTACAATTGACATCTCGCCCTACTCAATCTCCATCTTTGCCATTCAGAATTGAAAATGTTTACTGACAACTTATTACACAACATAACATCTTCTAACACTTCACTTGAACGAGCCCATTCAGCAGCCATAAAACTAGCTCAGCTGTATGAAGAGTTCAACAGAATTTTCTTCACCATCATCAATATTTTCTTTGATCTTTTCAATATTTTTTCCCTATTCTGATCAATATTTCTTTCCAATCAATTAAGTCCGAAATGATCCCCATTACTTACTCATTCTCCTCTCCGGATCTCCAGGGGAGATAACTCAGTACAGGGACATCAACAGAGATTCGATATGTGTTCAAAGCGGTGAGATCTTGATGTGAGAGCAAAGTCTCACTGACAAATACGAAGCATCAAAGGTGAAGATGATGCTTTTAAATTCTCATTCCTTCCCGTCATCTTACACTAAAAACATCACGAGTCTCTCCCCAAAACCATGACGGATTGGTGACAGGTAATTTGAAGATTCTCTACCGTTTATTTGTGACCCTTTCTCTGGATACCCCTAAAAGAACTCTTCAGTCGAAGGAGATCAATAAATAGCACTGCTCGGCAGCCTGCTTGTCACAAAAACCTGGAATCTAGACGAGCTCAATCGATGGTACTACTCATGTGACAACTAAACTGAAGCATGTAAAATCCAGTTGCTTAATAGACACATGTCCAGGGGTAATGTCAGATGACAGACACACTATTAAGATTAGTTGTAAGGAAAATGTGATTTCGTTTCTGAATGCAAAAAGCATCCATCTTGGTTTTAAGGAACTTGCAAATGTTTTGATAGATATTTGCCCGTGGCCTTTGGGAATCTAGTTTCTTGGAATAGAGAGAGTAGTTTGTTTTCAACTAGTTTCAAATCCAGCAATTTTTTCACACAAACTGAAAAACATTTGTCATTTGGAACTCCTTAGGCATCCAATCGGATTGAAAATGTATCTTGAGTGTAAATTATCTCCTTTCAGTTGCCAGGGATTTTTTGCTCATTTGAAAATGTTTCATAGAAAATTTACACATTTATCCAACCTACATAATAGAACATTGGAACAAAACTAGAGCAATATGTATAATAAACAAAACTCATAAAAAATGGTAATCTAAATGTGTCAAGTTAAACAAATATTATCAAAATTGTTTTCTATACTTTAATTAGTTTTAACTCATTTTCAATCTTTTCCCAAATGATGCCTCTTATTAATTAAATGAAATACATACACATTGTAATAATTTATCTTCCACATCTAACTTATTGAAACAATTCGTCATTTGCAAACATAACAGGTAATTTTGGAGATTCTCTACCGTTTAATATTTTAAACAGAAACCACTCCCAATACATTCTTCACTGATGATGACTTGAGTATGTGACTGTTAATACAAAATTTAACTCCAAAATTGCTCAATATATCACACATTTCCGATTTCAAAATAAATTAAACTATTAATCTTCTACCGATTTTTTTTCAAGCTCGTATTAAATTGCCGTCTGTGACTCATATACTCCTGTCAGGAATCAATAAACAATCAAATACTATTTCCCATAAGACTACTTGTGTTGAAACATCCCGTCACGTTTCCCTCATGACTACTAATTACAAGGCTTCCTATGCAATAAGACGCTCCTCAAAGGTTGAAAGCCTTATGTTCGGACAGAGCCTGTGTAAGCGTAAGTGTTTCATTGCCAAATCATCACACGCTTTATCGACGATGCATGTCCACCAGATGTTTTATTGTATATTTACTACCCTTCGTGAGAAAAAACAAAATCTGCCCAACTGACTAGAAAATCAGCATGAGGTAAAATGACATTCAATTTGCAATAAAATAATTTGTTAGGAAATGAGCTTCTTCAGATTATGATTTTAAAATTACTTCAACATATTGTTTACATTTAGCCGTTTATGTGGTAAATGTTTGATTCAGAGTTAAACTTTTCTAAATTTCAAATGAAATGAAATGGAGTGAAAGAACCTTCTATTTGATGAGTTACTTTTTTTATATTGTATTTTTCTTTAAATGTTTATATGAAGTGCATATTTAATTTCATATAGGTCAATAAAAAGATTTTTAATTTGTAAATGGAATGTAATACATCATAATGTTATACTTATTGTGCTTTTATTGCTTTATATGTTGACCACATTTAATTGGCATAGAATAAACAGTTCTTGTTTTTTTTAAATGATTCAGTTATTTAAAAAACACAACAGCTTACCTTGACCATAGGCTTGAACTTTTATCAGTATCCGTGGTTACCAGGAGTTAAAAGATTTTCTGAAAAAAAAATATTTCAAGTTAGTTTCATTGAATCAATTCAACATAGAAAGTAGTTATCTGAATGTGAAGTATTTACTTAAGTTACATTCAATAAACAGTATTTCTTTGAGACCCTTTCAATTCACTATTTTAATTTCAGCAACAAAATATGTATACCCCTGACCACAATATGAAATACTATTCCCCTATAACACTTTACTATATCTTATATACTCGATCAATAACAATAAGCTATGAATCTACAGATCATTATGAAGAATGCATTAATAACCCTTTTTTATAACATAAACATAAAAAAATTAGAAAACATCCCCCGCACGGCGTTACATTGCCCCAGAGAATTAAATTCTGCCTAATGTTGCATCATGTTTTTCATGTATATGTAAATTATCTATCCTAGTCTATGTTGACTGTTTTGACATGAATTGTTTTGAATATTATGTTATTAGTTGTCATCACCTTTCTGGAGAATCGTAATTATACAAAACAAATTTCCCTTTTGGGACAATAAAGATTATCCTATCTTATCAGCCTTTATCACTGGCTAATTTAAACCTTGCTGCCAAACTGTCAAAAAACAGTTTCGAGTGCAGCGGAAAGTTGCAATTCTTATACGATTTCTCATTGGATTATCGTGACAAAATGCCAAACCAAAATTACGGTTAAACCAAATTCAATATTTCAATGTGGTTAACTTCACATTACAGATACATCTTAATAGTTTTATCACTCAGCCAAAGTTCAATAATAGACAACCTTTAACAGCAAGGACAACTTTCTTCTAGAATGTCTTTTATGATTTTTTTATTTTTGGTTTTATGTTTGACATATCTTATTAACATACAAAATTGATTCAAATCATTTAAAAATGTGCCTTTTTTCATGCAAAAAACGTATAGTACCAATATAAACAGAATATTATTGACTCAGTTTCCAGCAAGGCAGATAGTTTTAGTTCTATTATTGAATGTCGATGAATAGTAATTAAGGCTTTATGAATTTCGGGAAATGTTGGCGGAAAAACAACAATTCCACACGAACGCAGAACAAACAATACATACGCACAGTCAGGTACAAATGAAATATGAGAAAAAGTAAATATTTTTTATAAATGACCAACAAGTGAGAACGGAAACTGATTTATTGACTTTGATATATTCATAATGGACGTCAGACTAATGGTCAATAATGGTCGATCGAATAATCAAGGATGCAAAAATAAAGGACTTTAAGCAAGTTTTACATGTACTTACGTCTCAAATCTTGTGCTAAGAAAAATTCCGTCATGATTTCAGGGTAGAAATATCAATATATCGTAAAAAATTACAATGAACATTTTCTTATGTATATGAAATCTCATTATAAAAGATTCTTACTTGTAGGGTTAAAGGTACGTTAACAGATTGGCTTTTCAATAGTAATTTATTGATAAGGAACCTGAAAACACAATTGATGCACTGATAGTAAAGTACACTATCAATTGTTTTGACAGAGTAGTGTTTCCTTAATTGATAGTGACTTGCACTTGTATTTCAAGCAAATTTATATGGATTCATTTTATTTCTATATGGGAGAGAAAATGAGTTTTAAAGAAGTGAAGCTTGGGGCAATGATGCAAAATAGTAAAATCTGTTCCTTATAAAACCTAAGGGTATCACAGCTGATAAAGATTTTGTGCAGTTTCAAAACGATCGCAATATTTGTCACAATAGTGTGTCACAATAGTCTGTTGCTATCACAAAAATAGAAATATTCTGTCACAATTGCAATAGTTAATTCAGGTCAATTGTCACCCCTAAATACTTGTATGTTTCAGGATCTACTTTTTGGGTAACAATTCCTACATACTGGGGACAAGTTTATATCCATGTATAAAATTTCATAATAAACATTCTAGATGTAAATAGGATATTTCCTACTGGAAACCATCATCAGTGTTATTTTCCACACATTGTAGAAAGTTTGTATCTAAATCTTGAATCTATCACTTAAAGAATAGTCAAGTCTTTCCTTAAATCAGCGTCAATTCAAGATTGTGACAATTCATAACCAGCGTGATATCTACACCTGTAAGGCTGTATTTAGATTTTCATGGAGAGCCAGTATTTGTCATATATATAAATCTTTTGGACATGAAAAGTTAAGATGTTTTGATTTTATATCACCACATATGACCTTTAGCTTCGTATCAAAGGTAAATAATATGTTATGAAAATCACGGAGCGGGAGTGAAAGTGTACAGGGTAAGATCTTCAAAACCAAATAACATGAACTTCTCCGGTAGAGTGTGTTCCGGTTGCTATCGTTGCTCACGACAATGACACCATACAAAGTGCTGAGACCCAAAAGCAAACATTGCATATGTTATACACACAACCTACACAACCAACAATGGTAAATTTTGAAATGCATGTTGCTTGCTCAAAAGCCGACCACTGCATAGCGCCAACCTTTGTGCTCTCGATACCCAGAGATCATGCTGCTATTCACTTCTTCACAAAATCTATCAACGGCTCGGAGAAAAGACGCTGAAAACGGTTCATTTAACAGACTCAATTGCAGCAGTTTTAGTCTATTTGACAGAGATTACTGTTCAACTGTCAAGATTTGAGTTTTATTGAAATGTGAGTTGAAAGTAAAACGCATTTCTATGGTGAACAGCAAACAATGGTGCTAAATACAGTGTTTGTACACGTGTTGCATGATACAATAGAAATATAACAATACAACTTTTCTGGTTAGTTGTGAAAGCATGTTGTTTTCCGAATTTTTACGAAAAATGAAACTCTTAAGTAATACACATTTCACATGGTGAATGATAAATAGGGATAGTTTATATATGGGAACTTCACAAAATAGATCACTATCCGACAACTTTAATTTTAACTTTGGATTGAATTTGTTTATTATTACTGTTTAATATGTGATGATTCTGAAGATCTCATCTTAAGAGTCGGGAACAGCCTTTCTCTCAACTCTGACAACAGGAGATTGATCAGCTTCCTTTGTGATTCCTTGGACATTTTTTGTAGAAAAATACTTTGAAGGAACACTCCTGTTTAAACATATTATATCTCTTTATTATGATTATTTTCATTATTTATTCAATTGAAGCATGTGTTTCATTTTGGTTGCTCAAGATTTAACAATTCGATCAAGACTGGCTCACATTCACTCAATAGAAGAATATTGTGAAATGATATCGGGTATTCATGCTAGCATGCTGATTAATCTGCTCATTAATTATTAATCTTTGAATATTCAATGCATTTATTTCATCTTTATAAGTTTTTTAAATTGTTAACATAATAAAATCCTTTTTTTGACATAATGCCCCTAACACCCCCCCACCCCCCTCGAACAAATATTGGTCAACCACTAACCAACATTACTGTCTATGCAAGATTGTGTAGGGTTTCAGAATATGGGATTGGTACTACCTAACCTTTATTAAAGAGCTTTACAAATTAGAAATTCTTTCAGTTTGTTACTGGCAACCAAAGGAACACATGTTTGAAATTGAGTGAGTGAGTTATTGTTTAACGCCGCTTTGGCAATATTTCAGCCATTAGCGGCGTATGTTTGAAAAAGAGAAAGTAAAAGTATCAAATCAACACTTTTAGGTATCCTAACATTTATACAAAAATTGAACAGTGATGTGCATGGGATTTCTATTTTATAAAATCAAATCTAGATTTGTATTTGATTGAAGCAAGGAGAGGGGTGGCATTTGTAAAATATCGTCAAACTCACAATGAGGCTAACATCGTTAAAATGTAAATCAATTCGATGAAAGATTGTTGTATATTACCAAAATTGAGATCGGATTTGTGCAACATCTGAATCTTTTTGTAAATTTCTGATTTTATCGCAAAATGTATAAAGTAAAAGAAATGTGCAACTTTGAGTCAAAAAGTGACATCTGTCTTGATCTAGCTTTATATTACAGTTCAATCGATAAAATCGTAATTCATCTGGGCTACTGTAAATAGAAGCAGTGGAGCAGAACTTATCGCTATGAATGGAGAAAATCTTTTTTTTCATCTCAATATTTTTTTGTTTTCATCTGGTTTGAAGGAGACACAAGACGTTGAAATTCTGTAATAAATTTCCTGTTCCAGCTAGCACCAGTGATATTCAATGTTTATTGGGCACATTTTTACCATTTTAAGTCATCATATATTACTGCTCACAGTCTATATGACTGTTTACCTTGCATATATTTTAGATAAGGATTGTATAACTGTATCATGTGTTCGTTGATAAAGGATATCATAATCCCATTGTCAAACTGTGTTTAAGACATAAATGCCAAAATTTTAACGTGTGATATGGACATATTTCTCTTTGTAATTTACAACTTCACTTCATAGACTGGCAACTGTCAAACTAAAATTCGAAACAAAATATTATAGAAAAAACGTCATGTCGTTATAGTGTTCATTGTGTCATGTCGACATGACATGTTATATTTGCTAGGACATGGTTTTAACAAGTTTTGAACTTACAGTTTTGATGACTTCAAAATATATTACAAGACTAATAAAGCATAATAATGACGAAAAAAAGTATTATTTTCATTGTCAAAGAAATTTGAGAAACCAGCAACCAACCTTTTCAATATTTCACTATGTTCCTAAGCGTAAGAGGCGAGCCAGCTAGTCTTTCAATAAAGAGAATTTATCATGTTACCATAGCAAAATAGATTTTTCTACATTTTATTGATTAAAATATTTGTTTAAAGAAAAGTTGTGTTATTACTAAGTAAACAAGTACTATCAATAATACATTATGTGGAATATAACATCATATCACTGCTGCTGGTATGTTACATCGATATAAAAACTAACCATTCAAACAAAACTCTGTACATAATTAAGAAGGTGGTTCTCCATCCATCTACCTAGATCAAATCAATCTCTTCTATCATATTCAAATGATTATACATATATATACATTCTATATGGCTGCAGAAAGACGATAAATCACTCAGCTAGTTTCTTTGTGTGCAAGATTAAAACAGAAACGTAAGTACTGTTCTTTTCAAGTAAAATATTTTTCAAGAACAAGCATACCAAATAACCCTCATTTGAAATTTTCGTAAAAAGATGTGATGACCCTGATTTTTTCAAAGAGAAACGAAAACGATCTGCATGGAAAAACAATCTCAAAATGCAATTTTGCTATCGAATCACACTTCGGTAGCTCTTAGAAAACTTTTGCACACATTTTCGTAATTTTGATCGAATTGACATTAATTTTGCAAAATGTTTTCAACTTAAAAACAAGATTAAAATGTCATCATTTACCCCCCTTGGTCAGCAACCTAACATTTCTTTCATCACAAAAAGAACATTTCTGCCTCGTCACATTTTGAAGTGGCATCGTACAAAGAAATCCAGATGTCCTCGAAGCTGTCAAATGCTTATCCAGCCAAAACACACATATATCCAATTTTCAGCGGGTTTTTTTCTTACATGGATTACCCCACCTGATGCGACAACTCCAGACGTCAAAACATGCACGATGGTGAAAAAATAAGCAACACTATGCAAACGAAGAACAAGTGACAGTTTATGAGCTTGAGTTGATGCATTAACACGTAATTTGAGTTACCTCCCTTGGAGATTGTCATCTCGCATAAAATTAAATTTTTGGAGCAACCTTTTGAAAAACCCTGCATCCATATTAATACCTTTGAGGATTAAGCTCTAAATGAATTAAAATTCTTATGATTTAATTAAATTAAATCGCTACAAAATACAGTTTTTATTTACTAAAACATTTGTTTCAGGTTCTTTGATATCTAAATCTTTTCAATGAAAGATTGCTGACTCAATTCTAAAATTAACTTCTTCATCTGCAAGGTAAGAATACTATTTCATTAAGTAATGTAATTTGGGTAAAAGGAACATTAATTAACATTTCCTTTACCTTGATGTATACATTGTATGTAGATTATTATTCTTTGATTAAACATTTGTCTACAGATGATGAACTTCATCCTAATCTTTTATTTCATCAATTACTGCAGAGCACAAGTGAAAAATTGTTCTAGCTTAATAATGAAATTTGACATCATATTACATATTCAGTGCCATGATCCAAATTTAACAGGAATACATTTCGGGACGATACAATGAAATTAATGTTGGTTTTGACTGCGTACATCAAGCTTATGTACAAGACAACCTCAGACGAGTTAGCATTATTCTATTCACAGTGCATACCTCATTCAATATTTAACCGAGAGAAATAGATTATTTTTATAGAGCCCTCGTGCATGAAATGCACATGACAGTCAATGCATATGGGAATATGTGCACATGCACGTTACAGCGGATAAGGACATGCACGGAAACATAATGAAATAACTTCGTTCATGAAAAAGTCAATGGCTGCATTTGAATACGGTTTACAACAAGAACATAAAAGTCGAACATAGTTAAAATGAATTTGCTGAAAAAATAACAATTTGAATAGATATTACAATAAAAGAAACTTGAAACAAAACCGATATAATTTGATGAAGTTATTATTTGAAAACGATCAATAATATCAATACAAAACAATAAATGTCACTCTGTTTCAAACCATAAAACATCAGACATACCTAGAATATCATTTTAATTCTTGCTATAAATAATATACAAAACAATAAATGTCACGTTTCAAACCATAAAACATCAGACATACTTAGAATATCATTTTAATTCTTGCTTCATCACAATTTAAAAACAATTTGAAATATGATTATGATAAAACGGCTGTCATCTAACGTTCGTTAAAGTCATCATTAACACTAGTTGTCAGGTATCTAGCATCATCGATCATAAACAAATGGCAGGAAGACAACAAACGCCCTAAAGTCCCAAAGGCAAGTTAGGAGGTTTTAATTAAGAGGAAAATGCGGGAATTGACAGTGAAAGGTTTCTACTGAATTGTTTTGTAATGAAATATTGACTGCTCGTGTAAAAATTTACAAAGTTCGCTGTGAAACAATTCAATACGACCAACATCCCTGCATTGTTTTTGCTTGAGTTACAAATGCGGGGCTTTCAGAAAAGGGAAGATAATATTTCATGTGATAAATTCATCATTGGGACTTGCTATAGCTTCATTACACACTTCATAAATACACGATACACTGGAGGGCACTTTAACATTGCAATGTTCTCCTCTGAATTCATAAAATCGTCCTCGAACAGCCAGTTTGAATTATTTATCACACGGAGACAAAAACAGAGATACAATATCAATTACGAAATACTTTGGAAATGACTGAAACTCTTATTCGTCAATTAATATTATATGGTGTTGATGGCAGGACAAAAATAAAATTCCATTTCTCAAATTATAACGGAGATTAAACGATACTATTACCCCTCTGACTAGTTTTATTGAATTACTTTAAAATGATCACTCTTCTCTGATTAAAAGGATTTTTTGCAAATTTGAATGCAATTCTTGTTCCATGGCTACATTAGTGTGAGAGAATGAACAACTTATTTTATTTCAGCAATCTATGATTTTCGGAATAAAAAAGTTCCAAAGGCAATCACCAAGCAGTACAATTTCTTTTCTTATATTTATGACAAAGGGCTATAAATAAACTATTCTCAAAATATTTTCATCCATATTGACCTCATTACTAAAATTCCTTTTTCAAATCATGATATTTACACATAAAAGTATGTGACATGCATGAATAATTCCCTAACAAATATCATTATTTATGTTGGAGATTCATAAATATTTACACATATTGAATAAAAATTTCAAATAAGAGACGATTTACGCAGATCAAAGCCACGTGTTGGATTAACCGAGTTTTTTATGTGGAGAGTAATGTCATTTTGCACACATTCCATAATCTTCTAAACGATTTTTATACGAAAATAATCGGGCGTGTAATTGCGCTGTAGCCAGTCACCTGGTGTAACATGTTTCACATGTCAGCATCCTATCGATAACAGTGCGCACAATTCATCCAAACTTTCATATTTCAATCTGCCCCAGGCTTATTTAACTTAGGAAAGTTTCAGATTTCTGTCAATACATTTCAATCTGGAAGTAGCCCGAAGAAATCTGGCTTGGTGTTTATGATAATGGAATATGATGTAGAAATCTTTGTAACTTTGAACAAGTTGGTGGATGGGTGGATGTGGTAGAGGTTTTGACAAAGCGGTAATGTGGGGTGTCTGAACTGAACCTATTGGAAAAGAGGGTTGACAAAACGGTGAGCAGAGGGGGTTTACGTGGCGTATGGGATTGACTGCCTAGGTGGTTCAGTGGAAGGTTTGAGAAGGTGGTGTGGACGAAGATGTGTGAAGGGAGTTGGGTGGGGTATTGGAGGGTGGCTAAGTGGTTTACTTGAAGGTATGAGAAAGGGGTTGGACAAAGACACGTGAAGGGGGGTGGTTGGGATATGGAATGACTGTGGGTGGTTCGATGGAAGGTTTAAGAAAGGGGTTGGACAAAGACATTTGAAGGGGGGTGGATGGGGTATGGAATGATGAAGGTGGCTGAGAAAGGGGGTGGACCAAGATAAGTGTCGAGGAAATTTAGGTGGGGTTTTTGCTGGCTGATTGAGTTGTTTACTGGAAGGGCTGTTCAAGGGATGGGAAAAGTTGTGTGAGCGAGTATCATGAATGGGTACACTTCAGAACTGGAATGAGGATGCAGGATAGATTTCTCAGAAAGTTGGTTCAGCAACAAATTAAATGCTGAAAACACATCAGTTCATCAAGAAGCAGAAGCCTATCAGACAGGTGCAAACTACTTACAAGACCACTTATTATTATCAAAGGGATTTATGTAAAATATCAAACCTCACGCAGTGACACTTGTTTCCATATCATCAATTGAGTAAAATAAGAAGATTTCTTTGAATCTGATAAGGTAAGTACCACTTAGTGCAACCTAATTTTGATAACCCTATCAAAAAACATGAAATATTGCTAACAATCAAGATTAATTGTCTGACAAGTAGTTTCCAAGAGTAAAATCAGCCATTTTGGATGAAAATTCTAAGTAGCAGATAAAATATGTATTGAGTTTCAAAAATAGGTTCTTATACATGTGCTTTTGCATGACGTATAATTGTTAGAATAAATCCATTATATATCTACTTTTGTTAAAAAGAAGTTGAAGATCAATGAATTATCAAAAAGGGTCTAGTCAGCTAGTTAAATTCTGGACAAATGGCATCAGTTTACAGGAATGATGCCAACTTGTGAAATTTAGAAGAGTTTATATAATAGTCAGTCCAAAAATGATAAATTAATTGAAAATTTTACAACTATCAACACCAGTGAAAATTGTTTTTTTATTCCCAAGAAAAGCTTCATTGACTATATAAGACATATGAATGTTGATACCAGGAATTATACATGCAAAGAAAGGAATAATATCAAGTCTCAAACATATTCTACATTCATTTCACATATCATGAATTAGTAACCTAAAGTTCAATATCAAAGTTTAACCAAAGTATGCGATCGGAAAATACATGGTGAAACCTTTAAATATCAAAGAGTTATTGTTAAAAGTTTATCAAAATTTCTTTTAATGAGTAAAGGGCATTTTTTTCAACTGTCCTCAAATCATTTGCATATTCGGCACCCCAATTACTTCATTTGCATAATAAATCCCTTATAAATCCTTGGGGAGTGATAAAAGTCAAATATACATCACATTATTTGAAAGCTTTACGAAAGTTCCTCTGGGATATCTATGTTCACATTTAACATGAAATAATCATGAATAATTCTATCAGCGTGGTTTTACATACACCACTGTATTGGAATGGATGAGATAGGGATGGATGGTCACTGTTAATGGCCTCTTGGGAAAATTTAATAGTTGAATGTTGACATAATTTAGTTCGCCCATGCTTCAAAGAATTCACTTAAACAAACAACGAACATTTATCGACTTTGTACTGTTGGACCTTTTCCTTCTAAGATTTTAAGTAGGAATGCAAATGGGTTCTTTGATCTGTTTTGACAGAGAATTTTAACAAAAGATTTAATTCGATTCAAAACATCAGATTCAATATTCTATATTTTGGATCTATTTTCAAGTTGTTTATTTCATAATTAATTTAATGCAAATTTTGTCCTAAAAAGGAAAAGAATCCTCTTCTATTCTTCCACTGCTCAAGATAGATTTGAATTTGTTATCTTTTTATCTTATTTGCAAAATCCATGGAGTACTAATTTTGCCTAAATATATGTAACATGGAAATATTTGCATCATAATTACTTTCTGCAATTAGTAAAACTTCTTGTAGTTTAAGGTCAGGTCACTTGCAGGATTTCTAGTTAATATCTTTCTTCAATTCCATTAAGGATGTTAACATGATTTTTCTGATTACTAATTCTTAAACTACAATTGGAAGGCTCTGGTAGGGTACGTAGGCTAGTTTACAAATGGGAGGGTAGGCAAGAGGAAGGGAGGGTAGGATAGGGTAGGGAAAGGGTGAGGCAGGGTTGGGTAGAATAGGTCGGGAAAAGATGAGATAGGGTAGAGCAGTAAAGGTTAGGGTAGAGAAGGATAGGGTAGGGTGTGGTAGGGTAGAATAGGTAGGGAAAGGGTGAGGCAGGGTTGGGTAGAATAGGTCAGGAAAGGGTGAGGAAGGTTAGGGCAAAGTAGAATAGGTCGGGAAAGGGTGAGGGAGGGTAGGGTAGAATATGTAGGGTAAAATAGGTTGGGGTAGGGTAGAAAAGGTTGGGAAAGGGTGAGGCAGGTTTGGGTAGAATAGGTCGGGAAAAGGTGAGGCAGGGTGTGGTAGGGTAGAATAGGTTGGGAAAGTGTGAGGGAGAGTAGGGTAGGGCAGGGTAGAGTGGGGTAAGATGAAGTTTAGTTCCTTGGTAGATTTCATGGAACTATCCCAGCCAGGTTCATATAATATTCAGCAGCTCCCCTTTCTCACTTGAAATAATTGCATTTGAACCAGGCCTGAACTGGAATCCAGTTACCTGTGCTGATTGACAGTTTAATTATCTCTGCTCGTTAAGAGTCGTCTATTTCTCGTCTATATCAGGTGAGAACAGCTGATCAACTGCGTTAATGCGTCCATTTCATGAATAATCAACTGAAATGTCAGAAATGTCATAACATCGCATGTTCAACTCGTCAGTCTAACAAAGAAGTAATTAATAAAATTATTCATGTTATATTTCACTTCATTAGCCTGTAATTTACGAATTAAAGAAAAACATAGCTTTTATTGCAAAAAATGTAAAACAAATATTTCAACCAGAATCAAAAACATTCAAAGTTTTATATAAATAATATTGAAAAGCATCTCACACAAAAGAGGATGTGCACCTGAAACCTACAACTAAAATCTAAAAACTATCCTCAGACAAAGTGTCGAAATAAGATTTAAAACCTTTATTAAATAGCATCTTTAAATGACCAACGTTTCAATTTTAAAGCAGTATCTTAAATTATCATAAATCAAGCTTTAAAAGCATTCATTTAAACAATTTATATTCCTTAATAGCAGAAGTATACATTTTTTCTTGTCAAAAAACTTAAACATAAACATTTAGAACAAACCTGAAATTTTGATATATTGCCATTCAGGCCCATAGCAAAAAATGGGGAGATTACTCTTATCTGACCTCATACCGTAACAAGGCGTGGTTTGCTACAAGACGATAATAGAGACGTTTTTGACTCGGAACTCTATATCTTATAAAAACGTGCTTCCTCTGACATTGAGGGGCGATGAAAGGACGATAAGGAATAATTAATAATATCTCGTAGCTGTGAAAAGAAGATAAAACTTTATCTGGGTTGTGATAAAGTAGAACAAACAAAATCGCAGTAAGTCCTCAAGTTGTTGTTTCTCTTACTTATCATTTGGAAAGATAAAAAAGAAAACTCAACTTGCCAAAAAATACGTTATAAATTTGCCAAAAGTTTAAACTTGAAATCTTGCAAAAATAAGTTCAGTTCTGATTACCCAAGATGTTGTTTTCCAAATACTAAACTCTTGAGAAAAGAAGCCTTTAATTGATATGGTAAACAATTATAAATCAGATGTTTGAATGTTTGAAAAAAAAATTTTCTTGCAATTGACAGTCTTATCCATTTAAAGAATTTGTTAAAATCTCATTTGATCTGTTTCCCCTTCCAACTGTTGTTACTGTTATGAATAAAACATTGAACCTTTCTCCATGGTTTTAAATTTCCTGAAATACAAGACCAATTTGGAGGGAAGTAATGAAACTCATAATCTTGTAGAAGAACGATTACTTTGGATCCTTTACTTCATCGTCATCATCATCAAAATCATCGCCATCATGGTTGTTGTCGTCATCATCATCATCATCGTCATCATGATCATCATCATCATCGACAGCATCATCATCATCATCATAGTAATTGACTTCGTCATTATCATTGTCATTTTCATCATCAAGGAGATGAAGAAAGTTTATACCATTTGTAATCAAAAGAAAGAAACCATTATGCACACTTAAAAAAAGCAGTAGAAATACTTTTTATTCTAAAACACACAGGCACAGGTGGCTAGTCTGAGAGAGAGTGAGGAAGACGGAGGGGGAGAGACAGCGAGGCACTTCACGTTCATGACAGGAATATGATAATTACAAATCCCCAATCCCTTGGAACAAAAGACAGATGTTTTCAATCTACCTGTCACCAAGCTAATTGGTCTTCTGCAGATTAAGACTGACGGGGGAAAAAAATATTGACAGTGTTTTTGTATTAATTAATGGCTGTCTGGTGTCTCTTTGCATGTTATCCGAAAATAATATATATCGATTCTGGATATATCTTAATGTATGCATGCCTATATATATATCAGCAACTGAAGAACACAAATCAAATGTTTAAATAGTTCTTGTGCCCTTTTTGTCTCTAAACTTTCATAAATCAGCTACTGATAAACACACATCATGAGTTTGAAGTGTTCATGTGCTTGTTTTGTCCCTAAACTTGCTTGTAATTTCAGCCAGAAAGCCAGCCAAAGTGTTTTAAGTGTTTATGTGCTTGTTTTGTCCTTAAACTTGCTTTTATTTCAGCCAGAAAGCCAGCCAAAGTGTTTTAAGTGTTCATGTGCTTGTTTTGTCCTTAAACTTGCTTTTATTTCAGCCAGAAAGCCAGCCAAAGTGTTTTAAGTGTTCATGTGCTTGTTTTGTCCCTAAACTTGCTTTTATTTCAGCCAGAAAGCCAGCCAAAGTGTTTTAAGTGTTTATGTGCTTGTTTTGTCCCTAAACTTGCTTTTATGTCAGCCAGAAAGCCAGTCTCTATGTGATCACAACGTCTTGTTCCTAAACTTTGTGACTCAAAAAAACAGTCATCAAATAATTGGGTTTAAAATGTTCTATGTTCATAAAGTTTTTTTCTCAAGTCAGTAAAAAGAAAAACACATTATGTGCATGCGTTCACTTAGTCTTGTCAGCAAACCTACGTGTGCATCAGTAACAAAAGAACGCACATCATATGTTCACATTGTATGTGTTCAATGTGTCATGTCTCTAAACCTACGTGTGCATCAGTAACAAAAGAACGCACATCATGTGTTATGATTGTATGTGTTCAATGTGTCATGTCTCTAAACCTACGTGTGCATCAGTAACAAAAGAACGCACATCATGTGTTCAGATTGTATGTGTTCAATGTGTCATGTCTCTAAACCTACGTGTGCATCAGTAACAAAAGAACGCACATCATGTGTTCAGATTGTATGTGTTCAATGTGTCATGTCTCTAAACCTACATGTGCATCAGTAACAAAAGAACGCACATCATGTGTTCAGATTGTATGTGTTCAATGTGTCATGTCTCTAAACCTACGTGTGCATCAGTAACAAAAGAACGCACATCATGTGTTCAGAGTGTATGCGTTTAGTTTGTCTTGTCTCTGAATATACATCAGCCACAAAGGAACGCAAATCATGTGTTTAGAGTGTCCTTGTTCAGCCCATGTTCAGTGCTTCTTGTCAACTCTTAATGATAAAACAACAAGCCTTCAGCCATCGCATAGAGAACACCAAGCTCCTCGACAGCTTCATTCATATCAAGTGTGTGAGGAGTTTAATAATTCATAAACTCGGCAATTGTTTGTCAGAAAGGAATGACTGTTCTCTGCTGTGTCGACTAATTGAAATGTCCTCTTTCTGAATCCCTTTTTAGTCCATGAACAATTAATGAAATTTGATTTGGCTGTCCATGAAAAGAGTTTATTCAACATGGCTGCCATGTTGTCTGAAACATCCTTTGAGATTGTCTCTACCCCAAAAATGAATTCCTTGTAAGGTGTTAACTGGGTTTTTTAATACTTATTATGTTGTTTGACTAAGATGATATATTTTCCCTGAAATGTCTAAAAAAAATAATAACTTGTTTGGCTCTGTTTATCATCATGTCATAATGTAACAATTGCTCTGACAAAAGAGAAAAATCATTGAGAAAGAATTAATTTGTGTCTGAATATGTTTTTAAAAATAATTAAGTGAGCATAATTGATAGCAAATGTTTTCAACTTAAATCATCTGAGTCCAGGTAAATCAATTTTAAAGTAAAATGACACATAAGTTGAAAGGGGCAATTAAGAAACTTCTGTACTTCAGAAATATTAATAATTTACAAACCTTTGTTTGTTTTCAACAAAGGCAACATTATCAAGTAAATTTCAACATTGATTATTGCATTTAAGGCTGTCATGATATTTCAAAAATATGAATTATGTACAAATCCTTTATCAAAGATGCAGGAATAATTTAACCAACTTCCAATAGACTGTTATTATAGCTCAGTATTCCTATTATTAATGTTCGTTATTAACAACTACTGTTACTACTAATTACAATAAATATACTATATAAGTAATAGAGGTTATTTGACATTTCTCATTGAATACCATATATATCTCATCTCATGAAGTAGAAATTTGTATTTTCACGAGTGGCGCAGCCACGAGTGTAAATATTAATTTTCTACTTCACGTGTTCCATAAACCTGGAACGATAATGTTCCAAAAACCTCGTCAATGACCTTCACTATATGAATGGAGTAGCTAAATCGCTTCGCTAGTGCGGCTGTTGCATGACGTCATTCAAGTGACGACGTCATGTGATTGTTGCATTATTTCACTTATTTACTATTTTTATTTCACTCAATGAATATACAGATTTTATTTTCACCAAAATGGCATATTTCACCATTGGAAATATAATAAAAGAGTGTCTTTAAGTAAAACTGATGCCTTATAAGGGATGAATGATGTACCAAGATTTTGTAATCCAGAGTAATTTTTTGCATTATAACTTCTTCATCTAGTATTGATAGTGATAAACAAGAAGAATATTATAACTATGTAGTTTTCTTTGAATCCAATGTAATCATTGTGTCATGGTTCTTAATCAAAGAATTAAGTCGTTTTTCTTTTATCTTATTTTACATCATAATTAATAAACAATCTTATCTTGATTGTGTCATTATTTACATCCTTTGACGTTGGTTTTGAAGATGATGTTGATGATGGCCAGTTGATTGTATGATGGTTGTGATGATGATAATGATGATGATGACGACAAAAAAAATGATTTTGATGATGATGATGATGATGATGATGATATTTCACCTGTTACCATGATGCACAAACACAAAACACAAAAGAACCTCCACGTATCACCTTACCCCTTTGTTGCTTATAGAAAATTTTGACTTCCTTTGATTAATAATGATGGGATTTTGATGAGTTGGTTGTCTAGATAAGACATATTTTCCTCTCAGACCTTTGACCTCAGCCGTTTAAGATTCAAGGTTTTTTCAATGAGAGCTATGTCAGAATGCAACAAATATAGATTGGTATCTACATACGAATATTCAAGGAGTTATGGGACTTTGGCTATTTTAGCTGCCAAACCATTTTGTAAGACTACCTTAAAGCAATCAAAACTCCTTAACAAAGGTAAAAGGTAAAGTAATTAAATTGAATATAATAGATTAAATTATTTAAGTGAGTGGGTGAGTGAGTTAGGGCTTAACGCCTCTTTCAAGATTATTTCACTTATATGGCGGCTGCTAGCATTATTGCAGGGAGAAAGCCTGCAACACCATTGTAGGTATGCATTGCATTGTAAATTATTTAAGTTTAAATTTACTAACTAATAATTAATTAATAATTAGATTAAACTTACTAAATCTTTCTCCCTTGTGCCTATAGAAGGGTTTGTCTTTTATATACATACAAGGTTGGATTATATGTTTTAAAATATTGTTAAATGTTTAAATACATTATGCTTTTAAATATTTGAATCTTTACTTGTTTTTCAAAATAAATTTCTCCCAATCTCATTTTCACAACATTAGTTTTAAAGTTCTTTTTTTTTCAATTTTATCATCCATATGTTCTTTTACTCATGTCATTCTACACCAACAAAAGATGTCCCTCTTCATTTTCATTCCAAACTTACAGACACTGGAAGAGAACGTTAATTTCAACAATTTTATCCTTGACTGAAAGTGACAACATGATTGGTCAATTTCATTGTGCTACAATCTAACCCTATTATAATCAAGTCTGATCTAAGACCGATAGGTCTTGTTTTAACGATCAACTCAAATACGAGTCTCCGAACATACTAGTCTCCTTAGCGCCACAAAACACAACGTAGACTATCGAACAAAACGAAATTGATTACGCTAACGAGAAAACAGCACAGAACTAGCCATTTGCAATGGCACCCTGCTGAGGAAGGCATTATCCTCACTATACCTATTTATACGTTACCAGCCTCCAAACCTCTTGAAACAACAGAGATCATTGATTGGCTGAGAGGCACCAACCAATGATGATCGTACAAAATCAAGCATTTTGTCTATGAATGTGAAGTTAAACAAACTAGCTCCTTCCAAACAATAAACTCAGTCAACAGTTATCTTCTAGAGAAAACTTGATGATCATTATACGCCGTTACATCTATATAGCGT
This sequence comes from Phorcus lineatus, assembly GCA_921293015.1. Classification (NCBI taxonomy): domain Eukaryota; kingdom Metazoa; phylum Mollusca; class Gastropoda; order Trochida; family Trochidae; genus Phorcus; species Phorcus lineatus. Next base: position 16,380,193 of record OV121098.1, on the reverse strand, counting down.
ATGGTAGCAGCGCAAATCGTTGAGAAATCAACAATTGCTGGTACGAGTGTAAACAGAGGTGTTTGTTTCTCTATATTTTGTCAATATTGTCAATCATTTTGCCCATTTTGTTGAAGTAAACCCATCGGGTGAGATCTGGAAGTGACTCGAACTCGAATGTCAAGGATCATTTTGTTTGCTTTTACATCTTTTCATTGATTAGATATTGTTATGAAAAAACTTCAAAAAGTTTTCTTCAGCTGCGAGTGGAAAGTTGTTTTAAGGTGACATTGTAATTCATAAAATCAACTTAAATCAAATTCTGAAATGGAATACTTTACTCCTATTTCCATTAAACGTAAATCAGAGAATTTTGTAAATAGAACTAAAATCACAAATATCAAATAAAAGTTTTTTTTATGAACTAGATTATGATTTCTGCAAATCACTTTTCTTTTAACAATATAATAATCATATGAAGAGGACTTTCTTTCCGCAAAATAATTGCTTTTTAAAATACACCTTCGAATCACCTAAATTGATTTTCTTAAAGTCAAATGAGAATGTCAGTAAAGCAAGACAAAACAAAAGAAGACATATATATCATCCACCTATATCCCTTAATCCAATAAGTTTGCGACTTTAACTGATACAAGGGAATAAAATATCTAATATATAAATATACACATATTTTCACCAGTCAGGACACTTTGACGTATATTTAGCTTTCGGGCTTTTGTTGTTACATTGAGCAAAATATTTGAGTTTCCCATTGAACCTTCTAAGCATTAGATCAAACCGAAACATTCAACTAGTTTGATTCTGCGCTATGTAAATGTAGGTATTACTTCCGACCTTTTCACATATACAGAAGCGTCCATCTAGCATTCACGTACATTGTGCCGTCCATCATACAGTCAATAATGATGTTGTTTATGTATATAAGGGGCCGATCACTCACGTATATAAGAGTCAGCTATATTCTTTATTCATTGCTTATATATCTTTATTCTTTGGATAGTGACATATAGACGTCACAATTTATTACCGTGACAAGCTGAGCCGTTATTTGTAACAATTATTTTTGGTTCGATGAAAAATAACATTGTACCGATGTATGAGTGACAGTTATAATATGGTATTTGTATAGACAGATATATATACACATCAATAGCAAATAAATAATCTGCAATAAGAATGGGAAGGAAATAGTTTTGTTGATATTTTTGGATCTATTTGGTCCATAAAACAATGATGAATAACGTTAATATTTGAAACATTTCTTTATATAATTAACCAAAAAAAGCAACAATGCTCAGATAACAAAAAGATGGTACTTATTCAAGCAAATTATTACAAGGTAAGAAATTTCTTCAAATAATGAACAGCAAATTATTTACAAGGTAAGAAATTTCTTCAAATTATATGAACAGCAAATTATTTACAAGGTAAGAAATTTTTTCAAATTATATGAACAGCAAATTATTTACAAGGTTAGAAATTTCTCCAAATTATCAACAGCACATGTTGTATATAGAAGTTTTGTTAAATTATGAACAGTAGAAATTTTCCCCTAATCGTGAACAGCAAATGTGATTATAACAATTTCCCTCAAATTACGAAAAGCAAATATCATATGAATTTTCTTCAAATTATGAACAGAAAATACTTTTACATTTTTTCTTCAAATTATGAACATCAAAACAGCGACAATATATGAATTGAGCTGACAAGATACTGTGACCGCTGACGCCCGTAAAACTTTTAACCAATCACATTTAGTGGTACCTATAGAATAATCATGTTTCCTTTCATGTTCAATTGAACTCAAATTTCAAATTGTCTCCAAATTATTGACACAAAAGTGGCAATGTTTTCATGAATGAACCTGACCACTATTGTGACCTTTGACCTTGTAAATCTTGTCAGCAATTAGCCGAATGTCAAGTCTCTAAGCCACACCTGTGAAGAAAGACACCTGATCCACGACCTGACGATGTCTTTCAGGTAAAAATGCGACTAACGACCAAAATCGTCCAGGTATGTACAACAAGGCTTGCTCCCCCACCTGCGAACTCTTTTGAAAAGAAGTACAAAAGATCTCGTTCTGAACAAAATTACAACTGTCAGAGGAGAGTTAACATTCAAACGGCTATTCATCTGCAACACACTTTAATACTTTTGTCAACAAAGTGAAGAAATAACTTGGTGTTTAAACATAAACAGCACACCAGAAGCCGGTTTATTTTGTCAAAGGCATTACCCCGAACCTTATCTATTGAAAGAGCCCCTTTAACGAAAAATTGTATTTGAAGAAAATAAACAGAGTGACTGTGGAATACATCAAAATGTCATTTACTTTGAAAAAGGGATTCTAAAAGTTTTCTTATTGAAAGTTGGGGCTAGCAAACTGAGAGTTCATTATTTTCTGAACAAACATGTAAAATGTTTATTTTTCAACTCAATTCAGCACTTAAATTTACAGAAATTTGTACAAAGAATAGAGAAGTTTTTCCAAAGTATAATTGATTTGTTAGCCAGGCATACGATGAATGATTATATTTCGGTTTTTCTATTCAAATTTTCACACTCCTGTAGGTATGTACAACAAAGTATATCATATATACATATATTGTTAAATATCTTAGTAATTTGAATAGAAATATCTAGAATCTAATCTTACATCAATTGAAAATTTCTTGTTTATAATTTAAAATCATTACATATATTCATAATAAATAATCAAGGGTTAAATCTCAAAATTGAAAAACAACTACTTAGAGATGAAATTAATGAATATAAGAAAATATAATTTCCAGCTTATATGGTTGAGAAGAAATACATAAATGATTTTCTTAAGAAAATGTAGAATTAATTATCGATCAAATCTGAAAAGATTTGTCAGGAGAGATATATCCAATGAATATTAAATTATCAAACTGACGCTGTTTTTTTGTAAAGGCCAGTTGAAACTGTGAATTCCTTTTAAGTCTTTAATGTCAAATAGATAACTCAACGGCAAAATGGAAATATTATTGCAACGACAGATATATATATATAAAGCTTTATGAATATTGATTTAAAAAGTGCGTCACTACTCTTTTTTGGAGTCCATCAAGATTGTGAATTTCCTCAAGCATCTTATCCTCCTGTCACGAAGACAAGTCGGAGATGGTATCTCCATTTCAACATCTCAGGTAAATTGACGACAAATGAATAGACCACTTGTAGTGGGTGTCTTACCTGTGACAAGCAATCTGATTATATCTCACCTGCTAGTGAACGATTGCCGCAGGTATACTGCACAAAGTCAAATTAAGTTCAAGGTTTTCATATGCAAAAAAGGTGAGTAAATAGTATACTGAAAGGACTTGTCACCAATGCTTATCTGTATATAAAAAAATCTATAAGATGCTCTCTCACCTGTCTAAGACAATATTGAGGGAGGTGGGGGGAGGGGGGAAATATGACCATGGTTCCCTTGTTTCATTGTTTTAATCCCATGATTTAAATTCCTATTATAAATTCATGTTTTGATATGCAAAGAAGTTGAAAATTGACAAGATTCTTCATCTATCAAGTGAATTGACACCAGATAATTTGACGAGTTGTTGTAAATGTCTCACCTGTAACACCAATCAGGTTTATCTCACCTGTCAGGTGGCACAATGTTGGAGAACTGCCGCAGGGTTCTGTTTTGACACCTACCGCTTTGATATATTTCCAGTTTTGATATACAGAGATATTGGAGAAATTCGATGACATCATTACAGCAGCTTTTGAAAGTAAAGCTAGTAATTTGGGTTTTAATGCCACTGTAAACATGAATGAAATGATAGGTTTAGTGTTAATTTTCACTTTAAATCATCTGCAAGTTAAATATACCTACACAAGATTTCAGCATTCGAGTATCTTATACCCATAAGAAGAGGCAAATAAAGACGGCTTAAGGTTTGTAAATATAAAAGACTAAACTAACACAAATTCTCTGATAAAAAGATAAGTGACTGTAAATATATTTCTTAATAATTGGTATGAAATAATATTAAAGGAGTGCTGAAAAATTATAAATTTAAGACTAATGCAATTACACTTGCCAACATTTCTAAGACTTTGAATTTTTTGCCCTAGGGTCTGGATGTGAGGCTAACCTAGACGAACAATGAGTGTCTCAGATCCACGAACTTTCATACCTTTATGCTCAAATATCTTAAATTGCCTAGAAAAGTGATGACAGGGGGGAAAAAATTACCAAATGGTTCTTCTTATAAAAAACTTCAGCTTTTTTGCTTCCCTTCTATTTTGAGTGTTTACTTTATACAAGAATAACGGCTCATTTACACATAGTTTAATCTGATATTTGCTACTGGCAATAAATATAAAGACCGAATATCTAGGCCCTTAGGAAAAGGGTTGAATATGATGGTGATAAGCCTTGTCATTCCATCCTCAGTTCAGATCAGATCTAAAAAAATCAAAGAAATGATAAGTGTTTTGATGACGCCAACAGTTGAGAATGTTCTTCCCCTGAGTTGTTGATTTCAGGACATTCGAGGTCACCAGGGGTCAACATATCTAAATCAGTCATATCTGGGTCAAGTCTTTTCAATATCTCCCTAAGTATCAATAAAAAAAATTCTAGAGAGTGGTTTAATATAATTTTCGTAAGATTTGGAAAATAAATCCGAGTTTCTACACATATCAATAAATGTATAAGAGTGACTTTTCATTTGATCTTTAAAAATTATATTTTGGTTATCAAAATTTAAAAAAAAATTTTTTTAATAGTCATCTTACACCATTTTCTTAATAATTTAGAAAACGATATTGATATGTAAACTAAATCTTAGGATAAATTTATAAGGGAATTTTTGCTTTTAATAAAAAAATCAATTTAAAAAATCATTCTTTTAGAAGAAAAAAATAAGATTGGAAAAGAAAGACGTTTTATGATATCAAATAATATCTTCATGATTTAGCATAAGATTTGGATATTAAGTCCTCAAAAGAGAAAAAAACAATTCTTGCACCAAAACATAAATCTCTATCGCAAAGTTATCATGTAAGGAGCACAAAGAATTAAAAAATCAAAATTGATCCTTGAAAAAACATCAAAATAAGTTTGTACACACAATCCTTTCTTCTCAAAGACTATCCCTAGCTTGGATAACACTAAAAGAAAAGACACTGGACAAAAAACATTGTCGAAGATTAAACATCAAACACAAAAACACAAGATAAAAGTCCATAGACTTTTGTTCTTATCCTTTAAAGTCAAAGGTAAACTATCTCAAGCTTACCAAAATGTGTAAAAGAACCCTTCACAAACATAAACTCTAAAACGTTCCACTTATAACCACTCACAACTTGATAATATCTTTAAAGGTAGACTTTAACAGCTAAAGCCTACTTAAGATGTAAGAAAACTTATGTACATGCTCTCCTTATGTTCAAACTGCACTTAAACCATATCAAATTTCACCGACAAGGAGCTTTCAGCATACAAATGTATGAAGTATACATCATTTGTTGAATTTCTTGGTACATATACAAATACGAATAAGTCCCAATTGTTTATGAAAAGATTTTGAGTATATCAAACTTTGATGTTTGTAGCTAAAAATTAGCACTGATTTGCAGAAAGAAAATGTTTATCTCATAATTTGCTGTATATTTTTTGTTTGTGTTAAGACAGAAAATCTCACACCATTCAAAGTCTCAAACACATTACATGTATCAAGATTTTGTTATTAGGCTTAAAAAGTTTGTTTTTATAAAATTAGTTAATTAATGCATTTGGGGAAAATACTCTATATAATTGAATAGAGGCAGACAAAGGTATATCTTTAAACCGGCCTTCTCACAATGCAGAACGGATCCCTAATCGTAAATCACAAAGGGCAACAGAAAATATGGGATTTTGTAAAAACATTAACCAAACAAATCACTTTAAAAACTCAAAATATGTGATAAATATTCATCCTCAAGTAAAAAATATCATAACTTATTTCTATGGAATCATCTAAGAATGCCTGAACTTTTGACAGATATTCCAAAAAGTACACAAATATATTGTGAATGCTCTAGCAAATCACATTTGGAACAATCCATCAAAACGTGCAGGACATGTGGAAAATATTTACCATCATTTGGGGGTTTTCATACACTGACTTAAAAACAATCACTTTTTGGAATGACGAAAAAATCAACCAAGTTACAAACATTTATCACTAATAAGTATACCATTAACACTGTGAATTCTTTTACAAATCTGTGAATAACAAATCAAATTTGGCCGAAATGTGACAAATATTTATCATCAAAAAGATATTTCCGGTTACAAAAGCATTATCTATCTAGATAATATCTTGACACTAAAAGGTACCAGTATCAGATTTGATGACATTTGGGAGAAAGCATTGTCAATTTCAGGCAGAAATAAACATACCACCCCCGACGGAGAAATATATCCAAATATTATAAACAGAAAAGCGACACATAGTCTACATGATGTTAGTCTGATCCTTAAGCAGAGCCATTGTGATAGACTTTGACTGATGTTTAAGGTTTGTGCTTTATCTCATGCTAAACAAACCTTATCATCAAATTTTCTATGTATTACTGAATTCTCTCTTCATCAAATTCTTATTTTTTGTGGCCTGGAGTAAAATTTTGATCTCCCGTTTTCATTGGGGTTTTTATATTTTGTCAATATACAAAGTATCAAGGGTTGTAAATTTACAGGCATCAAATCATAATTATATTTGTATATTCCATATTGTATATTCCAATTTGGGACCTGATAGTGAAAAGTTAAAATACAAAATCTACGAAAAATTTCTTTATAAAAGCAGAAAGAAATTACAGAACAAAGTTGTGTTTCTCTCATGTCGTTTCATGTTTATGCTGAATCGTCAAAATGCATACATTTCATTTTTTAACAGTTTGGTGAGAAAATTCTTTTTCCCTCAAAAAGCTTTAAAACTTTTAGTGCAAAAAGCTAACATGAAGTTCAAACAAGGCATGACTAAACATCTCTCAAAGTTATTACATTTCCTATCTATTATCTCCCCATTCATGTACAGGCAGACATATAAACTTTATTGTCCATTTATTTTGTACATAAACACATGTTTGTAAAATTTTGAAAATTGTAAGCTTACATTTATACCTTGTAAATACTGTAAATCTTGCCGAAATGAGGCAAAATATTGCATATATAGCTCAAACGGACAGGTCGAAATTACTAAAAGCAAAGCAATCTATCACTCAGGATCTACGCTAATTTCAAAATGATCTCAGCCTTGAAATTGGGGGGCGTTACCCTAAATTTGTTTAAGGATGCCTCCCCCCACAAAACTAGTAAATTTGAACCTGAATTGGATTTGGAAAAAAGCCAAACTTGATTTCCTGAATTAATTGCTAATATTTTAGTGCTGTTGTTTTTCCTTTAACATAAAATTGCAATATTTCCAAATTTGAAAAAAATGGGAGTATAAACATTATAAAGCTTATGTTTTAAATGGGAAATACATCATTCATTTCAAGACGGAATGTTAACAGCTTTTTGGCATTTTCATTTTATATATTAATCTTTAAGAAAATATGTACAATTAAAAGTTCTGAGAGGCATAAACACAAAAACTTTGCACCACAGAACATAAAGAATATGAAATTTTTTAATTTTCTAATTTTTGTGAACACTTTACCAAGTCAATATAAACAATTATTATAAATACAATAATATACAAAACCTTATTTCTCAAAAATTCAAAGTCACAAGTGTAAAGAAAAAATTACAAAAAAGTTTGACATGTTTCTCACAAAAAGACTTCATACAAATTTATTCTAGGTGGGTAAACTTATTCCTGTGTAAGACGTTTAGACCCTATTTCCCCATGAAATTGAATATATAGAGCCAAATAATTTTCCACACATATAAAAAAATATAGCTTGACCTCTGAAGCTGTTCATATAAAAAAGTGTGAGCTATCAGCAACCATTCGCTGTAAAGGATTTTTCGATACGATCGGGGACAGAGACTTGTTACACAAAGAACGGCTCTATACACTCCGCGTGAAATCAAAAGAACCAATCAGGCGTAAAATTTCTGCTGCTTTCGATCGTTGGCTGCTGACTGTTGCATCTGATATGAAACGGTCGACTTCATGAAAGGTTCTCGTCATCGTAAATAACCAATAATACGTACAGGAGAGGAATTAATAGCAAAGAGGCGGAACTCATTTGGGATAGGCAGGCATTAGTACGCAAATGATTCAGGAAAGAGTGAAATGCACGCACCTAAATACTCAGCTAAAATTCATGAACTGTTCTCGCGTAATAATCGTACTTCATGACCGAAACGTAGTGTTATGAAAAAATTGAATTATTTTAGCAACAAATGGTTTAAATGTGTTGGGTATTTTTTTCACAGCTTTGATATTCATCATCATGTCATAATTATACAATTTAGTCTAAATGAGAATAAAATAAATGTGAATCAGTATTCCAACATTCATCTATCTGACCATTTGTTTGCTTTCTTATTTCCATCAAACAAATGAACTAAAACCTTAAAACAATTTTTCTTGATTGTCAAAATGAAGTTTCATTACCAAAGATATAAAAAGATTACTACAGTAAAATTGTTTTGTATCAGATGTATATATAAATACTTTCATAGTAATTGACAAAAAACTCCATAGCAAGCTTCACATTTTTTTTAGCTTGACTGAAAATTGTTTTGTCAGTGTGCCCTTAAGTTGGGGTTAGTTTTTCGTTAATATATGCTGAGCAATCATAAAAATGATTGACACAAATAGATGTTTCTTATCATTCAAGATTCATTTGACGATTAGTGCCTCCATTACCCTTATTTCAAGTTGATAATAGACTTCACAGGCTTTCAAATTGAAAAAAAGAGAGTTTGGGTTGGTCTTTTTGGCATGAATTACCTCCCTTATGTAACTGGAACTCTCTTGAAAAGAAGGTAAAGAAATATGTAGAAGCGCAGCCTAAGCCTTTCAGAAATGTATACCTGAATCCATCTTCTAAATTACCCAAAACGTGTTCAAAATCTCCTTTTAAAAATGACAATTTTCCATTTTGGCCCAAAAAAAGTGGATTCTGTCACTTTTCATTTAGTGTCGAGTCTACTCTGAAATCAGAAAGCAAAGATTGGAAATGTGTTCAGGGCTTTTTTCTCAGTTTTTCCTATTTTGACAGCACTTACGAAACTTGAAGGATGTGACCTCACTGAACTTCTCTTATGCAACCATTCTTAGTAGATAATTCCTCTGGTAAATGAAAGACCCCTTGGCGTAATTTCATCCCAAAATAATAAATGCCTACCATCTGAGCATACAAAGAAGACACTATTTTTTAGGGTGAACCACTTTCGAAACATTTGAAAACTGAAGAATTTAACCATTTGGAAAGTAACAAGTGAAAGTCAGATGGAAATGTCACGGCACATTACTTTCTTTACTGAAATGTAAACATTTTGTGTTTTGACATTTTAGGGTTCTTTTGATGCATGAAAAAAAAATTCAAGTCAATCACTTTTTAAAAATTGATTGTACCTTGTTTTTCTAAGTTTTTTAAGGTAGAGAATAATGTAATTAAGGTTTTAATGTTGACTTACTGTGAAGTTTTTGGTGTAGTAATGCTCATTTTAACATTTGGTGAAACTTTACCATTTACAGTATTGTGTATTTATTTGACCTTTTACTAAGCAATAGTTTCAAGCGGTTACTTTGGAATAGAATTAAGGTTTTATTTCATCATGAAAAGCAACTAAAATTAAAAAGCAAAATTGGAATTTAAATATTTTTATAAGCTTTTAAAACATTTTCCTTGAATGACATTGCAAGTTAAGCACATACAACATTTCATATAACAAATTGAAAATGCCTTGCATTTGCTCATTTCATATCAATGTGAATCATTGAGTAAAAGGTTTACAATAATGAACCTCCTTATTGAAATGTTATTTGATAAAAAGGTCAAAGATTCCTTCTACCATAATATAAACGCACATAGTTGTGCTATGCCAGAAATTATCATTTGTGATTCCCGATCCCACCACTTACTTTGCCTCACACATTTACCAAATATTGCTTGTACCTTTGGTTGTTCATCATTATCTTTTTAAAAGAACAGTATAAAATTTTAACACTCAGATTCTTGAATTCCTCATGAAAAAGTACTGATGACAAATGAAAAAAAAAGACTAATAAATAAGAGAAGTTATCATAAGAGATTGACAGGCAACCATCAAGATGTCAAACATAAACCAATCTGTTCATCTGAGACCTGTAACAGTTCAAGTGTGATTAATAATATCCTAGTCAAGTTCCACAATCTTAAATTCTGACAAGTTGTAGAAACGATCACTTACAAATCACTGGACTAAGATGCTGCAATGACTCACTCCCCCTAATTCCAGCCCTGATTCTAAGGAACCGATTCCAAGACTTGAAGGAAGCAGTGTACGTTACAAGGCGCTACCGATAATCAACACTACAAGACCAGTGATTTCCAGCACCACAACTAAATCCGCCTGGATTCCTTCTCCAATAGTAGCCATTATGTCCCTGCCAAAAAAACGGTAACTGGCGCTAATGTCCTCATCTTGCAGTTTCTTCTAAGGATCACTACTAATAAGAGTTGGCATGGATCATTGGATGCAATACCACACCAAAGAGTGGATAACAATTGAAACGTATCAAGGAGTTAAGTATCAAGAGGTAGTGCTTCAAATGATGGGCATGTATCATGAAGTACCATTTTATCAAACTTCAGTTTCAATAACAATAGGGATATGTCTTGCTTTATTCCAGCTTGTTCTTGTGGTCTTTGGAACTGTTCGAAACATTTTTATAATAAAGCTTACAAAGCTTAAAATATTTTGTCCAAACCTGACACAAATGGTTTGCAGCAGAGTTACACTAACACATTATGTCTTTGTAGCTTATGAGCAAGAGTTATTTCAGTACTGTAATTGAATCAGAGCAACAACCTAGGCTGTACACAGAAAGGCAAATGCAATGCAGTGTCCAAGAATGACTGTACTATTTATTTTGACTTTTATAAGTCAGGCTTACATCAGTTCCATTAAATGTCAGTCAGTAAGTGCCAAAGGTATAGGGCAGACTAGAAGATGCATATTCAAGAATGACTTCAAAACCATTACTTAGTGAACATTAGCGCCAAGGATATCAGGGATAATAGCACATGAAAAACAGTGTCCATGAAAGTCTTCAGTACTGTTGCTGCCGACTTTGGTGTTTGACAAATTAGCTCATGCAATACATGGTCCAAGAATGACATTAGTACCTTGATTGTGTCAACACTACCTGCATGGGTGTCAGGCATAATAGTCCATGCAGTAGTGTCCAAGAAAGACTTCAGTACCGTAATTGAGTCAACATTAGTGACAAGAGTGTGACAATGATTAGGATATGCTATTCAGAGTCTTTGAATGACTTCAGAACCTTTATGTCAACGCTAGCAAAAATGGCGGAACACAGGTAAAAACATTCAATACAGTGTCCAACAATGACTTCAGTACCAAATTACCAATATTGAGTTAACACAAGCGCCATGGGTGTCAGGCACATTAACACATACAATACAGCGTCAAAAAATGACATCAGTACCATATTTAGTCAATGTCAACACTAAGGGTGTTTTCAGATAAGAATATGAAATACAATGTCAAAGACTACAGTGTTGATATTAGGTCAACGGTAGCGCCAAAGGTGTTATACAGATTAGCACATGCAATACACTGTCCAAAAATGGCTTCAGTAACATTATTGAGTCAACACAAGCGCCAAGGGTGTCCTAAAGATTAGAACATGCTATACACGGTCCAACGAAGTACTGATATTGAGTCAAAGCAAGCGCCAAAGGTGTCAGGCATATTAGCACATGCAATCAAGTGACAAGGAACGTGCATACCAATAAACATGCCATGTCTTGAACCAATCTGGCTTTCATGTTCTTTATTGAATTAGACAGGGCATTATTGAGTGCCAAGTTCAGTTCAGTAGCAGACTATGTTTCTGTTGCATTAGACGAAACTACTTGCAGAATTTTATCTCATAGAAAGGAATTTATTGATGTCAGAGAGTCATAAATATGACCATGATCAAATTCAGTTTTATTGGCAATGCTTGAGAATTAGATTAAGTATGTTTGTACATTCATTGCTTGTTAAGTTAATCTACGATGAATGAAATGACGATGGGAATCTACAATTAAATTATCACTCCTTAAAGGAAGGCTCAAAATTGAATAATATATTTTTCTCCTCATATTCACTGTCCAGAAATTCAATAATATACATAATATCTCCAACTCAATTATCCATGCGGACAACTTGAAACGAAAATATGAAGTGATTGATTTGTGGCTAAATAGGTTCGAAGATATTTTTTGATATTTCATATAATCACATCAATTTTTATACCATTTCTGTCCAACTTTCAATGCAACATTCATCAAAACATTTTTAACATGATTTTTTTATGAACTAATCATTAATGTTTTACTTCAAATTTCTTTCACTCTTTATCAAAATAAAAGTAAAATTTGATATGATGATTTAGTTAAATTAGAAAATATAAAGGCAATTTTTTTTTTACAACTGTATCATTATTTCTTTAAAAAGCTATTCGAAAAAAATTATTTTACAAAAAAATCCACATTAATATGAATAGAAAATAAAAAAAACTTTGGGGGAAAAAAATACTTCCAGGGGTCTGAATAAACAATTCAATCAGTCTTCAACTCATATTTCTCAATTAACTATTCATTATATTTATATTACCTGTAATATCTTTTTGCGTCACTTTCTCCTCTTTTAGAACAATACAATTTTCGTTACGACATTCCATATTACCATTAAGAGTTTATCAAATAAATACTAAGATATACCGATGTGATTTATTAATCGTTCTAAAATACTCGTAATTTTGGCCACATAAATATCACCCTCTCGTATAGCATGACACGACAACTTCTCGCAAGGGGCCATTGGTGCTAGCATTCCTAGAAGGAACTGGAGACATTTCGGCCAAAAGGCAACATCGTAGGGTCTCAACTGTTCACAAGTATGTCTGTCAAGTATCCATAACTGGACATATGGCCACTTGACCACTAGTCTTAGAAGGAACCGATTGTCCTTGCATAACCGTTTGCCATTGGCGATAATGCTACTGCAAGCTAGTCGGGCACGTGGGTCTGCTTTATAGTCGGCGAGCCCTTGCAGTTGAAGCGCGTGCCCCGTCAACAGAAGGGGTTGTGTGTTATAATAACAAATCCTTGCGTCGGTGTTTGGTTAAATATGGACAAACATAGGGGAGAAAATCTCCAATTTACGTCTTCATCCATTCCTTGAAATAGCCGGAAACGGGGGAATGGTAAGAGGGGAGCTATCGCATTGATATCTCCGTCTGATGGGTAAATCCTTTTATAAACAAACCTGGCGCCCTCTCATGCGATAATGCCCGGTCAAGATATATCATCTTCAGCTGGTATTAGTTATAATTCACGACCTACCTTCTTCAAAGAATCCTCTGTATTCCTGGTAGATTCCAATGGCACGGGTAGGCCTACTGCAATGTTGGCAGTGGGTTATTGTTCGATAATCCCGCACGTGGTGTTATTTTATCAAATCCGTTGAATATGAAATCCGTTATGCACAAACTGCACGAGAATCCGTTTAGAGATCACATTTTCTGAAAGGAAGAATAAATCCAGTTGAAAGACAGTTCATGACGAAGCATACAGTCACAGTTAAATATTATCCTTCGCGTCACACGCACCGTAAAATCTCCTTTTAGTGGAATCTGACGGTAGCGTGTTTACTAGTGAAACTCTTCATATACACCGCGGTTTGTGTATATTACGTACCAACACATAAAACACCGTGTAGCGAAATCGACAAGACGAATTGACATCGCACGGTTTCCTCGTGGGGAAACAGACAAGCTGAGCCAGATTGACAGTTGCCCCGCCCCCTTTCACAAGCGAAACGGATGAGTGAGCAACGATATCCAATAGTCAGTGTCTCCGCTCGTTGCCAGGGGTGACAAGCATTCCCTGCACGCGCAGCTAAGTCTTTGAAGTAGAGCGATCCATCATGCACTCTTCCTTGCTCGCATGTTGGAGAAATACGACCTAGCGCTTGCAGGACTTTAATGAAAATCGCGGCGGGAAGATGAAAGCGATGTTGGGCTAATCTTTTGGCGAGATGAGACTTTGTAGGACGCACTTGCATGATAGTGGTATTGCGTGTAATACATATGAATTGATGTGTATATTTTATTTCGATAACTCGCTACAAAGGCGCGCGGAATGAACTCCGCGGTTCTAATAACATGGATTACGGTTTTGTGGTAATTCCAAATGTGATTTCAAACGCGGTTTACGAATGTGCATTGAATTACAGCAGTACATTAATACGTATATTAATTGATGTCGGCGCAGTTGTTTTAAGTTGAGGTTTCGACCGAGGTAATGAGGGAATAAAAAGGAGGTATGATAAAAAGAATGACAAAAACGAGATGGGGAGGAGGTCCCTTTAATTTGTATTTCCAGAACAAGTTGGGGGAGTGAGAGACGGGGACATTTTTCGCGAGAAACAAGTAATACAGAGTATAATTTGAGGTGAATTATATGATTAAATCATAACACTGATAAAGATTACTACGAAAATTTGCGACGCTGTAGTGGAGTTTGCTAAAGCGTAAAAAAAAACTGACTGACTTAGCTGAGGAAACTATTTATAAAGACATCCTTTCGTAAACATAATTTAATCGAATGAACTTTCCTCACATTGCGTTTATTCGCGCAATCACAATTATCCAACTTGGATTATCAAGATATTATATGTGCCAGTGACTGAAACTTGTCAAGTAAGACGTATCTCAATAAGAGCGTTAAAGTATCATCATTGATTTAAACCGCGAATATATTTGATATAACCACCTTGGCTTTAACACCAAGAACTCCCTTATGAAGACGCTATTTCAGAACATGAGACTTTGTGAAATTGCAACTTGATGTCGTTTGTGACACCGGAAATGTAACTCAGTAGGTAGAGCGTTCGCTTATCACCCGGAAGGCCGCAGTCGATTCCAGGCTACGTCATGGCATGATATGAGGGTTGCTACTTCCTTGCATAAGCATCAAAGTGACACAGAGTATGTTACATGAATTTTGTATTTGGCTTAAATAGATTCAAAATGTTAAAATACCTGAGTTACGTTCAAAACGCCTATCCAAAGTTGCATCTTTATCTCTTAAATGCCAAAATCATCACATTATCTTGTTTGCGACTGTACCTTATAAACAACTATAAAAATGTTAAAACGTCGAAATTCAGCTACCCATTTACATGCATATCAAGTAAATGACCTAGTAAGCAACACTAACAGCCTATATTCTCGTTGTATCTGCTATGAATAAGTTTCAAAAATTACGTTTGAGTCATTGGCGCGCATCACTGTCCGGTTTTCGATCAGAAATCTCGACTTTTCCCCCTTATTATTGGCACTATACCAACTGATATGCATGGAGATGTTAATTTTAAGAAACAACCACTACTTATCGAAGAAATAACACCTTTTGTAAAGTCTGAAATATTTGATCTCAACAATAAACATAGGACATTGCATGAACTACTGCTGGATTGGGCTGCAGGGTGTCAAGGGTCACAAAGAATTTCCAAATTTACTTGGTATTAAATGAGTACAATCTAGATTTATTATTACTATGGTTGTAAATATATCCTTTCTTCTCATTCTCTTCCCATGAAGGTTACTCACTTCACGTGTTCACACACAACCTCTGTTACAATTGATCTATTTCTCCTGGACCAAAAATACTGAATCCTGGTTGGTTACAATCAAAGTAGTTGTTCAATCATCTTGTTTTAAACAGAGCATTTGGTCTATTCCCCCCTTGAGAAGACAGAACATCCACAACTTCACCCGTATCATGTATACCTAATTATAAAGAAGTTCGCAGATATAAGACGGTATTTTATTGGATAAGAACAAGGCCTGTACGAGTGTCGCAAATGTCACCGCCAGTGGATTTGAAAGAACCAAAGAATATGGCGACCTTGTAACAGAAGTGACGAGGGAAGATATCGAGCTTCTTTGGATAGTGTCCTACCCTATACATATTTAAAAAGGGACCATTGATGTCATTTGTTTTACCAATATGCCGTTGAGTATCCGTTGCATTCTGTCTGCCATTGTATAAGCGTCAATCTTCATACCAAGTTAATTTTCGTCTGAGTAGGTGTTCTGACAACAACGTCCAGCAGAAACTGATATTAGAAAATTTAATACAAGTACTGTATAAGGAGAAACAAACATAATCTTACTGGATGTGATTCTCGTGTAGTGTAGACGGAAGTCAAACTCGGAAGGTGAGTAGGTGATGGTCTACCGCTTTTTTGGTAACCTTTCCGGAGGAAACTGACATGAGAAACCCAGGACCTTTGTCCAAGAAAGGGACTCAGGTCGGTCAGAGAGTATCAGCTGTTTTATAATCTTATAATGCCCATGGTACATGTTTTGATACATTGTGATGCATGGTGATATATTGTGATACGTCTGTCAAGAAACAGTACCATAGGCCTTATAGATAATCCCTAACTAGCTGTTTAAAAAATCTTTCTCTCAATATGAGAAGGTATCTATATTACCATCTAAGTATATCCCAAAGAAATTGTTACGAGAAAAAGAAGAATTCAAAAAAGGGGAACTAAAAATACATCGATTGATTGTTTCAATGTTATTTACATTGGTTTTTTTTTTAAATGAATATTGATACATATTCAATTATTTTGTTATGCATCTTGATGCATTATATTTCTTTGTGATGCATTTTGATACAGATGATGCATTGTGTCAGATCGTGATACGTTCAAGAACATTTTAATAAGACAAAACCAAAGTCAATTATTCTGTAATTAGTTGAAGACTAATGTAGACTTTCTAGAACGATTAATAAATACTAGATGAAAACAAGTGCTATGGGCATAACAAATGCACCTAAAATGTAAATACTATCTACACAAATAAAGTAGGTTTTTGTGCTAGCTTGTAATACTTTTGGCTACATATGGTACACATACTTTTGGATGCATTGTGATACCAATGCTATTTTGTGATATTTTGAGACGTCATGTCATGTGATACTTAATGATTCATTGTGACATTTTTAAACCTTTTGAACAACTTGATTATGTTTTAGAAATTAATGGCATCAACACTAAGAAATGCAACAAAAACGTAAATCGTTTCTCGCAACATATTGTGATAGTTTGTAATATTATGTTTAAATATGATACTTCCCGAGGAATAAATTTTGATAGACGGTTATAATGTTATACTTTCTGATGCATTGTAATATTTTGTGATAATTTGATACTTTCTGTAGAATTCATGATTGTGATACTTGGTTATAATGTTATACTTTATCATGCATTGTAATATTTTGTTATAATTTGATACTTTCCGATGAATTGTGATATTTTGTGATACTTGGTTATAATGTTATACTTTATCATGCACTGTAATATTTTGTGATACTTGGTTGGAATTATATTTTCGGCTACATTGTGATATATCATGGTACTATATGAAACATTTTGATGTAACAAACATAATCAACACACGCCCTTACACTGTAATCTGTCATAATTTAAGGTAGGTCGCCAAGTATAACGTAGCACATCCTGAAGAAACTGATAGGGGAAACTAGAGACCTGTTCTGTCTACAAGCAAAGGAAACAAATACACTGCTGGTGTATCTTCACGTATTGTGTACACGTGAGTGGACCTGTCTAGTTGTAAATGTTGTGTTAAAGACAAGAGCAACCGATAAACTCGTACTACACGTGAAGAGGTTTACCACATTGCGGGAACTCCACACCTCATTTCTTCAATAGACTTAACAACGAGTCTTTTAATGATTTCTTTTCAATGAATTCAAAATTTCAAACATAACAGAATAAAAGGTGCATTTTAGATATTTATTTTTATATTTTCATTTCGCTTGAATTAAGTATCTTACTTGTAGATTTCTCTGGACTGGCATTTAGTCTCTGAAATGATATTTTATCTTTAATTCAAACTTTGAAATAAAATAAAAAGGGGCTTGTGCTTGTCCTCATGTTGAAATAAAGCTCTTAAGTGATGTTGGAAACTTCTCTAGACACTAATATCTAGTCACTGAAATGAAAATTTGTCTATTCATTTCAAGTCATGTTTTCAAGGAAGTTTACCTTCCCGAGATTTTTTTCATTTGTCTAAAATCAAGCTCCCTTTGTTTCTTAAAAACTTGTTTTGTTATATCAATTATTTATTTTACAATAAATCGAATAGTATACAAATGAAAAGTTCCTTTTTAGAGATCAATTTCTTTTGCTAAAATTAAACTCTCGAGTACTTTAATTAACTATTAGTATTTCATCTTATTGTATGTCTGGATGACAGCCTTCTTTTACAGGTGAGGGGTCGGCTTTCATTGTCTGCTGCAGAGATTATTTACTCCACGTCACGGGGCAGGCGCTTCAGCATATGCGAGTTATACGGGAATATGATAGCTTGTAAGAACACTAACAGCTCATACTTTCAGGAACTCCATTATTCATATGATGTAATATATTATGACTCACACAATTTACCGAGGATATTGTAAACGCATCACACCAGATTATTGTAACAAAACACACTCACTAAAAACAATTACAAACAAACACATCACTTCGCCATTTGCTTTTCTCAACACAAGAGACTGGAATAGCCCACATAAAAACGTCTAGATCTTAGAAATTCTATTAGGACATGTAATGAAATCGAAAATGGTTTTAGAAATATAGTTCATTGACATTTTCCAACACTTTCCTCACATTAAAATGCCTCGATCTTAGGAAATAGCATTTAGCAAATTTCCTTAGGAGATTCGAAAAAGGTTTCAGATATAAAGAACGTTTGCTTATTTCAACGCTGCAAACAGGACTGACCCAAACTAAACTGCCTCGATCTAAAGAAATATCATATAGCAAATTTATGTGGGATAAATCGAAAAAGGCTTAAGAGATATAGAACATATGCCCAGAGAAGGTTTACGCATGGCTACCGATGCGTACACGCTAACGCAAGACTGCAAAATATGTCGCATAGGGTCTAAAGAAGTCTTCGGGCGTTTAATTCGAGCGCCAGCTGGTTGGGGCGACGTTGTCAGACCCTTGCGTATTAATTACTTTCTACTTTCCCCTACAATAGGATATGGTCGACCCAAGCCATTCAAAAATCGTAAAAGCACATTTTTCACGCTAACAGCGAGGGGATGAAATAAGCGATCGTTCCTTGTCACACCCCTTTCTGGCATTAGATATGGTGGGGGATACAGACATCAAATGTGGGTACCAGGAATTGCAAAAAAGCCACCCTCTTATTTAACTGTTTTGTTCTCATTCGTAATAAAATCCTGAGTCAACTAAAGATCTCATTTTCAAACCATGAATCGGTAAACACCAAATTCGAGCGAGAGTGTTAAAAAGCACATTCTTTTTTCTGTGTTTGTTAATGTGCGCAGTAAAATCTTGAGTAAACGTGAACCTGAACTTTTAAACCATAAATTGTGTCCTTGTTTCCTTTTTTGAGAGTTATTTCGTTCACATTTTGATTAAAACCGTCGCCCCGTAGAACAAGATGCAATTAATCGTAGTGAATTGACACACAAACTGGGATTCGAACACTTTTAGAATCGTGGGTGGTCGGCTTTTTCAATGGCCAACGCTGACTATTTCTTTCAATCAAATTAAGAAATATCTATTTTTCAAAAAAGGTTTAAGCATGTATTTATTAATAAGAACAGTCGGCTGTTATCTATCCTTGCTTCCATCACCCCATGCATGGTCTATTCTTACGGCGGCCCCAATGACTTGCTAACATAGGCGCTGCCGCATTTCCCGTTCTTTTCTGTGCTTGTCGGCAAGGCTTCTGCGACGGATCGCGATAGTCAAATTAGAAATCATATGAAAAGTGCAAATTTTCGCCGAAGTGGGCAATCAAAACACGGATTTTGACTGATTGGCAGCAAGGTTCAAATTAGCCAGTGATAGAGACTGGTGCAATTTAAAACCATGCGGGCGAAGATGCCTTACTTAAAGAGATTCATCAAAGCAGGGCTTCATTGCAAGAAAAATCAAAACGGGTGTTGCAACTTGCAAGTGAGTATAGTAGCGCTGTTCTAGAAGAAACCACCCTCTCCCTTCAAGAGTCAGATCTACCCGTGTCACCTCTGTTACAAGTACCTTTAGACAGTAAAAGCGAATCCTGAAAGGCTGCCATGCGTGTTTGTTGTGAAAGCAGGGACGGTCTTTTCATCAAACTGGGGATTTGAACGGTTTCCGTACGCGTTGCAAAGACTGGGTTTTATTCCATATTTCTTACTTGACGCAAATCAGTAGATATACACGATACTTGATTGGTCAAAAATAAGGACGTATACAAATTGAAATAGCAAGGGTTTTTTTATCAAATAGCCGCGAAATTTGGACCACTAGTAAAAGAGTTACCATGGGAAGATATGAATAGCGTACACTCTGTGGGAGAGACTGAGATGACCAGTTTTCTTGAAGTTCGTCGACAGTAGCAAGAACAACCAAGAGATAATCCTCGTTTAAAATCAGAACTACAAAAGAAGCTATCACAAAGCATGTTATCTGGTAACCAACAAGATTGACGATGCTCGCATCACTCAGAACATTACGTCGTAATAACAGGCATCCTGGTAATTCTAAATTAGCACCATGTGTAAATCAGCTTGCGACCATCCGACTTTTGTTTTGTCCTGTTTGGGATCACATCGTCAGAAAAACGGGTCCTTTGGCCATGTTTTCATCGTCTACACAACGTCGAAGGTTGGCGGCCATTGTTCCGGAAAGGGAGGTAATTACAGCATGACAGGACCAGAGAAACATAAGGGTATCACTTTCCGCAATTGGACCATCATGCAACGGTCCAATTTTCCGTGCGTATTATCTGCTGCGATAGCCCAATTTAGACAGTTTTCACGCCATTACGGCCCCCATTTTAAAACATGTGAATAATGTGACGGTAATTAATCCAAAATATGATATGCGCCTTCAAACATCGTTGTGGATGTCACTTTGTATATTTCAACCCGATGGATATCAGATTGTCTCCGTGTATAAAGTGAATATTTGGATTTCCTGCGAGCATCAGTGGACGTAATTAGTTTAATTAGAGAGATTAAGTTTCACCACCCATGTTTCATATCCTGGTAATTTTTCTATTTTTAAGTCATTCGGAGAACGAACCGTTTTCCTGCTGCATGCTGAGATGACGGTATTTTCATTACAAAGTTTACTTTGCTTTGATACGTTCCAGAGTACCAATCATTACATATGGTCCTGTAATTAATGAAGATCTAATAGTGACCGTATACATGTACAGAAGCCGAAATTTCACGCTGAAATTACATATTAAATGTAATTTATCAAATACTACCAAAACACATTTTTATCTTTCAGCTAAGATGAGCTTCGGATATAAGTCAACAACTATACTACTCAATACAAAAATAACATTGATGATAATGAAGAAACAATTATCTGGATAACCACTTTCTTTCACGACGTTTTGCCTTTCGGAGTATATGCCTACCCCTTCATCACCTGGGCTTCCTCTAAACATCACTTCTAAATGCCTTTAAAGACTTCATCATTGATGTTTATCATATTTGACTCAAACAAAATACTCTATGACACTAAACATATTCTCACTCACTCACTCACTCTCAGAAGAGAAACTGCAGCAACGTCACTTTAAGATTACATTATATTGAATGAAATGCTAAGAATTTGCACCCTAAATCATGACCATTATAGATTAGAATGACGTTTTTACATAGTTTAGCCATATCATACCTTCAAATGGTCCCCAAAACAGGATATGATCAGTTAATAGGTAAGTGTGCTTGCTTGGTTTATTCCAAAAAAATATAGCACGTGGTCCTATATCATTCATAGATCAGTTGATTTTCAGTGAAGTTTAGCAAGAATGGGCGCGGCATGTAGCCGGTTGGATGACCCGTTTCAATTCAGGTTAAGGAGAGTTAAACAGACTGAATCTTTGTCATGGTGTCACCTTTGACAAGACACTCGGTTCAGAATGTGCCATTGTGCACCTAGCAGTAAAACTGATACGTGGTTAAGTTTTCGAAAGCGATAAAGAGCTGTAATGTCAACTTCAATAGAATTCTCCCTCAGGAAGACGAGAAAGATTCCATATTGTTATTTCTGAGATTTCACCACAGTAACAATGCGCATTTCAGATCATGCTCTTACTCGCTAAGACGCGCAGCTTTGGTTCTTGAGCAGCAAGTTCGCATTTCCTTCTTACATCAACAAGAACAGTCTAGGATCCTTCAATATCTATAAGCCAATGGGTGTAGTTGAAATATTTCGCTTTTCCTATAGTCACCAAAATCAAGGTAGTCAAATAGGGCATACCGTTTTTGGTACTAGTTAAGCTTACAGCATGATCTACTATTACATCTCTTCAAGAAATGAAGTTGTAAAGGTGTAAGTGGAAACAATGATCACAACTTCTATTTTTGACTTTTTAATGAATGAATGAAATTTAGCATTCTGCATTTAAAGTTGGAAAAAGCAAACTATGAGGATTGGATCATTTAGGAGTGACTCAAATACACACGAGACTATGTTGAAACGCCTTCCCCTCAAGATAAAGAAGGGACGAAGTGAGTTTCAAGGAGCGACGGGATAAACGGTCACAGAAATATGACATTGGGCGCAAAACAAATTTCATCAAAGAATTATGATCAATAACAATTCCAAACATATCAATATTCAAAATTTGGACATCAAAGTCAAATGAGTGTATGAATGAATGATTGGACGAATGAATGGTCATCAGAGAGGAATCTAGAGTAGACTCGTGCCATTTTATTTGTTGTGCGAGGGTAAGAACTCTCCAATAATGGCATTTTGACAGAAGAGAACGGGCGCAAGCAAAGTCTTCTATCAAATTTCTCGAGGTTACAAAGAAAGACCCGCTCTCACTTGTATGAGCTCATTGTTAGGTGCGTGAAATACCAGCACATTTCCAGGTCCGGTTCGTTCCGGTACATCGAGCACGTGCTAACTCCCGCCTTAGGACAATGTCCTGTCATCATTAGCTGGTGATGGCTTTGTTTCCTGTTCCCGAATTTCGGTAAAATCTGACAAGTTCCGTCACAATAGCGCTTCATATGTCCTGCAGGCGGAATGTGAACTGGTCGAATATTGCGACCCCTTGCTTCACTTCCTCTTTAGAAATTCCAAGCAAAACGAAGGAAACTGAAGAGAATGGTTGTAAAGAGCCTTCACAATGGAACTCCTTGCACCGCATACCCGGGTCAAAGCTACGGGAATTAGAGTCCGGCGCTGTTATAGAGTTCGATCTGCTCCTTCAACAAGAAGGGATGACCCCCATTGCTTTGATAAATGCATTCCAGACGAGACACCGACCATTGATTCGGAGCAATATTTTAACACACTGTCATCAAAGAAACAATTGTCTTCCAATATGTTATTCAGCAGAAACAATCTCGCATAAAGGAGAAATCGCGGGTTTTGCAACCAGACGCCATTCCTCAATGGTGGTTCTCTTGTCGCGTTCATTTCCTTCTAAGAACGAGATCTTCATAAGTTGAAGAGAGGGCTAGTCTGACCTCGGGCAGCACAACAATAGCACTGCAGTCTGGTCGGACTAAACCTTTCGTTTGACTAGCACGCCGGGACTCAAATAACATCCCCTCCCAACAACAAACACAAATACGCCTTGCTGTGAAGATAGGGTAAAACAAATCAACTCTGTTGTTTTTGTTGATCGTCTTAATCGAACTTGTTTCATTATTCAGGATTCATATTAAGGTCTGTCTTTCATATTTCAGCACCTATTGGGGAAGGAGTAAAAACTAAAGTTTGCACGGCCAGGCCGTAACGAGACTGTCATATGTGGGCATCGCAAAGGTGAATGTACTCTAACCTTCTTGAGTTGTAACAGAGAATTCGTGGGAAGATAGAAGAAGAAGACTCTATAGAGAAAAGTGTGGTTCGATATGCGCTCTCCATTTGTTATAGAATGTGAAGTATTCTAAGATTAACTAAAGATTAACTAAAATGAAATAAAATCTGGAAGAAACATTTTCCCGGTAACCTGAAATCATAGCATGATATAAGACTGCAGTATATTTCGCCGTAGGAGAGGTGGGTTAAATTCTCCCCCCCCCCCCCATAATAGTCAATGGGTGTGTTTTATCAAAAAGGTTACAAATAACTTGGGGTCCCCGAGCGATTCCAAGAATTATCAGCATTAACAAAACTGTGGCCGTCGACAAATACGCCATTTTGGACCAATTTTGTAAATGCTCCACGAGGGACGATACCTACCATTTCTCCAGTACAGAATGGTACCCATAAATGCTCCACGAGGGACGATACCTAGGATTCCTCCAGTGCAGAATAGTACCTTGAAATGATCCACGAGGGACGATACCTAGCATTCCTCCAGTACAGAATAGTACCTTGAAATGCTTCACGAGGGACGATACCTAGCATTCCTCCAGTACAGAATAGTACCTTGAAATGCTTCACGAGGGACGATACCCAGCATTCCTCCAGTACAGAATAGTACCTTGAAATGCTTCACGAGGGACGATACCCAGCATTCCTCCAGTACAGAATAGTACCTTGAAATGCTCCACGAGGGACGATACCCATAAATGCTCCTGTACAGAAGGGTACCAAAAGACAGCTCCTCGAGGACAGTTTCTACGAGCGCTCAATACCGAAGGGTGCCCAGGGGTACTCCAGTACTGAAGGGTACCTAGAAGCCCTCTTAAAGAGCCACTCCGTGAGTTGTTGGAGCCATATATGCCAAACTAAATCAATGGTGCCATTTGATCGCTAAGTATCGAAAGTTACCAGAGAGACACATTTTAAAGCTTATTGTTTTTTTTACAGTGACAATATGAAGGTAGAACGTCACAATTATTATCATAAATCGGACAGTGGCGCGCGTCAAATTTTGGAGACTTATCTAAAACAGCCAGGTGGGCAGTTACGAGTTTTAAGCGTTTGTTAGGTTATATAACTAGTATCCATGTATATTGGACGTGATATCTACACCTCTGTGCATTTATAAGACTGTTTTTAGATTTTCATGGAAAACCATTATTTGTCATATATATGTCACCACATATGACATTTAGGTTCGCATCAAAGGTAAATAATATGTTATGAAAATCACGGAGTGGCTCTTTAAATTTTCAAAAGCGGTTAACTTGACAAGGGTACTTTTACTTAAGCGATAAGTAAGGATCTGTTATGCAAACAAAGACATGACTGTCCAATGACAGAATATGGCTTTTCTGTTGGAAGTCATAACCAAAAGTTAAAACATGGTGTTATATTGATTTTATCATCCGAAATTGACCAATGATAGATGTGAGTGCAATTGCTCCCCCTCGACAATTAAGTTACATAGGAAATCGTGTATATTTGCCTTTCTCACTCAAAAGTGAAAAAATACATTCTAAGTCTTGTTTAAAAACACATCTTTATCTGCTTCCGAACATACCAGAGGTTCTTCACGGAATGCTTAATATTTGCTTACTTACCGCTGATGGTAATAGACTCTCCTTGCACGTTTTTCATGCGCCATCATATCGCCTATAATAACGGACTACCTGAAACACGTCTTGTCAACTATTATTCATGTGACTGATAGAAATGGACTCTTCCTGTGCATGCAGTACACGAGCGAATCCTTGCCCACATATCGCCTATAATAACGGTCTACCTAAAACACGTCTTGTAAACTATTACTCATGACTGATAGGAATGGACTCTTCCTATGCATGCAGTGCACGAGCGAATCCTTATGCTGAGGAAAGGCTGTTGTTTTTGTAACTGAAGTTCAAATTACAACATCAACAGGGAAAATACGATATCATTCTCAACCATTCATTCACAGGAAAGAGATTTTGTGTCATTCGAATTTATTTCGCCTTAGGGCAAATGGCTTCGTTTTCATGAGAATATATCTGATAAGGACTACTTTCCTAACCTTTTGTTGACTATTAGAATGTTATAAAAATGATTTACTTACACTTAATGAAATGTGTCTTCAGAAAGCCATTATCGAGTTCTCAAGTTTTGTTTATGTTTCCTGTCAATTTATTTCGCATTTGACTTTTTATTATGTTATTCATTATGACATAGACGTTTAAATGAAAGCGAATATCGCGTTTGGTGAAAAAGAGAATATATTAATTAGGTTTGCATTTGGTGTTTCTCACAACATTCAAAAGAAAAGTAAATTGCTTGTTCTATATTTGTTATTTTCGTGAAATATGAAGCCGTTGGCATTCTAAAACTGGTTCTCTAAAGTTGAAAAACCAAAGCAGGAACCCAACAACAACACAGAGGAAAATTAGTCCAGCTCCGTGAATGTTTAAATAAGAGCATCTAGACTTTACCAATATATTGATTTATCAATAATTCAACAAGATCAAGCGTCGCATTCTTTCTAAAACAAAACATTTCATAAACTATCTTTTTTTATTTTTGGAAGAATATGTTCTTGATCATTTAAGCTTTGTGCATAACCAAATGGTTAAAGACAGCGACTGTTTGACTAAACACAGGATAAAGCCTTGCTATATAATGTACAGAGAAGATTCATGTGCTCAGGTCATACATTCATTGACGAGCTAAAAGGCAAAAATCAAAGGTCCAACATATATTTCTTTAAAGAATACAATTTTATACTGACGGCTTTAGCGCAAATTTCAAATTTTTGGGTCAAATTTCGCGGCTAGCATAGGCATAGGAACACTTAAAAATTTGGGGGAGGAAGATCTCTCACGTGTGTAAAGAGGGGGGGGGGGGGGCATCATTCGTCAAAGTGGGGGGGGGGGGGGGGGTGTATAAGATGACCGGTTATGCGTTTTGATATCTGTTTCGCCCTGATTCCTAATTAAAAAACTGAATACTTTCTTGTGAGGATTATGTGCGCACCGCAAAGGCGAATTGACTCCACTCAGTTAAAATCATTACGGGAAGAGACTGAATGCAAGGTTTGAAACACAAACATCGCTGATTGCAAAACTGTCTTTGATTGCAACCAATCAGGACATGTACTTATAGTGCAGAAATTCGTCTCTTGTCCAGGAGGGAGGGAGCGAAAAAACAAAACTCTTTGGGGTGCAGGTACTTTTCCTATAATTTATCATACAACAAACAAAAGAGGTAGATATAGCACAGCCAACCAGAGGCTAATAACCTGGTCAGGCAGCCTCCCTCAGTAGAGTTTTCAGGACATAACCTGCATTGTTTAAGTAAATGACGCCATTAACGTTACGTTGGTAAGCACTTTTCTTCAGAATTAGTTAAAACTTTGTTCCAAGACAGCAACGCATCAAATGCAAGATTTATTTTAAACTTGTTCGGTCGCAGAGATCTAGAACGTGGTCGCATTAAAAAGACGTACAGTTCTATAAGGGTATTTTTGTGGAAACGAAATTCAAGCGGATATTCATTTCATACATGTTTGTTATTAATATCATACTGAGGGTAACATTTTGGTTGATTTAGATTTGACAATTTGATGATTGAGAGCACACACTCAGAAATATAACAAGAATAAGAAGTGAATTAAGCCATTGGTCGGCGCTACGAGTGTGAAAAACCCTGCTACGATATTACAACGCATTGTTGATTAGTCTTATCAGAAATCATTTGAAAATGTGTGGATAATCTATCAATATACTTAGTTTATTTTTAGAACGTAAAATAAGTAAAAGTACAAGGCCTTTCCCCCAAAACAAGATGGCGAAGCAGATGCCTTTAGGACAGGCTCTTTAATCATGATCTCTCTCATGTTATCCAACAGAACTAAGCCGATGATGCACTTCGTAGAATAATTTAAAATTAACCATTATTTATCAAAAGGATGTTAATTCTTTTGAAAACAAAGGGTCTTTGACGTTGATTCCTTTAGACCAAAAGACTTATACATGTCAACGCTGATCCGATGTAACAAACTTCAAACTCAAACAAAAGTTTATTTTCCGCCTCGAGTTATAACCCGTCTTTGCAGTCTGAAACGAATTGAACAAATGCATTGCATTTCACATTCTTCCGACTGTAAATTGGATCACGGAGCAGAGCTGACAAATGCATTTTTGAACCAGCTATTGAACACGACAAAGTCGAACACATTTTCGTCAATGGAACCGCCATGTTCCAACTTGAATTATGGTCTTTTTAATGTACCGGAAGAAGAAAAATGCCAGTCTCGGACAAAACTGTCTGTGGACTTCCTGTCACGTCTAGATCATCTAAGCCGGCGAGGACCGAGTATTGATAAATGAGTGGAAATGAAAACTCGTATTTTAAAAGGTGTGACTGCTTAATTACCACTGATTTTGTCCTTTTGTTTCGCAGACGCCCGGACTAATTTACGAGCCGTCGAACATGTACGTTGTGTGCGGAGTGAGATCCGTGATTTAGTCGCGATGAGGTGCATAATAACACAACAGACTCGCCTTTGATTCATACGCATTGTGCAATTTCAATTAGTGACCAGCCCGTGACGATTTGTTGATGAGGGTTTGGTCGCGGTTGAGAAATGCAATTTTGGTAATGACCATCTGCTCATAATTATGTCACATTATATCACAGCACCAGGGCGAGGTTGAATCAGCTAAATGTTAGGTCATGACATGAACATAATATTATCAGGGGAAAGGTAATTTGAAAGAAGCAGAGGGATCTAATACCCCTAATAAGAGATAAGCCCACGACACACGTATACAGATTAGTTTTTCGGGCGACGGCTGCCATTGGTAAGACGACAGTCAAATATTCAATGAAGCCACTGTAATCATTGTATTATCAAATATGGCAAAGACAATGGTGTCTAAGCAATATAATTGCAGATGTGCACGCATGTAATACATATGACACTGGTTATTCTTCACAAATGAGGTAAGTAGAATATGGAAGATAAGAAAGATTTCTTGGTAACACCACTACATGAATGATTGAAAGTTGTTCAAATTACTTTATAGTCTCACCAACAGACTACAGCTCATTATGGAAAAAATACGCCGTTTGATAAATATTGCAAAGTGTCTTTCCTACGTGGGGTTTTATATTGATATTATTGTATTATGCTCGTGCTGGAGTGTGACTGCCAAGACCCTGGCGGGATTCGAACCACGGACCACTTGCTTCGAAGCCGAACGGGCTAACCAATGCGCTATCCCGCCCCGGACAAAAGTTAATCACCACTTGTAAAATTACAATAGACTTACGTGTTAATTAACTGTTTCAGGAATACTTTTCACTAATTAGGTTTTGGCCCAAAAAAATTTCAAAGTTATCCAAAAGATTAGAAATCATCTCACCTGTAAATATATAATTTTGATTTAATAATCAGATTATTATTACGAAAAGTGGAGCTATTCAAACGTTAGATATACAGCTAGTAACGGCAAAAACAGGGTGGTCTATGGGACAGTTGCAAAATCTATTGTATGTGTGTCGCTTAATCAGCTGTCATTAAAAAAATAGTCAACGCAAAGATGAAAGGTAAGAGTGTACTTTGTATAAAAAGTTAAAATAAAATGATTCAATTTGAAATAATTAAAATTATTCTTACAACGGTTGATAAACATGTATGTCTATGGGAATTTCACAAGTGATGACTCACTTTTAACCAGATACTGTATGTTTAAAGTCCGGAGGAAGGCGTTTTGGAAATAAGTAGCTAAACACAAGGTTTTCGCAAAAATAGCGCTTAGAAATCAACTGTCTTATGTTTGAAGGGATGTTTTTCTTTTCTGATAAATATGTGACATCATTAATATGATGTAGTTCGATTGATAGGGCGTCAGCTTGTAGCTGAGAGGCCGGGGTTCGATTCTTCCTTGAGATTCAGCATTACGAGGTTGGAGCATCGCACTAAATCGCGCTGCATTATGCCCTGGGCGCACCAAGAATTTCCAAATACTCTACAATAACTTTAATTTTTCAAAACGGACAAGGACAAGTTACTAATATAAAAAAAATTATCAAATCATATCTCGAAACCGATTTTGTTCTTTATTGAACCCGGTTCTTGTATTTGAGGGAGAAAAAGGAGATAACGCATGGTATAATGTCCACTCAGCAAGGGAAAAACATGCTGGAATTGTCTGATTTGTTATACACACAGATTGTGTACACATCGTATTAAATATACCACCTTGTTGGTATCATATACCATAGCGTATTAAAAACAATTCCAGCAATCAATGGTAATATTTGCTGAAAGGCTCTGATTTGCTATACGCCAAAAAGTGTCGGAGTCACACCAATATGGTTCCACAAAAGTATACCAGGCTTTCTTGGCGAACTAAAATAGCAGTAACTTTTGATATGCAAAACGGGCAAAAAAGAGTTATTATCATTTTAAAACAACATATCTTAGAACCAATTACGTTCTATTAAGAACCCGGTTCTTGTATTTGAAGAATAGTGTCATTTCAAACCTTGCACATGAATTAAAAGAAGTTGTCACGATATCAGTAAACTGGTCTTCAAAGTGGCGTTAAACAACTCCACTTCATACACTTTATCGATGTAACCTTTATATGGCCATCAGTATATGTTGGTGAGGTGTTAACCTGTACGCTAAAGAGGCCATCTGGAGGTACAACTCTTTCTTCAATCGGTTCCAGAAGTCTCTGCTAAAACAATCAAATTATGACTAATTCACACAAGAAAAAACATCTTTTCAGGAACCGCAAGCAAACATGCCGAGATGATGACATGTAAACAGTGTTGTTGCAAAATGGAGCATTATCAATCGGCGTCCTTGCGTCTATATTTTTATCTTCGGCGATTAACTTGCACAAAAAGTTCTAAGACTGTCAAGGAATAGCTCGATATTTACACAGCCCAATGCCGAAATTTGATTTCTCCAAGGATCGGGGTTATCAGTTAAAAGCGAGTTTTTCTACGCCTTACCGATTGAATTCAAGACAAGATGGAAGTAAATGCCGATTGTTGAGGAAAAGTGTTTTAAGCTTATGCTTTTTTCTCCTCGAATTTCCTTTGAAACTAAACGCCGTTGTTTGATTTGGAGCGATTATGATCTCGCTATGATTGTGAGAACTAAATAACGAATGAACGAAATAACACAAGTGGTAGTGATTTCAGTTCGCATCAAGACAATTTCAAGGAATTGAAAAAAAAATTTGATCAAGTTGCGAATGAATTTTATCAATCGTCCTTTTTTTAAATGTCGAATTCTTATGTCTCGTGCAAGGTTACACGGTTCTTTTGAAATTAATTTTAGAGCTTTTCCTTGAAAAATGGCACTGGGAATTGATGTCAATAAGTGCTTAAAAGTTATGAAGCATAATCGTATAAAGTGACAATTTAAAAAGTGATGTAAGAACACTTTAAAAGATTAAACTTTGTTAAAACTATGTAAATCCTGTAAATGGACGATTAAAGTTTTCTTAGGTGCAGCAAGTACGCTTAACGTGTCCTCGAAGGATTATCGCATATAACTTTAAAAGCAAAATCATCTACAACTTCGCTTTAGAAATAAAGACTATACAAGAAAATCAATTTCCTTAAGTCTTTAAATGACATTTAGAAATTACGTACGGAAGAAAGGTAAAGTTTCTCGAAAACAACTTCAGCAGTATGAAATCCACGACGTTTCAGAGTGTATGCGTACTCTTTCATCACGTAGGAAGCCATGACGTCATAAACGTGATGACGTCATTGAGGGAGAGTTCTCCATCAGTTGCTTCTTGCATGGAATTGTATCACAAAATCATAAATGTTATCTCTTATGAATTAATGTTACCCGACACTAAGTAAAATCTATATAGTTGGCAAATTTAGAGTTTAAGATTGAGGAACAGATAACAATACACAGAGATTATCATAGAGTGAATCATATGACTTTTACGAAACGAGTGTGAATTTTTGTATTATCAGAGCGAAAGCGAGGTTTACACACAAATTCGCACAAGTTTTGTAAAAGTCATATAACACACTTCCCAGGGTAATAATTTCTTTATTACCGATTCTATTCCATTTAAAACGAATGGAATTATAAAGAAAAGGGCCTGCTTCCTTTCCTACGGCCCTCAACAGTGACGTCACGAACAATGGTTTTATGACGTCACAGATGACGAAATACGGTAACTCGCGCTTAGACAATTGCTGCTAGGCAAAACATATATGTATACATGTGCTCATATTGAAAATATGTCACCGCTTATGAATAACCATATGGGTAATAAATACCTTTTATCTGAAATATCAATGTTTTAAACATTTTAAGGAATGATAGGTATTTCTTTCCATTTATATGAATTGTACGGAGATATGTACGTCCAATTTGATTCTGTTTATTTGCCATTGTGCTTGTGCTTTCAAAGTTGAAATATTACAGTCTTGAAGTTCACTGTCAACATCAATCACTTTTCGAAGAACCTCTTTGAATAAATACGACTCAAACAGAAACACAAACAGTTAGAGAGTTTTTAATTCATTTTCACAAGCAATAAACTTTTGAACGTAAATTTAACTTTACAAGATTCTCATAAAGTATTGCCGCAATGGATCAGAAAACGTCTTTGAAAAGTTTGTAAACACTAATGCACTGACAAAAATTTCAATTCAAGGCGCAGATGTTATTTGTTCCTCTGTACATAGAAAAACGAAAAAAAATCTTCAAAAGGTATAAATCGATTCTGAATAGTTTAAAAGGCATTTTGGTGAAAACTTGCGCTATCTGATACTTTTCAATCAGGAAATAAAAGTCAATTTGGAAAGGGTATATCAAAAAGAGGTGCTATGAGTTAGGGACAGTGGTTTGAACATGTGGTGTGTTTTTAGTAATTCAAACTTGAAATTTACCTTTTTTTCAAATCAAAAAATTTTTTTTAAAGGTTGTACATTTTTCCTGGAATAAAACCATCTAATAATTTTTATTACATACCAATGCATTTTGAGAGATGTAGAAAAGTTTGTAGAAACAACTTATCAGGTAATATGCCTTTAAAACAGTGATTTCAAAGAAAATCAAATTTCAATTACTGATATTGTGTTTCAGGCACTGCATCGTTGGTTAATTGTTGTATAAACGTTTTATGCTAAATATGTGGGTTTTTATTAGTCATTTATCATTAGTGAATAGAGAAGAGGGTTATTGAAATATGACTCATTCAAACACTTCATGTTGAAATTTCATTTGCCTATATTTATCAGGTATTTGCCACTGGTAGTTAATCGACAGATATAGATTTGAAACTGAAATAGCCATTTCTCTGAAGCTCTTTTCAAGAAATAATAATTCAAAGAACGAATCTTAGTCTTATGCCATTGACATAGAATAGTTTAAACCGATCCGAAACTTGTTACCTCTGAAGTCGTGAAAAGTTAGCATGAAATATCAACACATTTGGCATGCATGAAAAACACGTGAGCTTTAATACACAACGGGCCACGTATGCTGTCAGCGAATTCACGAAAAGCACGTGCAGTTTATACTCTTTGAGGGATTACGTGTTTCTTCTAAAGTTAAATCAATTTCAAGTTGAGACAACGTCTGATAAAATATTTGCATTTTAAAAGACAATTGTTATCATTTGGTAATTGAGCTTTGGACGAAGGTTATTTAAATTTAAAGTGTAAAACACATTTCATCGCTGCAAATATATTGCTTGAGGGAGGCTTAATGATAAAACGAACTCGGGGTTGATAAGTCTTTGTCTTGACCATAATGCTTTGATTTGTATAATTAGATTAATATTTAGTCTCAAGAGTACATATACGTTCAACGTAAAATTTAGGTTATTTTTTCAAAATGCGTTGACTCATTATTGACTCGCGTCAATGTCCTGTCTTCTATTCGAATAACGAACTTACATCTTTTTATTGTTTTTCCACTGTCAGTCAGTACTTCTCGATGAAATAACACAATCAATTAAATACAAAGTATTAGGTTGGAACTTTTTAAACCCAACAACTCAAGGAGTGGCTCTATAGAAAATCAGTTCAGTATAGTGACAATGTAATTATTTTATCCATGATTATCTTCGAAAATAGGTCGATGTACATTTTTTCAAGAAATGAATTGACCTCACGAAAACGTAATTTTACCAATTTTCAGACAATGTTTTAATCAAAAGAAACAGCGAACGTACAATATCCAGTTAAGCTATGCTCATCCATTTACAAACCTCAAATTATTAAAAGGTTTTTGAAACAAAATTGTCCGCCAGTCGTTTTGTGCTTGATACTTGCCGGATAATTTCTTCTACGACTGCAGATAACTGGGTCGTGTAATAAGATGTTTTACACATAGATAACACATTTGGCAAAAACGTATGTTTATTTGAGAAAAATAGGAAAAGAAGTCTTCAAAAACGTGTGACTGCCCCTTTAAATCAAAGCAAATAATATCTTGGCACATGTCAAAGCAAAATAAAAATTATCAAATGCGCTATGTTTTGCTTTAAGAAATGTTTTGCTTATATCTAGGCCTACATATTAACAAAGTGTCAAACTCCTCAAACTCAATTATTCGTTGGGAAACGCATAGAAGAATCGTGTACTTCTTCGAAAATATTCGTAAAACAATTTTCCGACCCTCACATTTTATTTAGCCAATCGCAGATACACTTTAAAGCATCATCTGACCCAAATTATAAATTTAGCTAATCGATGATATCTGTTCAAACATTTTATTGTCCAAATTCTGCATACTGTACCTCATCAGAATTATTCTACGAAATATCCTTTGTACGTTCGTTACCCCAATTCTGTTACTCATTGTTTTATTTCATAAGCGATTCTCTCAAGAATCCTGCATTTAGCATAGCGTAGATATACCTGCCCAAAGAGTATATCCCCAATTTACATGGCACTCGTACAAAATATGCTTAAGCATTTTGAACATACACTTATAAGCATACATTACATGTAGTTATGGTTGATGTTCTTTTCCGAATTTTTCGACCTTAATTCTTCTTGAAGCTCGATGCTGAAACATTTCAGGACCCTAACTACTGGCATGTCGATATAATTTAAGGCATTTTTATACTCCAAAGAATCGTAAAGCTCACCGCAGGTATTCTTTGGAAAATTTTGCGACCCAAATTCTTCTTGTAGCCTATCGTTATATATTTTAAGGCATTTTTCAACTTTACATCGCAGATTTTCAAAGCATTTTTTTAACCTCCATTGTGCGTTAAGCTCTACTCAGGTCCCGTTAATGCAGATAATCCCAGAACCGTTGCCGGGACAAAGCTCTTTAAGGTTATTTACCGTCTTCCTTTACCTGCTTCATCGCGAATCCGCCTAATTGCGCTATCTATATCTAGAACGCTTCTTTTCTTAATTCCCTACTCTCAATATACTTCGTTATAACGCAAAAAGATTTGAAAGGCATAATCACAAATGATAAATACATAACCAGTTTAACATATTTGAAATGAGTTTGTCCAACAATATCGAAAAATAACATTGGTTCGTTTTGGTACGGTGATCTTGTTTAATTTGATTCCCATATTTCGCCGTATAACAGGAGAATGATATTGTAAAACTACGTGATCCATTATCTGTAAAACAATCTGAACATCTATAAATTAGCACCAAAGCTTTCATTAAAGAGACATTAAAATGTTTATCCATAATCATCATTACTGTCTAAAGGACGCTTTCTAAACTGTAGTTAGTTTATAGGTTAATATGATCTACCTATAAAACATGATATACTAATAAGCCTCGCTGTTAAACCGAGATAACTCATTGATAAGACAATTACAGTCTGTAGAGGAATAAAATGGTTTTACGACCCAATGTCAGACTTTGATGATTTACGAGTTGCAGGAAAGTAGTACATTCTTAAAGTGTTTGGGGAATAGTATTTCTGTTTTATTGCCGTGAAAAAGGTGGTGACTTACTTGTTTTAAAGATAACTAGTCAAACAGGGGAGTAGTATATTTATCAAGCTTAAAAAGATTTAGGAAAATAGTATTTTGTTTAATATGGAGTGAGAAAAGTTATCTCTCTTCTAGAGCTGTTCGAATGAAATCGAGTCAGAAAAGTCATGAAAGTAGTATGTTTATCAAGTTCGAAACAGTTTAATGGAAGTAGTACTTTGTTTATGTTGAAGATAGAAATTGAGAAATGTTTCAAAGAAAATGTGAATGTGAACATTTATCAGACTAAAACTCACAGCCTCTGCTGTGGTTGGCTCTTTGTGGTACTAATGTTGCACAATAAATATTTGTTGCATTTGTTGCACCAGTCTGTCAATTTCATGACCTTGTAAAAATACATCTGTCTCAGAGAAAAAGCTACATTTTCTGGAAATATGCCCTAAAGATAAAGTATTTTTATTTCATTCTCCCCTTGTTAAAAAAACCCCCCAAGTTCTCTCTATGTAACATTTGGCAGGGTGAAAAGTTCCAAATATCTTATATGTTGTGAAAATATAGAGATTACTTAAAGGCATAGTTCTATTGGTATGGAGTATATTATTTATATGTTATTTCATTATTTCAAATTTTTCTATGTATATGTTTATCAATATTTTCAAGTTGTTGAGTCAATTCTCTTATAGAATCACCTGGGGCAATCACCTACCCATATGAATAGTCTTTTGTATGCTTCAGTGATTGGCAACTCTTAATTGTGCATCACTTTAGGCAATGGACATGAAACAATTGTAACATTTATACATTAAGAAGTATCATGTCAGTAGTGCTCTATGTGACATTTTATATTCTTGAAGGCTTAAAAGCTTTCAGTCATTTGAATCCCTTAAATAGGACCTCTAAAGAATGGAATCTAGAGCGGCGAATGAGAGTGGAGACTAGAATCGACTGCTAAGTGAGGTATGGGCAAGGGGCAATCATTTCACCACCATTTGTGGTCAACTTCAAAGCTGACCTTTTTCATACACATGATGTCTTGATGAAATAAACCATCATTCCTATGACATCATCTTCTTGTGTGTGTCTCTGTCCACTCCTGTCTGATCAGATGCTCTCCCAGAACTCTGAGGTTGGATCCTAGCTAATTCCCTGGGTGAAGTCTAGACTGGTGCCAACCTGTGAGATGGTAATGCCATGGGTTGGCGCTTTCTTCAACAATATTTCTAGAAATAAAATTTGAGGAGAGCATCATCTGGGAACATGAGTTTTGGAAAGGTCATGATTATAACATAGATTAATGACTTCTTTATTAGTGATTCTGTTCCATTTGAAATGCTAAAAACAAGCTCTGTCCGAGAGCCTGCTATGGTGATGTCATGTTTGATTGTTAAAGAGCCACTCCTTGATTTTCAAAACATATTATTTACCTTTGATATGAACCTAAATGTCATATGTGGTGATATAAATCAAAACTTTTCATGTCCAAAAGACATATATTTGACAAGTACTGGTTTTCATGAAAATCTAAAAACAGCCTTATAAATGCACAGAGGTGTAGATATCACGGCCAATATACATGGATTCTAAGAATAAAGAAGTTGTCATCCATATATTCGTCTCTTATCTACATGGATACTAGTTATATAACCTAACAAACATCTCCTAACTGCCCTCCTGGCTGTTTTAGATAAGTCTCCAAAATTACGTTTGATTATTTGATGCGCACAACTGTCTGGTTTTCGATCATAATTGCGACGTTCTTCCTTCATATTGTTACTGTAAAAAAACCAATAAGCTTTAAAATGTGTCTTTTTGGTAACAGTCGATACTTCGCCATCAAATGACACCATTGATTAAGTTTGGCATATATGACTCCAACAACTCACGGAGTGGCTCTTTAAAGGGGAACAGAGTTGTTGGAGTCAAATATCTAACACTTTATAAATGGTGTTATATAATCGAGAAGTATGGGTTGTTTCTGAAATTGAGCACCCAAATGGTTATCAGTTAAGTATTGGGACAATAAACAGGTCTGAGCCTTGATGTGTGATCGAAAACCAGACAGTGGTGCACGCAAATGTCTTAAACGTAATTTTAGAAACAAATTTACAGCAGATTCAAAGACAAACATGGGTTCAAAGTGTTCAGTAGGTTGTTTAACTAATGTATATGTAAATGGGATGCCGAATTTCGACTTTTTAATATTGATTTGACTGTTTTTCGATTAT
This sequence comes from Phorcus lineatus, assembly GCA_921293015.1. Taxonomy (NCBI): domain Eukaryota; kingdom Metazoa; phylum Mollusca; class Gastropoda; order Trochida; family Trochidae; genus Phorcus; species Phorcus lineatus. The sequence continues at coordinate 16,341,905 of OV121098.1, read as the reverse complement.
CATTGACAACAAGAAAATATCACAATTCTCGCATTCAAGAGATAAAGATGCAAGTTTAGAGAGGCAATTGGAAATCAACTTAGGACATATGGTAATTTGAGTCTTATTTTAGCATCATGAAAAATTATAGAATATACTCTCTGCCCATTAAATGAAGTCATGGCCAACAAAATAGAGGGAAACTCTGTTTCTTTTGCTGAAACAATCAATGTTTTGCAAATGCAATATATGTCTAATTTGCACACATGAAAAATATGACACTGCTAATGTTTCATCATAATGGTAAAAGTAATCTTTGTACTTGTCAATTGCTTTGTGTGGTAGGTCCATTTTAAACATATCAGAGATAGCTTCAGTCAATGTGACATTCAAACTTACAGAATTATGTTTGAGATTACCTAAATGAAATTTAGACATATCTAATGAAACAAAAAATTACAAAAATCATGTTTAACATGATAGGTGATACATCTTGTTAAACAGATTAAATTTTTTTTTTAAATTTGGCACTATAAAGTACAGTCTGCAATGAATGGTTAGGAAAATGATTTAATGACACATTTTTTCAATTAAAAATGGTGTCTTTTCCAAAACAGGCAATTTGTAAACATATTCATGTTGCTTCACCAAAATCAATGCTAACGACCTCTTATAGAGTTGTTTCAAATTTTTTTGGTAAATAAATCACGGATCATCTTCAAGAAAGTCAAGGAACTAATTTGGAAAATAATTTATACTTCATCTTTGAGATTTTCTTGCAAGCAAATTGTTCGTTATTCAGGAAAAGCCCTCAGCGGTCAGACAACTCAACGGTCCTGGTAATCCCTGACCACTTAACGATGCTTTGGACATTTCCACAAATTCTTTGATCAAGGAAATCAACGACTCCCAAGCTAACCTAGCTTGTCACTCAAGCTATAAAAAATTCATAGAAAATTGCAAAAAATCTGCACTTTTCAAAAATAAAGTCATTTTAACAAGTTGCATGAATTAATGCAGTAAAATCACCTTAAAGTCTGGAGAGCTCCTTTGAATTGCGCACATCGAAAATCCATTTAGAAAGGGTAAAATGCTTAATTGCTCCAACATTAGTTCCAAAAATGGTCAACCTGATGAAGATCAAAGACCTGAATGAATTAAGCAGGGCAGATGGATTATTTTTACGCAATATTATTTTTATTGGATTCTGCAAATTATTTTAGGAATGTTTTACCTATTGTAGAAAATTTCAAAATTGAGGGTATCCAAAAAACATAAAGTTTTTATTTGTGCAATACATTTCTTTATCATGTGCTTCATATAAGAAGATCTCAATTGTGTTTTTTTGTAATCATTATAGTTGAATAAGAAAAATCGGGGATGTCACTTTTTGTAACATTTTATGAACACTTAACCCTGTAACACATGTATCATTAATTACCCTTAAGCTTTGGTAGCTAGCTAGCTTGTCCAAAAAAGTTAATTTAGATGTTAATTTCGAGTTGGAATGTTCTAAATATGAACTAAATAAAATCATAATTTTCATTGCAAAATGCTTCTTAAAAGAACTAATAGCAATAGATTTGTCTGATTGTGCAAATATTGATTTTACCCAAAATATCAAATTTATTCAGTGATATGAAAATATATAGATAATTATAAATAACAGATACAACTTCTAGTAAGTTTGCAAAAATGTTTTCTCTATACATATCATTTTGTGAATTGAAAAAATATTTATATATTAATATTATAAATGTATATATATAGAAAAATATTATTAAATATTTTTAAAACTTACATATGTATAAATAATTTCTATAACAATGTTTTGGTTGTACTCAACTCATTGATGATTTTCTCCTAGTTTACATAAAGCTGCTTGCTTTCATTTCATGATAATCGCATAATGAATACCCACAAGCAACTACGTAATTTGATCCTTTGCAGGGACAGACAAATATCATAAAGAATATCTTCTTTCCTCAAGCTGCTACTTTGATTAATTCAGCCTACTTATCTGTTTGAAGGTCTGAAGTATTAATAGTTGTAGGGAAATTAGTGTTTTTGAAGTCTTGAGCATTATTAGTAGTAGGGGATTAGTATTTGTCTAACATGCTATTAGAGTATTAGTGCAATATGTCATCACACTGGTCAATTTCTCATACTGACCACAGGGTAAGAGGACTGACCATAATAACAGCATATTTCACTGCCCAGTTAAGCCTGGATCAGACTATTCAAAGAATACCATCTGTCATGGGACTCACCCTCTGTTATTCCCCTTTCTGGTTCTCAAATGACCCTTTGCTGTTCTTGACAAACATAATCACCTCCACATCATCGACACAGATATACTGTAAACCTCCTCATCCCACCCCACTGTAAACCTCCTCATCCCAACCCACTGTAAACCTCCTCATCCCACCCCACTGTAAACCTCCTCATCCCACCCCACTGTAAACCTCCTCATCCCATCCTACTGTAAACCTCCTCATCCCACCCCACTGTAAACCTCCTCATCCCACCCCACTGTAAACCTCCTCATCCCACCCTACTGTAAACCTCCTCATCCCATCCTACTGTAAACCTCCTCATCCCAACCCACTGTAAACCTCCTCATCACATCCCACTGTAAATCTCCCCATACTACCCCACTGTAAACCCCCAAGCCTACCCCACTGTAAACCTCTTCATCCCACTGTAAACCTCCCCATCCAAAACCACTGTAAACCTCCTCATCCCACCCCTACTGTAAACCTCCCCAACCTACCCCTACTATAGACCTCCCCATCCAAACCCCACCCTAAACCTCCCCATCTCGCCCCACTGTAAACCTCCTCATCCAACCCCACTGTAAACCTCTTCATCCCACTGTAAACCTTCCGATCCCATCCCACTGTAAACTTCTGGATCCCACCCTACTGTAAACCTCCCAATTCCATCTCACTGTAAACCTACCGATCCCACCCCACTGTAAACCTCCTCATCCCACCCCACTGTAAACCTCCTCATCCAACCCAACTGTAAACCTCCCAATTCCATCTCACTGTAAACCTCCCGATCCCACCCCACTGTAAACCTTCTCATCCCACCCTTATGTAAACCTCCTCATCCAACCCACTGTAAACCTCCTCATCCAACCCCACTGTAAACCTCCTCATCCCACCCCACTTTAAACCTCCGCATCACACCCCACTGTAAACCTCCTCATCTTAACCCGCTGTAAACCTCCTCATCCCATCCCACTGTAAACCTAAGCATCCCACCCCACTATAAACCTCCCCATCACACCCCACTGTAAACCTCCTCATCTAAACCGGCTGTAAACCTCATCCCATCGCACTGTAAACCTCCCCATCCAACCTCACTGGAAACCTCCCCATCCAACCCCACTGTAAACCTCCCCATCCCAGCCTGCTGTAAACCTCTCCATCCCAGTGTATAAGTCGACCCTGTGTATAAGTTGACCCCCTTTCTCAGCCCCCCAAATTGCTGTCAAAATCATATACCTTGTATATAAGTCGACCCCCTAATAGCGCGTGTTGGAGGCAGGTCGACATGAAACAAGCGGCACGTTGAGAGATTTGGTTATGGTAAGTTGATGTATCTGCTAAACCAACAACTAAAAGTGGTCCCTTCTTGTTTTTTAAAAAAAGTTTTGTGTTGAAGAAATGCATTAATTAGTTTTTAGTGGTTAGTTTATATAAGGAAGAGAAGGATATTAAATGGATGACCTACCATTTTTATTTTCATAAAGATTTTGATTTTCTTAATACTATCAACTTCTAGAATGCCACTTAAACAGCTAAATTTTCAAATCTAATATTTTCTATACATTAAAAAACCTGAAACCTTTTATAAATTTCAAAGATAACCGTTTGATGCTTTGTTCAAAATATTTCAGACAAAATGAGTCAATTTCAAGTCTAAAAGACTTTTTCATGAATGAAAATGATAACAAAAACGCAATTAAGATCTCTCGTAAAAAACGAACGCCTCCCATAGAAAATTAACATTTTGATCTCACAATTTTCTAAAATATCAACCATCAAATTCTAATCCTTTTTGAAAGTAATCAAAACCCTTGATAACAGAAGGCCCTCTCTGGTGATGTAATTAGAATAATTAGTTAATTATTCCGTGGACACCCCATTATTTATGATGTCATTACGTTTGATCTTTACAACAGCGTACCCGATGAATTTCTAATTGTTTCGTTACAACACTCACCCACCAGTAAAGGTAAAATAATTAAATTTTGAGTGTGAACAAGTGTAAATTTTTGTTTAAAATTAGCAGGCATCAAAGGGTATTCAAACTGGAATAAATTTCTGAGTCAGTTTATGCTTAATTGACCCATTGCCATATATGGTAATGCATTGCCTTGAACAAAAAGTCGGTTTCGAACATGTCTTTTGTTCACAAATTAATCCCTCTGTCAAATACAGCTGATTCCATTTTTCGTCAATTTACTCAAATATTAGAGGAGTTCATTATATAGTTTTTATCTTTTAATTACCAAAAATAACATCTTTGTTCCGATTAGTGTTTTCCATCTTCTAATATTGTTTGTTTGGGAATATAATTGAGTGGTAAATAAACCACTTAAACATCATTAACTGAATAACTATAGAATTTGTTTTCCAGGATCAAAGGGTAATTGTTGTAAATTGAAATTTGTTGATATCAAGTCGAATTCATGAATTCAATATTGACTGTACTATATTGACTGCAATTGATAAACATACAAACTAGAACATGGAAAAAAGATGAATATATATTTAAATTCAAAGAAAATGTATCAAAATCTGTGAAATATGTATCGAAAAGAAAGTGTCTATTCTGTAAGACAAGTCATTCTGTCCAGTATGACATTTGAAGCATGTTTTGTCAATGGAAATTCAGTTGCCGGTCCAGAATATTGAAAATGTTCACTTATTGAAAGGAGTTAGGCTCGAAGCCCTGAACCCCAGTGGATCCCCTACTGAAAACCTTTTTGTAAATTTGTTTTATTAATCTTCAATTTTCTTGCTTTATGAGGATTTATTCTGCATGCATGCTATCTCAAAGGGCAATTGACTGGGTATTTTTTGTGGACACAATATTCAAATCCATATTTCTATCTATATTAATATACATGAATTTAGTTTCCACAAATATGTAACAAAAAAACAAAGATATGCTTTGTCTGAATCTTAATTTGTAAGTACATAAGCAGAAATAAAGTTAAAACAATTGTGTGATCTGATGCGGAATGGACCTTCATTCCAATCTCATTAAAATCTGACAAACCTTCATTTGTACCATGGGTACAGTGTCAGCCTATAAGTGTTGAGGCTAGAAATCCATTAGTACAATTCATTTAGTGGCATCTGATTGGTTCCTTTCATAGAAGGTGAAAGGTCAAAGACAAGGTGACCTGACATGACCCCTATAAAGCAGTGCTCCCAAATGCAGCATGGTACAAATGATATGTTCAACCTGATTTCAGTGAGATTGACCTATATTCTGTCATTGCTGAATAAATAGAAACCAAAATTCATTATTGGAACCGAGCTTATTATCAGAGACAAATGCTACGATGCTAAAATGAAAATTTAAAGTCGATTTTTCGGGGTCTTCGATGGGCTTCGCAAATGGCTAAGCTTACTGACTGGTGCGATTTTTCCTCTTTTTAAAGATGTATTTTTTTATAGAAATTTGTAAAGATAACATTTTGTATTTTCGGCTTTCAAGGGGTGTTGACCCCGTTTCATTCCTTTACTTATTTTTTAGAGATTTGTTTTAGTTTTAGAGATGTTTATTTTCAACAACACATGTTCCTGTGCTGTTCTGATCATACCTTTACAATTAAATGATTATAAAAAAACATTGAAAACAATTTAAAGCAGTTAAATTATTTATTATAAACAAAAACATAAAATGGTAAAAAAATGAAAAGAACACACACAAATCACTTTGATATGAATTCCAGACTTCTGCAACAAAAAATAAAAGAAATCAAATCAAATTCACATTCAATAACATTTATATATTAATGAACATATTCTATACTGGGAAATGATAAATCATTTATGTCACAACATTTACAACAACCAAGACATTTTACATGTAACTGATAAGGGGTCAATTATAACAACATTAACAACAATGATTTAAAAAGCCAAAGCAAATTTACTGGTAAATAATTATTTACCAAAACATACTATGTAATACAATCATATTGCAAAAGCAGTTCATTTTACAATATGAGAAAATTGTGAATATGAAAATACATTTGTCAGGCTGTATTCAAATGAATGTGGCAGTTTTACAATCCATATTCCATCAATTTAATGTTTTTACTTTGATCTCTGGTCAATATTGAAATACTTCATTAAAAACACTATGGAAATGACATGTTTATAGGGATATTTAATTGATGATTATAAGTAATTAGCAATAGATCAAAATATGGCTTTGACCTTGACCAAGGTAAAATGCTGCTGCTTTCAGTAAGGAAGATGCAATACTCGCCCTCTACAGAAAAACTTTATTTTTACATAACATAAATGGCAATACAGACAACACAGATCAGTAAAGATGAAAATGAGGCTTTGACTCTGACCCAAGCAAGGACGATGCTGCAGTCCTTAGGGTGCTTCAAAGTCCACCTGCAGCTGCCTCAAGCTCTACTCTCTAATGAGCGAGTTTAACCTATCCAGTTGGGCCCTACCCCTGTAATGAGCCACTATACCCTATCCAGTAGAAGCCTATCCATATAATTAGGGATCTTTACCCTATCTTAGAAGGAATCTTGGACCTACTGGCAAGATTTATACAATACAGACTCCATGACACAAACTCGAGAGGTTTATGATGCCTGGGGTTATTTGTTAAAAGGTTAGTGCCATTGTTGCTTGCACGAACATATTTCTTTATGATCTGAGAATATGGACGATAAGCCAAAATAATTGACAGTTTCATATCCTGTTTTTGAAGGTAACTCCTCCTCCCCATACCCCAACCACCCAGAGGGTTCCAAATATACTTCATGGAAATTGCATTTTGTCATACATGTTAAAATGTTACTTATGTTACTATCAGAACACCAAATTCTCCCAGAATTCCTTAAAAAACATGTGGGCACAGTAATAACGATTATGAAATGATGAACATCTTAAAAAAAAAAAAAAAAATGTTTTCATTTAAGAAATCAACTACAATGAACAATTTCTTAAATTGTTTAAAAAATGTGTCTTGTCAAGAAAAAAATGAGTAGTACTTCTTTGAGCGGTATTTTAGAAGTTGGTATGATGAAGGAATAGGAAATTTATGGATTTACAACTTCTTTATAGCAAAGAGGGATGCGACATTTTGGTGTAACACCGTTCTCAAGCAAGTGTCATTTCCTATTTCACAAAAATAAGTAGTGCTATGGAAAACATAATTTGATTGTTTGTATCAGTTATCTTATAACTTAATTCCGTATAGAAGTACAATTAATACAGTATGGTTATATACTTTGTCTTATTATTCTCTATGTCACTTATGTGATTTATGAGAAATAAAATTCTGTTCTGTTCTGTTCTGTTCAGTTATGATCGTCAACATTCAAAACAATCATATGTGACCAATTTGTTTAAATAAATAAATAAATAAATAAATAATGCAATCAAAATATACTTCATAGTCTCATTTTTCAGTCCATTAATCATTTATATACAATTTCCTCCAAATAAAGCGTATTTGTCTTAGTAATTAAGGGAGAATAATTTCACACTAAGACATGTTACAATGAACAACTTGCTGCCATTTCTTTTTAAATGCCTCCTTGAATTTCTAATCACTTCTCCATTTATTTTGTGTGAATTCATTATCTTTTATTGCCATGATAGACCAAAGTAATAATACTGTTCATTCTTGAATCACAATAATAATAATAATATGCGAAACTTATATAGCGCCTTATATAGTTATTGATAAAGTTCACTAAGGCGCTTTACAGCATAGAATTGAAGCATAATAAGATTGCATAAGTTTAAAAATGGTAATTCGAGTACAATATGATTTTAAAAAACAGAAGAATTAAAGCGTTCATGCATTAAAGAGAGAGTTATATGAAACTATATAAAAAGGCAAGCTTATAGAGATGTGACATCTTTCTTAATTAAAAGAGTTAAAAGTTCCGGCACATCAACCGTGAGGCTATTCCATATAGTTGAAGATGCCTTTGAGAAGCATCTGTCTCCATCAAGATTGAAATTTAATTTAAAAACATAAGAATAAACGTCCACTTAGTAAACTTTCACTTGTCAAAATAGATGAAATCTTCTTTGTTGGACGGTATCTACAATCAACTGATTCGTCTAATCAGTAAACATGACAGTATCCAGTAGATTTAAATTTTACTTTCACATTTAATTAAAGATTTAAATTTCAAAGCCTCAATACTTTTAAAACCTTCTTCAAAGCAAGGATGTTAACTTTTCGTAATCAATGGATTTTCGACATAGAATGAAAACCCACCTAAGTTAAAATCCTCAACATAATCAAAAGATTTTTTTTATTTGAGAGGAATTCGGTTTTAGAGGTTCTATCTGAATGTAATTTGATTAAGATAAAATTAACCTTTGTAACATGTAGCCTAAAAAGCGACGATGACTTTGTTTCAGTGACAGCACTTTAGTGTAAGACTGAATAACAGGTACAGTTGAACCGAACCGAAAAGCTCTTCATTATAAATAAGATTCCTTTGTTGGTGTAATTGGTTCAACTGTATCTCAATTCTGGGAAAATTTCTAATCAGTATGTTCGTTTTTGTACTCTTTTGTTCTTTTTCACCATGATATTGTAAGGGCATTGTTTTTATTGAACAGCGAACTGACGTTTGTTCAAATAAGGCAAATTTGGCCACAAATCTAAGCATAAATGGCCGATGTTTATTGCTCAAGAAGCATTCTGGGAACAGAGTTCTCTTAAAAGCTGAACTATATTCTCATCACATACCGTTTTTTATACCTTTTTTAGATTGTAATTAGTAATAACTTTAAATTTGTGCATTAATTGTTAACTTACTGGGATGAAAGTAAATCTGATTAAAGTTTTAATTTGTTAAAGATGATTCAACTAGTTAAATTTGAATTGATTTATCAAGCATTTAAGCCTTTAGATACGAATATATTGTGATATATATATTTGTTTTTTAAAAAGAATGTTCTTTATGAATTGTTTTTTTTTTTACATTTAAAAAAAAATCATTAATAAGAAAAAAGAATAGAATTTAAGAGATATAAAAACATATGTAATTGGTTTGAACAGTACAATGCATATCATAACAGAACTGAAAGGTTTTTTTGATAAATCTTTTATTTTGAAAATCACAATGCTTCTGTGCATATGCTTACTCCTGTCCTCGTAGTGAAAAAGTAAACATATTTGGAAATGTGACTTTCACAATAGGTGAGGTGAGGTGAGGTGAGGTGAGTTGGTGTTTTACGCCGCTTTCAAGATTATTTCACTTATATCGCGGCTGCTAGTATTATTGCAGGGAGAAAGCCCGCAACACCATTGTGGGTATGCATTGCTGTGAAACCTGCGAGCATCGGCTGGAACTAGCGAACCATGGGTGGTACTGCGCTGAATTTCAGTGAAGCATTGCACCCAAACCTGACTGCGTGTAGAACAGTTCTCTACTGCAGACAAGGTTGCCAAGCCCCTGGCGGGATTCGAACCACGGACCTCCTGATCCAAAGCCGAACGCGCTAACCACTGCGCTATCCCGCCCCCTTCACAATAGGTTTCTATACAGAAAAACCTTGCAGTTCTCATGTATACCACAGAAAGACTTAATAAATTATGGTTTATTTTGCAGTATGCTTTCCATGTTTTTCTATATAAAATAAAAATATCATCTTTCAAGTCTTAGCTATATATATAACAGCCATTTACTAATATTCTTTAGAGGTTGGAGTAATTTGTACAAGCCTGATCTATTGAACACATTGAACAGTCCTTTGCTATCACACATGTTAATTATCAAATTCACAGGCCAAAGATAATATTGAATTTGTAAATTCTAATAAGCCCATTAGGTTGCCAAATATCAAAAGTCCCATTTCAAATTAAATCAAAATTCCCATTTCAAATTAAATGGAGTTATGCCAAAAGGGTCCACTTGTGAAACACATAAATTTGAAACCCTTTTGTTATTCGTAACAATACAATTACACTGAATTGATAAATACATACAAAAAACAAGGACAGATTTCGGCAGATCAGTCTCGAACAAAAGACCAAATGCATCTATGAATTACAATCACTGCTTGATGAAATGGATCACCGTCGTGATTTTTTTGTGGCAACATGTCAAGTCCTTAGGGAAACAGTGTCGTATGAGCGATCACCGCGGCTTTCATTAACTGCGTACGATGCAGGGTGGCTCGAAACTCGTCAACCAACTCGTAAGGACTTTATTCTTTTGTGTTATCAATCATGATACAGATTAATTTCATTAAGAGCAAACCTATCGAAAGGATGGGTTTGTTTTCTACCTTATCAAAAACGCAACTTGGATAGTGTTTTCCTGAAAACAATTAACAACTGATTATATGATTCAATTTATTTTTTGGAAAGGTTTCATCTAAAACTGTGACCGGTAATAAAAAGGCCAAGGATTGATGACTGAACGGGTTGAGACACATCTGATTAAAATAATGAAATGGGGAGAACGGAATTGTTTTAGTTCTTGACGTGGAACCTGTCAGAGAACTAAACGATCCATTGTTGTGGTTGGTCTTTATTATATGCAGGAAAAAATACCCATTTCTGTTAAACAAATCATTTTAATTTCAGTTTAGGCCTGCTACTGATTTTCTGAATGGGGTTGTGTGATTGGAATTAGCATCTAATCTGTTAATGAACTAATTAATGGAAATGAAAATTGAATTAAAATGGCCCTGTTAATTAAAACAGACAAGTTTGTGAGTGAGATAGATAACAAATCTAATCCAATGAATTAAAAAAGATTGAAAATTTAAATGTCCACCATTAGCGAAATAAACCATCTTTGTTTGGCCTTGATGTGTTGAAGAAGAAAGCGATAGCAATTAACTTCAGTATGCTTTGTGAAAGGGTTTAGAATCATGTTTATTGAATTTATATTTCTTATGATATGCTATCATTGTTTTTATTAATTAAATCAAAATATTACACATTTAAATTTAAGTATTTGGAAATTATTTCTTTCATCATGTTTCATAAGATTTTTCTGTAGTATCCCACTTCCCTTCATAATGTACTTTTTGTTTGTGGAAATGAAATTTTGAGAGGATATATTTGTACACATATGTCTGTATGAGACTTAAAGAGCCACTCCGTGAGTTGTTGGAGTCATATATGCCAAACTTAATCAATGGTGTCATTTAATCACGAAGTATCGACTGTTACCAAAAAGACATAATTTAAAGCTTTTTGGTTTTTCTACAGTGAAAATATGAAGGTACAACGTTGTAATTATGATCGAAAACCGGACAGTAGTGTGCGTCAAATAGTCAAACGTAATTTTGGAGACTTATCTAAAACAGACAGGAGGGCAGTTGGGAGTTGATAGTGTTTGTTAGGTTATATAACTAGTATCCATGTATATTGGACATGATATCTACACCTCTGTTCATTTATAAGGTTGTTTTTAGATTTTCATAGAAAACCAGTATTTGTCAAGTATATGTCTTTTGGACATGAAAAGTTAAGATGTTTTGATTTTATATCACCACATATGACATTTAGGTTCGTATCAAAGGTAAGTAATATGTTATGAAAATCACAGAGTGGCTCTTTAAGTGTTGTGCAGCATTTAGGGTGTAAATTTTACACTGAAACATAAAGAATAGGTATTTGTTACAAACCTGTCCCCCTCTGCAATCAAGAAATGAGCTACAATGACGAAGACTCATCAGTTTTTGTATTTTACAATAAATCAATTTGACAAAATGTGCGTGCAAAATACAATAAAGAAAAACAAGGGAAAATAGTTGTCCCATGGAAAGAAATACATATCATAACATACATTCATGATATAAGTGACCGTTAGCATGTTATGGACAGAGTGATAAATAGCGTTACAGAGCTTCCCAATTTTGACTCAATTGTTATTATCATTATTAAAAAGGTATCCAATACTGAGTTGAAATGAAGTCTAGTTTCAAGAACAGGACATATGTATGTACAGACATACAGAGCTAATTACTATGTTACTATGACAAAAATGATTTTGGATGATGAATAGAAAATGAGGTCAAGGTCACCCAAATCAAATGGTGTCTGATATTCCCAATATAAAAACTGATATTAAATTTGAAGACTGAAGGTGCAGCCATGCATGAGATTTTGAACTAACAACACTTTCAAAAATGGTCATAACTAATTCTATTATAAACCTTGAAACTGAAGTAAAGTCAGCCAATTGAACTGGTGTCTGCATATTCCCAACATGAAGACTGGTAGCATATTTGAAGAATCCAAGTATAACGGTTTCTGAGATATGGCGCTAGCAAGAACTGGACAAAAATACCTCTGGAGCTGAATACCAAGTCCCCTACTCTAGCTTAGCTCATGGCAGCAGATGACAAAAATGTTTTTGGTTGATGAATAGGATCTCACCCTTGTGTCTTGTATCCAATTTATCAACAGGTCTTTGTTCAAAGTCAAAGTATGGCAAGCCTCAGATATTTGTAACTTTTATCAACTTGTATTAATATATTTGATAACAGAGGACATGTGGGTGAAATTCTCTATTTACTTATAATTGGCCACTGCCTTAAGATAGGGAATATTTGTAAGGTTTATTTAATGAATTGAGCAACTGATATGTTGTAACTACTTGTGACCTTTGAACCTATCAAGAGGGTGCCAATCAAAGACAGGAAGTTGAATTGACAACAGGAAGTGCAGTGAGCATGCTGGGAAGAATGAACAAGCTGGGGATCCAATTATATCAGAGGAAATGTAACTTAGAAACTAGTCCATGACTCCTTACAGGGTGATGAAGGTAGCACTTAAAGGATGGTACTGTCACGAGTTTAGTTAATTGATGCTTATTTTGACTGACAAAATTTCCATTAAATTTGAGATGACCAGCTATGCATGAAGCAAAAGTTACTTCCCTTGCCAGACAAAGCTTCCTGTTTCGACAACATAATCAATGCGGAGATGGTCGAAACTAAAGCCTACAATGATGTAGCAACGAGCACATTCAAAACTTCGTCATCCCTGCTTCGTTAGTGGAATACTCACAGACACAGCTGTAGTACACTCATCACTATTCAAGTGTTAATATTAGCAGGCTAAAGACACTAACGTCATCAGCATCTTTTATCACAAGTTTGAATTTTCAATCTTCAGAAACTGGAGAGTTCTGTTTGAGTCGTTAAGCCTTGCTGCAAGCATAATGCAAGATCGTCAAACTTGGCCAATGATTATTGTCTTTCCAAGGTTATGGAACAAAACTGTTATAATCCCTTGTTTGTCATCAAGAGTAGGGCAAAGTGGCCTATATTAGTTTTTGCTTTAATCTCAGCAATTTTCAGATTGTGTTTTGTCGAACCAATTCAAACAAATGTGACAAAAATGAAAATAGCAAGATCATAGAAGAGTGGTGATTCCTTCCTAAGTACCAGTGACCAGTATCGTGTTTATTTCATAACTACTACTAATTTGTTTCTGCCATTTTCATCAAGGAAAAAAAACTATAAAAAAAATCATAATATTAATTTTGAATGACTTTGTATTGATTCTGTAACTAGAATTTTGCATTGATCAGAAAAGCTTTACATATCTTGATCAATCTTATAAACATTAAACAGCATCAACTGTTTCTTGATTGTACACCTCATGCTACCACTAGTAGCATTTAACTAGTTTGTCTCTCTGATTATTTGATAGTTTAAAGGCACTATTACCCAATTTTTTATGTAAATTTGTATACATTTAGATATAATTATTTGTTATGACTCTCCTATAATTAACAGTAGTGTTTAAAACTTGTGATGGCCATTTAAGGATATCACAAAACATAATCATGGTTGAGCACAAAATTGAAATATTTTACTGCTGTAAATGAGCATGGTGATGACCATAGGTATTGAATCTGTAACTCTTGATTGTCAAAATGAGACGAACATAGTCTATGATTAAGCTATATATCTCGCCGAACTATCAGTGATTTAAACTGGTCAATTTGACTGAGAGTTTTTTTCCAAGAAAAAAAATAGGCGCTAGCTGCCATGTTTACTCAACCAAAATTAATGTTTCTAAAGAGGGTTTAAAAAAGAATATCATTACTTTTTCTGGAGGAGTATAAGGTACATATGATTTAATGTCTACATCTTAATCATGTCTTGGGTTAAAATCTTATAATTATTATAAATATAATGGTTTTTTTCTGAAAATGAATGTCGAAAAGATTAGAGAATAGCTTTAAATTAACCATAACATCTCACTTTCCATTTTTGAATTAAAATATTGTTAAACTATAACTTTTTAAAAAGTGCAGACTGAGGGAATATATATCGACTTCTTTTTCAAATCCAACATTTGAAATTAAAACATTTAACAGACTATTTTGGGGATTTTATAAAAATTCTGACTAGGGAAACTTTCACAAAGAACAATGAAATTTTAGTCAATATGAGATAAGAATTTTTTAATTCATATCTGCAAGCTATTGTATGACTGCTAGAAACAAACAAAGAGCATTATGGGTAGTTTCACAAAATTCATTACAAAACATTGCTTTAGGCTTATTAAGTTTAATATTGCTTTTTCAATAATCAAAGTGGTGCACGTTTAATATGTTTGTACCATCATAAAAACCAATATTAATTTCAGAAATGTAGCTCCTGATCGTTGACATTCTACTCCCCGCGAGATAAAACTCGTAATAATAATTATCCCCTCGGCGAGACTATGAAACCACAAGTACTTCAGGGCGAAACATTATTAATTTTCGAGAAATTTCATCAAAACTGATTAGAAATTTCTTATACCCCCTTTATAGATGGCACAAAATAGTTGCCTTCTTTGTGCATTTTGAAGATATTCAGAATGCTAATGGACATTCAAAATGTGTAAAAACAAAGAGCTTAAGACATATGAGAGTGATGAATATAAGACATTTGAAAATAGGAAGTTTTTCATGTTTCTCAAGTATATCTCATCAAATAAGGGGGCAGGATAGCCCAGTAGTTAGCGTGTTTGGCTTTGGATCAAGAGGTCTGTGGTTCGAATCCCGCCAGGGGCTATTTGACTATGATAACATACTCTGTTTAACAATGACTATGCCATTAAATTTTCATGAAAAACTTTAATGAAGTGCACCCTCCTTTAAAAAAATCTTGCAGGAAGGCAGAGGCATAACAAGTTTTATAAAATCAAAGCAAAATGGTCCTCCATGATGATATAAAAGGAGAAGATACAGGAGTTTTAAGTACATTGGTGTCAAATGAAGCTGGAGCAAAAATACAAATAACAAATTCCAGGGAGAATAGAACATGAGCCCTCCAGGTGAGAGTCTAACACTCTACTAATTTAGCGAAAGGTACTCGCACGTACTAAACCACGCTTGTAGGATGACTTTTAACTACATATCCTGTATTGTATTTCTGATCACTCTTACTTGATAAGAAAAAGTGCTAAAAACCATTGCAGCTTTTTTTTAAACGGCCAACATCAAACAAAGGAATAATCTCGTTAAGCATTGTTTTTACCTGGACACCTGTGATAACCCCGAGCAGCAAACATCAGGGTTGATAGAAACAGGAATCAATTACTCTTCTTTGTCTCCGAATGGCGCAATCCTGAAGCGAGAAGATTAAATTGTTGAAGTCAAAAACAGAATCAAAATTCTTACAATGGACTCTTTCATTTTTCAATGTTACTAAATGTTTTGCAACTCAAAGTTTTCTTGATTTATCTAAACAAATTATTGCAGAATAAAAAATATTGAAAGCAATGTATACATTATGCCATTCTGTAAAAACAACAAATATAACATAAGTGTTAGTGTCGCACTCTGTAAGCACCTCAATATTGTTATTTCTTGTACTATGTAAGCACCTCAATGTTGGTATTTCTTGTACTATGTAAGCAAATCAATATTGGTATTTCTTGTACTACGTAAGCGCCTCAATGTTGGTATTTCTTGTACTACGTAAGCGCCTCAATGTTGGTATTTCTTGTACTACGTAAGCGCCTCAATGTTGGTATTTCTTGTACTATGCAAGCACCTCAATGTTGGTACTTCTTGTACTATGTAAGCACCTCAATGTTGGTATTTCTTGTACTATGTAAGCGCCTCAATGTTGGTATTTCTTGTACAATGTAAGCACCTCAATGTTGGTATTTCTTGTACTATGTAAGCGCCTCAATGTTGGTATTTCTTGTACTACGTAAGCACCTCAATGTTGGTATTTCTTGTACTATGTAAGCACCTCAATATTGGTATTTCTTGTACTATGTAAGCACCTCAATGTTGGTATTTCTTGTACTACATAAGCACCTCAATATTGGTACTTCTTGTACTATGTAAGCGCCTCAATATTGGTACTTCTTGTACTATGTAAGCGCCTCAATATTGGTACTTCTTGTACTATGTAAGCACCTCAATATTGGTATTTCTTGTACTATGTAAGCGCCTCAATATTGGTATTTCTTGTACTATGTAAGTGCCTCAATATTGGTATTTCTTGAAAGCGACAAAGACTGTACACCAATGTAAATGAAAGGTAGCTAACACTATCTTAACAAAAAGCAAGAGCTATGAAAATAAGGGTCGAAATCAAGTATTGAAAGAAATCTTCGGAAAGAATGTCAGACTTTGCTAAGCATTGTTTTTCTATCAGGAGTCAAATTGTTATTGTTGTCTTGGCGCCGTCTCAGAAAAATCCCATTTTCAGAAGAATCAGTTAGTATGGCGCCAGTTTGGCCCGTCCATTTCGTTCAGCTTTTTAAAAGAGTCCATCGTTACACCTGCCAATTAACCTATCAAATTTGTCAGCTAAATTAAACTGACAAATTAGTTTTTAATCCGATTCAATTTCCTTTCAATTGGCTCAGAGAGTATTATCCATAATGCTTTGAACAGGATGAGATCAATGAGATGGGTCTGAACCTGGACTTTTATAAACTGACTGACTCACTATCATTCACATGCTTTCATCATCGTTGTCTTGACTTGACAATGAAATGTCGTTAGACGTCTTCAAATATTTTTTTTTAGATTTTGAAGACTTCTGATTTAACTTGATCCCTGCTGCAGACCAAAGAGGCTGCTATGAATGCGGCTGAGTAAACTGAGACACAATCCTACAGATAAATGCTTGGTATTCAGTTAAAAAAATATCATTATTTTTTTATGATTTTATGTTTTTATGATTTATGTGCTTAGAAATTTTGTGGAGTATTTTGTTCCATTGCGAATGTGTAATGATAGCAGATTTATTTTAGTTTCTGTAATTCAAACTTTGGAAAATGTCTAAATTCAAAAATTGAAAAAAATATATAAAATAGATATGTATGAGATTCCTTTATAGTTAAATGCTTATGTAAAATTAAGTTCATATAAAAAATGGTTACAATGTTATAGACCTACCATACTTATATAAAGTTTGATCTATTATAAGGGTTTGAGCCAACTTGCACAACGCTCCCTTAGAATTACATGATCTTAATTCGATGTTGTAACTCTAGGCTAAGGGGTTCCCTTAGCACTAAGAAGGTTGTTTTAAATTCTCTCCCTTTAATTATGAAATTTAATCTGATATAACAAATATCTGAATCAGGCATGAAAAATGTGATTTTCTGATATGTTTTGTTTTCATATAAAGAAATGAATGGATGTTTTGTCGACGAAAATTGATGAGTTCAAAATTTGAACCCCTTTTGAAAAATACAAATGGCGGGTGACGCTATTAAGATTTAATGCTCATTTATCTAACAAACTGACATCGTGTATTTTTCAAAAGAGATAGTATCAAAGATGATTCCAAATTTTTATAACAGGCCTATATTCAATTATAACCAATCAAACAATGACAAATGAGAGGTTTATCAAGGCGCCTTCTAGAAAATTTCTCAAAATTTAATTAATCAACTCTCAGACTTCACTGCTTTCTTCCTAAAAAATTGGAAATAATCATTGGTACTAATTTGTCAAAACTTAGAATGACAAGGCGTCATGTTGAGAAAACTATTTCATTGCAGATTTGGAGATATCTGATGACATGAAATCGGAGAAGCAATGAAATGAGTAGTGACATGCCTGCTTATGTGGATAACGAAAATTAAATTTCTGCTACAGAAAATTTTTTGTAACAAAGATGTCATCAATGCGAAGATATTCCGACAAGACTAACTTTTAACAAAGATACACCTTGTATTTCAATTGAATCAATTTCAAAATGACAAATATAAAATTAGTTTGTGCTGCACTGATTTACTATTTTCAATTGAAATTTCACACAAACTTTTATGGTCGTAAAACTATTTTATTAAGTTGAATATTTTTCAATAACTTTAAGTTGAAAAGTTAAAGCTTGCTATATATGCAAGATCTACTTCATTCATTTATTTTGTTCAAAATATTTTGACAAATATTACTATGTTGATTTACTATTCTCATTTAAGAGAGTTATCAATTACTACAAATATTTTAACTTTCATAAAGGGTAATTGACCTAAATCTTTTAAAATATGAATTAATCAAACACGTACTGAAATAAATAGTGCCAGTCTTAGTAACAAAATTACAGAACCTTTTAAATATGGTCATAAATTTTGAAATTTATTACTGTAAATTATAAAGAGCATAGATAGTTTGGAATGTTATAGACTTAATTATTTATGGTACTGACAGGATAGTATCATACACAAGAAAAGAGTTAAAACATTAATCATGTAGAATCTTCTACTTTCTTAATTAGGAAAGAATTAATTACTGCAGCAAACATTTTTTAGAAACCAAAATACATTATCACGTACAGAATCCAAATTTGACATCTCAATAAATATAAATCAGTTCATCTCTTCTAAATTCATAAAGCCATAAATCACATGACATATTGGACTTCAAAAAATGTCAAAATGTCACAATGTTAATTGACAATGTCTATTGTTTAGTTTGTACCCCCCTCGGGGAAACATCTTAGGATTATAATAAACCAAAAACTTGTCATCTTTTAAAATTTTGCAGATGGTCCATTCGGTATATTAATATTGAGATCAAATGGGCTCAAAAAGCAGAGCACTTTTCAATACCAGTGCTAGTTTTTGTGTGGGCTTAATTTTATCTTGAAGTAGGAATATGTTTGTATAATGATATGAAATATTTCAGATTTTGACAGCAGGCCAGATGGCAACACATATCCCATCATGCATTGCATGACCTTACATCAAACGCATTAACTAATTATCGGCTAATTAAAAATCTAAAGGATGAAATTTGACACTCGTACAAAATGCAAAAAGAAACGATTATCTGTGGTATAATGTGCGTATACCGTGACGGCAAAATACACGAAACCATAAATGAAAAAGAGTATTTTCTGCATGGATGAAACTCCACAGTCCCTCATTACATGTTTGACAATAATAGGGATAATTAGCAACAGCTTCGAGGGTTTCCTAATTTCCCAATTTTTACGTGATTATGGATGATATAGATGAACCTCGAGCAACCTGCTATCACATAATTTGTTTATGATTGTATGACTGTTGATAATTATCATCAAAAAAGTGATTTCCAAATTGTATAGTTTCAAGTTTTACCACTTATCTCCCCCTTGGAATGATATTTTGGTTTTTAAGTCTCATTGATACAATTTTTTTGATGAAATCTCCTCTATTGAGTAAAATTACTTAATCACTCTTTATATTGATCAAAATCTAGCTTTGATTTAAAATTTGACCTCCTTCATCACACCTATTTCATGTTAATTAGTTTTACCTTACAACAACAGAAAGCGAAAACAGGAACGTCATAACTTTAAACCTTGCAAGGAAGTTCATTGGCAGAAGGAGGTAAGAACTGTATCTAGTCGACATTATCCTCCTGACTTGACAAAGAGTAATTTAACATCCAGGATGGATGTAAACTGCAACCACATAACAAAGAATCTTATATTGAAAAGAACTGAAAATAAATAATAAACAAAAACTCACTTTTGAAGTTTTTATTGTGTTAACAAAGAATTTTATATTGAAAAGAACTGAAAATAAATAATAAACAAAAACTCACTTTTGAAGTTTTTATTGTGTTAACAAAGAATTTTATATTGAAAAGAACTGAAAATAAATAATAAACAAAAACTCACTTTTGAAATTTTTATTGTGTTTGCTTCTGAAGGGCTGAATGAGAATCTAGTGGAGGAACTATAAATATTTCATTAATGAAAATAATAATATGTGAATTAACATCTCAACAAACCTTTTGCCATCAATTGCAAATCAATTACTTTGTTCACCATTTGAAAATTTTGACAACAGTGATGAGTATTTCATTTCAAATATGTCATTTGTTCTTAATATTCAAAGCCTGAATCCCCTTTCACAAAGCAACTTTCGCTAAGGTAATTAAACCTTAACTCACATTTATAACATTGCACAAAGGTTACCTTAGAGACCATTAAAAACCAAAATATATATGTCAGTGGTGAATCCAGGAATTTTAAAAGAAGGGGGATGTTGTCACCCTGGGGGTCACCTATTTTACGGTCAAACTTTAAATTTTGTCCAAAAAGGGGAGGGATTAGGGTTAGAGGGAGATAGAGGGTTTGAACCCCTTAACCCCCCTCCACGGATCCATCACTGAATGTATCATAAAACGGTAATTTCAAATAGGCTTAAACCAATCTGGATCTAATTAAACCAGACAAGATCAATATTAATGTCTGGATCCCATTAATTACCCTTAATTACTCTGGTAAAACATTCTTTGTAGCATTAACAGTTAGCCCTTCATCTAGATTGAGAAATGGTAATGTATTACTACCTTGTATGCATGTTTAACATAAATGTTCCGTCGAATTTTGTTTCCACAAAAATAGGACATTCATTTAAATTCAAATTCAATTTTTTGTAAGGCAAATAACTTCAGGCTTACATATCTATTTAAGTTAAGCGCCAAAAGTATTTACCATGTCATGTTTTATGAATTTATAAAGGTAAAGAGTTAATCAGATCAAAACAGTGGTTGATTTTCTCTATCTAAGCAAATTCTATCTTGGTGAAGTAAAGTATGAATGAATGTCGGCAGCCTGTGATATTTGATACGATCAAATTATTTCAAATAAAGCTTAATTTCATGTCACATCGGAATAAATGGAACCGATTTTTATCTTCAATCTAGGTCATCGTGACCTGGGATATGTCAACCTTTATTTCACATGTCACACATCCCAGGAACCATCTTTAATGAATTCATTATGATGCAAGAAGATTAAACGAGCTTGTTACAAGCTGCATATAGACTTTATAGACATCTTTAACTTAGTTTTTCTCCACTGTAAACCTGTTTTAAAAATGTGTTTATCCATAACTGTAAATTTCAGATGAGGAACCAAGGGTCAAGTCTATGTGTGTGTATATATATATATATATGTTCTCTTCTGTCCCATTAAAGCGTACAATACACCCTCAACCTTGAAAGGGACAGTTTTATTAATGTTCAAATAAGTAATTGATAAAGGTCGAAAAAATCAAATTACACTCTACTATAATGATATTTTATATTTGACCAAAGAATTTGAAGATCAAAGATCCACAGTCCTCAATGCTACATCCTCATTACTGAGAGTGTGAGAATGAAAGTATTTCATCATCATGTTCATGAAAATGTTGTCAAACTTTGAGTTTGCTGGCATTATAATTTTCTTAAAAGAAGTAAATGTAGGTTCTCAATGGACAACTTGCCACAACGATCTTGAAATGGGGATCTAGACAAGATTATGTATGCAGTGTCCATATCATAACTTAGTCTAACAATTAGACTCTGAAATGAAAAATGCATCAGTTAATCGAAAAATTTAAAAACTTATTATAAATGAAATGAAAAGGAGACTGAACTCAAGCTTTAAAGTCTTTTTATTGACTTGCTTAGGCTTCTACCTTATTTCAGGGTCTGACCTACAGACTAATCATAACTATGAACTATGTAATTCTGGATATTAAGCTTTGTATGCCTATTGGTTTTTAAGAAGAAGTCATTAAATACTTTAAGAGGATGATGCCTCTACAAATGCCATTTGAAGGGTGTCAGGCTATGTAAAACTCTTATCCCCTTGGTGCACAGAATGTGCCACAAAATATTTTGCTTTGGGGGTATAGCAGTTAAAAATAGAAAAAAGCTAACATGATTGACTCTCAGTGATGGATTTTGCTTATGGGCTTGAAAAACTAAAAAGTCAAAATGTTCATTTTTTGTGTGAGAAACATTTAAATCTTTTCCTGTTACAGTGAAAAACGATTTCCTCTTTATCATCCGACAACAGTAATTAAGCACATGTTGTAATAGAAATGTGTTTTTTTTAAAACAATGAATTTCAAATTGAAAGTGACAATGTTTAACCCGCTAGAGCAAATGTGGTTTGTGTCGGCCAGCCTTGATATTAAAACTACTTTCTCAGTGTCCATGAGTGAAATTCGATGAATTTTCAAAGTCTGCACTTGGGTCAAGCTTCTGTCATGGTAATTCAAAGAGTTTAGTCAAAATTAACCAAACTGCAAATTAATTTAAGCTCATATGCAGACTTTTCACCGCATTTAGCAAATGAGAAATTAGTAAGCTTGAATCTTAAATGAAAATTGATGCTTCATATCTCAACAACAATGTGCGAGTCAAATTGCCGCGATGGCTTGTATTGAGGGCTTATTTGAGAGCACTCCAGTCGCATGACCTTTGACACGGTCTTCAAATGTATTCATGGGCCCGTTAAGGTAGACAACAGAAATAGCCCCTTCACACCTTGGCGGTGATTATCAAAATGCAATTAGGGACTTGAGAAACACACAGTGTCATTCCTCTGTCTGTCTGTCTATCTGTCTGTCCATCTGTCATTATACGAGACGATTCTACCCCTGCCCTTGACATCTGTCATTCTCACAACACTCCCCCTCCCGTATCGCCAGATCCCCCTTCCCTCGCCATGGCCCAGGACATTTTGGTGCCAGCAGGTTGAGGGAATTTAATTTGGGGACATTTTCTCAGAGCCAAAGGAGACATTGCAGAAGTGTATCAAGCATTTGAGAATTTTGAGAGATTCTTGTTTTCTTTAAAAGATTTCTTGTAGGGGTTTTTAGATTGAGAGGAAGGTTTGACTGCATGCCGCCATGCGTGGAAGATTCTAAAGGGACACAGAGCATGCTGTTGGAGTCGAATATGTCAAACTTCATAAATGGTGTTATTTTATCGAGAAGTAGTGGTTGGATCTGATAATCAGCATCTAAGTGATTATAAGTTCTGCATAGTGACAATAAACAGGTTAAAATCGTGAATTGTGATTGAAAACCAGACAATGGCCGCGGCAATTACTCCAATGTAATATTTGAAACTTATTTAGAGAAGACACAACAACAAATATTGATTGGTAGTGTTTAGTATGTTATTCAAATATCATATGGACATAGAAAATCGACTTCTTGGCATTTATGTGACCATTTTCCTAAATCTTTGAAAACAATAAAATATCAAAATTTGGATATTTAGCGATAAAGATGCAACTTTATGACGTGGTATTTTGGCTCTTATTTCAGCCACAGAGAAGAATCATCAAACATACTCTGAGTCACATTAAGTTGATATAGGTTTTTAAAAAACGATGCTGTAAAAACATGTTACGTTATAGAAAGTCAGTTCAATTCTTTACTTGCTTCCCAGTAATAAGAAATGTTTTCTTAATGTCATTTCATTCATTGTTCAGTTATAT
This sequence comes from Phorcus lineatus, assembly GCA_921293015.1. Classification (NCBI taxonomy): domain Eukaryota; kingdom Metazoa; phylum Mollusca; class Gastropoda; order Trochida; family Trochidae; genus Phorcus; species Phorcus lineatus. Next base: position 16,317,969 of record OV121098.1, on the reverse strand, counting down.
GTAATATGGCATGTTCAAAAATGAAGAAGAATTGAAGAATTTGAAGATTTTTATGGCATGTTCAGTTTATATTTTTGGAAATAATTATTTTAAAATAAACTGAAAGAGAGAATCATAATCTCTGAGTATCTTGAGTCTTTTTTTTCCATATGACAGTTATTACATTTAATATTTTGATATTTAATATTTCTACAAATATGAATTTTATCTGAACATATTGGCCATAAAAAGTGCCTTTTGTTTTAATTTCCTTTGCAATGAACAATGGTTTATCATTCTATTATCAAAATTTACGGTTGTCAAACTAAAATGTTAATTCCCAATGACACGTTAAAAAAGGCCTTTTCTTGCCTGTCAGTTGTGGACTTGTCAAATTGAAATCTCACCTATCTAAATTATATCATTTTCTCATTATTTTCAAAATAATGGAACTAGAATTGTACCTAATGGATGTCGTCTGCATCGGGAATATCATGTGACAAATTGAAGGCAATTGATTGGACTAGACAGGTTGAAACTCTTCTATGATGGAGGAGAGATAAATTAATTAATTTAAGATAGATAGTTTATTCATCTTTTATTATAAAATCAAACTTTCAAATATCAAATAAAAAAATGAGCCCTGGGCTCTGTAGCTCACCAGTCTATGTTTTGGAGACAATAATACATAGTTCTCAAGATGAGCGGCGAAAAATGTCAAATGTTCTATTTATTATGTTTCCCAAAACCCTGTAAATGACTATATGAATTGAGAAGCTAAAATGCTTCGCTAGCGCAACCATTGCATGATGTCATCTAATTGTTTCATGACGTCACAGATGACATCATATGATTATTGCATCATTTCACTGAGTAAAATACCATTTATATTTCACTCGGTGAAAATACGGGGTTTATTTTCACCGATAAATGGCATATTTCACCATTCGAAATATAATAAATATCATATGTAGATGTTTTGTAAATACATATGATTGTGAAGTTCCAGTCATATGTGCATCTATGTGGTAGATGATAATAATAATAATAACTTTCTTGTATCAAGCATATATCCATGACAGAGCATGCTCAAAGTGCACAGTTATTTTTCTGAAGGAATAGTACTTTGGTGCAGTCAATCAAGTGCTCAGACCGTGCGACTTTCCCAATGTTTCAATTCAAGTAAAATGTAAAATGATTATCAAGCTTTGAGTTTGTCCCATTATGTTTTTCAAAAGTCAAATTTTAATACAGCCAATTATCAATTATAATAACAGCTATTCATATAGTTCGATTAATTTGACTCTTCTTTATTAAACTATGAAACAAAGTCACCAGAGACAATTTTGGCATGGAAACATGACAGGTTGTTATAACTGACGTCAAAAGACAGAACTTTGGTTATACATGTATAGAAACATTTATCTTACTCGGTAAGGATTTCGCCTTGGTTGTGAGAAAGCACAACAGCTTATCTTTGTTTAAGCTCATGGGACAAAACTTTGGCATTGGATAAAGAACAGCTGAGTGTTTGAAAGCCTATAAAAAGGAGTCTTTGAGCGGACTGGACTCATAACCTACACATCTACAACATGAAGGTCTTTGCTCTCTTCCTCGTCACCGCCCTCCTCCTCATCGGCACCTGTGAGTTCTTTAACCATTTTTTTTCACTTAGAATAATTTATTATATTTGAATTCACTATCATATATATTTATCTATGTATTAAATGTAGTCAGTTTTTCAAGGTGGATTAGAAATAACACTCCATAACAATATGAGATTTGAGAAGCCTAAATTGTTTCTGTATGTTTCGGGAAACCATAATTTTATTTGAATGTAATCTTTGCACTTTGAGTCTTCCTTCTTTCCACAACACTGTCATCTTAGTTAGCGACTGCATCATTAAATAGGCCTGGGTAAATACAAATATCCAAGTGACGCAGGAGAGAAAATCCAATATTTCCACTTACAGCAGGATTCAAACCTTGGACCTCGGGGGATATCACTTTGGGCGAAACGGTAAAGTGTTTGATTATCAAACCAGAGGTCCTTGGTTCGAATTCAGCGGGATGAGGAAATATTGGACTTCACTCCTTCACTCACCACATTCATTCTTTATTTTCATTGGCTAAAATATTGCAAGATAGAGTATGTTGCGATATTTGACCTCTATGAGAACCTAGGGGTAGCCCGATAAGAGCTGGTATTACAACAGAGGTTAGTGTACGAATTATTGATGGGGTGTCAAAAGAAAATGGTAGTGGTCCTGCTGTCTATTATATTTTAAGAATATGGCTTATATTGCCTATAGGTATAACGACCTGATGACTCTAAATCAAGCAGTATTTCCACTGGGTTGTCTCCATTTCTATATGTTTATCCATCTTGCACAAAGCTTATTTGGTTACTTTGAAAAGAGGATGGATTCTTGGAGCTAAGAGGTTGCACAAAGCTGCTTTATAAGAATGATGATAGTTGTCTTTGAAAAGGTTTTGGATAAAGAACCATGAAATAATGATAATACTAGTACTACTAATAATAACAACAGGACAATGAAGGTCCCAGATCTGCCAGTTTTCTGATCTTTTCAAGAAGTTGGTTCCAGAGAAAGCACCCACTCTGTGGTTCTATTGTGTCCAAATTTGTTGTGGTTGGAGGGTTTGACTAAGATTGTGAGTGATCACTTATATCCAAATTATCATATGCATAATCATAAAATATGCAGATATTTGTATAACATCCAGTACGTATTAATCCTAATCCCTACAGCTGAGTCTGCGACACCATGCGGTGGCTCAGATGGTGCAGGATGTGTAGGCGGAGGTGGCCACGCCAAATGTGCCAGTGCGTGCTCTGGCTGTGCACATGGTGCCCACTGCGATCATGGTGCTGATCAGTGTGTGTGTCCCCAATAAGTTTTTCGGTGAGTCAAATTTTTCTTTATATTGGTTATCCTATCTTACCCCGAGCTTAATTAGACTAAGGTTACACAAAGTCTAAGGAAAGCAAAGCAACTTATTGCCTACTTCTTAATTCTAAAAGCAGTTATTTTACATTCACACCTCGCTGTATCACAAGCTTTACTTGACTAAGCTTAAGCACAGATCAAATAAAAGGACACCAACAAATTAGCAAATTCATTATTTAGCTGGAGCACTGAAGTAGCAGGGAAGTAAAATCTTTGACTGTAGTAAAGTGTATCAGTTCACCAGGATAATTTTATGGATAAAGGGAGAATATATTTTGTTAACCACTGTTTCAGGTTTGCTGGATAATGTTGATATTAAGAAGAAGACAAATGAAATAAAACATAGTGAATTTAAAAAAAAAATTGATATGATTAATTTTGGTTTTTTGTCACTTTCATATATGTATATCTGAATTAAATTTGTTGACAGTCAAAATATTTTCTTTCTTTTTCAGCATTGGCTCTCCAAAACTGGAATGAAATAAACTATTGACAAGAGTTTGATCTTCCTTTTTGTTTGTTTTTGTTTTGATTGGTATATTTGCATACAAGTGAAAACTAATGGATGTTTGACTTATCTTTTGAACATCAATGCAATGTTTTGATATATATATATATTTTTATATTTTCATATTAGTGAAACATTTGCAATCCTGTGTTAAATTTCATAGTCTAGTATTTGAAAATGACAAGTTATGTACATTGATGTATATTGTTACCCTCCCAAAGCAAAAGCATCACCAAGTTATTCAACTTTAGTGCTTGGCTATCAGGCAGTTAATTTATTTGTTTGAGAGATAGTTTGCCTTATTTGAAACAGCAAAGTGATTAGTTCCTCATCTTGAAAGACAGCAACACAAAGAGACGTAGTCGTCAACATCCCATAACTTTCTACCCTCCATAAATTCATTTTGTAGACCTGAGGATTGATTTGTAATTTTCATGTATACAATAAATATACTACAAAAAAATCACAAAACACTCTCTGGTTTGACATTGACCCAATTCCCTATCTTCCTTATCCTGCTACATCAGCATATTTGTCTCCGCCCAGCTCCATCATATACCCTGATATCCTTCTGCCAAAAACGCTCGTGACACTTACGGCTGGTTACTCATGGCTATTTATAGCCTACCTTGACATTTGTTTGAACTCTAATCCGGGTTGTGCCGCTATTGCTGAATGCGAGTCATTTCATTGGCTTGCTATATTTAGCAATACGAGCGTTTTAGGCCAAAGGATATCAGGGTATATGATGGAGCTAGGCGGAGACAAATACGCTGATGTAGCAAGATGTATCTTCCTTGGGTTGAGACTACTCTGGTACAACTGTCAGCCATTTTGTTACACATTGTTTTTTCTTTTGACTTACATAGTAAACCCCTGTTTCATCAATATATATTTATCTTAAGTTCTTTTGCTGTCATATATGGCTGTCAGCTTGAAGTTAATCTCAACTACAGCGATATCATTTCCATTAAATTTGTGGCGATTTGTTTATATTATCAAGCAACACATAAGCTGTCTGCCAAAAATAACAGCCAAAGGAGTATAACATCATTCATACTTATCATTCTTGCAACAGTTATTAACATATAAGTCTATTAGAAGTTCAGCACATGGACACCCACTGTACAGCTGCATATCAAAACTTGGTTCACGTACCTGGTTACACTAATGCAAATATCATGTAATTTGTGATGCCTTTGAGGGTATGGTAGCATTGCAAAGAAAGAATTGTATAATGTTGAATTTTCAGTACAGATGTGCATATCCATTCTTTTTAACGCAAATGTTTATCATACCTGACAATTAACTGTATCGATTTTCGCAGGTCAATAACAAAGGGTCAAAATTTCGAAAACACTGATTTTTATGTTTCTTAACAAAATCATTTTGAAGTTATCAACTGCTTAAAAAATTAGTCATGTTTGTTCCTTTGAACTAAGTCAATGTGATTGTGCTGATTTTATTCTCAGCGAGTCAATATGGAACATTGTATTAGAAATTTAAGGAAATCGAAATAAAAATATGACCCCTTCTGTTCAACATGCCAAAATTTGAATTTTTTGCGCCACAGACAAATAATCCTAAATAAACTCAAGAATGGCTATTTCACAGATGGATAATTGGTGATTATGAAGTTTTGCTGAAGTTATTCTTTTTAATTCCAAACCAATCCCAAATTACATATTTGGATTATGATTCAGTGGTAAGTGAACAAACTTTTGGTATGCATCTTTATTTTCAGGAAAAGAAGGAAAGCAGAGACCAGTACAACAAGGAGTATCAGCTCTTAAAGAGTCTTTTCCCTGTCAGTCTCGGAAAGGCAACCATAAAATTTCTCCTGATCACTTTGCCTAACACTCAAATAAAGAATTAAACCCAAATTTCAAAATAATTTGATTTCCATGAAAAGATACCTCTACACTTTGAGTAAATTATATTGAATTTCTTTTCTCGGAAATTTAGGGTTCGAAAAAATCAATTTTTTCTTTAGACATATGTTGAAGATCACTCGGTCTTGAACACTAGATGCAAACATGCATGATCCCAGTTACCGATCATGCACATGCTGCAGTTGCACAGCTTGTGTCATGCAAGCGTTTGTTGTCACCTGCGCGTGCACATGCACATCCATGCTCACGCACAAAGAAGCTGATAAACTGACGCAGACGAGGCGCAATGATTCTTATCAAAACTTGGCGCTGGATTAATGCTATCAATAATTCTAATCATTTAATACGGCAGTTGCTCGTCTGGTTTCGACACATCCTGCTTCTTGAGTTTAATTAAGTTTTACTCTTGGAGACTGTGAGAAATAATCCTTAAGAATAATCTGAATGATGAAGGAGATTACGAGCAGTTCTGAAGCCATGCTGAAACATGTCCCATGCTGAAAAGAAACTTACAAACGTCTCGAGCTATCTCTGCTACTTCTATCTCTTTGCTTTAATCATTGACACTTTTAAGAAGCCAGAAGTTGTTTTTCTATATACAATTTCAACTTGTTTGGTAAAATTCAAAGGGACCGTGAAAATAGTTATAACTATATATAGATTCTGTCGTGAAAATATTGTCAAGAATAAAAAAAAAGTCAGTACTTATCTTGTTTTTTTACTATAACTCATGCTTTACTTAATAGGTTGCAACTGTACTTATGTTTTCAAACTGATCAAAAAAGTTCTTTGGTTGCAATGTCAAAAATACAGGCAATCTCAGAACCCCCGAAAAGAATATTGAAAAAACACATTCTGTTACATACCAATGGCTTTTCCATTTCCTTTGTATAGTCAAAAGGGTTCTCATTGTTATTTTCAATTTAGACTTAAAAGGCCACAGAGTATATTGTTCGAATCAAATATGTCAAACTATATAAATGGTATTAATTGATCTGCAAGCTGTGGTCATCTCTGATAGTCACCATCTTATTGCCGATCAGTTCAGTATGGCGACAATAAAAAGATTAAAGTTGTAATTCATGATCAAAAACCGGACAATGGCGCCCACCAATTAACGACAAACGTAATTCTGGAAACTTATTTGCAGCAGATACAAGGAAACTATTTGTTGATAGTGTTTAGTAGAACAATTAACTCATATACATGTAAATAAGATGCAAGATTTTGACTCACTAAAATTTGATAAAAAGTTTACAATTACAATTAATTAAGTGAAGAAATTGTCAAACATGATGATAGACTCTGAAATGAAGAATAAAGCATAGGATATTTTCTCTATGGTCGAGCGTGAATACCCACTGAGGACAGCTTGAGGACACATCCACAACTTTTTTCTAATGCCTTACTAGTGTACTTTTGAATAATATAGATATCTTGTACCATTACTCTTATTTCACATAATGACATTAAATGAATTTTAGAAACTCAAAACAACCCACAATTTTTTTTATGAAAAATACATGATGATGAAAAATCCACAAGTAAAATAATGAATTGATTGATAACCTATATTATCATTATTACTATTACCATGTCTCTTTCAAATATATTCCTAGCTTAAGGTTTGTTATTAAAAAACAAAATTTCAAACAAGAAAATCAAACATGACTAAATATAATGATTTAAACTGGATCATTGCCCTATTCATGATATCCTTTACCTAATAGAATTGATCAAATTCAACAAACAATACGAAGATGATGCATTGAAGGTTATTTTATAGTTGAATAAATCAATTAATGCCACAAATGTCAAATACATTCATTCGCTCAAACTACTGAAACAGAGTGTTGAAAGTTCTGTCTGTAGCAGGAAAACATTAAAAATCTTCACAACTTGAAAATAATGAAAAAACAAAACACAATATTTTCAAAACCAAAATGTGCACAATTCAATCAATTACAAACATAATGAATGAGAAGTTGTAATTATTGAATGACATGATGAACAATTGGTGCTCGTATTTCCTGTAGTTTACATGACGGTGCCAAAACACTTCCTTAACCATGCAAAATCTAACATAAAATGATTTTTGTTGCCGTGGAAACAGACAAGCTTCGTCATCGCTGACAATAGATAATTATGCATGATAACGAGTATCAACATCAATGAATGCGATATTCATTCAAGCGGAAAACGTTTCCCCCTTTGGGAGTTTTACTTGCATTAAATCAGCGCTGGTTTCAACATGTTGCATTGTGCGATACGAACATTGTTAACCTTGATTTAAATGACGGCACAAGTCAATGTTTTGCTTCATTTGGTTTTGAAATTGAAAGTAGTGTGATGAATAGGCTATTTGCTACCATATTCTTAATGACTCAACTTAGCCGCATTTCTTTTTCCGCTTCATCGAATCTTATCTCCATTTTGGTCGTAGTAATATGAGTTTGACATCGCCATTCAAAATCCAAGAATGGATGAAAACGGACGAAACAGCCTTCTTAGAAAAGTTTGTGAAAAACGTGTTGAGTCCCAAAGACCTTGATCACTCAATTTTGTTCGAATTTTTGTCGGTATCGCACTGACAAGTGAAAAATGGAATTTTTGTCTGAACAGATTCTCCTAAAATCAAAGATGAAAGGGATGGAAAATGTTTAAAATTCTGCTGTCACGATGAGGGAAATTACCAGAGATGTTCCAATATCGCAATGCTCATCTTCATTTAGTCATAATGACAAATGCTCTTGCAAATATCTTGAAAAAATATTTTAAATCTTTATTTTGTGATTGCTTCAATTCTATTTGTTTTTCTTTCATATTAGACTGTCAAACCGAAGTTGATATGTAAAGCTTTTGTGTTTCTCTTCTGAAAAATATGTCTTTGATATTCGGAAAAAATTTACATTTGAAAAACAGGATATTACAAAAGAAAAAGAAGATATAATGATTTAGTCAATATCATCATTTAATCATTGCAAATCTTAATATTTTTTCACTTCAGTCAAAGAAAGAAAGACTTAAATGAAATATTGATATAAATCAGTGTGATATTGTAGCTTATATACAGTTACTGAACAAAAGTTCGATATAAACTTTGTGCAAACATCACTTATTAGGTGTACGCTCGGTTTGACTTATTCAACTATCTTTTAGACAAAACATATAATTTTTTGAGAAAGATGGGAAAATAAATCATGCCTATCATATATCAAAACTTAAACTCTGATTCTTGATGGAACAAATTTTGCATGGATTTGAGATATACTGGAGTCCAAATCTAAATACTGAAAAAATTAGATTTTCTCATGTTTTCATTTTAAAATATATTTGTAAATAATATGATCTATGTCATGATTTTAACTTATATATGAACTATCTAAGTTAACAAATCTAAATACTAAAGTATTTAGATTTTATTATGTTTTCATTTTAAAATATATTTGTAAGTAATATGATCTATGTCATAATGTTAACTAATATATGAACTATTTAAATTAAAATTTTGCCGAAAATGTCTATTGAAGAAACATGAAAAACTGAAATTATCAATTTTGGCTAATGCCTCTTTTGGGTAATGCCAGAATTATCTCTGTCATACCACATGTATCTGTACCTTGTATATGTAATGTCGATAAGGGTCCTGAACATATTGATCCAAAAGTATTTTCTTAAAGTATTCTATTTAGAAATGGAAACGATTTGTAACAAACTAAGGATTTTTACACCTGAACAAACTTTTGGTTCGGCAGCTGTATATGATTTATGTCAATCATAAACAAATTATTTTCAGTTTTTCTTTGATGAAGTAAGACCATGAAACATGCATGTCATTGAATTCATTGGAAAAAAAAGGTTTTAAAATTTTTGAAATTATGAATCATGAAATATTTGTTATTTTACCACCTGATGAAATACCAAAATACCAAACTTAAAAATACCAATATCTATAACTTATTTTGACGTCATCGATATATGTTTGAGAAATCAGCTTTAATCCATAGCCAGAGAGATCTTCTAATCAACTTGCTCTTACCATATTGTCCCGCCACTGTACTGCTAGTTTATAAACATTAAATCATTGTTGACTCAGAACACCAACTAAAAGAATGCACTTAAGTCATAGACAGCTATGGTTTTTGCCTCCATTCCAAAATGGCCTGCACTTGAGAAAATGGCTTTTATTTAGCTATCCATTAAAACGAGTGATCTGCGTGGAATAAAACTATTAAGTTGAGTTAGAAGGTGTATCAAGTTTCACCACCAAGAATGATGATAAAATTCACTTAATCATTAAAACTTCCACAATGTCTGGTTTCTAATGGATCCTGTGATTGAAAGGATTTATTTTTAGAAATAAAAACAGTCTCAATGTTGAATTTGAGATATTTGTCATAAAAACTTGAAAATTATGGTTAAAGATGCTCAAGATTGACAATCATATTTGCAATGTATTGTTTTGATAGGGATAACTAGTCTTCCCTTAAATTAAAAGATACTTTATGCTCTTTAAGATTTCAGGAATGGTTATAAAAAGTTGATTTATGGGTCTAATTCTTAAGCATCAAGCTCTTTTGCATGGAAAATTTGCCAAGACCATTATATTTTGGATATTTTTAAAAATTGAATTAAAACTCAAAGAGTCTAAAACATGAAGTATATGAATAATATATCACATTGTTGAAATAATTCTATAGATAAATTCATGTAAGAAGCTTGATCCCCCTCCCCCTTTGAATAATTCTATAAATTAATTGTTTGAGAGAATGGTGATGAAAATTCCTATTTTAAGTTCTTTTGTGTTAAAATTTTCTTGGCGAAAATTATATAGGTCAATCTATTTTTCAAATAACCAGAATCACTTTCAAAGTCTTTTTGCACTTACACTTAGTTTATATTCTATATTTACTAGATGATAGATATCAAATTCCCCTTGCAATATTCTGACAAAAATCTTGCAAAATGTTTGAATAATTTTTTCTTAAAACTTTTTACCAATTTGATAATTCCTCTGGTTATCCTTAAAACTTGTCACTTCATCATTCACTAGTTTTTGTAATGAATTATCTTTGCCATATTCTACTGAAAATCGATCGCACAGTTTTGACCAATATTCTGGTGCCAAGAGTTATTACAGAAATTCCTGTCTTTGAGAGGCCATCTTGGTCATAGTCTGGGAACTAACGGAAATTAAGAGTAAATAGTTCTACAGAAAACTTGTTTACCAACTTTGGTGCTAACAAATTGATTCAATTTCCAGTGTGCTTTTTGAGGCAAAGTCTTTGGGAACGGAGAGTGGTTCCATTTTAGCTCCTGGCATTTGGTCAGTGCCAACAAAGGGGGGCAAACCAAAGGGAAGAGAAAATTGAAACAGTAGTCAAATTTCTGAGTGGGCAAATATTTGTTATTTTTAATCTTTGAAAACAATCTGATTTTCCCAATTCCGCTACATGTTAGATAAAACCATAATAGCCCATGTGTCAGGAAGATATGATTGTTTTTGACATCTATTGACAAGGATCTTTTTAGATATGCAAAAAAATTAATTTGATGGTTGAGCATGAAAGCAAAGAATTATTTTGCATACGAGATGTGTGCAAGCAAGCAAATAAGACCAAGAATTTGTGTGACTTTTCTGTGCAGTGCACAGACAAAATGTTTTGGAAAATGTCATTATACTTTTAAAACATAATTTAAATACCCTTCATAAATACGTTGCACAAAAGGTTCTTTGAATGAGAACTACATACGCTTACACATTCAGTTTTAATAATTTAGTGTACATTTATTCAAATGCCAATGTTTAATTGGGCTTAACATTAAAGTTTTTGGAAAGTTATGGTTTGGTAATTTATTTTACTCGAGTCAGCCATATGGAAAAAAGTAATTTCTATTTGTCCAGCTCCAATGAAAGTAAATTGGACATTAACTCTGTAACTTCAAACATTCAATGCATGGATGTTATTCTCAGAGAGAGAAATACAACAGACCCAGATGCTCTCCCTGCATTATCCCATTATATCTTAAAGACTTTGCATCTCTTGTCATTTATATAGCTCATACAGCAGAGAATTTTGTTGTGGTGTTTTTGTGGGAAAAAGATTTGAGGGGATAGATGTCTACATGCACCTATGTAATATAATATTGAATATATATTACATGTAATCATCATTTCACAATTCACTCAAAAATAAATAAAACCAATGAGAAATGAAGTTTGATATCGGAGCTATGAGTGTGGAATAACTAGCTACAAAAAGAATAGGCATTACTGATCAATTTTTAATCTCAGGATCTTCTGTTAATACATATGTTTTATCTTTACCAATTTTTGAAAATGATAACAGTGAAGTTTTTTTGTTTTCGTTATATTGCCAAATGCAAAATGGTTTATTAAAAAATTACAGGAGTCTCTCTTTAACCTCTTTATATCGGAATATTCCATGATAGTTCAACTTATATATACTTATATACTTATAGTTCAATGTATATATTGGTGAGGTGAGGTGAGTTTATAGATTATTTCACTTATATTGCGGCTGCTAGTATTATTGCAGGGAGAAAGCCCGCAACACCACTGTCGCTATTCATTGCGGTGAAACCTGCGAGCAGTGGCTAGCAAACCATGGGTGGTACCACGCTTAAATTCAGTGTAGCATTGCACCCAAACCTGACTGCATGTAGAACACTTCTCTACTGCAGACAAAGTTACCAAGCTCCTGGCGGGATTCGAATCACATTGGGTTGTCAAGAATATTCTCTTTGTTATGTAAAAGGATGTTAATAATTTGGTAAGATTTATCAATTTGGCAGCAAATGTGTTAGAGTGAGTAAAGAAATAGATAACAGGTATAGCTTAAAATATATAAACGGGTAAAATCTTACAATAAGCAGGGATTTTTTATTGCATGAAAAACAAATTCAAATTGTTTAAGGGACCAAAGTATCTTTTTGGAGGAAAATGACTTCTTAAAAGAAAATTTGCTTGATTCACAATTCTCCAAATCTTTGAATATTTTGAGATGGATATCCACATCGAGTGATCATACCTGGATTATTTTCTTTACTTATAAAATCAAATAATTTCAAATTGCCATGCATGGTATTTGTCAGCATATTTAGTGTTAATCTTATTTTTAACATTCATGCCTTGCAAAACATTATGAATATCTTAAATTCCTTATTATTTCTACATGAAGATATTAAAATCAATCTCCGTCTTAGACTCAGGCAGTAAGGCAATGCATTGTAAATATTGCAATGGACACAGATGCACTCCCTGCCTGCCCCCATTATTTAACCCTCATTAACATAAAGTCTCACGCTCCTATTGTTGTTCTCATTATTTAACCATCACTACCACATTTATAATGGACGAATAAACGAAAAGTGAGCTGAAATTAAACTGTAATGGCGACACCATATTCCATCAAGACCATCCTTGATGGCATTCTCCGTTCGGGTACCAATAGAGCAAATATTTAACGTTGACGTGTGTGTCGCATTACGCGTTTATTTAAAGTTCATATTCTCCTTAGGTTTCTCTTCTTTCGTAGACTCTCAATCTGTTCCCATTTTTGGTAATAATTAGATGATTTCACGCTCATAAGTTCCCATTTTTCACTGTCAACTTAGTGAAACAATAGTCATTTAGTTGTTCACTTGGCTGGGGTGTTTGAAAACAGATTGCTTCGTGAAAACCTTGCCTGTCACTGACTTATTTGATAATTATATTAATTAGTTTCAAGTTTGACCCAAAGATGAGTCCTTGATGGCCGTCTTGTCCATTTTCATCGGTTACTGCACTGTCATTTATAATTAAGTCAACTTGGTATTCCTGATCGAGTCAAATTAGTGATTTAGTTGTGGATTTTTTCCTTTACATAGGCTGTCTGAGCAAACTAATATTAGGCTCTCTTAGATATATCTATATGAGTAAGTACTTGATGTGGAGTTAGTAGAAATAACAAAAATTTGAACCGCATATGTAGTCAGAGAATGGCCTGCTCCTAGTGTGACAACCTGTGTCAATGACATCACATATGACTTGTTTATGACAATAAAGACTACATTAAGAGAAATTATAATAAAAAATCATTTATATGCAAAAGTGATATGTGCACATGAGTGAGTAACGGATGACCAGTACCAGTGTCTTAATTACCATCAACTACCAGTAATGAAAATCTAAATATCTTAGAATCAGTCCACCTATAAATTTGTTAGAGCAAGCGTTTTGATAGGGTAAAATTTAAAAGATTATCTTGGAAAGCAAGCTGCAAGCGTTTTGTCACTTTATTTTAATCAAGTTACATTTTGTACTGGTGAGGTATTCATGAAAACAAATCTTTGCTTGTTTACCGAACAAGATTCTTACATGAATAAAAATATGTTAAAACCATAAGTGAGAAAGTAAAACAAAAATAATAGCTTTGACCATAGTTTGTTTTTGTTTCGTTCTTTTGCTATTCATTTCCTGTTACCATGTTCGGAAATGACATCCATTATCTTCAGCAAAGACCGGCACATAAACATATTTGATAAAATAACTATTTCTTATATTATATTGGCATACTGTTTCAAGGAATTATTCTTCAACAATTCTAAATATATATATATATTAGTATTTACAAAATATCCTCCGGTATTAAGTACCCAGCATTCTACAGTGCGCATGTGCATTCACTTTTTCATTGTCCTGCCATTGTCTTTCTTCTGCCATTTATCTTTTTAAAAAATTGTTTTATTTGAGTATTAGAACAACCTTGGCTGAATTTTCCACCCCCAGCCTCGCTAACGTTATATGCTTTATTTTGTTAACTGAATAGAAAATATATTTTCATGATATCAAGAAATAATCAAGCATATCTAAAAGACATAGGCGAAAGTAAAAAACAAAACTGTGGTATTCATTGAGTAATTACAAAATTTGATATTTAAAAAAGTGAAACAAAAAGAAGACATGAAGAAACAAATACAACTCTATGAGAAATGACAACACATTCTCTTTTGAAATAATGGGGTTCTATCAATTAAAACATTCATGAACGATGCTTGTCACTTTTGATACTAATTAACTTTGACGTGTGATTAAAACTCACCTTTGAAGCCCTTGACAATGTAGCAAGGTTTAAATGAAAAAACAACAAAGATCTCTCACTTCAGACTGGAGACACAAGGTCTATTGGTTTTAATAATTGTCCCATTTTACAGAACAAAAGGCTTAAGGGGATCCCTTACCTGAGATTTTTGGTCGAAAATGAGATTTTGAGCAATTTCAGAAACATTTGATATTTATCCTCTTTGCTTAATCAGTGTCTAATTAAGGTTTTCAGGATAATATGCGTCTTACAAAAAATCAAAGGATTGTATCTGATTTCAAACGGTTTGATTTTGATTTACTCAACTAAGATGTAGTAGACTTTGTTTATTACTCATATGTCTGTGTCTAGCTAAAACTTTTGATCAGTAATGAAATTTTTACTCCCCAAAAACACTAAATGTTTTAAAGGGACCAAGCTTACATCAAATTTTATATCATAGACTAGTTTAAGTGATGACAATGTCAATAATATCATGAGTATAATAATAATTTTGATATAATGTTGAAAACGTTTTCATAGTTGAAAAATAAAATTAATATCGTGGTTTTTTTAATAACCTTCTGGCTTAAGTGTATTTTCCTGAAAATTCAATGTCCTTTTTGAAAAGCTATCCATCATCTTCATTTTTCTTTACATCAGAAGAAGGTTTCATTACTTCAGGTAAATTATCATAAAAATTTCTTTATTTAGTGGCAGGTAATGAATGAGATCATAATAATTGAAATGATTGATGTGTGTCTCAAATTTAGAAAATTCAAACAAAACATACTTATCAAAAATATGAAAACTAGCTTCCTTTGTTTTTTGATCTAAGTGAAATCTTCAAGAAATAATTTGTAAAACCATCAAGAACAAGTGAACTTTCAATAATTGATTCATTTCACTTTTTCACATGTTTAGAAGGAAAGAAGCATCCACCAGCTGTCTAGCTCCATCATATGAAACAGTAATTAATTACTTTAAAAATTATTCCATGACGATTTCCATTTCTGTAAATTTGAAAACAGGTTTTGACCGGATAACTTATTTAAAATGTAGTAAAGAAAATAAAAAGAGAATCAACTGACCTGAATAATTCCGAGAGTGAATATTGTATTAAAAAACACAGCGCACCTGAATTCTGATTCAGATTTATTTTTCAATTTCTAATAGTCCCTTGCATTGATCCCCAGAACAAAGGAGGGAAAGAAAGAAATCTTGGAAATTAACAACTTGGAAAATACATCCTCAGCCTCCCTTTCTCATCTCACCTGGGTTTGTAAGCAGGGATCATTAATAAAAAATGAGAGAGAACATCTCCCTGCTTCATACCTTTTTAAGCTCTACGTGATAAGTAAAAATACCATTAAAAAACTAATCACTTATTTTGAAATGCAATTTTGCCTTTACAAAACACCAGAAAATTATCCATCTGAATTCAAAGGTTAATGTGGCAAACACAATCCCTCACTTGCATTGAATATAAACCTGGGTTTACAGCAATAATCATTACTGATTAAGGTGAGAGTCTCAAGAATCTTACTTATTATCTCTATGATCAGTGCCGTTGAGCAAGTGGTTGTCTCCTCTCACCTGATTTTTAGGTATTGATAATTAATAATAAAGGGGAAAGAAGAGCTCCTTGCGACAGACATTCAGAGAGTTTTAATTTCAGTGTCTTACTAATCCTCTCACAAGACAGTGCCATAGAGCAAGAGTCATCTTACAACAATTGATGCCTGCTACAGGATCTGTCTCAGGCCCTTTATGCCCAGAGGACCAAATATGTGAAAAATTGGTGGCTAAAAAACAACCTGTCTCATGTCCAACGTGCC
The DNA here is from genome assembly GCA_921293015.1 of Phorcus lineatus. Classification (NCBI taxonomy): domain Eukaryota; kingdom Metazoa; phylum Mollusca; class Gastropoda; order Trochida; family Trochidae; genus Phorcus; species Phorcus lineatus. Next base: position 16,301,700 of record OV121098.1, on the reverse strand, counting down.
CCAAGGACCTGATTGTGTGAAGGTTTTCATGTTTTTCTTGGTCGTAACAGATGGGCTAAATCTTACTAAAATATTCCAACATTTTCATTTTTGTAATCTGAGATATTAATTTCATCTCTCGTTTATTCTCTAAGAGACTTTTTCATTTCATTATCTTTCAAATTTGAAAATGTTTTGATTTTCACAAAATTATTATCCACATGAGCTCCTCTGATTAAAATTTTTTTATAAGAAGACTAACCTGAAAATAAGTTTTAACAATTTTTACAAATAGAAAGACAAACTGATATATGTAAAACATAATTTAAAGCACTTATTAAAATTAGAATGACTGACATTAATTAATGTAAATAGTTGATCTGGTAATCATAAATATGAACTACCTTATTGCTAATTGATTTCAGATCATATACCATTTCATAACTGAAATACAACTTCCTCAAATGTTGAATTAAGTTCATGTCTGAAAAACATTTCTTTAAGATTATTCAAACAGAAGAAATATTACTTTTGCCAGAGTTTTTTTTTACAAATGTTTAAAACAAAGAGTTAATTCATTAACATGAATTATGGCATTTTGCTTAAGAACATTAGCAATTATGTGAGATTAATTATAATATCTTTGACATTTATCTTCATAATTCTAATTAGGGAATGTTAATTTTTTATGTTTAATGTGCAGATTTTGAAATTTTTTCTTAGCATGTTAATATCTTGGCGGAATTATGTTACAAATTGATCTTATTGAGACCTGTCTAGTGGCTATTGTCTATTGTCTATTAATACCTTTTTTTTGCCCTCCACCCTTTCCCCACTTCCTATAATGACGGGGAAAGACATGGTAAAACTATTCCTGAAAAAACCTCAAGACACAGAAATCATTTATGAAATATACAAATACGATCCTTAAAAAGGTAATTTTTAACATTTTTTATAACATTTTCCCATTCAATCAGAATTATTATTTCATTACCTATGTTTGAAGACTACTGTGTTATCCATTAGGCCACGGTAAATTTCACGACTTCCTAAAGCTGAATAATAACATGTTGTGACTTCTTAAAGTTTCCTTTTGACTTGAACAAATACAAAAATCTTACAAGCTGTACTTTTGAATGCCTGTTATAATTGCATACACATAAGACTTTATATGAGTACTGTTGATGCAACCTCTACTAAATCCACTCTTGATATAAACCAAACTTTATCAACAAAGAACATGTAGATAAAATCAATCATGTCTAGGCGCCAATTGTGAAAGTCTGTTGTTATATAAGGGCAATTATGTAAGTCTATAGATATGTAAGCACTTATGATTCAAAGCAACATCCAAAGACCAAAAATCTATAGATATGTATGCACCGTTATTGCAAGTCTATAGATATGTATGCACCATTATTGCAAGTCTATAGATATGTAAGCACCAATGTTGCAAGTCTATAGATATGTAAGCACCAATGTTGCAAGTCTATAGATATGTAAGCACCAATATTGCAAGTCTATAGATATGTAAGCACCAATGTTGCAAGTCTATAGTTATGTAAGCACCAATGTTGCAAGTCTATAGATATGTAAGCACCAATGTTGCAAGTCTATAGATATGTATGCACCAATGTTGCAAGTGTATAGATATGTATGCACCAATGTTGCAAGTCTATAGTTATGTAAGCACCAATGTTGCAAGTCTACAGATATGAAAGCACCAATGTTGCAAGTCTATAGATATGTATGCACCAATGTTGCAAGTCTATAGTTATGTAAGCACCAATGTTGCAAGTCTATAGTTATGTAAGCACCAATGTTGCAAGTCTATAGATATGTAAGCACCAATGTTGCAAGTCTATAGATATGTAAGCACCAATGTTGCAAATCTATAGATATGTAAGCTCCAATGTTGCAAGTCTATAGATATGTAAGCACCAATGTTGCAAGTCTATAGATATGTAAGCACCAATGTTGCAAGTCTATAGTTATGTAAGCACCAATGTTGCAAGTCTATAGATATGTAAGCAACAATGTTGCAAGTCTATAAATGTGTAAGCACCAATGTTGCAAGTCTATAGACATGTAAGCAACAATGTTGCAAGTTTATAGATATATGTAAGCACCAATGTTGCAAGTCTATAGTTATGTAAGCACCAATATTGCAAGTCTATAGATATGTAAGGACCAATGTTGCAAGTCTATAGTTATGTAAGCACCAATATTGCAAGTCTATAGATATGTAAGCACCAATGTTGCAAGTCTATAGATATGTAAGCACCAATGTTGCAAGTCTATAGATATGTATGCACCAATGTTGCAAGTCTATAGATGTGTAAGCACCAATGTTGCAAGTCTGTAGATGGGTAAGTGCCAATGATTCATACGATCTAAAGATCAAAATCAAATATAAGCACCAATGGTGCAAGTGTAAAGGTATGCTATCACTAATGGTGCAAGTCTATAAATATTAAAGCACCATTGATTCAAAATAGGTTTTGGAGAAAGATATCAAGTCTAAGCACCATGCACTGGTGCAAGTCTAGAGATATGTTGACAACTGTTCGGACAGTTCAGTTCCACACCTAGTGTAGACTACGGCATGCATGTGTTGAAGAACTTCAGGAACATTCTACTGCTGTTATAGAAACATGCCCTAGCGCTATAGCGGTGAACAAACTCTCACAACACAGGAGATGAGGAGTGTATGGCCGTGAATGTTTTCTGTCGACAACTGAAAAACACTCCAGGTCTTGTAGAATTGTCATTTAGACCACAAGGAAATAATAAAAAGACAGTACCTCTGTTATTAATAGCAACATATGCTTCATTCCAAAAACTATTACATCTTTTCGAGTGTCTTTGCGCTCTTGTAAATCAATATTTGTGATGTTCATTCCAAGGTTTTTTACAAAGAATTTGTTTCTCTTTGTGTTGAAAAACGTCTTGGTATTGTGTTCTTTTGTACAATGTTTATGGTGTGAAGATACACTCAGGAAGCAATAAACATATTTAATCACAAGGAGTTATTTCAGGATCTCTTGAAAGTTTTCTGTTTATTGTCTTAAACAGAGGAAAGCTATTTGTTAAGATGTTGCCTTTTGTTTAAAAAAGTTACTTAAAAGGCTTATATTTTCTTTCTTGTCTGAGAAAGGAAAACCATGCTAATGTTAAGCTATTAATCTTTCACAAATAAGAAATTATCTACAAAAATGATGTTCTCGGAAATAGGTAAAACTCTATGTATATATATGTATATAAATTATATATATACATATACCTATTTACAGGCTTAAAGTTGGTATCTGCACAGCGACAAAGTTTAAATTGAAATACATGAAGTTGTATTCTTATAAACATATTTGAATCACAACATTGAAGTAATTGGAAAATTTTGCACAATGAGTAATGTTTTTACAATAATTGAAACTTAAGGAGATTATTACCGGTAGTTTTAGCTGGTGTCTAAAGAACGTTGATTATCCTAGGAGTCCCGGTTGATTTAATGGTTCTGAAAAATCTTTTTTTCTAAACATCTTCTAAAATTGTTTTGTCAATGAAAGTGTATGAAAACACATTTCATTCGTAATCAAAAGTTTGTGCTTCTAAATTGAAGAGAAATATGTTTGCAAGACAACAAAAATCTTTGATGGTTCGGATCCACCAAGAAGAATGAGATTTCCTTGACAAGCAAAATCTATTATAATAGACGCAAAAGGAAAATAACACACGACAACCAAAATCCTGGACAAGATACAAAAACATTTTTGTAACAATAGCAAGTATCTGACAGCTGTCCATTGTATTTAAGAGGGTGAATATAAACACGTTCTAACAAACTTCAACTCTGACCATCCATACAGCATCATTAATTAGTAGCTTTCTTCAATACTAGCAAATCAGTGCCTGTAAACAAATGGAAGCCCGTTGGTTTTGCCTGACCCTCAGGCCACCCCCCCCTACCCCCAATGATTCCACTTCTTCCCCTAATGATCACCCCCACCCCTAAATAACCCTCTGAGCAATAGGAAGGTACACCAACATTTATTCTCTGAAATGAATTTACCAATGAATTCCAAATTAAAGAATTATGATAAAATGAAAAAGGACCTTGTAGTTTGTTACATTTTAAATTTTGTAAACAGGCTTTCTTGTCTTCTTATGGACTTGCTGAGACTTTTGTCTTAGTTTTTATGAGAGTTTGATAATAGAGAGAGTTTAGACATCTTTTAATAAAATAATAGATTGCTGTGATGAAATGCTGTTTTTTCAGCTTCCCTTAGCTTCTGTTTTGCTTGACAGGAACAGGATGAGCTTGGAGAAAAGTGACGGGATCATAAATAATATATGTATATAATCATGAGATCTGAGAGGTTTTCATTTATGTAATTTCTTTCCAAGTTATATTTTCAATGCAACGATTTAACATTACCATCTAAATACAAGAATCTACATTTTTTTGGATATAATATTCGCACAGTAAAAACAGCAGTAATTTCAAACTCATATTGCTCAAAACTTAAGAACCTCTCCCTTATTTTCCTTAATGACGTCCACTCACTTCCCTAATGACCCCCTCCCCAATAATCATCATCATCCCTCAATAAGCATCCACTCTGAATCTTGACCTCAAGGGTCAAAGAATGACCTTGAGGTCATAATTCACCAATGGTGTTGAGAGTTGGCACACAAACTTAATGGTCCGTGTTAAATTTTCCAGTTGACTTAATGTTCCAAATGAAAATTTATTGGCAAGGAACTTTAACAAAGCAATGGTATGCTCAGGGTTGCCAATAAGGAAACGGGAAATTATTCAAAATTGTGAAAATTTCTTTTTAATAAATAGTTTCTCCTTGATTCAAGGCTGCCTCTCTTGAGGCTAATGATTTGAGAAATATTTCCAATTTGTTTATTAATCTGAGATTAATTATTTAATCTAGGTTGTCAGACGATGGAAACTGTTCATAATACCATATGCTCCCAGTCTTAAACCAGATCGAGACATTCGTTAGGGTTCATAATTAGTCGCTAAATTGAGGCCTAGGGTACAAGAAATTAAGGGGATTCCTAGCACCAGGGGCAGGAGATACTTTGAGAACTTCAACTTTGTTTATTTTCATTTCAGAAATCATTTTTTGTTTCTTTTTGAACAAATACAATTTCCTTAATCCACAGCTCTTGTTATATAGATAAATTCAATATCAATAATTTATAAAATTCTCATATATGAAAACAAATTCAAAATCATTTAAAGTGACAAAGAGTATGTTTCGTGATTTTTCATATGGCTTTAGTAAAAGCTAAAATAACTTATGTACTAAATTAACTTCAAATCGCCTCCCAAAATTTGCATTAGCTTCTTGAAAAGCCCAAGATTATGATATTTTCTTGTTTTCAATGATACCTAATGGCCCAATAAATGTATAAAAGTCGAAATTCTGTGTCAAATAAACATGTATAAAAGTTAAATGACCTACTCAACACTATCAACCTATGTTTGTCTTTGTGTCTGCTATAAATAAGTTTCCCAAATTATGTTTGAGTCATTGGCGCGCGCCACTGTCCAGTTTTTTATAATAACGACTTTAACCCGTTTCTTGACACTACACTGAACTGATAAGCATAAGGATTCTGATTTTCTGAAACGACCAATACTTCTTGATAAAATAACAATATTGTGACGTCATACTTGAAGATTGTGATGTAATGTGATGTTACTCAGCACACGATGTTATGACACAGTGTAAATTCATTAAATGGCAGTATCTTCAATGGCAAGTAATAAAAGCTCCTTTTACATACAGCCACGATGCAGGTCTACACTTAGGCTACCTCAGAGACTTAAGGTTACCTTAGGATTTGTGCTATGGGACCCAGATCAATTTTGCAAAATAAACTAGATAAAAGAACTATGTGTTGGTGCAACCTAAATTGATTCCTGCCACCTCCTCTAACTCTGAACCCATCTAGAGCCACTCAAACAGCCTCCATTATCCCTCCCATGTCCGGCTAATGGAGGGGTCAAGCCAACTGACCCATGGTCAGAAAGGGTCAGACATCATTATATCCCTGTGAGAAGCAGGAGGAACAGTAAAATCAAGGATAAGTTAGCAACTTAGCTCATAGCAGCACAGGTCTGTCTGTCGCTTATCTCAAAAACATTTGCATCAAGGACAAAAAATGATGCAGTATGTCTTTCAAAATTCTGCGGTATGGTGAAACAACACCAACAATTCAACAGTCATATGTAATATTGCATGTACAATATGTGCACACCGGCACCAAACACTATGACCTACAGGGCACACTTTTCATATATCATTGTTTTTTCATTAACAAAATGTTCAAAAGTTAAAAATTCATGCTGTCATTTTTACCCTTTTTGTCATGTCATTAGGTAAATGAGTGTGATATCACTCTTACAACCATAAATAAAGTCCAATTAATATTGACTAATTTTGCCAGGTTTTTGGAAATTACAACACAAATATTTTGCAATGCAATTTGTAAACTATGATGTAGTTTTTTCACACAAATTTGTAAAAAATAAAAATGACCTTTGTTTTATAAAATCGATATATCACACTTGCTTAAGCATCAATCTTTACATGTCAGTCCTTGACCAGTTAATAAAAGATTTTATTTTAGGTATAAGATAATTCCCTTTGACCCATTATGATTCCAACAAACCTGTTAACAAGAAATAAATGTTTTAGTCTCACCAGGGAAAACCAAGTATCATATGTACCCCCTAGACCCCACGATGAGCAAATTTCATGTACCCTGCTCACATAGCAACAACTCCTGGCCAAGAAGAGGTGTTACATAATACTTAAATGATGTTACATAATAACGCGTGCCTGTTCAGAGTTTACATTAGATCCATCAGCTGTTTTCGTAAATATTAGTTACAAACATGTTTTTTCTTATATTTTCTGCTATACTTTGAACCAAATTTCACTTATTATTTCTTTCACACTATTTTGAATTTAGATAAAACCATTTTTAAGCATATTTATAAAACATGCATTACTATGACCATTTCATTCGAAACTGATGCCTCCATTTTGTTTACATTTAGTATCAAGGCTGTTTAATTGCTGAATATTCGTTGTCGAAAGTTAAAAAATGTTTTCAAGTATTACATAGAGGCTTGGGTGGCACTGCTACATGGACGGTACATCAGATCACATTACCCTTCAGAGAAGCAAAGAACTTAGAATACCTACTGTTTAAATGTAGACTTTCTGAATGAGTGCCTTGAGTGTATTAAAGGCTTCAAATTTATACACAGTCATGTAGCAGAGGTAACTATTCTAATGTACAAGCACTAATCAACATACACCTCATCCACTCAACTACCAGCAATGATGGTCAAGGCCTGCTGGTTGAGTTGGTAAGCTGTTGGTTGGTTGGTGCCTGAATCCTGCACAGATCTTTTCATGACAAAAATAGAAGATATTATACTATTTCAGAATGCATGATTAAAAATATAACAAGGTTACATTTTTTTACTATTTAAATGAGGTATATTTCAAACTTAAATCAATTGTGATTTACAAAATATATTATACTGGTTAACCTTTTCATCATAAATGATGATCTGTTTAATCATGGACATTGTGTCGGAATATCAATCATGCATATTCCAATATCGCTACTTATTTTGTCCTGTATATTATCAAATTCATCAGATAACTCATAAACTTATATCTGCAATAGCAATTTTGTATCCATGTATTTTGATTGAGAACTTGAATAAATCAATACAAATCCATTATGACGCCCATGTCCGGCTAATGGAGGAGTCAAGGTAAGTGACCCATGGCTGGAGAGGGTCAGACATGTTGACCAGTAGTGACCAGTGATAGAACTTCTCTCACGCATCTCGATAAATGTGACAATATTTCATTTTTATGTCCAGTCGCTACATTAGAGGCATTGTTATTCCCATAATGGGTCTGGGCTCAGAGAGAGTTTTAATGTTAAGAATCATTCACAAGAAAATGATGATGGTATTGATTTGATGATGATGGTTATTATCATGATGAAAATGTAGTTTATTGTTGGTGTTTCTGTTAGAAATACTTACATGCCAGTTAAATAATGCACAAGTGTAACATTGTTATATTTTGGATCACATTATCTTAAAAAATTAAGGTACAAATTTTTGTATTTTTGGGTGGTCAAACCCACACCCTCATAGTAGCACAATTACCACAACTGACCACCACTGACCACACCAACTTATCTATCCTAGGTTAACAGGTGTATTGATACATCTTTAATTGAACTACATGGCTTCCAATTGTCTCTGATTGGTTGATTTGAAAATTTACCTACGTATTTTTATATCTAAATTATTTTTAAAATGTTCGGGCCAACTTAAGTTTTTTTTATTTCTGTTTCTTACAGCCTTTCCAAAAACTGACAGTTGTTATATTCTACTGTGTTAACCCTTAGAATAAAGAAAAAAGCAAGAAATATGGGATAATTTTTGAGAATTGATATGCTATCAACAAGCTACTTTTTTTAACTTGCGACATCATTACTGACATGATCGTAAACTTGTTAGATGAAACATTCTTACCAAGTGTCATTGTTTTCAAAATTAATTTTCAAATTTAATGCATCATGAAACCTTGAAATTTTCTTTTCTAATAGGTACAAAATTTATGGATATAAAACTTCCTTATTAACTGACTACAATTTTCCAAAGTCCATTTCAACAATATTATAAAACCGATTGGGAAGTTTTACTATCATATAATCACAATCTTAGCATTTAATGGCCAATATAATTTCACCTTTGCATGCATTCAAAAGATATTTAACTTTATATCATCTTGATAAACTTTATTAGGAAATTCCGCAATTTTCTCATTGTACAATTATTTCCAAATGTTAGTATGAAATTGGTTAACTTCACAAGATCCCAATCTTGATGCGCAGATATATGGCAGTGTAATTTCCACGCTGCATGTGAATGGAGAAATAACACCTCTGGTCATCTCGCGCAGTGAATCAATGGTCACTACGCATAATCTAGCACTTTATCAAACTGTTCTTATCATCTTGCAGAATAACTGCGTTTGTGTGAATATGACACCTAATACTCACAGAGTAGGCGGCAAAGCTTTTCATTGTAATTAAACAGTGCCATTAATTTGTACAAGTATTTCTTGTTTCTGTTTCGTTAGACAGCGGTCAGTTTGGTCGCAGAGGGAGTGACCTGATCATACTGACCAGTCGTATTTCACTTTTATCTGACCATAATCAATTTGGAGATGGACAGTGGTCAAGAATCATTGTAGCATGCTCTGTTCATACATTGAGCATTAAATCTTTGCTTGCTATATTTGTTTTCAATGTATTTTGACTATTATTTGCTTTTAAGGGCATTGAATTCATTTCTTTTTTTGTCTTCCATATCATAATGACATGTGAATGTTAGATAAAAAACAAATTTGCTATTTTTGTTCAAAGGTAAAAGAAGAAAAACTAGTCTAAAGTCAAACAGTGTAGAGTGTTACTATTCATTAAGTATAAAAATGAAAACTTCTTTTTTTTAAAGTTTAATTAGCAAATAAACAAGTAATTAAAATATGACAATCACATGAAAGTTGAATTACAAATAAATTTGGTTTTCATCAAATTACCACATCACTGGTAAGAGAACTGAAAAATAAATATTTTGGTTTACTTGTTTTAACATAATAGTCATGACACTCATATCATTATAAGTAATGCTGTAGGGGTGGGAAAGTGCATTGGTTAGCGCGGTCGGCTTTGGATCAAGAGGTCCATGCCTCGAATTAGCCAGGGGCTTGGAAACTTTGTCTGCAGTAGAAAACTGTTCTACACGCAGTTATGTTTGGGTGCAATGCTACACTGCATTTCAGCTCAGTACCACCCATGGTTCGCTAGTTCCAGCTGATGCTCGCAGGTTTCACGGCAATGCATAGCCACACCGGTGTTGCGGGCTTTCTCCCTGCAATAATACTAGCAGCCACAATATAAGTGAAATACTCTTGAAAGCAGTGTACGTTTAAAACCGATATCACATCACCTCACCTAATTAGTGCCGTACCAATGTATATATGTTAAGTCGAATTCTAAAAATGTCTAATTCACTCTCAACTTATTCTTCAGAGCATACAGTTAAAGCCGCAATAATCGCTTTCAGCTTCAGGTATTGATAAAATAGACAAATTATTTAACAGCAATCTATCATTAATTTGTAATTAGATAAAACAGAGTAAAAATACTCACTTCAAAATCATTTTTTAAAACGAAAAGTGAAACCTGTAGGCAATTCTGAAAAGTTTAGATAATTAGTTTTTTTAAATATTAATATATATCTACAAATTACCTCATCAGTGTTACAATCAGTTTTCAGTATTTTCCTGATAATAATCATAAAACCAGCAAATAGCTCAATCTTGGAATTTCATTGCTGACATCTTTATTTCTTTTCATCAACTTTCTTAAAAACTTAACCGCTCTTGGACTTGTCCAAAATGAGATTTTTCACAAAAGTTGGTCCTCTTAGCCTAAAAGTATCAAATGCAGGCCATAAAATGAGAATAAACTTTCACCCAAGTTAAGATAGAGAACAACTCCATATGAAAAACAGCTAAATAATTTTACAACATTTCGAACATGACAACACGCTGATCTGCAAATACAAACGATGACCTTCAAATAGTCACCTTTGAACCTAAAGACAAAGATCTTGGAAACAAGATCACAAAGTTTTGGAGGATTAATCCTAAATCAAAAGTCAAATTGCTCCATTCAGAGTTTTCTCATTGACAAATCTTTATAATCATGCATAGCGACACTCGCCGCGTATTTTTATGTAAATGGAAAGAGATAAAATCAGATTCGTTAAGGGAGGTGGGAGCTAGGAAATTACCCAGAATCCCGAGTAAGACTCGACATAGCCTTCCGTGCTATCAAAATTAGAATCATCGCTGAACCATTCAGTCGTTTTAATCAGCGTTATTCTAAAGAATGGATAAATTTGGTTGCATTTGTGAAGTTACTTGTTTTGACAATTCAGACAGAAATTCTCTCTATTTTTTGGTAAATTGGCTTTGAAATATGTTAGTATCACAAAAGGGATCAGCTTTCATAACAACTCATGATTTCTGTCATATGATATTTATTATCAAATGCCCTGAGTTTTAAGTTTTAATTAGAAATTTGATATCTCCCTAGATTAAAACTATCAAAATTCAGATTTAAATATCCATGAATAAATTAGAATGCTATAGTTTGTTAACTGTGAATTGAATATTTAAAATTGTTAAAATTTCAGAAGAAATTTTATGAAAAGGAATATAAGACAAAATGAACACAAGTTTGGGTCTAATTCAGGATTCTGTTTTTCATTTGAGAAAATGTTTTTGCAAGCTATGAATATGAGACCAAAATTTAAAAAATTGTTTAGATGATTTTTATTCTTATTTGAAAGAATGACGGGGTATGTAGCAAAACCCAATTATTTATGCCTCTTTTGAATATTTCTAGATAAAATAGCTTGGGCCCATTTTTTCTTTTAACCATATGTCAGTGTTGTTAAATCCAGAAAGTCAAGGAACCGAGATTTACATCTTAAGATAATAGAAAGTACACAATATTGGCCATGTTTGATTTTCCTGACATTATCGAGATTCTGAGATTTGCTCTGTAAGTGCAGAACTTTGTTTCTTAAATCTTTGATGGAATTATTTGCTTGTAATTTTTTCAATGTATTATGATCGCGAGAAACGTCCTATAACAAAATACTCTGCCAATAGAGATACAGCTCTTAAATATCCGTCTTTGCAGTTGGCAGCATGTAGCACTTAGGAATTTTTGCAAGGCAACTGTTAATTCTTATAAAGTTTACAAATCTGAAATGATGTTAAAACATTTTTTTTTGGAAAAAGTAGAACAAACCATATTGTAAATTCAACCTGTGAATTGAGGAACTCTAAAACATTATTTCCTTTAATTGATCTGAAGTTATATCATATTGCATAAATTAAAGAATATTTTTTGGATTCCCTAGTTTTCCCTTGGTATACCATTCCATGGATCATATCCCCCTTGTCACTGATTTTAACACTAATTCATATCTATAGTACCACATTTGATTCATTTAGTGTTCATGGTGCTTCAGAAATTGAAAAGAGGGTACCTTATAAAATGGTTTAAAATTCAATGGCATGAGTAAAATTTCTTTATAAAAAAAAGAACAATTTCTGTAACTTAAAAATATTCAAAAATGATAAGCATTATATATATATATTATAAGATAGTGGTAAACATGACAGAGGTATACCTGTATATACTTTTCTTATTGAAAAGAGGTTAGGGGCAGTAGCACGTTTTTGAAAATATTATTTCTTAAATTTTTCTCTACTAAACGTTAGTTTATGCCAAATCATTATCTTCAGAGGGTCAAAACATATCATTAATCAACCCATTCTTCCGTAGTCGTAGAAGAAATTAATTATCCTGTGTCAAGCAAAAACTACTGGCAGCCAATTTTGTATGAACACCTTTTAATTATTTGAGGTAGGTAAATGCATTCCCATAGCTTAAATGATCATGGTACATTCGTTGGTAATGCGTTGGTTCTTGGTACAAAAAATTGTGTTGCAATCGGTAACATTTATTTCAGAAGGTAAACAGGTTTAATATTGCCTACAATGCTGAATGAAAGCAACAATGTGGTCGTTTCGCTGCTTTTTGTTGCGATTCCATTTTTTTCTTTGGTAGGCCTGAACTTAAGGAATTTAAATTTGCATGGTATAGTCATAAAAAGATATGAAAAAGATTCTACACATCTTTCAGCAATGGGCCAGGCAATACTGTCTTCCACACAACTGATCAATGGAGAGTGTTTCTCTGCTGAAAGAATGAGTAATTTGAGTGGTCTCGAGAAGTCAGTTTGATCAGGTCAAAGATCAAAACCATGTGCTCAATCAAGAGTTATCCGCCCTGTAAGAAAGTCTCCTGACAAGATGGCCTAAGAGGAGTAAAAATTGCAAAATATGCCCCAACCTTTGTCCTATTGACAGTTATGATGAATGGTTTCTGGGAAACAAGACTCAGAGAAAAGAATTGGGGGTTTTCAAATTGCTTGTATCTGATGGCATGTGTGAGAGAAAAACAATGTTTATGTTGTTGATGGAAAGCATTCCATTTTTATGGATTAGCAGCTCATAGTTTTCGTGTAAGACTAGCTATGTCATTGCATTGCCTTGTTCTAAAAAACGATCATATGCCATTAAGAGCTTTACTCTTATTTGTTTTTGTTTTTCTCATAAATTCTTTTGAGATTATAGGCAGCAGATTTCTAACCAGATTTCTAACCAGATTGAAGTGCCTCTGTGAGTTATTAACCCTTTGCCTGCTGTTGCAAAATATTCCTAAATTATTGATTAAGAGAAAGATATGTACCAAAATCATCTTAAAGGGATGGGGAATGTTTTGTGGTTACTGACTTTGAAGGGGCATGGTTATTTATGCATGATTATATCAAAGCGGGGTTGAAAGGTTTTACTAAGGGATCATCAGATGTAATAATTTGACAAAATAACAGACACTCATTTAAAAAGAAAAACCTATGAATGTTAACCACCATTCTGAAGCATTACAAAGACAGAAAGTTTAGCTTGACAAGGCGTTGTTGACCAGCTGGCCAATGGATACTTGAGTATATGCATGTATCAATACATACCTTTTATCAGAACTAATTTTAAGATTATTTATATCTAAAAACAGTTTATCGTTCAATTTTTTCAGCCATTCCTTTAAAGGGGCAAAATCACGTATCTTGAAGCTTTTTTTATTCAAATTTCCTCCAATAAACATAAGTTATTGTAAAATGTATTTTGAGGTTCAAAACATCTCATTACTCAACCCCATTATCAGTAGTCGTAAAGGAAATAATCAAGTATCATGCAAAAACCACAATATAGCAACGTTAGTGTGAATACCTTTTAATCATTTTCGGTAGGAAAATAGCTTAATTCATCATGATACATTCGTTTTAAAACAGCTTCTTTTGATTAAAAGACATTGTCTTGCAATTGGAAACATTTATTTCTGTTTTAGTGAGATATTTTTATTAATCTAAAAAATATGCTACTTTCCCTTTCAATATTAATCTATAGACACATTAAGGGTTAAAGTATATCATATTTGTTAAAGAATCCCTCTGTAGTTCAGCGAAGGTCGAAGAATGTTTCAAAACATGATATATAAACATTGAAATTCTTTTATCTCACAGGAACTTGAATGCTTGAGTGCAAAAAACTTACACAGGTCCTTCAAATTCTAAATATGCTATCCATTTAAAAGTTGTTTTTACAAAGTGTAACTGCAGGTTTTGTTCCTTAAAAATCAAAGCATGTAGGTCAATCATATCTTTTAGTCTGACACCCAGACTGTAGTTTATGCTATTTTTACCTCAACATAACCTTTTGAAAAGCAAATCTATATGTGAAGTATAAAAGAACCATTCCTCTTAGTCTCCTTGCTTACATTTGATAAGATAAAAGTTTTCAAGAAATATAAATATATATTAATAAACTGAATATTAGTCTAAAATATACCATCAAAACAGTCTATCTTTAGCCAGTGACTGATTCTGAAGTATATTTCCTTAGTTTAAGGGTTTCATTCCTCTAAATTGGTCACTTTGAATGACCACTGATCACTGACCAATAGAACAGCTGAACGGTGACCTCATCCACTTGGTAGGTCATGTGCTTATACTAGATATTTTTGTTCATTTGCTGACTATCTAGATGGCATACTCGTATAATAGAAATTTCTAATAAAATATTCTGAAATATTCCGGTAAAGTCAATGATCTGAACCCCCTAAATTGTCACCATGGGGTCTTTCTTAGACAATAACAAATTGCTAGAAACAACCAGGCCCTGGTAACCGAACCTTGCTGCATAAACTACAGAGTCATTAAGAGTATAATTGCCACGTGGGGGTTATTGTTTCTCAATGACGAGGGTTTGTCGCCCTGAGGCCATTTAATTCCCACAATGCATCAGCAGTAACCAAAAACTGAAAGAAGATTCTTTTATATTACATCAATTTGCACTGGAGTCTCTTTCTGTCCTAAAACTTCCATGCTGGGCACAAGAATCACCTCTAAATCAGTCGTAACCCAAAATTTGGAAAAAGAATTCTTTTCACCATCAATTCAAAATTCCATGCTGGGCAAAAGAAGAGATGTCCCTGCCATTTCAAAATGTCTTTCTTTCACCTTGCGTCACAACTTGTTCTTCGATGAATGCAAATTCCAATTTCAGAAGATTATGATTTTAATTTCCGTCCATCCCAACGGGTGTTTTGAAACATCTGCTGAGAAAAAAATTTATTCGATGGCCAGATTTTAATCACAATAGCCATGAATCTTCAAATCCTATTTCTTAATTACTAAAACACAACAAACAATTTTCACGCTTAAGTGATTTTTTAATTTCGCGTAGCTTGAGGGTAGGAGTTTTGAATGAGATGCGCAGAAACCGATGCACAATTTTCTGTCAGCAAGGTGGCAAGAACTGGGATTAAATTTTCTTGCCCAAATTGAATTTCTGAACGACTTAAATAGCGGTATCCTTGGGTGAAAATTCCTCCATGGTTGAAAGAAGCATTGAATATTAGGGGAAATAAATCCATTACCTAATTTGAATCTGAAACTGTTTCAATTATCTTTTTTTTACATTCACATCTGGGGTTCAATTGTTACAATCGTTCGATTTACACATTGACTTTCCTAAGAGAGGAATTTAGCCTGTTTTCTTTAAAAAGTTGGTTCTGCTTTAATTTGATTTATATGACCTAAAAAATATCTGCAAATGAAAATAATTTTTTAGGTGAAACAAATTTACACAGTAATTCAAAATAAGACATGACAGAGTAATTCACCTTGTCTTATCCCTGTAACTTCTGCTTTCAACACTATCAATTCAATTTGTACTCTTGAATATTTTAGTAGATATCAAATTTATAATTTACTTATTTATGATAAGCATGATACATTGTAAATTTCAAGAAGTTGACTCTTTTCGCCTTGAGCAAAAGATTTGATTTAGATATATCCTGTTTTGACTCCATGAAAATCCTTTTGCTTTGAAGGCAATGTTCTTTTTCCTTTATGGTAGAATGATCACATATGCAAAGCGCCATGTCTATATAGTTAAAGAGGTAGCCAGTTTTCATTATCTTTCTGCATTATGAGTTGATACAATATGAGATTATACAGCTATTTCTTAAAAAATAACGTGTAGTTGTTTCCTGGTTAAATACCACAACAGGAGAATGCTGAAGGTTGATATCGCCACTCTAGGGGTATCCATACCACATGCCAGGTGCAGACATCTTAATTACTTTCACTCAATACACCAAGTAACGAGACCGGTCATTAATTGGGAATCAGTCTCGGCCATTACTGGACAACCTATTACTGTCTAGACAAGGCCTGGTGTTTTTTAATAGAACACATTTCAGTGTGCATTGAGGTTTTTCCTGCATTACTTGAATTGTGAAAAAAAGACTCTAAATCTGTTTTCATTATAAAAGTTAATAAAATGTACATATATATTTTAAGAATATCAATAAACTGACAAATTATTTTCTTTGAGCCTGATCAGTGTCTCAAAGGTGTTTAAGGAATAAATTAAAACCATTATCATTGATTATAATCCAGCAGGAATGATCCTAATCTCACGCTGCCACAATCACCACCTCGTTGAAGTGACCTGTTATCAAGTAACAAATTTTGGAAATACGCCTTTGAAGGACTTACATACTTATAGATAAGGATTTTACAAACCTGAAGGGACTTATAGGTGTACTGGCATTAAGGAATATTGTCCCTGATTGGGCCTCAAATGAAGCAGGAGTGAAGATAGGCTACAAATGTCAACATCCAGTTGGATTCAAACCCAGGACCGATTCAACAATAGGGATATGCGGCTAACCAAATAAGCAAGTAGGAAGGATTTTGTCCTAGCTCTTGCTGTCACAAAGTCAAAGGAGTGACCTTTCAGATCATCATTTTCAAAATTATCAATTTCAAAGCCACCAAATGTTTAAGGTGAATTGTGTTTCAATATCTAATTTCAAACAGAATAACTCAAATTTCCTTTCCAAAAAATACCCACCAAACTGTCCTTTTAAGGGTCAAATTGTCTATCATTTTTCCACTGGTCACACAAAATTATTCATTTATGTCCCTCATTGGAATTCTTTCATTAATATCCATTTTGTAGCGGCAGAGTTACAAAAGTTTCTTTGACCTTCTTATTAATTGTATGATTATGAGAAAACTATTACAAAGAGACTTCCACTTGACTTATGTGCAGAACAAGAGCAGTGTCATATTTGTCAGGCACACATGTTCTTTTACCTATTAAACCTTATTTCAGTGCAAGGTACTTTACAAAAATGTACGCTCATTGATAAAAAATAACATTAGAAAAGATGATTTTAAAAATGATCTACCTTGACAGTTGATGGTCCCAGGTAAATCCTCCTCTTGTGTAATTGTGATCAAATATCTGTAAAATTAAACACAGATTTGAGATCTATAAACTTACTTTTGACAATACTTCATTAAAAAAATGTTGGTCAAAGGGCATTAGACATAACTAAAAACATAGCCTAAATTTTTTTTGAATCAAATTGGTCATGCACACTATGATTTATTTGTTAATGCAAAAATGTTGTGTATGGTGTAACAGAAACAAACTAAAAAACGTAATCAACCTTAGCGGCACCCCCTCACTAATTATATATACCAATATTACAAATTAAAGCATTTAAAAAAACATATTATATCAACATGAAAAAAAAAAAATTATTTTCATGGATGTATACATGTCATGACTTACACGACAACAACGTAAGAATCTATTTGGAAATGTCATATTTATTTTGAATAAACAAGTTGTTTATCACTATAAAGATTAATTCTTTATATTACTGATGTTTATTCTATATTTTTAGGCGTCTTTCATATTCTTTTAAACTTGACTCCACTGGATATCACTAACAAAGATAACAATAGGAAAGAAGTAACTGAAAATATTGATTGAGCTTTGTCAATTAACAAATTTGGCCAGGTAGGATTCAATTCCAAATTTCAAAGAAAATGCAATAGAAGCATATCAAAGAGCAATTTGCCTCAATAGACCCATCACTCCCACTATAAGCCAACTAGGCAGTGACTCACAGAGAGAGCTACAGAAACACAGAAACAGAGAGACACACAGACACAGAGCAAATCAAAGATTTCTTTGTATTCTTAAGGTGCTCATCAGCAGACAATGAAGAGTTCGGCAGGGGAGATAACTCTATTAAGCTGACATGTGTCATCACTGATTCTTCTGTGATGGAGGTTAAAAATCATGTGACATTATGCTCTCCTAATCCTTGTCATGTTCAGAATGAAAGAATTGGCTTTTATGAAGGAGATCTGGAATGCAAGAAAAGATAAATTGATTTTTCATGGACTTGAGGTGACTAAAGCTTACCAAATATTTCCTTTTTTTGGGAGAAATCCTACAATAGAAACGATGATATATTTATAGTCTGTGGCAATGTGAGGACCCAACAGAGTCTAAGTGACACAGAGTATTTTTCATATATTTTGTACATGTAGTTTGAATAGAGTCAAAATACCATTTGCCCTGAGATAGGTTCAAATCACCTTTCAAAAGTTTCATTTTTTACTTTAAACTGTCAAAATTACGATATTTTCTTGTTTTCAGTGATAAACAAAAATGGCCATATAAATGTTAAGAAATCAAAATTCTGTGTCCCATTTACATGTTTATATGTTATATGACTTTCTTTAACCTATCAACATCTTTCTGTTTTGATATCTGCTGTAAATAAGTTTCCCAAAATTACGTTTCAGTCATTGGTGTGCGCCATTGTCTGGTTTTCGATCATAAATTTTGATGTTAACATGTTTATTATTACTATGGTGAACGTGTAAGCTCTAAGATTCATATTTCCAGAAACAACCACCATTTTTCTATTGAATAACACTTTTTGTGAAGTTTGACATATTTGACTCCAACAACATACTCTGTGGCCCATGAAACCTCAGTCACAAGTGGGCCATATTCTTAGCGCTTGAATTCCTCTAATCAGAGAAAATCAAGTCTCAGCTTGTTTTCAATTTTTAAAATTTATTTTCTAGATTCTAGTGTCATACATCGGGTTGTAACTATTACAGTGGCAAGATGATGGTAAGATTATATTGTTTTGCTAACTCTGCGCTGCGAGAGCTTAGAAATCTTTGAGAGTAGTTGTTAGGATTAAAACTCAAGATTTTGATCCGACAGTCAAACTATCTTAAACCACTGAGCAATTCTTATCAAATTTGATTTTCATATTCAAGAACTTTCACCTGCTATTGTCACTATACAAATCCTTTGCAATGAATGGTAATTTTCAACAACAGTCAGTATTTTCAAAATATCACCATTGATACCGACAAACTAGGTAAAAAAAAAAAATGTCACTCATCTGCATGTACGTAGGAAATCAGTCACATATATAAATGTACATTTTAAATGATTAACTTTAAACACATTTAGAACCGAAACAATATAAACAACATTCCATAATGTTATAACTCTCATTATGTCTTAATGATCCAATTACTAAGATAAGTATTTACATTTCTAGCAAGGCGATGATTAGTAATGGAGACATAAAAGTGATCACGATGAACAAATGACTCTTGATAACTACAATATTATAGCATGAATCCTCTTCAACATTTGTATATAGCATTTATGAGCCACAATTAGTCTTGTCTCTATCCATTTCTCTGATATACAGTCTTAAAGTCATATACTCACTTTTACTAAGCAACTACTGTATATTACAATGTATATGGCGACCCAGTGTATTAGACGACCCCCTTTCTCAGCTCACCAAATTGCTGTCAAAATCATATAACTCCTATATAAGGGGACCCCCACTGGCACGTCTTTGAGGCAGGTCGACATGAAGCAAGTGGCACGTTGAGAGATTTAGTTACGGTAAGTTTTATTTTTTAAGAATTTTATGTCATTTACTTCTCGGTAAGAAACAAATCAACATGTGACGAATTGCGCTTTGGTTTGAGATTATTATTACTTTTTTATTTAATATATTTTCATAATTAATTGTTATGATAGATATAACACTTTGTAGCATTAGATCAGGGCAGTAAGTAATTATTTTTACCAAGCAAAAACATCACTTACACCAATGCTGATACAGGTACAACGTAGAAGCATTTCTTATTGAGTTTGTCACCTTTGCAAGTTCTTTCTGTATCTGAAAAAGGTAAGATTGAGCTATTTTCAATGCATTTTCAGCTGGGAAATGTTTTGTGTTCTATGTCACATGTTTTGCGAAATGAAATGTTAGGCCTGGTCGTACAACAACAGAGAGGGGTAGGGTGTTTTGAATTTCAATATTGAGGGCTATAATGCATGCAAAGGTCTGAAAATTGTTGAAAAAGTTAGGGGAAAGATTGATGAAGGTGAAGAACTATCCTGAAATTTTCCCTGCAAAAGTGGGCCTATGACTTTAATTGTTTCACCTAAAAGAGAAAGTGGTTCAGGTATTTTTTGTTGAAAAGAAATTTGAGCTGACATTTCTCTTAACATATATGTCATTATTGCATTATCATTTTGCAACTGAATCGAAGCATTTCACAGAGTGTGATACTTTTTTTGCTTAAGCACTTAGAATTGAACAAAGAATAGCTCACATTCCTTCAAAAGGAAAACATTGAGAGAGATATCGGTACTTTGCTCAAGCAATTACAATTAGAGAAAGAATACATCACGTTCATTCAAAAATAAATTCATTGAGACAGATATCGGTACTAGGAGTATGAAATTATTTGCTACAGTATGACAGGGCATTACTGATTCTTCTTATCATTAATTATTTGTTAATCTGTGGATATTCCATCAATACATTTATATTTTATTTTAGTTGGTAAAATCAGTACACTAACAATGGTGTTTTTTATGTAATGCCCAAGAATAAATGGTTGATATACTCTCTATCAATTCACAGCAAGACAGAAGTTGTAAGGAATCTCGAACAATCTTATGATTAAACAAACACATATTTGCAAAGCACAACATTTAATTATTATTTTGAGTCCATCCCATTCAAGCTCAAATTCAACCTTGAACTAACAATCAAAACAGATAACTATAAGGTGTTGATTGTTTTTATTGTTTCAACAGTCTATATATATACATACACTACTGATGCTATCTTTAAAAGTTAACTGCTTATCTTCAACAATGTCCGTCATAAATTCCTTTACAACCTCTGTCTGAATACGAAGGTGTCTCGGTCTTCCGACAGTTCCCCCTACCAGCTCAATATAGCAACTAGAGCAAACTACCTGGCATTATTTCAGCCAATGAAAACATTGAATGAGTGTAAATAACATATCTATTGTCACATAGGCCTATAATGATATAGTCGCAATATGAGGCGTATGTGCTCTGTAAAGACGACTCAAAGTGCAAGGTGCATATTGGAATACTGTTTAGCTTTTGGAAAGCTTACAGAAATAACTTTTTGATTTGAATGATAAATTTTGAAACGTCGTCACTGATTGCACAACTAACTTTCATTGCATCTAATCAGCGTTCTACATTTCGTGCACAAGAAACCTTCGTATTAAGACAGAGGTTGTATAGAAATTTATGACAGAATTACCTTGGTTGTGAGAGAATGATCTATGATATATATTACATCAATCTGACACTATAACCTTAAGAAAATACTTGGTCAAATACAACATATTATTTGACAGCAGTGCATTGTAGGAGATCTATTTCATCTCTGCACATTGACTTCATATCTACACTAATCTAAAACTTGATGTACTGTAGGAGGTGAAATATGATTTTGAATAGAGACATGATAAATAACTACTTACAATAAATCAATCTCAGCCGATATTGGTCAAACAAGGATTTCATTTGTGACCATTAATTGATTATTGCTAATAGTCTTCAAATACTACTCTGAACTCCATTGTGTTGCTAATTGCAGTTGACTGATATGTACATGCTTGAAAGTGACATGCTTTTGAAAACACATACATCAGCTCAGTCCTTGGTATCCACTGTCCCCTTATCAGCTGAGCTTGCTTGTGTAGTTGTTAGTATGAAGGTTCCACACACCAAAAGTCTGGGTTCAAATCCAGAAGGAGACATAAAAAATATTTTACCTAGATTTTACATTTTGTTGTATCCTTGGAAAAGACAGTTCCCCCACATTGTACTCAATTTTCCTACCTGTTCAAAGAGGTACCTAAACACAGGAAGTATGAACCTATACCACTGCAGAAGCACTATAAGTAGCTGTAGTAGAATTTCTTCAGGGTAATGAGCATTCTGGCACTGCAGATATTAGTCTTAGAAATTATCATAAATACTATTACAATCAATGGTTAAGTGGTAGATTTCAGGGAATCATAACTAGTTTAATAAGAAATTTAAAATTGGGGTACAAGGGTTTAAACCAAGGCTATGCATCAGCATAAACAGAAAATTGGTAATTAAGAGTCGGTTTTCATGGACAAAAACATTCCTAATTGTTGTACTAGCTAGGATTGTAATAGTAGTTGTAAAACACTAATAATCAAGCAAAGGGATGTTCTGGATTTCAGAAACTTGATGTAAACGATCAAGTCAACGCCTCTGTTAGCTAATCCATTGGTCAAATCATTACTTTGCTGTTTTGGCAACTGACCAGAATTAATGACGCCGCATCTCGCACCAACCATTTGACAAGAAATCTCACTCAAATGACCATTAATGGATTATTGTTTATAGTCTGTCTACACTATGGTCACTGATTGTGTTGGTAATTGCAGTCTACATTAACATGTACACGTATGAAATAAACATGCTATTGACAACACTAAGATTTGGCTGCACTTAGTATTGACTGTAATAACAGCTGTTTTTCATGAACACAAAGGAACATAAAACTCCATCATTGACAGGTATGGTGTTACAATAACTTTGGTAGGATAACAGTTGATAACACTTCATTAAAGGATGGATAATGGTTAAGCATTGTTTGAACACTGAGATACTATGCAATGTACAAATAATGATAGATGAAATGATTTATTGTTGATACTGGGATGAGGCAGGGAGGATGTTTAGTTCCAATGTTTTTAATGATTCTCGCTGAAGAGATTAGTTAATGGTCTAACACTTTTATTATTATACCTGTTAACAAAGGTAAGAAAATTATTTCATCACCACCACTGGATATTGTTAATATAATTTGTCAGAAAATGCTGTGATTGATTCATTGAACAATTATTATTGGATTTACTTTACAAGCCGTACGGCAGTCATAGTTATATAATTTTACACTGTTGACATGATAAAATATAATACAAAAGACAGCGAACTAACATGAGAGATGAATTAAACCTGATTAACATTATAAGCATGATGATAATAGTGTTTGAGTGTTATATAGCAGATGTTCTGTGTTGTTTTTGAAGGAAAAACTAAATTTTGCCCGTTTGGTATGATTGATTCTAGACCAGTTTCAAGCCATGTGAATCATAGTATTTGATAGTAATAGTTGATGGTCATAGATTACTTAAAACATTCAAAATATATAAAATATTTATGTAGTGTTATTTGTATTTACACAATGAAATAATGATCCTAAATACAAAGCTGAACAATGAGGAAAATTCTTTATTCTGTAAAATTGTTGTTATCAATTAAACGCACTAGTGCACACCAATATTTTGTTAACACAACGAATGCACAGATACTGCATATTTTTCGATATTATTCAAGATCCTCACTCAAGTAATCTACCTCGTAAGTTACTTAACAAATATTTACGTATTCAGGTAGTAAAGTGGATTTTTAAAGACCGGAAGTATTTAATGTTACGTTACAATAAATCCGCATGAACTACGATACCGGAAATCTTAAGATTTTGCTTATAACCAAAAAAGCGGAAACGGCAGCCGCTTTGGTCAATCTAATAGCAATGCTAATGCTGTGTTATTAAATCGGTTTATTTACAGCATTGCTTTCATAACACATAATTCATTATTTGTTCTCAGTTCAGAGTTTAGGTAAATGCAACAGCTGCACATAATAATAGTTCAGCCGCGTTCAACTGTCTATAATTTATCCGTTTTGTGCACAGCTAACCTTAGATTTTTTATATATCCAAGTCAACAGCGGCTGTCTTAAATTTTTCATTGTTGATTGCAGGTCAATTGTAAAGAATTTTAAGTATTTCATTGCATCGATAGAAAGCTTAAGTGAATGCATGAGTACTCTTAAACCTTAAAATAGCCAATTTAAACCGTAAATACGTGCACTAGTGCCTTTAAGGATTACTAATTGGAGTAGAATAATCCAATAGTATATAGACTACAGAGCAAAAATGGAAAAAAACAATAAAAAAGGTGAAATTTGAAAGAATAATTTTTGTATGAAAACATATTGATCACAGAAAAGACCCTAATTATCTTGCATGAAAATCTCAATCAACAAAATGACTAGAAATGACGCTAACAAAGCATTTTCCTATCCAATGCATTGTCCATTATTTGAACAGACAGATTTAAAGGAGAAACGGGGGCGGAAAGGCCAGATGGGCTATGTACTGTGTAAACAGTGAGTGTTAGGTGCACGTTTTATAAACATTGTTCTGATTGGTCGATTGGTGACATGGTCGTGTGAGGTCGTGTGAGGTCATGCGCATGCACGTGTCCAGGTGTGCATGGATAATTGGAAAAATTACAATCCGTTAACACGGGGATGAGAATTATTGATCTGGATGAGATTTTTCCATTCTGTGCAAGAGAGTATACTGTTTAGAGAATTTATGTTTAGGAAAATGTACATTTATTGTCATCAGAAACATCATATACTGGACAAAATGGCATTTTGAAAATATAGTTGACAATTTTTTTATTCAATGATACAATAATGAAATGTCAATAATGATAATTCATATATCCCTAACCTATTTTACCCAGTATATGTGTGTTGTGATTGGTATCATCTGCTTCTCTGTCACCCCGAAACATTTAGTTTAATTTTGTTATCATCAACCATTCCTATCACCACTCAATCATCACCACTCAATCATCACCACTCAATCATCATCATCATCATCATCATCATCATCATCATCATCATCATCATCATCATCATCATCATCACCATCATCAACATCTTAATCATCATCATCAACATCAACATCTACATCTTAATCATCATCAATCATCATCAACATCAACATCGTCATCATCATCATCATCATCATCATCATCATCACAATGATCAATATTATCACAACTGCAGGTGCAAATGCTTTGACACACCAATTGATCTTTTTGCAATAACTTAAAATTTTAAGGAAATAAAAGTTGGTATTATTATGTCTGTCACAATTACATTGTAATTGCATCTTGATTGAAACAAAGTAAAATAGTTTCATAAACAAAGAAAACCTTTTTAAGGAGACAAATGTTGAACAAATGTTTTTTCATGTGGAAATGTAATTAAAAACTCATTTATGGTTTTGATACACAAGGTAGGCAGGTAGGTATATTCAAGTGTGACATTATTACACAATAAATACCCCAGCAGTAACCTCCCTTTGTCTTTCTGCATGGCAATAATGTGCTCCTTATGAAGTCATAAAAGCAAGTTTAATTAGTTTACATAAATCCAGCATCAACACATACAGTAATCTGCGAGGAGACCAGAACAATATTGCTACAAAAAGGTTTTTGTTTGTCTTCACACCTGTTTTCTTCAACCTATTTTGATGTGACACTTTTCATAAAAAGATTAATATTTCTCACATGTCTAAAGTGTCGACATAAAGATATAATTAGATTATAAGTTTGTCATGAAAACATTTCTATCAATTTATTATTGTTTTAGAAATATACATAAACATGCCTGAAGAATATAGCCTTAAATGTGTTTTCTATGAAAACATTGATGAAACTGACGACATGAACTGTAAATCAAATTAATACACCATTAAACATCCTAGGAAATATCAAAGGGTTGTAAGAATAATCAAAACATTACCAAAGCAGGCTTTGTTTTATAAGAAAACAACTCAAAGGTGATTCTTATGCAGATGTATTTCAAGTAGCTACCCTGGGGTATAAACAAATAAAACAAACAAGTTGTCAGTTTCAGTTTGATCCTAAGGCAAGGTATGAACTGCCAAAAAAATTCTATGAAATAAAATTTTGCACCTTATATATATAGGAATTATTTGGTCAAGGCCAGATCATCATTTACATCTTCATCATCATCACCAACACTAACACCATCACGATCACCATCAACACCATCAACACCATCATCATCATCATCATCATCATCATCATCATCATCATCATCACCATCACTAATAATCACCACCATTATGTAAGAATTCATCACTATTTATGGATACATCGTCACCTTTTTAAAACACGTCACATATGTCTACAACACTCACCAACAATCATTCTGCACTCTGTATACCTATTAAAAATCATTTGTCAAATAATGTTTGTATGTACTGATTATATATACATACTTCATAAATACATCCTCAATGTGTAGTAACAAGGTAATGTTACAAAATGTTATTGTTGACTCTATTTCTAAGACTTAAATTATATCAACATGTATAAGAAATTAATACTGTTTTTTTTCTGCTGTATGAAATAATTGAAAAATGTAAGAGTTTGTGATATTGTTCAATTTTAACGATCATTTTGAATGGCCAAGTATACTAAAACTAATTTGTTTTTGGATGTCTGACTGCATTAGAAGTTTTCAATATTCATGCTGTTGGACAGTCTTTATTTCATTCAAGTGGGACATTATTCATTATTAATATTAATATATTTGTAAACTGTCTCTTTCAAAGATAAAATCTTGTATTTTTCATTACCCCCTGGGACACAGATTCAATAGGAGAGAAATCTCAGGGATATTTTATGCTGCGGCTCTATTCAACCTGGCGACATGTTTGTAAGTGCACAGTGTTCTAATTAGGGGTCAGCTATTGAGCGAGCATGTTCCAGCCCCTTAGGACATGCACAAACCGTGTTCTGGTCCCTTGAGGCCCGCACAAACCACATGGTCATTGTCTGAGGAAATTAGAACACTAATTTCCAGAATAGATTAACTTTTCTTGAAGACTGTATTCATTGTTTGTGACCTGAGACATCAATTTGAAGATCATCAACATTTGAATGATAAAGGAAACAGATCTCTGCATGGTTGATTGTTGTCTTTGCTTAATGATATTGATTAAATATACCATTTCACACTTATTTGCAAATCATAAATCTCTTGACCTGCCTAATTGTGTTAATTCTGTTCAGATTTGATATTGTTTAATGTTGGAGAAGAGTATTCTTATTACCTTGATCCAGTTGTTACTAATTTATATGTAGTATTCATTTACATTTCCAACCATTGAGAGATTAAAATTAACCCACATCCTGAGAGTCATGCAGGCAACAGTGAAAGCACTGACTGTCCCAATGGCTCATCCACTATGCCACCGATACCTCAACAAGAAATGATGTACAACAACCCCCCAACAACTCAACTTACAATTTACATACACAGTTTCATGAATATATGATGAAATTTTTTTTTAGTTCTGCTCGGGAAATGAACCTGTTTCTGAACACAGTCAAGTGAAACTGATTTGAAAGGGAAGTAAAACAGTGAACATATCCAGAGGTTAAAAAATATATATAAGTACAACTCCAACTTGAACAATTAACACTTTTTTAGTTCCACTCCAAAAGCAAACTGACAGAGTGACATATAAACAGACAGACAGACAAACAGAAAGACAGACAGACAGGCAGACAGGCAGACAGACAGACGGACGGATAGAGTGATGACTGCGTTATACAGGATTACATATCAGTGGGATAAAAATACTTTTTAAAACCGTGCCAAATAAAACAATCTATCAATTTGGATTGAGATCCCCAAACAAACAGCTTTATTCAATGAAGTGATCAATGGTCAATGCGAAAAAACAATGTTCGCCATATGATACAATGTATTAATTTGGACGAACACCAACCTATTGAAAAATGTACAGATCAAAGAAAACAATTGTCAATGAAGCAAAGCATAGAATCTTGCGTCAAGACCGTGACTAAACGTAAGGAGGTGGACTGACACCCTCGATGAGACAAAACATTAATGAACAGATGGAGAGGCCTGAAGCTATCTCCAGAAACAATTAATCCTTAAATCTCATCTGACCTGAACAACACCGTCCTAAAACACAATCTTGTGGCCATCAACACAAAAGACTCATTTATGAGAGGCAAAAGACCCCTTTATGATGATTCAAAGCACTTCAAAAGGACTGCTTGTTTTTATAACAAGGAATAAACAAGACTGTTGGACCAACTAAACTCTGTGGAATTGGTTAGATACGAGGAACCGTTGGTTTCCTTGTCTTTGAGTCAAAACTAACTGTTTTCTTTTATCCAAAGAATCAGCTACCAATCAACTATTTCCCTGTAAAAAATAGTTTGAAAACAAGTGCTAATTGGTTCATCAACTCAGATCATATAGACTTATGAAGTAAAAACCTCTATGCAAAAAAGGAAAATTTGAGGTACTATCTTGCTTTAATAGATTAAACTTTGATAAATTATTATTACACCAATCAATATTTATTTGGTCTATTTGGTTCAAAAACATTTCCTTACTCCTTGAAATAAAAAATCTCTATATAAAAGGTTATTTAGATTTGTAAAAAACTTAAGATTTTCTTTTTTTCAGCTTAATTTTGGATTACTCGCATACTCATTTTAGCTTTTTCTAGATATATTTGTCCATGCTGAAAGCTTAAAAACTTTATTCTACCTGGTACCCAATTTACTGCTGGGTTGACAGGGGCATGTCCAACAAGTCACTGCCAGATTTAGAATGACATCAAGCAGTGAACAATACTAACATGGACATTGTATGATGCATTCTCCATCACTCATACATGATCAAACCTCTACCTTCATCTTACCCTAAGTAAGTGTACTTTCAAAGCAGCTACTTAGCGCTAAGGGCAACCATGTAGGTCCATACATCCCTATTTTCAGGTACCCATTTAATATCTGGTTTGACTGAGTGCAATGTGGATCAAGTGCCTTACCAAAGGATGCAACACAATATGGGATGCAGGTTAAACATCCCACTGGGATTTGAAATCAGGCCCTGCATGTAAGAGGCCAGCACGCTAACCACTATACCACCTTGAATGAATGAAACCATTGAACATTCTTCTCATAAATGTACCTTAGACAGACACTGATATTTATTCATGGAAACAAAATTCATTTGAAAACAATTCATTTGTCATCAATAAACCATCCTTAGCAACCCATTAAGATATTATGTTTTATTAATAATTCTTAAAATAAAAGTGGCCACAGGATCATTATAATATAAATTAAACAAAACCTGGTCTTACCATGCCTTTAATACACTACCAGAATTCAGAGGATCTCTTTGGTACCAAAGCTGACAGATTGGTTTTAGAGCTCTTTGACAGGTTGGACAATAAAAGTGATTGTTTCTTTCCCCCAGCAAATCTGTGTTTGTATTGTGGGATTACTATTGATTCAGATGCGCACTGATATTGCCAATTTATGAGATGATACTTTTCTCCTTGAACATGATAAGCTGAAGTTGACTGGTAGCAGCAGTACATGAAAAAGATTGAGGCAACTCTTAATATAACATGGTTTGTACAAATTCAGCCAAGATTGCTATAGAAATACTTTTTAAGGTGATTTTATAGGAAATTTTTAACAAATTTACAGGTTAGATGAATGAGTGTTGTCAACATTCTTTCCTTTAGAAAAGGCTCAAAATTGAAAAAAAATTGACATAAATATGCTGTAATGTTACTCGTATTTCTTATTTCAAGACACACAATGTTCATATATTATCAAGTGAGAGTGAGAAAGGGTTCATCTTCAGAAATTGTTATATGGTATATGGCAATATCCAAGAGACAATATCTAAGAGACAATATCCAAGAGACAACATCCAAGAAACCATATCCAAGAGACCCAAACCAAGTGACCATATCCAAGAGACCATATCCAAGAGACAATATCTAAGGGACAACATCCAAGAAACCATATCCAAAAGACAATATCCAAGAGACCATAATGTTAGGTTTTAGGCACTATCTGTTCATAACCATTGCAATTTGAAAATGATGATGATGATGATGATGATGATGATGATGATAAAGATAATTATCATCATATTGCAATGACTTTTTTTGATTATAGTTATCATGATAAATGAATAGTTGTTTATGGACTTTTTATGATAAAAATGATAATACATCATGTTTTAATGAAAATTATGATCAGTTAAAGAGATCAATCTCTATTTCCTTCAATGATGATTATTATTGATTGAATTTGTATCAATATTTTATCAGTTATGTGACAATTTTTTCTTTTTCAACCTCTTTGTTATATCAAGGAAAAGCAGTTCCCTATATTGACCAACAACTGTGTAATGATGACGGAATGGTTCTCCAAGACATAGTTCAATGTCAGAGCTTAATTATCGAGGTACATTCTCAGGATAACTAGCCATAGAATACCATCAGATAGGGCCTTCAAGAAGTCTCTTGCCTTTGACCAATCAAGATTGGTGCTCTTAAAGAAGTCACATTACAGATAATCTGTCTTTTTCATCAAGGTTAAGACTCTTTCTCAATCATGCCCCTGTTCCTCAGAACCAAAATCTTTCCTTCAAAATGTCAAGATCTTTATCAGGGATCTGGAGACGAAACCTTGCCTAGAACAATGGCCCAGTGACTTAATTAAGGCATAATTAGAGCCTAACTGTTGTTCACCTCTGGCATGACTCGCAGACCCGGTGATTAACAATACTTTTGCCTTAGGATTCGGTTCTTCCAAAGGCGCCATGTTTGGAACTGTTAGCACATAAAGGCTTGTATCAAAGGCGCAATTTCAGAACCGATCCAAACGAGTTGGTATGTTTTTAAGCTATTCTGGAACTAAAACATATTCTGGAACTGTTGTGATTCTGTTTAACAACTTGGTGAAGAATTGTTTCTGTTGTACCAGTTCTAGCACATCTGACGAAGGATTTTTTAAGACGATGTTGATTCTTTGGACCAGAAGTACATTTCCAAAATTATAAACAAATCATCATTGAAACTGGAGATAAAAATTTAAAGTACCTTGAATAATTTTTAACCTGCAAACAGGCGCGTAGCAAGGTTAAAATCATGTGTAAGCCCGCTGGTTGTGGGTAACAACATGAGGGCGCGAAGCGCCCAAACTTCCTAGGGGGGTTTGGGGGCATCCCCCCCCCCCCCCCCCCAAGAAAAATTTAAAAATCCATGCATAAAATCTCGATTTTCTGCGTTTTCCAGGGAATTTGCTCACTTTTTCAAAACTTAAAGAGCCACTCCGTGATTTTTTTAACATATTATTTACCTTCTAAAAACAGCCTTATAAATGCACAGAGGTGTATATATCACATCCAATATACATGGATACTAGTTATATAACTTAACCAACACTATCAACTCCTAAGTGCCCTCCTGGCTGTTTTAGATAAGTCTCCAAAATTATGTTTGACTATTTGACGTGCGCCACTGTCCGGTTTTCGATCATAATTGCGACGTTCTACCTACATATTGTCACTGTAAAAAAACAATAATCTTTAAAATGGGTCTTTTTGATAACAGTCGATACTTCGCGATCAAATGACACCATTGATATAGTTTGGCATACATGACTCCAGCAACTCACGGAGTGGCTTTTAAATTTTATTGACTGATCTGGTATAAAGTATTCTATAAAGTGAAATATCTTCTTATATTTTGTATAACATCAGCATGTGTTTTTGTTGATACACATGGTTGATAATAATGACACGATTAGAAAACATTTTTTGGAGATTGTAATATAAATGTGTTCACTTATTGGCCGATCCTAATAAACGTTTTCCACCCCACAGTACAGACAAGGCTCTTTGAATGTTGTCCATAAGCACCGATCTATATCAATATTTTACAAGATAAACCACCCCTGGATCTGAAGACATGTCATTTTGTTAAAGATCAGCAAAGATGCATTGCTTTGAGGTTTTATTAAATCCTGATGAGTTAGTTTAATATGACGCATTCACTTTTAATGCAACCATATCATAAACTATTAATAATCCACTTGTATCATTTGGTAACCAATTTTCTTTAATAAATGTATCATAACATAACTATTACATGATTAGTGTTGCGTTAGGTCTACAATACATAAATAATATTTATATAGCTCTTCATATATGAATGAATTTTGATAATAGTGTAGAAAACCAAGTGTTGTTTTAAAAAGTAACATAATTATGATTTCCACATCTCTTGTTCTGTTTTACACTGATAATATCAGTGTTGATACAGAACGAGAGAGCTGTGAAAGAAAGTCTTTGGTCATGATCATTGATAAGAAGTTTTCTGAAAACTTTCCGAGAGACTGGACAGTCTTCCACATTCCATCTAAAGTTTAGGTCATGATATCTGTTACGAAGCATAAGACCTGACCATACATCCAAGTGTGGTATTACCATAACAGAGAAAACTGTCACGAACTTGGCGTTGGCCCTCTAGTCTCTCGTCTGTCATTTGACTAAAAATAACAGAAAAAACAAATTTTGACCAAAAAAACATGTGTAAGCCCGGGCTTTTTTTTTACTATGGATGCTACGCCCCTGGCAAAGAATCTATTGTACCATTTCTGGCACCTTTGACAAAGAATTCATTTAGATAATTGTGAGTTAGACCATTGGTGTGAATCCAGAATCATAAGGAAATCATCAGTTGTGCCAATAACGCTGCTCTTGAAATGTTGGTAAAAACTCAGCTAATCCACTGGAACTATTCTAGAACTGTTGGAAAAGGTTTGAACAACCGTGGACTGATAATGGGGGAATCGTGTTCACATCAGAGACAGTGTTGGAAACTCCACTTCTGATTAGGGACATTAAATTGGTTTTAAAAGACCGGGTCGACCACTGTTTTGTCGTAGAAGCCTTTGTGAAATTATTTGCCTTTTGGTTGTCTGGGATCCTAACAACATTAGAAAGAAATCAATCGGAAAATTACTGACATGCCATTTGCATAACTATTTCTCACTTTGTCACGTAGGAAAATTGCTACAATTACCACACTGAAAGGCTAGAAGAAGTTTCTTAATGAGCACTTATTATGGTAATTAACCATGTGAATATGTTTTGACTGTGACTTAACTACTGTTTTTATACCTTGATTGTTTATTTAATCAAATAGTCAAGTTTTAGTTACTCGCTGATAAAATTTCAATGTAATAAAATGTTCTTTACATTTTCACTTCATTTCCAACTGAGCTAGTAACAGCTGATAGAAATTTTACGAATTTGTTAAAATGTGACAGAGAAAATTTTATGGCTCAATTTACTTGGCTTAATTTGGAATTATGGTCCGTAATTGTAGGCTGTTAAAAGGAAAAATAAAAAATAATTCTGAGCGCCAAATTTACAGGAATCTGAACTTGTTAACACAGGGATGACCTAGGATTTGGTAAGGCCTAATGGTAGACTATCCAGTGAAATTATGTGACCCTTAGTTATTTTGTATGTTTAGTGTATTTAGTGTAATTCATAAAAAGTTTGTAAACAGTGCACTAATTAAGTGCTTTAAATTCTGAATCTTACTGAAGGCATTCTTAGGTAATCATTGTGAAAAGTTGATTGATTTTCTGTATACATTATCAATATGGAAAAGATACTGATAGTAATCATTTATTTACTAATTGAATTTACACTGCATGCTCAAGGAACAGATAGAAAATCCCTGGTAATTGAGAACAAAACACTCCCTGAGAATGAAACCAGTCGCTTGTCATACACTCAATGTTCAAATCAGACTCTCATCTTCTCGTACATACCAGGTACCCATTTTACTGCTGGGTGGACAGTCGTCTACCCCAAGTCTTACTTCTATCAATTCAGGTCTCAGTTTGAGAAAGCAATTCAACCTTCAAAGTCTCAATTATCACACGTTGTAAATCGTAGAGGGCTTAAAAATTTCAACAGCTTTGGTCATTTTTCTTCTTCAAAATATTTTTACGTGGGTCTATGTTCAGTTGAAATTGTAACACAGTACAGGGTGAGAAAAATACTTCTTACTTTCAGATATTTCAGGTTTCATTGTTTAAAAATTCATTTTGAATCTTATATGTTATAACAGAATTTCTGATTGGTCCACGTGACCCCAAACAAATATCCATATACACCGTCACCAAGGGATGATAAATCCCTTATACCCCGCTACAGACAATGAGATCAAGTATATAAATGTGTAGAAATGTTGTGACAAAAACATGTTTTTAAATTTTAACAAAAGTGATTATGTCACATTAAATGTATATGTTGTAAATATATTGTAGAAATATTGTGATAAAAACATGTTTTCAAATTTTAACAAAATTGATAATTTAATGTCGTTTGAAATAACGATGTGCTAACAATATGGTGTTTTGTTTTCATTTGTGGAACATTCCACTTCGCTTATAGGGTGAAGGTTGTTAAGCTTAGAGCCACTGGTGCATGAAAATGTTTTGATAAGACTGTAGGCATTCTTCCATGTAGGCATTAGTGAACGCCACCCCGCTACATGAGTAAAGCTAGTCTGTAGGCTAGATCCTGAAATAAAGTAGAAGCCTAAGCAAGTCTATGAAAATGTTTTAGAGCTTGATTTCAGTCTCCTTTTCATTTCATTTAATATTTTTAAAATTTTTCGATTAACTGATATATTTTCATTTAAGAGTCTAATTGTTAGAGTAGAGTAAAGCTTGCTTCCATGTCAATCAATCAATCAATCAATCAAAGTCACGTGATCAGGCCATAGGTGTTGTTCTTTCTGTTTGTCTTTTTAATAATACATTAAGACATTCTGTAAGATAAATTCTTTATAACATTCCGTCAAGGGTGACATATGGATATATTATTCCCTTGAAAGATTTTATGCAACTTGTGTTCCGCTCGATTCAAAAAACCTTTCGCGGGAATAATATATCCCTATGTCACCCTTGACGGAATGTTATAACTTATATTATTACATGATGTCATAGCTCATTCTATAAGTGAAATACATTTGTTATCAATCCACAGTAGTGAGAATTTTTTATGGTCCTGAGTTTGTATACATGTAATATCTTCTCTTAGGTTAATGTGCAAGAGTTTGACATCATGAAGCAATGGTCTGATTTTATTAATTCTTGTCACATCAGTAATGGCGTTTGGTCAACATGAAAATGGCCCTGTTATGATGTAATTGCATGACTTACGTTATGAATAATAAAATGAAAATCTGTCAGTTTTTGACAAATTCATGTTTAGCTAATTTTATCAAGGCAGAAAAGTTAAGTATTTTCTGATGTATGATTAGATAGGAGTTATATTGATTATATATGTAAAGGAAATACTTAGAGAATGTTTTAGGTAAACATTACATGACATTAAATGTCCTATCGCCATTTCAAATTCCCATTAGATTGTGACAGAACAACCATAAATTCACAAAAAATTCCTGAATGATTACTTTGTCTCTACTTATATATAGAAAAGCTTGGCTTATGTTCTCTTTCAATAAGAAATCTATTTTCTTAACAATATTAAAAAGATTTCCATAATTACAAAACTTTGTAATAAACTTATATAATTAATCCCTCTTGTCACATAATTATTTCAACTAAAAACCAATTAAGACTCATGGTTTTAGACTTGACAGATTCAATCATTTCTGTTCATGAATAAATTAACCATTTTTTAATTACAGAACAATCAATTGGTTAATTGCGACAATGACACCCGGTCAATGGTTAAGTTTCAGCCATTTCAGCCTATTAATGATCTGATGTATTCCATCTCCTATACAGTTTAAAGCAGCTCTGACTTATTTATGGGGTAATCTCGACTGAAAATCATTTCAATTTGAAATTACTTTTAAGTCTGCAATGTTTCAAAGTCGTTTTAATTCTTAAAATGGACAAAACCTTTTCTTGCAATTCTCGAAGGTGCACTTAAGCATGTGCAGGTGTACTTAAGTGCGATTTTTCGGAAAACCTGCATTTAAATCTGGCAGGGAAATAACCAATCGATTATCTTTTATGACCTTCTTTTTTTGTGAAACAATGGCAATAATTAGATTAGGGCCATCACGATTCACTTCTAATAAATCTGATCATTCCATAACTGAGTTACAAATGGGAGTCATCAAAGTTGATCTTCTTGGATTTAAAAGAAAGATTAAAGGTAATCCTTGCTGATAATTTTCTTTTAAACTAAAATTGAGTTTCTTGAAATGTGCTGATTTTGGGAGTGAAACAGACATCGCATGTGTGTTGAAGGATTTGTAATTTGGTTGAATTTTTCATGAAATTTAAATCAAAATTCATTTTCTTCAAATATTTCATGTGGCATTTTTGTGTGATTGTAATATGAATTGATAATCTTTAAGCATGAAATGGTGTAAATTCTTCACTTTCATGATGCTAAAAATCCAAATTGGAATTATTAGTAACATCATATATATCTTTACAACAGATCATAACCTACAATCAAATAAATTGTGTAACTTACCTATCGCATACAAGGGGTGTCCCATGAGTAGCTAGCCTTAAGCAGTAAACACAATACAGATGTACTGTTATGATGTTTTAATTATACTCTTAAAGGCACTAGCACATGCCAATATTTTGCAATGCACAATGCACAAATAATGCATATCTCTCAATATCACTAACAACTGGTAGTTATGTAACCAACCACACAAGTTCATTGACATATTGTGCAAATTCTGGTTATGAAGTCAATTCTAAAAAAATTCTGAAAGTTGTATGGTTGCCTTATAATTAATATATCACCCTTAATTATCCAGTCAGAGATTAAGGTAAGTTCAGAAGCTGAACACATTACTAGTTCACCTGTTTTCAACAGTCCATATTTTTATTTCATTTTTCATATATATTTTTGTGAACAGCTGATCGTACATTTATAATATCTCCAAGATGACTTCAGCCATCTTATTTTTTTCATTGTTCATTGCAAGTCAACTGTTTTTCTGTTTTTCATTGCATCGATAGAAAGCTAAAGTTAGTGCTTATGTCCCAATATGCCTTAAAATAACCTATTTGAGTGCGAAAATGTGTGCTATAGTGCCTTTAACTTAATTTGCAACTTCAGGAACTTGGTTCTGTTATATTTCAGGATCTGAAACAGCTGCTTCAAGACATACTGTCTGTCATGTATAATGCTCTGTATCATAAGAACAAACATGATGCTAAACTCCACATTCAATCCTGAATGGTCTCACAGGTGCAATGTCTCAACATCTCATAGACAACTCAAGCATGAATGTCTGGACACATTTTGACTAAGATGGGTGTGTCTTTCATGAAAATGCCGATCAAAATCTGAATCAAACAATCAAAATGTTTGTCACCGATTGTGACTTGATATTATACCATACTTCTATAAATGTTTTAACTGACATAACTGCAAGCCATACCTTTACACAGATATCATACCATACTACTATGAATGTTTTATTGACATAACTGTAAGACATACCTTTACACAGATATCATATCATACTTTCTATGAACTTTTTAACTGACATAACTTCAAGTCATACCTATAAACACAGATATCATATCATACTTCTATGAATGTTTTAACTGACATAACTTCAAGTCATACCTAAACACAGATATCATACCATAATTCTATGAATGTTTTAACTGACATAACTTCAAATCATACCTAAACACAGATATCATACCATAATTCTATGAATGTTTTAACTGACATAACTTCAAGTCATACCTATAGACAGATATCATACCATACTTCTATGAATGTTTTAACTGACATAACTGAAAGTCATACCTATGCACTGATATCATACCCAAATGTATGAGCATGATTACTCTATTTAAGAGCATATTGACCAGGACCCATATTTTCGAAGCTCTCTTGACTCTTGAGGTGAGGTGAGTTGGTGTTTAACGCCGCTTTCAAGAGCATCTCACTGATATTGCGGCTGCTAGTATTAATGCAGGGAGAAAGCCTGCAACACCATTGTGGCTATGATTTGCGGTGAAACCTGCGAGCATCGGCTGGAACTAGTGAACCATGGGTGGTAATGCACTGATATTCAGTGTAGCATTGCACCCAAACCTGACTGCGTGTAAAACAGTTCTCTACTGCAGACAAAGTTTAAGAGCCCCTGGCGGGAGTCGAACTACGGACCTCTTGATCCAAAGCCGAAAGCACTAACCACTGTGCTATCCTGCCCCCCTTAGCACTACGATATTCGTAAGTACCATACATTACCATAGGCTTACAAGTATCTACACACGAAGAGAGTTTCGAAAATCTGGGCCCAGATGTTTACAATATGTGCTGTTCCTGAACTTTGTCTTTCATTAGATAGTTCTCTTGTGTTAAACAAGGCATTGAGAGTTCCAAAACACCTATTTATTAAATTTTGTCATGGCTATGAACAGGGTCACCTATTCCTTGGATAACTGTTCAGGTTGTTGTTGAACTTCAAATTTGATATGCTAGTTGTCTGTTTTAAAATTAAGGCTTTGAGTATTCCCAGATATCTATTTACTTCAGGTTCTGCCACAGCTTTGAACTGGGTCACCCATTCCTTGGATTAATGGTCAGGTTTTTGCTGAACTACATATTTCTTATGTTTTAACCTCCTGAGAGTGATATGAGGCCATTTATTTGTCAACTTATTTCTTTGATATGCTGTCACAGAAAAGAGCAATAGAAACCAAATATGTCCTGTAAAATAGATTTTTATGGAATATCAACTTTTTTATTTATCAATTGCATTCCAGGTACAAGGTTTTCCCCCGTATATCTGTATAATGTAATCAAGCATTTCCCTAAACAACAAAATCATTGGATAGAAAATGAATGTCCATAAATCTTGTACATTGTTCCATTTCTACTTCTAGAAAGGTTGGTGAGTTGGTGTTTAACGCCGCTTTTAAGATTATTTCACTTATATCACAGCTGCTAGTATTAGTGCAGGGAGAAAGCCCACAACACCATTGTGGCTATGCATTGCGGTGACACCTGCGAGCATCGGATGGAACTAGCGAACCATGGGTGGTACTTCTAGAAAGGAACTCAAACAATTCTTGATCCTTCATGTAAATACTGCTCTTAATTGTAATAAAACAATACAATTCTTTTTTATGTAATTAATTAATCTTCGGTGATATCCGAATTTTCATAATCATGGTGAAAATACATGACTATAGTTAAAAAAAGAGACTTCAAAATCCTGATTAGTTTATTTATTGATAGGTAAAGGTAATCAATTTCAAGATAAGAATAAAGGAGTAAGGGCCAAACATATATAATCATTATAGACAAGTTATTCACTGTAATCATGGTATATTAAATTTCTGTGCAGAAAAAGATATAAAGACAACATGGCAAAACATATAATCTCAAGGGCAATCCCTTATAACAACTATTGTCCTGTAGGGAGATACATTTAGAAAAAATGGCACAGTAAATACAATTACAATCCCTTTAAACATATCAATATACTGTACACAGGTTTTAAGATCATTCAAAATTTTCACTTTAGAAATATTTTTTCTAGTTTTACATCAAGTTTGCTACACGTTCCTCCACTCCACCGTTCATTAATGAAATTTTCTGCTTTCCAGCTCTACTTGGCAAATCAGTTTTACTCTTAATCATCAAATTTGGTTCTATGATAACCAATCAACAATTAGATTCCCAGAACGGAGGGTGAATTCCCCCAGGAATAACATGATCAAGAAGTCTCAATGGTTTTGTCTGAAAAACTCAGATGGCAATTAGGAGTGATCTGGGGACCACCCTGAGCATTAACAAGTAATTTAGCTCAACTTTCTTCTTCTGTGCCATGTCTTCTTTGGTTCAATGGTCAACATATAGAGTATACTAGATGAGCTTCAGTGGAATACAGTTTGGGATCACCCTGAGCATTAACAAGTAATTTAGCTCCACTTTCTTCTTCTGTGCCATGTCTTCTTTGGTTCAATGGTCAACATATAGAGTATACTAGATGAGCTTCAGTGGAATACAGTTTGGGATCACCCTGAGCATTAACAAGTAATTTAGCTCCACTTTCTTCTTCTGTGCCATGTCTTCTTTGGTTCAATGGTCAACATATAGAGTATACTAGATGAGCTTCAGTGGAATACAGTTTGGGATCACCCTGAACATTAACAATTAATTTAGCTCCACTTTCTTCTTCTGTGCCATGTCTTCTTTGGTTCAATGGTCAACATATAGAGTATACTAGATGAGCTTCAGTGGAATACAGACCACGATCACCCTGAGCATTAACAAGTAATTTAGCTTCACTTTCCACTTCTCTGCTATGTTTTCTTTGATCCAATGGTCAACATATAGAGTACCGGTATACTAGATGAGCTTCAGTGGAATACAGTTTGGGATCACCCTGAGCATTAACAAGTAATATAGTTTCACTTTCTTCTTCTGTGCCATGTCTTCTTTGGTTCAATGGTCAACATATAGAGTATACTAGATGAGCTTCAGTGGAATACAGTTTAGGATCACCAAGAGCATTAACAAGTAACATAGATTCACTTTCTTCTTCTGTGCTCTGTTTTCTTTGGTCTAATGGTCAACATATAGAGTATACTTTATGAGCTTCAGTGTAAAATTGTTTTGAACCATCCTAAGTATTTAAACTAATGTTTTTGTTTCATAACAATAATAATTGATAATTATGTCACTTGTAGGGTTCAAAACATCCACAAACTTATGCAAGCTCAGTGCTTATAAGAAAAGCTGAAAGTATCCAGTCTTATGAGCTGAGGTAGGGTTTCCATAAGTCAAACAAATTGGACTCGGTTACTTAAAGGCACTAGTGCACGCTTTTACGGTTCAAATTGGCTATTTTAAGGTTTAAGAGGACTAATGCAATCACTTCAGCTTTCTATCGATGCAATGAAATACTTAAAATTACAAGTGACCTGCAATCAACAATGAAAAAATTTAGACACCCGCTGTTGGCTTGGACATATAACAAATCTAAGGTTAGCTGTGCACAAAACGGATAAATTATAGACAGTTGAAAGCGGCTGTACACTGATTATGTGCAGCTGTTGTATTTACCTAAACTCTGAACTGAGAACAAATAAAGAATTATGTTTTATGAAAGCAATGTTGTAAATAAACCGACTTAATAACACAGCATTAGCATTGCTATTAGATTGACCAAAGCGGATGCCGTTTCCGCTTTTTTGGTTATAAGCAAAATCTTAATATTTCCGATATCGTAGTTCATGCGGATATATTGTAACGTAACATTAAATACTTCCGGTCTTTAAAAATCAACTTTACTACCTGAATACGTAAATATTCGTTAAATAACTTACGAGGTAGATTATTTGAGTGAGGTTCTTGAACAAAGTCGAGAGATATGCAGTATCTGTGCATTCGTTGTGTTAAAGAAATATTGGTGTGCACTAGTGCGTTTAAGGGGTCAGACTAAACTTGGAACGAGTACCTGAAATTCAAATATTTACAAAAGAGATCATGTTATTGTTGTTCAGATCAGATATAAACTACATATATGTCGACTTATATATGGTCGTGGACGGGTATATATTTTGGCATTGAAATCTTGACATGATCATTGTGATCATCTTACTTTACACATCATAGACAAACATTTTGAAATCAGTTAAAAAAGTAACAGTGATCTCTTTTTGAGTCCATGGGTCCAAGAAAATGGACTTGGGTTCATCTGGACCTGACTCGGCCTCAAGTACTCCAGTACCAGTGTCAAGCATGATTGCCGATTACTTACATTGTGATGACGGCGCCAATATTGTGATTTCATAACTTCACAGAATTATGACATCATACGTGCAGTGGTATTACACTAGTTTAATATTGCTGTATAAATATTACACTGCAAAATTCACGGGCGAGTGATATATCAACCTTTTCCAGTTTCCAGTTGTTTGTCAGAGATAAAAAGGATATACTAGACAAGTTTCTTATAACAATTAATGTGTTTAATTAAACATGTTGATTATTTCTTACAAAGAGCTAGTGACGTCATCATGACTTTTCAATTAAATGAAGAAATTAATATATCATCATATTTTCTTACTTGAATGAACCTTCAAATAAAAAGAAAAAATACAAAACATCTGATATATCCATATATTAAACTCAAGTATCACCTATTTTTTAAAAGAATTTTAAAAATTCTTTAATCCTTGTTGAAATACATGTACTTGTTATCATATGATGTAACTTTTTGGTATTCATGAGAAATCACTAAAAAAATTTCCAATTTTTTTATTCTGCTCAAAAATGGACTAGGAAATTTGAATTAGACAAGCTTAATTGAGTTGTCGGAGACACTAGATTAACATTTTAACTCACAAAGCGCATGAAATAAAATTTTGATGGACAGTCACTTAACTCCTGGGTTAAATACACAGAAATTGGAGAGTGAAATGGAAGACAGAAATTTTTGAAAGTCTTCAAAATGAAAATCACCATACAACTGATAAATGTCTCCAGAATGAATTGCCTGCCATCACAGTCGATTTAAGAGGTCAAAGTTCAAAATGTGAATTTTTTTCCAATTGAAAAAAGCAAAATGTTTTGCACCCTTTTTCTAGAAAAAAAATTCTTTGGTATTGGTGAAGAAGAGGAAGGTTGGTGGTTCCCCCTTTTTTTGCAATTTAATGACAGAATTTTCAAAAGGGTGGATTGGGGGTTAAAATATAAAAAAAATGAAAACCTACTCCATCAACCAACTAAGTTTGACTACTGAATGGACTTTGGGTTAAAAAGCCCTTGTCAAAACAGGATTTTAGAATTATGATAGAGAGTGCATATTTGATATGCATTGTTTTATTCAAGTACTTTGCAAAAAATCAAAACATGTTTTATAATATTCTCTGATCCAAGAGCAGATGATTGGAAGTGACAATAAAATTGCAAAAAATTTGGATTTACAATATTGTGTACAGATTCCTATCTTCGTCAAAGCAAATGGTGTGTGTTTTATGGTCTCATTCATGATCAACAAAGTCTGGATTGGTTTTTCTATCTTGCATGGAATTCCCAAGAGAAGAACAAAAATCACGCTTGCACCCCACGACTCAGAAGTTATTACCCCTAAACTCAGAAAAGCTGTCCAAAAAATCATAAAATGGAATATTAACTTTAATGAAGCAAAGTAAAAGGGACATGATTTTTTGTCTAAAAATAATTTCAAAGAAAATTGTAAAGAACAAAACCTTTTTTTGGGATAACAGGGTATCAAAATTTGCTAAAAATATTTGAAACAGAAATCTTTTATCTATATGTATATATCTATAAGAACAGCAACTTAAATGTTTGTATCCAGAAAATCTTGGTATTCTTATGGATAATATCTATAAGGTGAAAAAGTTGTTATGAATAATAATATTAAGTCTCTAAAATGAAAGTTTGCCAATAATTCTAAGATTTGACTTATATTTAGATACATTAAAATTGAGCATCTTAAACTGTTTGGTCCTTATCATGTTCATCACCAA
Source organism: Phorcus lineatus (assembly GCA_921293015.1). NCBI lineage: Eukaryota > Metazoa > Mollusca > Gastropoda > Trochida > Trochidae > Phorcus > Phorcus lineatus. The sequence continues at coordinate 16,257,920 of OV121098.1, read as the reverse complement.
GACTTAGATTTGTCTCTAGTCTAAATTCTTATAGATATGGTAAGTCTTTAATCTTTATTGTAAGGATTGGATGACAACCAGTCAGCTATCTTTCAATCATGATTTACATGTTACCATTTTATGTATTCATATATACATTTGACCTGTCATTTACTATTATTTAGTTAAAATCAAATTGAATATATATTTTAAATACATTTCAAAGACGTGTACAGGAAGTCATTTTAGTGGTTGTTATTTTATGGTCAAAATGTAAGTAAGTTACATAATTATTATGTAGTATTGAAAAAGTTTAATTTTATTTCACACAACCATATAGGTCCATACATCCCATATTCAGTTACCTATTTGTACAGCTGGGTGTACCGAGTGCAAGCTTGTACAAGGACAGGACAAGGTCAGTTTTTGGTGTCTCCACCTGGATTTGAAAACGGGCTGTGTGAGGCCAACAAGCTGACCACTACACCACTGTGCTCGACTGGTCAGCTAACAATATCTCGAAGAAAACCCATATCAACAATAGGATATTCATTTCAGTGAAACCTAAATTGTCAATAAAGGTTAGCGATCTTCACTTACAATTAGCATAACCTTTAAAGGCAAAGACTCATCTAAATGAGGAATTACTATTCTGTTTTTGTTCTCATGTCAAATGTCAATGTAAATGTATTAATTTATTACATATTAAGAATAGCACTTACTTATTAACAAATTTATCTCAAATATTTTCAAAAAAGTGTCTTTAGGCTTAACTCACTCATAGCGCAGACAAATGCCCTCACTTTTTATTGTTTTTCTTTTTGGATATTTCTGAAATTGCTTTGACTTTTTATAAAATCTAAAAACACAAAAGCATTTTCTTCATTAGTACTTTTCAACTGGATTGAGTTTAATTCGTGAATTCGTAAAATGGATTCTTCTCTCCAAAATATTCCCTGGAGATGCCTTTAACTTTTGATTAAACAAATCTGTTAATCTCCATGTTTTGCAAACTTAAAGTATTTGATACATAATATACACACAAATGACTACATGTGAATAAATATATATATATAGTTTGGTGAAAGCTGTATATGGAAAGAGAAATCTTGAAAAAATAATTTCTTTTAGTCTTTTCAAATACCGAATAGATTTAATAAATATCTAATATAAGACTTTTATTCAAATCACACAAAAGAATTTCACCATGATGTGAAATATAGAATGAACAGGACACCATATCAACGTTCATTACAAATCTCAATTTGAAAATTTCAAACAGAAACAAAGACATCAATAGCAGAACATCTCCCATTCAGCTGAGTATGCTGTTAAATCAATTCAGGCAGTAGATCAATTGATTAAGAAATTAATTACACATGAGTTGAAATTAATTAGTATTTTTTATTACAACACCTAGTTTAAGTCAATAACTCGCACCTTCGTTGACCGTTCCAAATTGATGGGCTATTGTTCCTAGGGTTTTATCTGCCTTTTACCCCTCGTAAATCGCCAGCGCTACAATAACAATAGAGATGGCTCTTCCCATCTTGCATGTGTCCCGATGAGACAAAGACGTGAAATTTACGATTCTCTAACCCTGTACAATCAAGGCATGAATAGAAATGTACAATTATTGACAATGCTATTGTTGGTGGAGCTTTATTAGGGCTATCTAGGGCTTCGTATCGCTCCCTTAAAACAATTGCAGAAGCTTTATGGGTTCTACATCGTATTCTATCCTTTGGATTTAAGAGGATAGCAGAGATGTGTTTTGGGATTAGAATTAATGAAATAATTGAAAAAATAATTAAATGATTTTATCATTGTTTTGACTTTGTGAGGATGCTAAGAAATGCTAAGATTTTGTCTATTTTTTGGAAAAAGTGGTAGAATCATTGACCTATTGTGATGTAAAATGTTACATAAATTAAAAGTGAAATATGTTACTGTGTTTGATTTTGAAATCTTTCTTATTGTGTTACTTAGTGATAGTGTAAAATATGCCAAACAATGCTGTATCAATAACTGTAATAAGAATTTTTGGTGGTATTGAAAATTATTTGTATCCTTGTGTTGTTTTTATATGTATTTATCTACTGATCTGCTGTTCACAGAAAATCTGTAACCTGATAAAACAAACAAATATAACCTCACTGAAGTTATGACTTTCATGAATTTATATGACACTTGTCCTCAGGGTAATAATATCTGTCCATATGTATACAAAAGTCACATAATTTACAAGAAATATCAAAAGAAAATTATACGTTTTAACAAAAAAGGTTTTGAAATTGAATAATAAAATTTATGTACTTAAAATGAACCTAAAGACACAATAAATTTGGCCAAATAACAGTGTAATCAATTAGTTTCACATATGTAACCAATTGACTGTAAAATTGATGCTTGAAAGGGTTTACTCCCATAAATCAGACACCCCAAAAGTCAGACATCCCAATAGTCAGACGAATCAGTAAAGTGTGACTATGGTTACATCCAGGTGTTACCTATTGATATAATGGACCTATCCTATAGACTTAACAAGATAGATGCATTGAGCAAAACAAGATTTTAACTTTTTGCAAGAGATGGTGAGCACTATGTTTATAAGAGTAAATAAATGGTACATATAATAATGTATGTTTTAATAATAAATCAGTTGAGATTATGCTGAGGATAAGTATTATTTTGGTCGTAGGAAAAAATCCCCAAGGACAAAAACCCCAGCGGACAAAATCTCGAACAGGGTGGGACAAAATCCCCAAGATGTGAAAAATAGAACAGAGTATAGAAATATACATGAACATTTCTTTAATTCACATAAGAATCACTAACTAGCATTTTCAAGCATTTTCAGGCTGTAGTTTCAGTGAAATCTTTTAGAGTGACCTATGCCTTTCAGAAACTCTGGCAATGTCATTCTTCCATTATAAAATGGAAGGCAGAGTTTTAAAAAAATTTTCTTGGTTGTTGTCACGTTTACAACGTTCTGCTTGTCGGATGCCTCTTGAATACTGCAGCAGCTGGGTCTGTGACTACTACTATCAATGACAAAGTTGATTCAAATTTTTTGTGTCTAAACAACGCTCTATTTAAAAAAAAATTAAAACAAAGCCTAATTAAGCCTACTCATCTAAAATAACATGATGTAATTAGGGTACTAATTCTAAAAATACCATCATGTTATTAACAAAGACATATTCTAATTTGATTTTTGGGGATTTTGTCCACATTGTTGTTTTTTGGATGGGGATTCTGTCCGCTGGGGATTTTGTCTTAGGGGATTTTGTCCTTGGGGATTTTGTCCGTTCACCATTATTTTGTAATTACAAGTTAGGTTTAGATCACACATGATGATAAGGTAAGTTTTAACACAACTGAGTTATGGGGGGTTATACCTTGAAAGGTGTTATGATAATTCAAGAATTCATAGACCCCAACTGACTAACCGGCTCATTTGGACATACTTGGTTACCGGATATTTGCTCTAGTTATGATGCCAACTGTTGTTTAATTGTTGTTTAACTGCTGAGTTTGGCTACTTAAGAATGTTTAAAATGACGTGATATGACAGTTGTTCAAATTTATGAAACACTTAAGCCCTTCCCTATACAGCTCTCTCTTTCAAGTTCTACTTGAGGTAGGAGTGAATTAAACATACTTGAAATTTTAGCATTTTTTGTGTACTCATTTCAGTAAAATCCCCCTTTTCACACCAGTTACTGGTTTGGAATGAATATATATATACATATCATATGCTTGATAACGGTATAAGGATCTATACCGAAAAGTCGCCACTGTGTAATAAAGAAGTTGTATATCCATATATCATTGTCATCTTTATATATATACATGTATATTTGGGATAGGTTAATATAGAGAACCGCTAAACATTTAAGTTTCAGACATTTCTTTAAACATATATCATTATGGATACACATAGGGATGTAATTAGATAAATATTCATATATCAAGCTTAAATAAAATCTGTTTTAATGATATGGGTGTTAAATCTAGCAAGTATCAGCTGATAATTGGTTAAAAATTTCTATAGAATAATTTAGTCAATTTATGTAATGCAAAAAAATAAAGGCAGATTGATTCTCTTTTAAGGAACAGAAGAGATTCAGTGTCTGTTACTTTTTTTGTGCATCTACACATTTCAAAGATGAAACAACATGCAAAAAAGGTTGACTTTGAACAATAGTCCTGAATATTCTAAGAAGTTTTTAAATACCATCAATACCCTAGAGTACAAAAAATGGTCTGAGTCTAGAAAATGCAGCAGGTTTAGTTTATTCAATTCAATTGTCTCTGAAATTGAGTATTGTTTGGGACTCAATGTTAATTAATTTCAAATAAAATATAAAAGATGATTTCAATTTTAAGTGTTTGTATGATAATGGTATGTCCCCCTACGATGGAACAAATTGCTGCATCATCGATTTTGATAATTTTTTATTTTATTTATTTATTTTTTTATTATTTTATTTTAGTTAATCTTTATTCCTAACCAAAAGTTATTACATTAATTAATTGTCCTTAAATAAAAATATCAATACCATCATCATATTTACCCGATGAAATCTTAGATTCCGTTGGATGCCACTGTGACACAGGTATTAATCTCAGAGATGAAATTTTATTAGAAACTGGATTTACTGTGCATTAATGATTTTTCAATACTTTTACTGCAATTATTTCGAAATAAAATACCTTTTAATGATGTACATCAAAATAAATGAGTCTAGTTCATAAGATCGATACATAATCAACAAATAAAGATACCTACAAAAAATTTAATCTATTTCACATAAAGAGTTAAATTGAACACAAAAAATGAATCACTGATACATGAAAAAATGTGTTATAAACATATGCCCTGCTGATTAAGGATGCGCGGTATTATCGGTATATTGCAATACGGAAACAACATGATACGTACTCTTCTGGATATATCCAATATATCGCATGATATGAAATTAACAATTTCGTTTTAAAATTGCACAAATATAACCAAAAAACGTGACTTTACTGGAAGTTGAAATGTGAACTCGCCAAGTGAAAATAGCACAGACACAGACAAGACCGAAACCAGTCACTGAATTATCTTTCTTTACAAAACGAGCCAGTTGAGCATTGCTCACTGTTCTAATCGATGTTATTTAGCCAAGAGAGCCTGGGAAAATAAGAATATATAAAATGTACCAATATATTGCAATACGTATTGCAATATCCCTCTCTATACCACAATATATTGCAATATGGAAATGAGTAGCGATACCCATCCTTACTGCTGATCCATTGAAATATGGTCTTCAAAATCTATTTCTTAAATCCCTACCTTCTAAAGCCACAACTTATATGCCAAGTTGAAAATGCTTTTAAAGATTTTCAAAATTCATATAGTTAGCTTAAAATAGTGTTCATCAAACCAAAATGTATTTAACTGACGATCGTTCACTCTTCTTTACTTTTATAAAATGACGTCAATGTGACATGAAGTCATTTCCTTGCTGAGTATAAATCTACGCTATGTATAGACATGATTTGGCGCTGAGTCAGGGTGCAAAAACAATAGCAGAGCAGAAAAGAAAGTAATGAATAACAGATAAGAAAAAATCAGCTTTAAAAATCACCAGATATTCTTCTTTGAAACATGATCACACATGTTTGGCTTTTTATTCCCAAATTGAAAGAATGAATGTTTAACAATGGCATGTTAAACGAATCAGTAAAAAAATCCCTTTCAAACAAGATGCTACTCGCTATACTTTCCATTCAGAATCGCAAAACTTCCGAAAAGTTACCGATTCCGCTTGTAAACATCTGGGGGAATGAGGAGTCGAGGCACCTGCAGTAGCAACCTCTCCCCAACTCATGTTCCGCTTGCCGCCAAATGAGGCAGAAAATGAGGCCTAATGGCTTTACAACAGGCTCATCTGTAGACTCAGCCATGATATTTTACCATCTGTTCAAGACAAAATTTGGGCGCGCTCGGATGAAAGACCAGACAGATTTCCTCAATGTCAGCCTTTTTTTATCTTGTTTGTCTGGAGTTGTGTCTTTTTTTCGGATATTTTTTATTCAGTAAATTGTGTACTCATTCATTATGTTTCTTTTAGGCCTGTTTCCTGGAGTGTCGTGTATTTCTGACATATGATTGGCATGGCCATTCAGTTCTGAAGATTTCCACAGAGCTAAAAAGATTAATATCGTGTAAATTAATAATGACAGTGCTCTGGAGTTATCGCTTTTACTACTGGGCCTCGCTGTCTGATAATCTGGAGAGTTATACAAACCCTTCAAGATGCTGATCAAGCAAAATTATCACATAGGCAGCATGGCAGATCTAGAAAAATGTGACTGGACTGAAAATATTTCTGTTATTGTGTTCTAGTCTGTAAACCAGTCCTTGAAACACATTTTTACTCATAACTCCTAAATATATACCAAATGAATTAAATAAAGGACCACCCTGATTTTCAATATTTAGATATCCTAAAGTTCACATAATTATCCATATGAGGCTTTGGTTATTAGGGCTTTGTTACCAGATGCTTATTGAAGAAAGTATCAGAAACCATATCTATAATTCATAATCCCCACTGGTCAGGGAATCTGTACAAAAAATTAAGTTGTTAGGTCTGTTTGTTCTGGAGATGAATTTAGATTTTAGGCCATAAGCTACTAAAACCTTTTAAGGAACCACATGGTCAACAAATCTACAAGTTCTTTAATGCCCACTGGCCAAGGTGCCTTTCCATAAAATTTCAGTATGTTAGGCCTTTTTGTCCTTGAGAAGATGATGAAACCCAAGGTCCTTTCAAGGGGTCACAGGGTCAACAAATGAACAATTTATATCTCAACAATGTGAGTGCATACAAAATTTATCCATAAAAAGGCCTTTTTGCACTGGAGAAGAGAATGAATATAGGTTTTAAAGCATGGCCCTGAAGATCTTATCAGAGTTACCAGAGTTCCTCTTTGGCCAATGTACATGGATACAGATTTATCTCTCAGAGGTCAATGGTTCTTGAGGTAAAGTGAAAAAAGCAAACATTTTCAGGACTGATGGATGCTGGACGCCATGTTCTAATGTCAAGCAATTTATGTTTTAAAGAACACGTAAGACTGAATTTGGTTGACAGATAATTCAAGCCATCTCTTCATGTTCATTAAAGGCTCTGATGCACACAAATACTATGTAAAAAAGAATTGAACATACAGACAATGCACATCTCTGGATATTACTAATGATGAACACTCTATAATATATAAGTTCATTTGGACATATATACGATTCTGGTTTTAAAGTTATATCTGAAGCATTTAAGATACTGCACCTTTGCATTAAATCTGCATGATATATCGCATATTCAAATTTTGAAAATTCTGTAGATCAAAGATGGAAGCTGTTATGATGAGTACAACAGCAATGAATATTTACATTTTTTAAATTTTATCTTAATTTTTAATTTATCTGACTTAGAAATATATTTATTTTTCTATCAGAATGATACGTAACAGTTCTTGTTGTTCCATGATCCTTTCAGACTTATTATCATAATTATTATCATTGTTGTCATCATAATTATTCTTCTTATCATTATTATTATTATTACTTGAATGAAATAATAAAATAACCCAATGCAAAGAGAACTTCCCAAAAAGCCATGCTCATCCTTATTTGTCTAATACCTTATAAAAGTAAATGAGGAAGACAAGGAAATGTATTATGGAACATGTGGGCAGTAAAAGATGAGCCGGGGTTAAATGATTAGTGTTATACATTATGAAAGAATCATGAATATCAATAAAATGATAAAACCATATACAGGCAGACTAATGCAACATGCAATCCAATGTTTTATGGATGATTTGGACAGTAAAAGACTCCTGGAAACCTAATGAGATTAGCCTTCACCAAAGGTATAATTACTCAATCCGATTCTGCAATATACGACCGTCTTGCACGTCAATTTCGTTATGCAATAGCTAATAGGGATTCCGTCAATCTTATTATGTAAACAGAATCATACAATTTACATCACTTTCCATCATAAACTCTTAAACCTAATCTAATTGTTTACAGTATAGCAATGACTATGTCACTATATGATTTGAGACATTCTGCTCATCCTGTTACATCAGCATATTTTTCTCCGTCTAGCTCCATCATATACCCTGATATCATTCGACCTAAAACGCTTGGACCACTTACGGTTGGTTACTCATGGCTATTTATAAATTACATTGACTATTGTTTGAACTCTCATCCGGGTGGTGCCACTATTGCTGAATGCGAGTCATTTCATAGGCTTGCTATATTTAGCGATACGAGTGTTTTAGGCCGAAGGATATCAGGATATGTGATGGAGCTAGGGGGAGACAAATACGCTGATGTATCAGGATGCATTCTGAATGTACCTTTATGGAATTTTTTTTACCTGTTTTGCAAACAAAATTTGATATGGGTATCTTTTGATCAATATTAAGATAATTCTATTAAGTATGAATATCAGTTGTTCTTTAAGGGTCTTAAAGGGACAATTCTATTGAGGTATTAACATGGAAACTAAAACCATAGGACATCTATCATTCAAATATGATATTATTCAGGACCTGGATTTCGAAACTCTCTTACTGTTATATCACTTAAATGTCATACAATAAAATTGGCCTAGGACAATCTTAGCAGTAAGATATAGCCTACAAAATATATGCCCAGGACAAGAAAACATTAATAACTGTCTTGCATTTGAAAGTTTGACAAAGAAAAGCAAACATTCATTCTAAAAGGAAATTATATTGTAGGAAAATCTTTCATTTCCGTTAACAGTGTGTAAAGACTTGCTATGGCATAACATATAAGCTGACTATATAGTCTAATTGATAAATCTATTTTTCATATTCTCTCAATACATTGATCCTCTCATCAATAAATTGTACAATATTCAAGATAAGCATGTTTTTATCCTTGCAGTGCAAAATAATTACATTTCAGATCCCCAACAGAATAATTCCTTTAAAACAACCGAAAAGAAAGTTAAAGACACAGACGCTTCAAAGACAATCTATGGCACCTCATGTTTCATACAGGAAAATTAGCTTTGGGTTTGGCTTTCTTTGGATGGCTGACATATTAAAGTCATAGTCTCATTTTTGCAAGGCAAATTGTAATAAATGCTGGACAAATAGTTTACCACTCACAGAAATCTTTCCCCTGACGTTTGCAACAATTTTCAGAACTCTGCAGGCATTCTAGCCCTCAATAATGAAGTTCAAACTACCCTACCCTACCCTACCCGAATATTATGTTTTTGCGAGCGTTAGTCCTTACCACGTCATAACGCTAAGGCCGTGACGAAGAACACATAAAATTTCCCAGATGAATATCCAATGAAAATAGCTAATAGCTTACGCTTTTTCAAATACAGAAATAACAAAAAGGTAGTAAACTCAGTGAAGAATGCGTCTGTCATAAGTATCGGCGCTGCGATGACTAGATTTCCAGTGTTTGTCCTCGCGATGGGATTGTACTTGATTCGGTACCTCATCGGTCTGAAACGGCATACGCCTTTAAGCTGCTTCATCCAAAACTGTAAAACGGGCATAAAAATTAAAATCTTTACAAAAATAAGACTATGACTTTAACTAATGGCTCACGACAACTTTAGATGTATACTTTTCAAGTATTTTACTATAAAATAAGAACTAACTTTTGTCATATACCAGGCTTATATAGCCTGCATCACAATATTCATGCATATTTGAAGAAATGATTAAATTTATTTTGAAAATTACATAAACTATGATTTTTAAGGGCATTTATTATATTAATCAAACGGTTTTCTTTAAAAATGAAAATATAAAAATTCATTGAGAATGATTTATGTAACCACAAGAAAAACTATTTTAAAAAATCAATGAATTTTTCAAATGTTGAACGGTAGATTACCCATTCATGCACAAAACAATCATGAAATGCAATATAATTATAAACAACATCTCATTAGGTCTGACATTATGCCACAAAACCTAAATATTGATGATATTTTCATCCGATAATGTTTTAGGTTTTATTCAGATGGTTAAACACCAAGAACTGAATGGCGCCAAATTGTCTGCGACTCTTCAACAAGTGTGTCTATTGTTTAAGTGGTTCCGAACACTAGCTTCCTTATTAAGTATTAACCGTGCACTTTTTCAAAAAACTTTCACGGAGAACTGTCGTCCATGCCAAGAGTAGCAGTCTGGAAAACCTCAAGATCGGACGAAAGTGATCGGTAGAAGGAATCAAGTTTGGTGTAATGCTAACACACTTTCGAAGAAATTCGACCATTCTCCCAACACTTTTAATCCGATATTCTTCATAGCCTCATTTTTTTATTATCCTTTGGGAAATTTGAAAAAATTCTGTGTCAGGGTCTTAATCATGTGGATTTGTTGTACCTTGTTACAAATTGTGATACATGAACATTGAAATCAATAAATATTTTTTCCTAGTTTTAAATGAATGAATTTTAATGAAGTATGCAAATAAGCTTGGTCCAGTATTGAAGTGGTTTTAATTATCCAGAGCGTGCCAACATTAGAATGAATTTTAGATTGATCCTGCGGGGTTGACTCTGTGTAGATAATTACTTTATGAATATATTTATATTCATATTAGAATATTGTAAATAAATATTACCTTAATGTTAAAACATAATGGAACTAGGGCTGATTACAAAATCTGAAAATTGAATCCGAACAATGGGTATAAAGATGGGTTTAAGATTCAAACATGATTACCTTAGTTTTGTTCATTAAATACTTGCTAACAATAATCTTTCAATTACCTCAACTCTCAGTGAGTCTTGAAAATCTAGATAGGTGTTTACAAAATAGTTTTCAAATGATATACGATTACATGAATTTTAATTTAAATATTCCTCTCCAAGTTAAGGTAAACAAGGAAAAATGAGAGAATGGGCAGTAACAGGCACATATGTTAAACTAAATTTTCATCTCAACAAATCGTTCTAAAAATTGTCTGATATTTATTATATCTGTTTTGATTGAAGAACTTGAACCAATGGCATTTGAAACCAGACATCGTCTATGACTCGTACATTTCATCTTGCCTAAGCCCTACCTGTATCCAGGAGGCAAATTACTGGTCTACATGATAAATTACTTCTGTTAAACGCCATTTGACATAGACATATACTTCATCTAATTGTTCACGCTTCTTTTAAAGTTAATTTGTAAGCTAATATGCCACTATTTTGAGTAGCCAGTTCCAGTTTCAAGCTAGCCAAAGGCGTGTATATACTCTGACATATATCTTGTAGGTGTGTATTTCATTTTGCCTGCATGACTGTTGTGTCAGCATTTCTTATAGGGCTTTATCTCTTGTTCAAATAACAATGCTGTTAACATGAGGGTAGCTAGAATAAAAAATGTTGTAAAGGTTTTAAAGAGCTCTTCCATATCATATTTGAAAAAAAAAATCCAGTTTTTTTCAGTTTGTGCATTGAGAAATAAAATATGGGCAATATAAACTCTGCTAAATGGGCTCTTCATATTCTATGTTTTATTCTTTTAAAGAATGTTTATTGTAATGAATATAAAAGAATTTAAAATGTTCAAAAATGCATGATTATGGTAAACAAAAAACTTTTTGATATTGCATGGCATTTTCAAAACCATATTTTTAAAGTGCCTATTCTTGATGTCATTTTTATTTTTTTAAATATAAGTTGCTATTTCACATCTATTAATGTCATAAGCATGATTAAAAATTCTCTTGTAAAGAGAATATTGAGATTGTTTTGATCAATGATTTTCATATGAATATTTTTGTTCATAAAAAGTTGTGAAAGGCATGGATGATTTAGCATATAGCTTATATATAGCATATAGTCATATAATTGCGTATTAGATATTGCTTGTCTATCATCCAAGGCTGTCTACCTATGTAAATATTGATTGTGTGAGAGCAAGCAATATCAACAAGCAATATATGTATTAACATGATGACCTAACAATGTTATGATGTCATAATACTGATGACATCATAATGCTATAATGTCAATGTAATCACTGCTTAAGAAGCTTGATGCCATTTTGTGTTATAGACATGTGCAATCTTTTGCTGAAAACTGTCGAAGATTAATGATTTTGGATGGTATATAAAATTTCACCCTTGTGTCTTATGATATCATATATCTCAACACTTACTGATTAAAGAAAAGATATCCTTGGCAAATCTCCAATTTTTGTTACTTTAATCCACTTATGTTGATATATTCAATATCAGTGGACACTTTGGTGAGATTCTCTATACGCAGAAACTGTTTATATCAACATTTTAATACATCATCAAGACTTTTCAACAGAAAATATTGCTTTTGTTCTATGAATCTTTATTACGAAGACCATATTGTTTGAAAAGCTGATTTTGAAAGTTCTTGAAACTACCTGACATTACGACGATTTTAGTCAATAAAAACATAGATAGAGATTATTATCCCAGGAAGTATGTCATATGACTTTTACCAAATGAGTGTGAATTTTTGTATTACCCGAGTGAGTCGAGCGAGCGTTATACACAAATTCGCACGAGTTTCATAAAAGTCATATGACACACTTCCGAGGGTAATAATTTCTTTATTACCGATTCTTTTCCAAGCAATTATTCAGAACACGGCCTCCTTCTCTTGCTACAGTGACGTCACGAACAATGATTTTATGACGTCATAACTGACATAATACGGTCACTCGCGATGAAACAATCGTTTCTAGGCAAAAGTGATATGTGCACATGTGCTCATATTGAAAATATGTCACCGCTTATGATTAACCATATGGGTAATAATGCTTTATATATGTTATTAATTGACTTTTTAAATTTTAAGATTTTAACTATTAAAAAAAATAAAAATGGCCAAAAAACACAAACCATGCAGCCAGGACCGTGAGAGGTTCTAACACAAACTTCAATGGAATTTGCTACATGTAAATAATCCCAATAAAATATTTACATTTTACCTTTATCAATGTATCTTACTGTATCACATGGAGTCACACATTTCAAAACTTTATACCACCAAAACTGAAAACTGTCAAAATCAAATGCAAATAAGGAACAATATACTTTCAAATTATGGGGTAGCCATCCTGTATGAAATAAGACTTTTTACTTGCTGAAGATCAAAAGGAGTTATACACCGTATAAAAATTCATCACAAAACTTTACATCTACCCTGAAATTATACATTTGAATTTTTTTTTTGATGATAGATCATTACATCCTCACAGTCTAAATTTCTCTTGTTTCAATTTTGAAGAATTACAGAGTAAGGGAGATAACTCAATTGAAATTTTGTGGTTTAAAAATGAAGTTTTATTGTTGTATTGATGTTTCAATCAGAAAAGGAAGAATCAATTAAAGCAATGTCTCTAAATTTTGAATACCGACATAGGAAAATCATTTCAGGTGATATTGTTCCCTGAATTTTTCCTGTAATTACATAATATTACATATAAATTGTTTTATATATTCATTTGCTTATTATTTCTAAACTTGACTTTCTCAAAGATTCCTTTTAAACATCACATTTCATTTGTTTGATATTTTTGTAAGATCAAAATCTGATTAAAATGTTATTTCATTTATTTAAAACATTTCCAACTGAAAATATCAGTTAAGATACTTAATTAATGGTCATGTTGTAAGAAATTGTTAATCAGAAGTGAAAAATATTAAATATAAAAAATATTAAACTGACCCAAAGTTCTACTAGATCAATTTGCCAGCACAATAATATCCATTATGATCCAAAATGTAATGTAACGACTGTCTCCTAATGAAGACAATCTACACCCAAAATGTGTGTGCTCCTGTTTCTCTGATCTTGTGACTTGCGCCATTATCGCTTGATAAGTTTACACCACACACCCATTTTCTTGTGGTTATTGCCTATCAATACAAATTATCTCTCCTAATGCCCTCTTCTGTGTTGATCCACTTGCCATAAAGCAGTACATGCAGCGATTCTAAATTTTATACGTTAACGACACATGGTTTACGAGTCAAAAACTACTACCGTATTTCTTTCAAAACAATGAATGCAATCACATACAGTTTCAAATACTCCATGAAGAAGTATAGTACCAAACCTTTATTAGAGATTGAGTGAATTTCAAATCTTTTGTTTCAAAAGAGTGTTATTGTAATTGTTTTAAAAGAATGAATTCCAATACAGATTTAATATGATTTACGAAACAGATTTAATATCTGCTAATCTATAGATCTTCACAAGCTACATCCAGCACTATGACAAAAACATTCACTAAAATGCTTAATGTTTTTTCTTTTAATGATGAATATGCATGAAAAAATAATGCAAACATTTTCTAAAAAAGGCTCTCAGGCCAGGGGCTCGGCAACTTTTTCTGCAATAGAGAACTGTTCTACATGCAGTCAGGTTTGGGTGCAATGCTACACTGAGTTTCAGTGCAGTACCACATATGGTTCGCTAGTTCCAGCCGATGTTCGCAGGTTTCACAGCAATGCATAGCCACAATGGTGTTGCGGGCTTTTTCCCTGCAATAATACTAGCAATCTTGAAAGAGGCGTTAAACCCCAACTCACTCACTCAATCTAAGTTAATCTTTTTCTATTATAAGTTCCATTACAGTCATTTTCTTTTTTAACAAATTTTGCTTCTTTAAATTTCCCTTCAAAACAAATATTTTCACAAAATAATCAACAAATTGTTGCAGCCAATCCCCAAACAAATTCCTTTAGCCAGGACACTATTATTCTAAATAATATGCACACTTGTCAAGCTCTAATCCTGCAGTTCCTCTGAGACCAGATTTGTCAAACATGTTCATACTAAGTGACATCCACTAAATTTCCTAGTGGCGAGTGACCAATGGACTTTACAGAGTTAATTCCCTTAGTCTCTAGGGAGGCGGCCATTTGCAAAATTTAGTGGTTATAAATGAGATGAGTTAGATGATCTTGTTTGAATGTTGCATGGTATTCCATATTTATTGATAACAATGTCGGAGATAATTAACAAATGACATAACCTTTGACACCAAATAGTTGAAAAAATGTCTGATTGAGATGGATTGTGCAAGTTTTTATAAACCGCCTGTCCCTTGATAGTTTAGTCCAACTCCAAAGTTATCATTTGTCATTAGTTTGTCAATAATCAGACTTCTTCATCCAATGAACTTGTAGTTATGAATCATCAAGTGACAAATTACAAGACCAGATACAAATAGAACTTTTTTCAGAATCACACAATATCAATTTCCAAGTAATTGGATGAGTATGTCCTATTTTTGGTCAACTACAAAATAATGAAATTATTTTACAATACCATACACATTTTTGACAATGATGAATGTGGTCTATAATTGATAAATAATGCGCAAAAACATATGCAAAAAGAATATTTCAATAACTTTAAGTTCACATGAAGGAAGATTTTGGTGAAATAAAAAACAAAGAATTTTGGTTTTGTTATATATGGTATTTAATGGGTAATACAAGGTTAAAACATACATTTAAAGTTTGTAGAATTATCATGGAAATCAATATAAATTTCTTATAATAAGATGAACATTTATTTTTTGCATATGATTTCGGATATATTTGGGTCCCTCAATATGTCCCTGTTAGTATTGTGACAGAATGTATACATAGTGTTAAAGATACTTACCGTATATTACCGTGTATAAGACGAGTTTTTTATACCAGAAATTGAGGGGTCAAGGAGGGGGGTCGACTTATATATGAGGTATATGTTTCAGACCTTAAAATTCGGAGGTCGAGTGACGATATGTCGGCCGAAGGAGATGAACAGACGAGATGCAAACCGGAAGCAACACGTTGTCAAATAATGAAATAAAATTACTTTAACAATCATTACATACTTTACTGTTTGTTATATATTGCTATTAATAGTTAAAAAATATCATAATCTATTGAAATACATTTTTAATCGACAATTTTATAGACATAGCGTAACGATTCAAACCGGAAGCAACGATGTCAAAACGTTGTCAAAATAATGAAATAAAATTACTTTAACAATCATTACATACTTTACTGTTTGTTACATATTGCTATTAATAGTTAAAAAGTATCATAATCTACTGAAATACATTTTTAATCGACAATTTTATAGACATAGCGTAACGATTCAAACCGGAAGCAACGATGTCAAAACGTTGTCAAAATAATGAAATAAAATTACTTTAACAATCATTACATACTTTACTGTTTGTTACATATTGCTATTAATAGTTAAAAAATATCATAATCTACTGAAATACATTTTTAATCGACAATTTTATAGACATAGCGTAACGATTCAAACCGGAAGCAACGATGTCAAAACGTTGTCAAAATAATGAAATAAAATTACTTTAACAATCATTACATACTTTACTGTTTGTTACATATTGCTTATTAGAATCCGAATGCTACGCACGATATGCATATAAATGTGTAATGTGTATGTTTATTGCGTATGGTGGGGTCCAGTAGTTATTATTAATAGATATATATTTATTGTAAGATTTGTTATTTACGAATTACACAAATTTTGCATCGGTGAGTACATGTTTACACAAAATTTCAGCAGGCGTGACCTTGGTTTCTAAAGAACAAGTATGAAAAAGGGGAAAAGGTAATGACCTGTTTTGGCTCTATCAAAACTTTCACAATCTAACTCATCGAACAACCTCTCATAAAAGCACAAAAGCTCTAAATAGCATTTTGCCACCCCAATTACACAATCTCCATTGTCTACCCTCTCCCCCTGACCAATGATTAACTAACTCCTACCCTACTCACACAGTTGTTTTCATTTCACAGCACTTATGTCTGTATGCGGACGGGCGTGGATGGACGACACAGACAACACACGTCAGACACTGAGAAGACAATGCCATCATTCTCAACATACACTCCATCATAATAGTTCCTGGGATCGTTTTGAGAACAGAATCCAAAACACATCTCCAATTACTGCCAGTTTTCTCCATTCATTCAATAATCATGTCATTCATTCCATTTCACCAAGTTTTATGTGCAATAACTGTCATATTAAAAGTCTGGTACATTACAAGATTAACCACAAAAATAATACATGTATCAAGTCTTTATCTCTAGTGTGTGTAGCTAAAGATCTCTAGTGTGTGTAGCTAAAGATCTCTAGTGTGTGTAGCTAAAGATCTCTAGTGTGTGTAGCTAATGATCTCTAGTGTGAGTAGCTAAAGATCTCTAGTGATGTGATACACCTGTAATGATTTTGAAAAAAATTGTTTTTAAGAATTCAGAGATGATTAACATTTATTTTCAGATTTCAAGGATTCTTTATCAATACCTGCAAAATCAGGTTAAAATACAAAGCATTAGTAATTTATATCGGTCTGGTGATCATGTAGCTGTGCAGATGTAAGATCACGTACCTCCAAAGGGGTTCAAACCCTCTGGGTTAGAGTCAAGCACCATACCAACTGAGCTAAAGTAATATCCTACTAGCGTAAGCATGTAGAAATACATATCCTATACTCTTAGTGACTTATCCCATTAGTTGCTGGTCCCGGAATATTCCCTGATGAATTTAGAATCCACTGCATGATCTCCCGGCGAGATGTGAGTAGCACACATAATTGCCCTCAAGTCAATATATGAGATTTAAAAGTAACGGTAACTAATGATCAGTCCTTAGCTTTGAGTAGCAATGTGTTATCTATAGAAAATCCTCTTACAAGAATATTTTCAACTTATTCTTTAATTTTTGAATTTTTAATTAAAGTAATAATCCTAAGTTAATAAAATATATGAAGATTATTGCTCTGTTTTACTAATCACATGTGAATTTAGGGGTGCTAAGGAACATAACTTTCCGAAGCTTTCTGGTAATCACATTTTTTTTTCTTTTTATGAGTTGTTCTTATAAAAAAGTATCCCCCAGATTGGTTCTCTATAATTCAAAGCTAAAATAATCATCATTTCATCATAAAGTTGAAATATTTTCATAAATTGCAAATTCTTCACCAGGTGCCAGTCAACCTCCCAGATGAGACCATAAATCTTAGTCACAGAAATGGAGATAAAGAATCGAATTTTCGCAAAACAAATTTGGTTAAAGGAATTTCTGCAACTACAGGACAAATCTCACGTCCCATGGGAAATGTTTAACTTTATCAACTCTCTGGTGGCGCTGTTGGTTATCGACATGCTGATAAGAAGTAAAGGGATGTGTCGTGTGATGGCTTGTCATGAGTGCCATCTGTCATCTTGACATCATGCCATGTCATGACATCGTTATCCAAAATTGCATGTCACTGACTATAGAAACAGTGCTATGATCTGAGTATGATCTTATAATTTTCAGAAGTAATTTCATGCATATTGTCATCATTAATATCCATGTCAATTTGAATACAGTTATTGATTTTTTCAAAAACATAATTTTGAATCTTTGCATCTTACATTTTTATCATCATAAAAATATTTTTCAATTTTTACATAAACACTGCAAGTAGTTTTTTATTGTTATTTTCTGAAAACAGTGTGTGTTCTTACATAAAGGACCTTTTTTTATTTTAAAGTCATCCTTAACTTCAATAAATAAAATTAGGTTATTATTTTGATCTTTCCATAACTTCCATTTTTTGTATCAAAATATTTCATCAATTCAAAACAGTAGTGACATTTTTTATGGTTGCGATTTTCAGAAAGAATTTAAATCTTTGCATCATGTAAAGTTTGATTATTATCCTAAAGACCCCTACCAATTCTATAAGGGGTGACCTATAAGTAGCTAGCCTCAAGTAGAAAATGATGCAAATGTAGCTATTTCAATTTTTTATTTATTTTTTATTTCATTATTACCTATAGTATCTATCAACCTACAGGAACTAGGTTCTTTTATAAAAATATTTCATTAACTTGATCCCTCATATATACTATTGACCCACAATATTTCCCATATTCAGGTACCCACTTATACACTTAACTCAAAGTGCAATGTGGATGAAGTGCCTTGCCCATGCAGGGACACAACAAAGTGTATAGGCAAGGTAAAACATTTGTTGTGCCTCTACCTGGATATGAACCTGGGTCTCTGTGGTGAGAGGCAAGCACGCCAACTACAGCCATATGCTCAACATACAGGGTTAGTCTTTTGCTGTACATAACTAAACTCATTGGGGTATTATCTAAAAGTATTACATTTGTTAACTTTAAAATGAAAAATCTTTAGAATTATGATTAACCTTATATAGCTATTTATATGTATATATATTGATGTTTTACGATAAGAAGTTGTTTGTTTTTACTTCTTTAATTTGTTGTATAGGTGGATTCTGAAAAGGATTTTCTTCTTAATTCATCAAAATCATGGTAAACCTGTGATTCTGTTAAACAAGTTTGATTTTTTTAATTGTAGTTTCTTGTTCTTACAAACAACATATATTTTTCAATAATATAATTAGTTGAAATTTTGAGGTCATTTTGCACCTGTATATCCTATGTTTAAATTAATTTTCAGTTATTAAACTTTATTTGGCTTTCATCCAAAAATAGTATTTCTGATTTGATTATTTCATTAAAAGTAATATTATTTCTTAAAAATTCTCAATTGCCAGAATGAGAATGGGTGAAGGTCATGCTTTAAATATAAAAGTCCAAACTGTTAAATCTCAAATTGTTTTGAAGATTCTAATGGAGAAATGGAAAGCTTTAAAATTGCTGATCCTTTAGCCCTATCAAGCAACTGAAAAATATTAATCATAAATTTGAATTGTAGCATGCAATGGAGGTTTAACATGAATCATCTTGAGATTTCACAGGAAATTAACAGAAAATATGAAAAAAGTTTTAACAATGCAGATCATTTTCAAATATCTCTCCGAGTTGAGTTTTTTTCACGCCTTGTAATTTCAATTTGTTCTGCAGAACACGTTTAGAAGATTACATTCAATAATAGAATATCACCTCCAACTTGGTAAATAAATGCTTTAGCTGAAGAGTGATAAATACTGAAATTTGATCTAATTTGAGGTAACAGAGTGAAATATTGATTAAACAATTGAAATGAAAAATATTTTTTCTGGTCAAAGGGAAGTAACTCTTCCCATTAAAATTTGAACAAAAATTTAAGTTATTAAACTTTAAATTTAGATAATTAACATTTCAAATTATAATGCCTGAATGCCCTCTGAAAATACTTCATCACTTCTGAATGATACATTCCAATCATTTCAAATGTTTTCTTGATATTATATGATATTACATCATCAAAAGTTGTACCTAATCTCAAAGAAATTAAAAGATTTTTTGCACCTATCTAATAGGTTGGAGTGAGTGAGTGAGTTTGGGTTTAACGCCGCTTTCAAGATTATTTCATTTATATTGCGGCTGCTGGTATTATTGCAGGGAGAAAGCCCGCAACACCATTGAGGCTATGCATTGATGGATAAAACCCAGTCAGTTAATATGCATGTTAGTGTGTGTATTAATTCAAACTTCAATTAAAATCCAATCAAAATATTTAAAAAAAAAGATACTTTGTGCAGAACAAAATTTAAAAATGCTTTGTTCTGTGATAAAGAGATGAATATGTTTTTACATGAAAAGAAAAAAATTATCTTCATAATTTGATTGTATCCAAAACTTTAGAAAAAAATATTTTGCATAGAAATATACATATTTTAATAAAAAAAACATTTAAAATAATTCATGTAAAAGAATTAAATTATTACACATGCATACAGCTGTAGTCTTCATCCTGAGATATAAAACTAGTAAAGTAAAAGTTAATATATACGATAAACTTAAATTTGAAATTTCTTTATAAACAAAGTAAAATTAAGTCCTTGATAGGTCAACATATAGATACAAAATAGATTGATGTTATGATTTAGCTATTAATCATAATATAAACCGATCAACTAAATATTTGACTTTGTCAGTGTGCTTGGGTACACCCATTACTATATATATATTTCACAATACTGGACAATAAGAGTAAAATTATTACAAAAAGACCAGAACAGTTGATAAGTGTATGAATAATGGGATGAAATACTGGTCAACAAAACATTTTACTTTGGAAAGGTTCTTGCCAACACCCAATTAGTTTTTCACAATATTTGACAATAAAAGTAAAATTACAACAGAAAGATTTGATCTAAATATAATAGTAGATGGTAAAATTTCAGCTTCAACAAGGTGCTAATACTTACAACCATTACTA
Source organism: Phorcus lineatus (assembly GCA_921293015.1). NCBI lineage: Eukaryota > Metazoa > Mollusca > Gastropoda > Trochida > Trochidae > Phorcus > Phorcus lineatus. The sequence goes on along the minus strand of OV121098.1, from coordinate 16,236,657 downwards.
TTTCAAAATATTTGACAATAAAATTAAAAACTATTCAGGAATTTGTTAATCTTCAGGTTCTTTACCAATTATCTAAAACTTTGACTGCAGCAAGGTTGTTGGTTACCCCTCATACTATTTTCAATATTCAACAATGAAAAAAAGATCATCTGAGATGCTAAGATAATTAAGCTGAGACTGGGCTAGTATCAATTGATGTACCATTTCACTACAACTATACAGGGCCTGAAAATTATTGTTGATTTTTGTTTCAGTATTTTGATCACATATGGCTTTAAGTACATATTCGTGCAAGAACAAATATAACGCTATCATGTGTTAGACCTGTTAAGATAGTTTAAGTTATAAGGCAGCAGATTAAAACAGATCTAGTAATAAAAACATTAATTCATGGTCTAAGTGCAACAGATGACAAACGTCTATAGTTACACCGTTAAAGACTTACAGGGCTCGATTGAAACTATGCTTCCCTTAGCAGGTATTCGTGCACATGATGAGGAAAATGTTGTTGCACAATAAAGAATTATCGTTGCACTGGTTTTGCAAGTATTTGAAAAAAATAGAGCCATTGGCTCTGTAACCTCTGTTTTTGTTTTTTAAGGTGTGGTCCCTGTGGCCCTTTTTTGGGGGCACAGGGTCAGCTAATACACTTTTTTTATGATTTTTTGGGAATGATAAAGGGCTCTCAATGTCCTGCAAATGGTAATTGAAATGCTTATCGCAAGGGGCACCTAAAAGGACAGTCCTATCGAGTCATTTTTTGTCGAAACGAAATTCAAGGGGCACTGTTTACTCATCTATATTAGTATTATTTTATTAGTATATATTAGTACATAATTAAACACAACGCAGTTGAAACATGTTACCGAGGGTAACACTTCGGTTGGTTTAGATTTGACGACTTGATAAACAAGAGCACACACTAGGTAAATAAAAATGTACAACAAAGAGAAGTTTATTGCTATAATGTTTTGAAGTAATTTAAGTGTACAGCGCATTTTGTAATGTGTTTCCAAAAAACCAACTTGGCGGACCGACTCTTTAATTACTTTGAATACTGTATAAGAACAGCAAGATTTTCTGGATAACAACTTCTCTTTTGTGAAATTCACAACATTTGGGAGTATATGTATGAGCATAAAGAAGTTGTCATCCAAAAAGTTTTTCTCTTTGTACTTTAAATCAGCTGACATGTAGAACTTATATGTTGAATATATAAAGTCTTGCTTTTGTACTTTAAATCAGCTGACATGTAAAACATATGTTGAACATAAAGTCTTGCTCTTTGTACTTTAAATCAGCTGACATGTAGAACATATATGTTGAATATATAAAGTCTTTCTCTTTGTACTTTAAATCAGTTGACATGTAGAACATATATGTTGAATATATAAAGTCTTGCTCTTTGTACTTTAAATCAGCCGACATGTAGAACATATATGTTGAATATATAAAGTCTTGCTCTTTGTACTTTAAATCAGCTGACATGTAGAACATATATGTTGAATATATAAAGTCTTGCTCTTTGTACTTTAAATCAGCTGACATGTAGAACATATATGTTGAATATATAAAGTCTTGCTCTTTGTACTTTAAATCAGCCGACATGTAGAACATATATGTTGAATATATAAAGTCTTGCTCTTTGTACTTTAAATCAGCTGACATGTAGAACATATATGTTGAATATATAAAGTCTTGCTCTTTGTACTTTAAATCAGCTGACATGTAGAACATATATGTTGAATATATAAAGTCTTGCTTTTTGTACTTTAAATCAGCCGACATGTAGAACATATATGTTGAATATATAAAGTCTTGCTCTTTGTACTTTAAATCAGCTGACATGTAGAACATATATGTTGAATATATAAAGTCTTGCTCTTTGTACTTTAAATCAGCTGACATGTAGAACATATATGTTGAATATATAAAGTCTTACTCTTTGTACTCTAAATCAGCTGACATGTAGACCATATATGTTGAATATAGGATTTTCTAGTCGAATCAAGTTTAAATTTAAGTCTACTTAGGAGCAAAGTATAACTGACGAGTGGGGCCCAGAGACCAACTAGTATACAATAAACAAGGCTTGATCTGTCACAAGTTTTTATGCTACCTACGGAGAGTAATTAGAGGTAGGGAGAGTAAACTTACACAGTCTCCAAGAGCAATAAATGAACCTTTAGAGAGTGATTAACTAATCAACTGAGCAATTACAATGGTATTTTACCTGAAGTCATGATGTGGCCTTGTGGCGTAGTGAAGTTTGGACCCATATATTACAATTATCGTTTCTTAATTAAAAGATTATCTAGATTAGAGGCTATATTTTATCAAAAAAATACAAGAGTATCTGATAGAGAACATGTCTTGAAAGGTCAAATCTTCACAGAACTTGACATTCATGATGTATAATAATAATAATAATGATGATGATGATGATGATTTATTACCCAGAAGGGAATATAGTTGGTATCATTACAGAGCTTGAACATACAGGAACATACTACATTAAATCAAAGATCATTTAACAGAGGCAAACTGAAAGGAATGAATGTATTTTTACCTCTAGTCACCTTTGCCAACTTCAATAATTTTCAATTATCGAGAAGTTTCAACTGTTGCTAAAAAATATCCTTCTAAAGCAAATCAGTAAGGTGACATCTGGGAAGGCATAAAGTCGCGGTTTTGAAGAAGAAAGAAGAAGAAAACTATTTTATTTTAGTGTCACATATGTTACAATTTCAGGAGACTACAGATTAAAATATAATAAAAAGTAACACAGCCAACGAAACACTGAACACATATTCAGACATTTTATGACAAATTAGAATTTGATGATCAAAAACTGGACGATGATATGCATCAAATAGTCAAATGAAATCCTGGAAGGGCAGTTTTGAGTTGAAAGTGTTCTATAGGCTTTATAAGTAGTATTTATGGTAATTGGAGTTGTAATTTAGGCTTCTTTGACGCTTTCAAGATTTTTTGGAAATAAATATATACAAATTTTAAAACTAATACCATCTTATAATGCATTTACATTAATACCAAAGCTCAATAATAAGTGATGAAAATCAGGTGGTGCCTCCTTAAGCATTCACTTCAAAAGTTTTGAAAGTTCAAAACTTTACAAATTTACATTTATCATTTTAACCTTTGTTTTGATAACCTGATAATGATGAAATTTATATCACTGATAACTTTGTGTCTCTGCTTGCATGATTAATGCTGTTCAAGATTTGAATTATGAGTGTTTAAATAAAGTTTGTGAATAACATTTGTAAATTTAGTTTTTGGAATGAATTTGTGCATAAAGTTTGTGAGTAAAGTTTGTAAATATGTCTGACATGATTCTTAGTAATGAATCTTTAGTTTTCTGAATTTAAAAAAAAATGTTGTTGAGGTCAAATGCAAAATATTCCCAATTGTGTACATGTAGTGAAAAATGATGATTATTGCTAAAAGGAATCCTTTTCATGCTAATTGGAATTTCATAGGTTTAGTATAATATAGAAGCGTCATTTTTGTTTCTCTTCCATCAAAAGGTAATATGTTTTCATGAAAAAGTAGAAATTATATATTTGCATATTAAAGATAGATATGTGAAATGTATTGAAAATAATAAATCAGGCATATTTTGGCATTCATCAAAGCCTAAAAGCCAAAAAGGCCATCAAAGTGTCAGAGAAAATATGAAGTGTCCCTTTTCCCGTTTTTCCCCTTCCTTTTCTCTCAGTTATGATTGCTACCAAAACAAACATCAGAATTTTTTCCTATCAATTGAAGAATGCATCATCCAAGTGTGGACTGTTGCAGATACCAATGAAAATCGGTGAAATCTGATCCGTGTCTGGTACTTGACAGATGCGCAATTAACGACATTACCTGCCTTGTCAATTTCACCGCTGATTGATTGCTAATTGATTTCATTGGGGATCACTTCATCTTTCATTCAAATTTATTTCTTTTTAATGTGTCACCATCATCCTCTGCCTTAGTTCATGGATAAACACATCCAGGGAAAAGAAATGCCAAATACTCGTAGATTTCAGTGTCTGTTTATGACTGCATATGAATCCTGGATGGGCTTACCAGAATATTTCGGGAGTCCTCTTTTAGAAAACAGAGTATCCATTTTAAGCAATAGTTACTAAGGTGAACCTTAACCATACCTATTTACATTAAGCCCATCTCTCTGTCGAGAGTATGTTATAATACCAAATTTCCTTGACCTTCAAACCTGATCACTTGGATCTAGGCACATACCAGTATAAAGGTTAATTCTAAAATACTAATATAAATATTGTAGCCTAGCTTGTCTGTAGAATATATGCAATATTTGCTATGGCAAACTTTGCTTTTATAAAAATTTCATAAAACCTGCTTTAAAAATGCTTTTTACATGGTAGAGTTTGATGTTAATCTATGCGACGTTATTGATAAATTGAAAATTAGAAAAAAATTATGGATATAATAAAAAAACAAAGGTATGTAAATCATTAAATTTTTATTGACACAAAAATCAGTAACCTTCTTTGTCAAATGCATATTTTGATAAATCACTTTCGTAAACAAACTAAATTCATTAGAAAGTTTATTTTACAAAACTTCCTTTCATCTGTCTCAATCTATTTTAATTCAAATCTTTTTCAACATTGTGATCCCCCTCCAAAAAAAGTCTTGATATCATCACATTTATGGCATGATAAAACATACTTTCTTAACTCTTAATCAAAACTTTGAACTAAGTTTCTATCTTCTTCTTCACGAATCATTCACTAAAAGTTTCAGTTCTGACAAAAGAATCATTTACAAAAACTTGAAATGTCTAAAACCATTCACATCTGTCAGGCTAATACAAAGAAATGATTTTATTAAAACTATTTCACACAAAAAATGTTTAAAGGTAACGTGGGTCTAATCAGTCTTTACGCAAAGCAATTCTGCTGAATTAGTTTCGCTTTCTGAATCTTACAATGTTGTTCTACGTAATCAAAAAAGAACACTTTTGCCTTAACCAAACTAAAAGCCTCATTTCCAAGTGACAATTCCGCCATATTTTTCGACTGTTGCGCTATAAAAATGAGAAGGGGTTAGTTTAAACAGCGACGTGTTGACTCCATAAAGTCACGCAAAAGTGACTCACTGCTAAATGAAAATTTATCTAACGCTCCAACTTTCAACACTTCCCTCAGATTTGGGAAATTCCCTTGAAAGAGAATAATCCCCTTGGACGAGATAATTTTGTCGTTTTATTGAATTTACATTCCAAATTGAGACAAATTTACTTTTTGGGCTACGACTCGCAAGCGAGTCTTGAGTTTTAACAAAAGTCGAACAATACATGTTGGCAACATGTGTGACAATACTCACAGATATTGTTTGTGAACAATTAAATTATACTAATGCATATTCTCAACATGTTTTTCTGTCGAATTTATGGCAACCCTTTAATAATACGACCTCCTGTTAACCCCTCTCCAGCTAATGTGGATATTTGTTTGTTTTTGATGTGCTTAATGAGATTTTGATTCCTGAAAAACTGTTCAAGTCCCTGACCATTGATTAATCAAAATTGAAATGGGAAAGTTGCAAGACATGACTCATGACTATAACTATAATGATTTAATTCATTTGAGGAGCCTACTGGTGCTTTGTTTAATACTTAGAACCACTTGATAATAAGGGTTTCCCATCCAAATTGGACACCCTGTTTTTAAAAAGCAAATTTGGCTTAATACATGTCAAAAATGCCCATTTATTATCATTATCATTATTTATTTATCCTTATTAAATGTTTAGGCTAAATCTGTCTTTGTGTCTGTCTGTCGGCGACAGGATTGTTGGACCGTTACAAGAACCGCCCTCAGAGACAGAAACAACCAGGTTCAAGTATTTGTTTATACCTTTACAGATTTATCTGGGCCGTTCCAATATTTCCAAAGGGTTACTAAGAGCCCATGTTACACATGATTAGTCAACCATGAAAAGTGTTGTTTTAAGCTTTCTGTCTTTTGGGAATTCTGTCTTTTGGGACGATACCTTACAGGTTGCTTGAAAAGAGTTTAAAAGGTGGACCAAGGATTAAAACTCTGGGAAAAATAATTGTTTTTGTTGAATACCATCAGGTATAGATAACCCAAAGCCACAAACCAAATTTTGGTAATCCTATCTAAAACAGTTTTTATGAAAAACTGTCCTTTCTATATTGTCCAAACTGAAACACGGAACTTTGGACAAATCAGGTGAGGTGAGGGGATCTGGGGTTTAAAGCCGCTTTCAAGAATTTTTCACTTATATCACGGCTGCTAGTATTATTACAGGGATAAAGCCTGCAACACCATTGTGGCTATGCATTGCGGTGAAAGCTGCGAGAAACTAGCAAACCATGGGTGGTACTGCACTGAAGTTCAGTGTAGCATTGCATGTAGAGCAGTTCTCCAGACAAAGTTGCAGACCCCCTTGCAGGATTTGAACCACAGACCTCTTGATCCGAAGCTGAACCCGACAACCATTGCGCTATCCCCCCCCTTGGACAAATGAACGCAAGCATGCACTCACAAGGTTTTCAAACATACATGCCACTTCCAGTCATATTGATTTCACATGGGCATGTAATAACAAATAAGAGATTCAAAAATAAGACTTAAGATAGAATACTTTAGGAGGAGATAGAATATAGAAAAGAATAATTTCAAGTGGTATGAAAATCTCATAGTTAAATCTGAAAGGTTAGAATTAAGTTTAAAAGTTTTGCAATAGTCTTTGTTTTCTCTATCTATATATTTGTCAAGTTTCATTTGGTGTCAATTATGTTATTAATAATAAACTTCTACTCAAATTTTCCAGTTCAGACTTGAATGAAAAGAAAAGTATCAAGTTCTAACTTCCCACCTTATGTTAGTATACTGATATAAGTATATTAAATATTAGTTGTCAATAAATGCTCATTCAGTTTTGTTCAATATACATTGATTCCTTTACCTTTGAATTCTTTACCAAAATCATTTTTACTTTAATATGTGTTTGGTAATTCAAAAAGAACTTATATTACTGAAGGCTATAAAAGTATTACAAATTACGACTAAAGGCAATTTACAATTTCGGAATATCACAAAAATAATTTCTATGACTTTTTTAATTCATTTCTTTTCACAAACGTGCATGGCCCAGAGGAAGTAAAATATTCGTCACATTTACACAGAATGAATCATCTAAGCCTAATTCTCAAAATAAAGTCAACTTGATGCGTCAAAATCAGTTTTCAAGACCATATGAGCAGATGCCTCAATGACTTTGCACACTGTCCGATAATGTGTGTGTTTTGTGTGTTATAATTTGATAAATTTGTCGCAATGCCGCTTGTCACAAGCCCTCTTTACAAGACACGATGACATGCTCCTACGACTCAAGTCGATTCTGACTCAGTGAGATTCAAGAAAGAAGAGGATTTAGATCGTAAATTGAATTCGAAAACCAGATTTGATTTTCTATCATGGTAATGTTTCACTGGATTTCAAAATTAGAAAAAAACAAATAGAAATCCCTGAGAGGAATACTTGTTTGCACATCAAAGAATGAAGAATGATCTCTCAAATCTCCCAGCATGCAACAGTCGGTTTTACTTGTCGTCAGTTACAACATGCAGTTCCGCAGCAAGTAAGGTTCATTTTTAGAGATGAGTTTGTCAGTGTGTCCCATCATGCAACAGTTAAGATGAGTTGTTTTTGTCTTAAGTGAATGCCTAGCAAAATCATGATGAGTTTTTCAGTGTCCACATTTCTGGACAAGTCTTGTCTTTGAATAGGGATGTATAAATTTATCTAAAAAAAACATTTAAACAAAATTATGACAATCCATGTATTAAACATTTCAAGACATATATAACCTGAAAATTTTAGCTTAGCATTAGCCGATTGAAGAAGTAGTTTAGAGGTTTTAGGTATGTATTTGAAGGAGGGTCGGTCCGAAAGCAGCAAACTCCAGTTCCCAACGTGCAAGGTACCTCCCCACAAAATTGAGGTTTGGGGCAGCAGCTAGCAGTTCTTGTGAAGAAGTTGAAAATGTGAAAAGTTTACAGAGGACGGAGAATGATCCAAGAATCATGCCATAAGCTCATCTTGCCTTATAGGCCGGCCTGATGAGGTAATAAGTAAACTATCAGTGACAAATGTATTTATCAGGGGCTAAATGATAATCTTAACACCATATGGAAGATATGAGCTATTAAGTAGCTGCCAGTCATCATTAAGACATAACGTATAGAAATCAATGAATTATTATAGAAATCAATGAATTATTATAGAAATCAATGAATTATTATAGAAATCAATGAATTAATTTCTCTACAAAGTCCAGCCACACCTCTGATAGCGGAGGTGAGGTGAGGTGATATTGGGTTTAACGCCGCTTTCAAGAGTATTTCACTTATATCGTGGCCGCTAGTATAATTGCAGGGAGAAAGCCTTCAACACAATTGTGGCTGTGCATTGTGGTGAAACCTGCAATTGTCAGCTGGAACTAGCGAACCATGACTGGTACTGCACTGAAATTCAGTGTAGCATTGCACCCAAACCTGACTGCGTGTGGAACAGTTCTCTACTGCAGATAAAGTTGCCGAGCCCCTGTCGGGATTCGAACCACGGACCTCTTGATCTGAAGCCCAACGTGCTAACCACTGCGCTATCCCGCCCCCATCTCTGATAGCATCAATTACTAATTTACTATCAAATGTATGGCCCTCACATAAAACTTGTATCCTATAACATATTGTCGTGTATTAGGGTCAATATGGGTAATTTGGCCAATACAGAACAAGTAAAGAAGTGAGCACAGCTCACATACCCCCGCTTCAAACTATAGTCTGGCTTTCTTTGTTGGTCTTACCCTCAAAAAGCTCACTTAGGGATCATGGTTGATAAGTGTATGAAGTTTGATAAAGATAGCATGTATAGTTATGAAGATATACTCCATACAAAGAACTTTGTCACTGTTTAAGTCATGTTTCCACGGAAACCGCAAAAATAAAAATCATTTGTTGGTCTAACCCTCAAAAGGCACATCTAGGGATCATGGTTAATAAGTGTATGAAGTTTGGTGAAGCTAGCATGTATAGTTTAGGAGATATGCTCCGGACAAAGATTTGTGACGGACGGACGGACAGAATGAACGCTATATACCCCCGCTTACGCTGTAAGGCGGGGGTATAAAAAGCTGGAGCCAATGTTAGACAAACTGAGACAATAAAACTCATGACACATGAACAATTAAAGGTCAAAAGTTATGATGCTTTTTTATAATTTTGATGAAGATGAACTCTTTACTAAGAGGTTGTGACTGATATGATGTTATTAATTATGTATTTATATTTTGACCCAGGTTCTATATTTTCACATGAGACAAGGTCAAGAGCTAATAAAACTGTACCAATACAAAAAACAAAATTGATAACATTATACAATAATTTTCATATTATAAATCAATTGATCTTATTTTTATTTTCGGGAATCTGCATAATTAGTTTTGCACAAAATAGTTTGACAGCATTTATTTGTATTGAATGTAATATTGTCACAAGAAAAACATACCATTTAGATGTAACATTGTTGAGTTTGGGATCAAAGTATATGCAATTATACATGCAGGCAGTCTCCCTAGCAGAGATAGAGGTTAAACTCTAGGACTATCTGCAGTGCTGAAGATTGGTGCTTGACCAAGTCCCAAAATGTAGAAAAACTGTTCTTCGGCAGACACCATGATCTGAAGAATTTCATTTGAAACAAGGATATATAGTGACAAAATCTAAATCAAATCTGATGAGTGCTTGGAACCTGCGTGATCATATTCATTTGTAGCTACAAGAGTATTTCATACAGTTGGTCCTGTTGCATATTTGCTATGAATTGTAAAGAAAGAAAATCATGATCATTTTCAAATCATTTCTAGAAAGATACATTTGGTTATCTAATCGTCAAAAACCTAACCCTTCTGAAAAATGTAATGTACTGTTATTATTTTGACAACTTTGAAGTTAAAAGTAAACTTACTTAACAAGAAACTATCATATTGAAAAAAAATAGATTAAACATAAAATTGGGTATAAAACAGAATTTAAATTCCACTCTCGTAAGAGTTAAAAGTTGCCTCACGTAAACAGCTCCCTCATTTCAGGTTTATATCCAACTGGTGAACAATATTAGTTGTCCGGACACTAGCATATTACCAGTGATAATGGGGGAATTCTATGAAGAGAGCATTCAGGCAAAGCAAGATGGCAGCCATGCAGTTAATCACATATAAGATGAATCTCTGATTGGGTAATAAATATCTTCCGTAAGACATTTATATCTAATCAATCGTTTGAGGCCGGCAGTTCTGTGCCTTTGGGCCCAAATGGCGGCCATGAGATTGTGCAGTTACTTTGAACTAGTCGTAAGCAGACGGTATCAGAAGTGAACGCGTCTCTTGCTGACTATAGAGGAAGTCAGGGGCAGAAAAGTTGACTCCAAAATGATCGAGAGTTTTGAAATTGAAAAGAAATGCATGCAAAACTATTTGAAGTTTGAAAAAGGAAAGAAATTGGTTGTTCATTTTGTAGAAATTATTTTCATTTTAATTCAAGTCATTTATCACATGTTAAAGTAAGGATAAAAGACTTTAGAAAAGGGTAATAAGACACTTTGAAGGTTGTATGTTTTCATGGCTTATATAAAACAAGCAGAAAAATAAATTGGGGTTAAATCTGAATCTTGAAACAAATATCCCAGATTTTCTTCAAATTTTCTTCAACTTGTGCTACGGCTATAGTAACATCATATTCAGGGACATAACTAGGAAATTTTAAGTTGTAAGCACAACTTAAGGATTTGATAAACCAAACTGACTAAAACATCATACCAATCAAATTCCATCAGATTCCATCAAAATTGTCTATGGAATAACACAACAAAAAATTAGTAACTACAATTAATTATTGAAACGTCCAATGATCTGACTATTAAAATTGTTATAACTCTGTGATCAAAATCAAATTCCATTTTAAGGTCATAAAGTATTTATTACCTACAAGGTCAATCATATTGGGGTTGGGGTCCTGTATTGAATAGTGACAACTGATGAAAGTTACAATTTTGTCAACTTGAATAGTTTGATATGTAAAATATCCTTTCAACTGACTTAGCATATACAAACAGATCTTGTGTATAAGGTAGAAAATATTCACAATATACAAAAGGCTGTTATATTGAGGTTTGTCAATAACATTTGATGTGAAGTCCCTTGTGTGTGGTATAAAATTTCTTAAATCAACGTCAGCAGAATATGTCCAAATTTTGATGTTTCAATTTTCTGATTAAGTGGTTGCATTGACAAAGTTTTCATAATACAGAGGTGGCTGTTTATAAAGGTTTCATCATTCAGATTAAATACTTATATTTATATAAGCTTTAAAATTCTTCAAGTCAAACATAATCATAAGAGCATGGTTCAAACTTTGACAATGATAAACTTTTATTCCGAAATGACCCACTTATAAATGTATCGGTCACGGTGCGTATAGATTTGAGTGTTTATTTCCCCGTTCATCAGCGCGATGCTAAGCTTCCAGTCATATCCTCATCGTTCAGTTATTTTTAATGGAAAATCTTTTTATTTTTTACAAATATCTTCAGTAAAGATTGATTTTGTCTTAAGTGGCCAGGGATAGCAGCGAAGTATTTGGGAAAAAATCTACAATTAATTAGACTCAAGTCAGGCCATGAGAAGATTTGCAAATAGAATTGGAACTGGGAACAAACTCAATACAATCGTACTGGCTCAATTCGCAAATGCGCTTCTCTCCAGATTTTACCCTATTGAAAGAAAAGGAAAAATGTTGGAATAATTACGCAAATGTCTGAACAATGAATGATTTTGCCCTTATCACCCTTCTACAAGAAGACTAGTGGATGGGGAATATGGGATTTTCAAGTAGGTCACTAGGGTGGTGATAAGGGGCAATGGAACTATGGTATTTATATATATAAGGGTGTGAAGGTGTGATGGTGTAAAGGTGTGATGGTGTAAAGGTGAGAGGGTGTGAAGGTGTGACTGTGTGATGGTGTAAAGGTGTGATGTGTAAAGGTGTGATGGTGTAAAGGTGTGATGGTGTAAAGGTGTGAAGGTGTGATGGTGTGAAAGTGTGACTGTGTGACAGTGTGAAGGTGTGATGGTGTAAAGGTGTGAGGGTTTGATGGTGTGAAGGTGTGAAGATGTGATGGTGTAAAGGTGTGAAAGTGTGAAAGTGTGAAAGTGTGACAGTGTGATGGTGTGAAGGTGTGATGGTGTGAAGGTGTGATGGTGTGAGGGTGTGAAGGGGTGAAGGTGTGAGGATGTGAAGGTGTGAAGATGTGAAGGTGTAAGGGTGTGAAGGTGTGACAGTGTGATGGTGTGACTGTGTGGCAGCATGAAGGTGTGACAGTGTGACAGTGTGATGGTGTGAAGATGTGACAGTGTGAAGATGTGACAGTGTGACGGTGTGAAATTGTGACAGTGTAAAGGTGATATAGTGTAACGTAATGATCTTTTCTCTTCTTCATAGCAAGCTGACCTTATGTGGCCTTGTCCATCAATAGTCAGGACTATATATCCCTGACTTGCAAGCTGTGTGTCTCAAGGTTTGTTGGGGAGTGAGTGTTAACGAAGGGGTCAAGTATTTTGGAAATTTGTGGTTGGCGTTAGAAATTCAGCCTGCTTGTAACACTTAAGATAGCCTTTGGGGTTATTTGAGAGGTGTTTTTGTGTTGAATTGTGCAAATCTGTTAAGGCTGTCGTTGCTGCAAAAAAGTTCATATCCTCAAAACCTTTTGTTACCTCTTTCTTAGAAATTTCATGTTTAAAGATAATGAATTTGTTTTAGATTTAGAATGACAAATAAGAATTGTAATTTGTAAATTAAGTGACAGATAGAATTATAATTGAGACCACATGCAATGCATTCGTTTTAAATGATACTTTTCAATCTTAGTAAAACCAATTTGTAATGCTTGATGAGCTACAAAGTCAATGGCTACATCGAAAAATAATTCTTAATGAATTGTTCAATATTAGAATCAAAGAGAAATTTTTTAGATAATCTAATGCAATGCTATTCAGTAAGCTACAATGACATCACAAACTAATTTCAAAACTCTGTTGTACATTTCTTACAAAGCTAACATTGAGAGAAACCAATTTGTAGAGAAGGGGTAATTTGTAATGGAAGCATTAGACTTCATTTGTAGATAAAATCCATTTTGAAATGTCAGTAAGCTGGGGGTAACGATCTGAGGCCCTATCAATCATGCTTTCTGAGAGTACCTGTCAATTTTGGAAAGAAATGAGCATTGATATTAACCACCGCAATGAACGAGCATTGAGTTGGAGGGTTTGCTTGTCTCTATCAGTTCTACAGCAAATAAGATGACACACCTCCAAAATCTTAGTCTGAATTATTAATACCTGTATATGTATATATATATATTTACACACCTAGGTGTGATATGTTCCCATTCTTTTAACATTGGTTCATTCTCATATCAACCTCTTATGACATAATCATCGGTTGTTTCTCCATATCGCCCTAGGGCACTATCACATATCATTCAAATCAGTTATTAAATCCTTTGTTTTTAAAAGAAGGCTATATGCCATAACCACCAACTACGCAGGTGGGTGTTATGAGATGTTCAACCTACACAAACGATTAAACTTGTAAAATTTTGATATTTTGACATTAGCGAAAGTTGGATTTGAATCCGGGACCTCTTTGCTGACGAGTAACGCCTTTACCATTTGAGCTAACGAGGATCCCTGCCTGTAACTGTTCATTGTGTTGTGTCATGTCTGTACTGTTTTCTCCCTGGTATATATATAAATGTATATGTATGTATATATGAAAATATATAGGTGTAAGGTTATGTCAATGTCTAATCTTTAGAATCAAATATTTAGCTTTAAAATCTCAAGCAGCCAGATATTGTTAATATCCTACTGGACTCGTTAGGTCAGGACACATAAACACGCAAAGTAAAACGTTTACAAATTAATCTTATAAAAACTATTTGGTTTGAAAACTTTGTAGGAATGTTCCGCGGGAATGTAAGCCAAATAATGACCGGATTACCTCGCGTTATGGTAAAAAAAACTCAGCTCGGGCTAACGCCCTTGCGAATTTTTTTGCCATAATCGCTCGTCACCAGGTCATTATTTACTACATAAAATAATTTCATTTCTTAACCACGATGTGTAAGTCAAATAGCAACCTCCGCCCTCGGTTGATATAGAAATAAACACGCTCGCTACCGCTCGTGCGTTCATTTCTATATCAACCGAGGGCGGAGGTTGCTATTTACTACATGTATATATATATTTATATACACACACAGGTATAGATACAGGTATATAGTTATATATATCCATTCATCAAGGCTTCATTAGTGATAGAGGAACAAATCAAGCATTTAATAGATTGATACAAGATCAAGAAAATGCTGTCTTTTGGGTAAGGCAAAAGACAGAAATCTAGAACTTAAGGTTTACATTTATCAATATCTTTACATACCAAAAACACTTTTGAAAATGTTATAGAGGTTTATGACAGAAATCATGGAGTGTAGAGTTTGTTGGTTGCTAGTGGTAAGACCACAATATGGTGTATTTCTGGATAGACACCAGTCCAAAATCTAGGACTGATTTAATTGTGAAGACCCAATATCTAGGATTATGTAGGTTAAATATCTGAATGGTTAAGACTCAATATCTGAATGGTTAAATCTCAATATCTGAATGGTTAAGACTCAATATCTGAATGGTTAAGACTCAATATCTGAATGGTTAAGAATTAATATCTGAATGCTTAAGACTCAATATCTGAATGGTTAAGACTCAATATCTGAATGGTTAAGACTCAATATCTGAATGGTTAAGTACTAAATATATGAATGGTTACTACTAAATATCTGAAGGGCTAGAACTCAAATGTTAGTACTCAATATTAGAATGGTTAGGACTCCATTTCTGATAGGTAAGATATCAATATCTGAATGGTTAATGCTAAATATCTCAATGGGGAATTATCAATACTTGTATACCCAATATATTTTAGAAAGGAATAAAGGCTTTGTAGAGAAATGAGAAAGTCTGTAGAATGATAATGCATTCTGGGAGCAAAGGGTAGTGCAACAGATACATTCAAATGTGATTCTCTTTGTTCAGTGCAACAGATACATTTGAATGTGATTCTCTTTGTTCAGTGCAACAGATACATTCCAATGTGATTCTCTTTGTTCAGTGCAACAGATACACTCGAATGTGATTCTCTTTGTTCAGTGCAACAGATACATTCCAGTGTGATTTTCTTTGTTCAGTGCAACATATACATTCAAATGTGATTCTCTTTGTTCAGTGCAACAGATACATTCCAATGTGATTCTCTTTGTTCAGTGCAACATATACATTCAAATGTGATTCTCTTTGTTCAGTGCAACAGATACATTTGAATGTGATTCTCTTTGTTCAGTGCAACAGATACATTCCAATGTGATTCTCTTTGTTCAGTGCAACAGATACACTCGAATGTGATTCTCTTTGTTCAGTGCAACAGATACATTCCAGTGTGATTTTCTTTGTTCAGTGCAACATATACATTCAAATGTGATTCTCTTTGTTCAGTGCAACAGATACATTCCAATGTGATTCTCTTTGTTCAGTGCAACATATACATTCAAATGTGATTCTCTTTGTTCAGTGCAACAGATACATTCCAGTGTGATTCTCTTTGTTCAGTGCAACATATACATTCAAATGTGATTCTCTTTGTTCAGTGCAAAAGATACATTCCAATGTGATTCTCTTTGTTCAGTGCAACATATACATTCCAATGTGATTCTCTTTGTACAGTGCAACAGATAAATTCGAATGTGATTCTCTTTGTTCAGTGCAACAGATACATTCCAATGTGATTATCTTTGTTCAACAAATTGCTCCTTTAACCACAGAATTCTGACGAGTGAATCAAGTTCCGTAATAACCTGTTGTCCAACACTGTATCAGCTACCTGTCATATCATATGTACATTTCACTGTCATTTATCTCTTAATCATTCGTATTGAAGCAAATCAGGGATGGAAGAGGGTATCAAATTTCAGATTTTGGATGTGTATTCTGGTTTTCTTTCATCAATGTTCTCTTGAATGAAATGTATCATTTTATACAAGTCTCTCTTCTTGAAGTCCATGATCTTAGTTTATTGAAAGAAAACCTCTCTGTATATATGGCTCAATGAAATCCTAAATACAGATGAATGAAAGTTGGATGGCATGTTAAGAAGTTTTCTTTCCAGTAGGGTGTATTTATTTGAAAAATGGGAAAGTTTGCTTGGATCAGATTAGTTTTTCAATTGGATTTGTTCTTCAAAGAAAGTCCAATTTAATGTTATATTTTAGCAAAAATATTTGTTCTCTCTTAATTTGCCTTTGAAAAAATATAGCACTGATGGCTGATAATTTATCTTCATTTTGCTGATTGAAACAAAATTCAAGCATTTAAAAATTTGCTTATAGGTGAACATATGTATTAAAGCCAGCAAATTAACTGCATGACCATATATGGCTGTAATACACAGGTAAATCTTTCTACAGATTCTCACCCCCAGAGAACTTAATTGAGTTGTGTCTGATATCAAATTGAAATGTAAGATAAAGAACATATTTCATATAAATGTAGTTTTGAGAATGTTATGATCAATCAATGATTTAAAAAAAAATACATTTGAATATTTAAAAAATAAAAAACATACCTTCATAACATATGAAAGTATTAGTTGGTGTAATAATCACAGAATTTTTATAACATACCGATCATATGATGCTCATGTAATTCCAAATGACCACTAATTAATTATTCCATTAGAGCCTAATTAATATGGCTTCTGACTGGTCAAGTAGGTGACCTTTTTATGGAATTAAGATTTATAGTAAAACCATTGTGGCAAGATTTTCAGTAGTGGCATCAAGTAGATGCATTACATAACAAAAATCAAATAGTATAAATATGCAAATACATGTATATCAAATACAAATTTATAAACAATGTACATTTCTGGAGATAAATTTTCATATAAGTATCATGTTTCATGTTCGACTCAGGATTTGATTTTCTCGTTTCTTCAAGAACTCATGCCGTACTCCAATTTGACAATTGTTTTTGTCGTCGGTTTTAAACTAAATTTGAGGGTGTTGGATAACAATGAATCCCAGAAATTTTACAAACGCAACTATTCATATTCTAATTGAAAAATTTTGAAATTGCTTACATTTATTAATGAACTTAAGTAAAGAATTGAGGATGTTACTGTTTTTTAAGAAGCTCAAGTTGCCACAACCGTATAAAACTGACTTTTCATAAAGGCATTCAAATTTATGTAAAGTATTTATACAGTTTTAAAAAATGTAGCACAATTCTGTAACGAACATCAGGACTGGAGACATTTTCCAGCATGGTATCATCCCCACCTCCTCAACGACCAGTATCAATTTATGGATTTTCTGACAAGCAGGCCACGCAATTCTACGTAATCATGTATTTATTGGCAATCATGTCTTTAGTTGAGACCACGAAGATCCTAGACACCGCCTAGCTAGCATGGGCCTTCTTTTGAAAGAGACGTTCTTCTATATGTTTTCTTAGATTTTTGTGTGACACGTCAACATTTATTACACTCCATTTAAAGTGTTCCTCTTGAAATTGATGATGTTCTATAATCTATTTCTAATTTACAATATGCCAACATGTTTGATAGAGCATGCTTGTCCGCATGACCATTTTGAATGAAACCAAAATTTCAAGGGACCATTACGAATAAGTGGAATTTCTATCTTCAAAGCTGGACATTTTCTACTTCAAACAAGATTTGAGACTATCACATAACATCTACCATGAAAGATTGACCGAGACAGATATTTCCTTCAATTTCGACTCAATTACAATGTTTTCAAGTTTGAACAAGTATAAACTTCAGATTGACAGCTAGAATAAACTGATGTTTTTATAACGATAGTTAAAGGATGTTGGTTTAGAGTAAGAGATTAGAGAACAATGGTTTAATAATTTGGTGGTTTAAGCTGAACAGAGAAAATTGATAATGGTTTTGAGCTCAACTCTTGAGAAAGATGGCTAAATAATTTGGTTGAAGTTGGAATAAAAAAGATGCGTGATAAAAATGAAATCACCAAAGTTACAAGTGACTTATTTAGTCCAAAAGATATACTGATACAACCAAATTGCCTACCAAATTAAAATAAAGACTAGTATATTTATATGAAAAGGAAAATTATTATGTGGAAGATTCAAAGATGTTTTGTTTTGATAGAAAAAAAAGTCACTGTAAAAAACAAACTGACAACAGTCAAATAAAATACAAAATCCAAATCTTATTTAGAATATGAAATAAACTTAAGAATTCACATGTCTTTATAAATTTCAGCTAACTAAAATCAATCAAAGCACCTCTATAATAATAATTTATTTAGTAGAATAATTTCATAACTATATCTCATGACTAAATAGTTTCATTATAATGATTGTGAAGTCAACTTATAAATTGCTTTGGAATTATTTACATATCATATTTTTCATATCTGCCAAAATGTCACAATCTAAAATTAACATCATTTAATCTGATAAGAATTATCTCTCTTTAAACATGAACTTCTAACATGACAATGGCTGACATTCAGTTTTGAGTAAGGAGTTTCAAGTCGACAAATTTCTCCTTATCAAATCAAGTGAATATGAATCTATTTCACTTGATAATCATCCAAATGGTCATTTCTGTCAAAATCTCAAAATTGTAAGATACATCGAAAATATTGAATATTACAAGTTGTCAATCAAATCAAACCTAATGATATAAATATTTGAAATAATATTTGAACTTCATAAATACAGGCATTTTCAAGGGGATATTTCAAAACATAAATAAAAATTGAATATTGATATTAATGCTGCATATTCATTTTTAATCTATAAATCATGTCTTTCAACATCAGTCTGAATACAAAGAATAACAGAACAACTTAATTGAAGAATTTTCAATAATTCAATACCAGGGCCTAGCTTGTTTCACAAAGCAACTTTAAACAAAAGGTTATATCCATTAACTCCTATATTTCAACATTGAATCTAAGTTACCTTATTTACTTATGTTCATCATAAAGATTTAATTATGACAACTATAAAGAAGAACTAAGAAATTTATGGATTTACAACTTCTTTATTGCAAAGTGATGCGACGTTTTGGTGTAGATACTAACACTGTTATCAAGCAAGTGATCATCACTTATGACAACTTTAGTCATTTATGACCATCTTAGCAACCTTAGATTACCTTGGTTACACACAATCACCTAAGTGACCGTTTCTTATCTAAGAGACTTAAAAATGATCATGTAAGTGACTTATGATCATGTAAGTTACTTTTGACCAACTTGCCAATTTTTACTTATGATCACCTAAAGTGACTTATGATCACCTAAAGTGACTTATGATCTCCTTAAGTGACATATGATCTCCTAAAGTGACTTATGATCACCTAAAGTGACATATGATCACCTAAAGTGACTTATGATCACCTAAAGTGACTTATGATCTCCTTAAGTGACATATGATCTCCTAAAGTGACTTATGATCACCTAAAGTGACTTATGATCACCTAAAGTGACTTATGATCTCCTTAAGTGACATATGATCACCTAAAGTGACTTATGTAAAGTGACTTGTGATCACTTAAAGTGACTTATGATCAACTAAAGTGACTTATGATCAACTAAAGTGACTTATGATCACCTTAGTAAGGTGACTTATGATCACCTAAAGTGACCTATGATCACCTTAGGTGCTGTATAATGACAGTTTACTGAAGGATGAAAGAAAACTATGTATTTATACAAACTAATGAAAATAGGAGGAAAACTTAAAACAAGTGTTAATGAGACAACATTGTTGCTACATCCAATTACTTTGCAGCGACAATTCGATTCGTTACAGTTTGTTCAACAAGGATATATTGTTTAATTTGTTTAGAATGATTGTGTTGTAACAAAAGCATATAATCCAAAACATGGGTAGAGATTTTTTCTTTAACTATAATGGGTTAGGGTGATCACAATCTGTTGCACTATAAGTCTCAAAAACTTTTGATGTCTCTATTAGGAATCAAACATAAGAGGTCAACTGTACTACTGTGCTATGCAAACAATTTGTTTCTCTAATTATAACACAGCATACTTTTTAAATCATAGATATACTGAAAATTTATATATGAGATATATAAAAGTACGCACACAGTATTGAAATATTTATAGTATAGATCAGACACTTTTAATCTGTTGCACTATTCGTTGTTGCAATAATGCAACAAACAACCAATCCCTGATGCAACCGTTTTCTAACTGACTCGATAGGCTCATTATCGGAACAATCATAACACAACAAGGCATAAACGCCCAAACCCAATAACGGAATGTTGCAACAAGGTCACAGATTCACCTGAAAAATGAATAAATGAGCAAATATAACCTTACCGTGATGTTGATTTAAAAACACACTTGTCACTTTCGATGCTCGTGTATTCCGTTTAGACTTCAGATGCCTGTCTTTTAACCTCCCAGTTATAACAATATTGCTGGGAATATCAAAACAAATTGATGCCTTGGCCGAAACTTGCTTCCATTTCCTCGTTTCTCGATCAATAATTTGTCCTCGTCATAACGCAACAGTTGGAAACATTGCAGATGGTGTTTTAACCAACAGTTTGATATTCTAATATAAAAATTGATATTTTTAAAAATCAAGTCTGACAATTTTCAATTGTTTGAAGTACCAAATGTGAAGTTTGGAATTATAGATGAAATTTGCTTAATAATGAGGATATTGGTTTCTCATCAATTTAACTCGGGACTGTAAAGGGTTTTGCTTTTCTCGCAAAATTTAGACGACTTAAGCTTAGGTGATGGAAATATGAATGAAGGAGAGGGTTTTTGCGAAAGATGATGTGCCAACTTCGATGGTGTCACGCACGGAAACATAAATCTTGTTCTCTTGATTCTGTTCTAGTCATCTTGACAGGTATTTACTTGACTAATGCCTTTATTCATGTGCGAACATAAACTTTACGATTTTTATGTTTAATCAAAATGGTATCTTTGATGACTAGTCATGATATTATACTTCATTCTTAGATTTATATATTACAGGAAAAAATATAATGTTGTTCAAGACACCAAGATTTTATTTTTGAAAAAAATACACCCTTGTACCGACCATTGGTATTTAATAGAAATTACGAAACCCATACATAATACTCTGTTGATTAAAACACCACTCTAATATTGTAGACACAAGGGTGAGACTATTATCTTTGTTATAAGTTGGATACTTTTCAATTGATTGAGTCCATATTGTTGAAAAAAGCCACTTGTAAAATGTTTTCATTGTAATGATTATGATAATCACTCCTTTGGTATTTATTTCTATGATAAAGTATGAAGTAATATACAATATAAACAACACATTTCATGTTAACATATAATTTCAAGAAATTTACACATTACATACATAACATACACTTATACTTTAAAAAATCTGCTTTCTAAAGTAAAAACCTGATTATGCTCATTGGAGATAAGAGAAAAATGATGATGCAAAATAGTCTCTAAATGATGACTGAAAAAATAAGTTAACGGAATAAGGTGAAAGGAAAAAATCTGGATTTTGTTGAACTCTTTGAACAAGAATAAAGATAAAAAATCAACCCAGTACCCATCTCCATCAAATAATTATGTCAATAGAATTTGTGATGAAAAAACAAAACAAAATTACCCTCAGATTTAATTACATTTAAAATTTAGTTGTGTATTCAGTTATCCTAGCTAAAAACTTTTAATCCACTCATATCACAAACCCCACATCACAAAATAAAATAAACTGAAGCTAGATTTACCTATGATGTTATTTTTATATGGCTGTAAAAGTTTTAACAATTTTTACCTATCTTAAGATAAAAAAAGTTACAGAATTTCTAAAAACATAGGAAAACCATTCTTTTTTTCATAAAAATAACCTAATGAATGATAGATTTAACTTATAATGTTTTTATGAACTTTTATGATTATAATTAATAATAAATCCCTTTTCATCCATAAAAAGTGTGATTAAATCTTGTTGTTCATCAATTTCACTTGTCTTTGTTTTTTCAAGTTTAACCACTTTATTCAACTTGTACTCTTTTCTGATAGTTCCTTGGATTTGTAAAAAAGATTTTCTGAGCAACTTGACAGAAAAAAATCAGTCTGAGAAATGTCCAATAACAGCCGAATTGACATCTGGCTGGATTTATGATTTATTTTCTGGCATGAATGTTCATTACTGATCTTGCTGACCAACCACTGGGCTTCGTTCAGAAACTAATTATTTCTCGTCCGTAATATCTCGTTAATTTACTCCACCCAACTACGAAAAAACATATTCCATATAGACCCAATAATCGATGTGGATCTGTGACATTTTGCTCCAAAGCAGTACGGCAAAGCTGTCAATCTTAAGATTAATTACAGATGGGAATCTAATTTACACCTTAATTAAGAGATGACTTGAAAATAAGCTTAATTTTCGTGCATTTTTCTACATAAAGATATAAGCTCGTGTTTTTTGTTGGTTTTCATCACGGGAGATTAATTTGACATTGATTGAAATATTTTCATTACTTTGCCTCAGATTTGGTGATAAATTATGGTATAAAGTCTTAATTATTTTACCTTTGTGATTTTTGTATTTGAAGTGTATTTAGAAGTGGCTTTTATAAGAAAATTTCTTGAATAATGTTAACATCAAATAAATCCGCAATGATTTTGAGTATTTGCTTACTCCTCCATTACATAGAATATAGGAAATAACAAAATTAGATACATGTATAATTTATGCACAGTATATCAAATATCAGACTATCTGCCAAAATTTGTGTACTTTTATGGAAGCGTACATTGTGAGAATTGAACCCCCTCAGAGCTGCCCGGCATAATTCATAAGCACTGGCTGTTCCAAGAGCTTATCCACTAAGCCACCAAGATCTTGCTGAAACTGAGGACAATCATTTTGTAGGTACCGGTAAGGTATATACAGGTTACTTTCAGAAACTCTCCTGTACATGTTACAGGCAAGGCTGGTTCAACAGCATAGAATGAATGGTAAATACAAACAAACAAACAACAAGTTATATACATTATACTTTCTATAGTCTACTTGATTAATCGCCTTTTGCTGTTCTGGACTGGAAGAAAACGGTAAAAAATTCAGAATTTCAAAAAAATAATTGTAAAAGAAAAATGTATGGATTCTTAAAGACTTAAGCTTTCAACTTGTAAAACATCATTTCACAAAACACTATATCATAATGATAAAGATTTCATCTCAGCTTCATTATGATACGGTGGATCTTCTCAATATAATTCTAATTACTTTCTAAATGGATTTTTAAATCTCAAAGCATTAACTAATATCAAATGAAAATTTTTCATGAGAGGAGTTTATTTATTTATTATCTCTTTTGAGAAGTTTTTACATCTCACATCAATATTTAATCTGAAAAACAGATTATAATTCCGAAACTTTAATTGCATTACATTTTTTCTTATGAATGTGGTTATCAGTTAAATTACTCAAAATGCATCGCAGTATAACTTGAAATCAATAGCTTCATGATTTATACCCATAGTTCAGAGAATCGTAATCATCGTATTGACTTCCTGATAATGAATAAGAATTCAATATCCTCATCTCAGGAAGATGCTTTATTTACATAATTATTTTCAGTTTTTGACAAGTGCCTTATTTTTATGCTTGTAATCAATATCAACATATTTTTACCTAGACAGTGTATTGATAAATTAGCTCAAAAGATTCTGTAACAAATGGGTCTCCCTAATGAAGACTTGTTATATAGAGATTGCCTAACAACATCCTGATTCATAACATTTGTATGGAACGAGTAAATGGTTTGGTATTTACTGAGCGAAAGCAATTCCATTCACAAGTTTCATAAAAATGTTATTAAACATGACTGAGTTTAGTATTTTATTTATTGCAGAATTAGTAACAAACATAAGGTATGAAAATTGCCAAGTCCACCATTGCTGCTGCGCAGCGATCATTGTGACATCATACTTAACTATTATGACGTCATGTGAAGCTATGAGCAAGCGATGTTATGTCACAATGTGTAATAACATTGTAGATTTATTAACAGGCGAGTGACAAATAACATTATCCTACCTCATGTAAGAATGCCGATCTCTGATTGGCCCACATGACCCTAAACAAATATTCATATACACCGTCACCGAGGGATGATAAATCCCTTAATCCCCACTACATGAGTAAAGTGTGCTTCCACGTCAATCAATCAAAGTCAATTGATCAGGTCATAGGTGTTGTTCATTTCTGTTTGTCTTTTTAAATATACAATGAGACATTCGGTAAGATAAATTCGTTATGACATTCTGTCAAGAGTGACATAGGGATATATTATTCCCTTGAAAGGTTTTATGCAACTTGCGTTCCGCAAACATTTCACAAGTATCTAATGCGATGTTGCATTAAACCTGCATGAACTATGTTATCAGAAATATTTAAATTTTGCTTACAACTAGAAAAATGAAAATTGCAGCCACTTTGGTTAATCAACTTACAAAGTTAATACTATGTTATCAAACCGTTAATTTACATGATTGCTTGAATAAACTGCACACATTACTTGTTCAGCTAGTCCATAATTTTTTCGTTTTGTGCACAGCTGACCATGACATTTTCATACTCTAAGCCGACAGAGACTGTCTTCAAATTTTCACAATTGTTGATTTCTGGTCACTTGTAAAAAATGATAAGTCTTTCATTGCATCATTAGAAAGCTTAAGTGAATGCCTGTGTCCTCATTTGCCTTGACATAGCCAATTTGAACTGGAAAATCATGCTACAGTGCCTTTAATCACAGAGTTTCACAAGAATTTATCGAGAATTAACCATATTTGTTTTTACAACCATAATAAGAAAAAACTAATTTTTTCCATGTAACTCTTAATCTTTTCTTTTACTTCAGGAAATTATTTTATCTGAAAGTAAGCCATTCGCAAAAGATAAGGTTCAATTTTGTGTAGATTATTCTGGATTTTTGGCAAAGGAAAAATAATATCAAGGTTTCTATAAAGGTGATTATGGCATCTTCAACAATGTTTTGATAGCTCATGTTGACAGATATCCAATATCAGATAAGTATATATACATCAGATAAATTTGTCTGTCTGCCATAAACCAATTTTGCAAAAAAATATCTTTCTATGTTGACAGGCATAATAAACAAGAAGATATGCATTACCAAAAATCTGTTACGATTGACATAATTTCTTCTGAGCATCATCAAATTACATCTATATACGTGATAGCCCCCATGTCAATGTTCCCACAAACAGAGAGATATATAGTTTGACAGACAGTACCTCGTTTCCATGCTCAAATCAAATTTGTTTGGATGATGTCTGTACAGCTTCGATTCATAACTATAATCAACCCATTTCCTGCCAATACGAATTCAGTGACAGATCTATGCTGTCTACATAAGGATGTAATCCAAACATGGGAAGAGAAATACTCCTATACCACTAGTACAGCGCCGAGGCAGCAATGGACAATTTCTGGGAAGATGACATGAATCCAGACAAATGGGACATCTTGAGATGCGTATACATTCAATTTGGACTCCATTTACATCGCTCGTGTCTTTTGTAATGGGATACATGATTACGAGAATTTCGCTGCTATTTTCAGAACCTTAGCTCTCTTTCCTGTGATAAAGATTGGCAGATGGCTTTAATGCTCCAAGAAAACCTTGCTCCAGCTCTTTGGGAAAATTTATGGTGTCATAGTCTGTAAGTTCATACAACCAAACGAGGAGATGGGGTTTGATATTGTGCATATGTCTCATTTTGTAAATGTAGTGTTAAAATGGGTGTCTGAGTAGGTCCTTATTCAAAGTGAAAATTTTGAACTTTGATTTTAGTACAAGTTTCATGCCATATTGGTTGTGTCTCTCGTTTGTAACTGTAGTGTTAAAATGTAAGTCTGAGTAGGAAGTCACTCAAGTTGAAGCCTTTGAAACTTTGATTTTAGTCTTACTTTCTAGTTTTGAAACTTTACTGAAGTTTATATCAGATACAATGTCTAATGCATTGCTTTGGCAATGCTACTGTGAAATGTGTCGGAAATTTTTTAACTGTATGGTACTTCATTGTCAAAATCATTTGAACATTTTTCAAACAACGCTTATGTACTTTACACACGTTTCTGAGGCAGACACTTGCAGGCTTTCATTATTGGGATTGAACTTTTTGAGTTGCATTCTGTAAGTTGTTACTATAAGGAGGAAAAGATATCTTATGGATTGCAAACGTCTTTATTTTCATGCTTGAAAATGGTAAAAGAGTCACTGCTAAAATGCAGTCTTAATGAAACAAGATCTGGCCATTTGCCCACCTTTTTTTCCAACACAACTTCAGATATGTGCTTTTGTAAGATAAATGGAGGAAAAGGAACAGTAGATACTAATAATAATGATAATAATAGCTTTCTTATACCGCGCATATATCCATGACAAAGCATGCTCAAAGCGCCAAGAATTTTACGATCTTACGAGTTGTGTGTCTCCTTGGAAGAGACATTACAGGATTAAGAAAGCTTGCTATGTGACCCTGAATTCACTTTTAAAAAATCTCAACATCACACCCTGTTTTTACGGAAGGTTAACACTGTGCAATGTAATTTGGGGTCAATTCTAGATGTCACCGAAATAAACTATTTTTCTTCTTCTTCTTCTGTCTTCTTCTGTCATAGGGACACCTGATTCACGTTGAAATCTTAAACAGCAGTCTTTTTCGGGTATATCAAGAAAATGAGCCAATTCTAGATCTTATGAAGATTGTGCCCCATTGTGAAAAATAAAGAAGTTCATAGATGAAATAGAATATCTTTGTCTTCCTTAGAATGATATTGACCATCATGATTGACAGAGAAATGTTGCATGTGTATCATTCTGTCATATATTTGCTGGTAAAATACTGTATTCTGTCAGTGTTGTAGATCTTGTATCAATACACAGTAGGAAAATAGAATGAAAATAAGATGCCCCTTCCCGAAGTTTACACTTCAAAATTTTGATGTCAAAATAAACGATCTGACCTATCTAAATCTTTTACGACATGACTGAATGCTTATGGTAATATAAATATAAACCTGAAAACAATTAACACATTTTTTGCACTTATAACTACTACATTCACAATTGACAGTTCTTATCTGCAACTGTGAAAAACAAGATTTTCAGACTTCATTTATGGAGATAAAGATGGTTTAGCAAAGTGATGACAAAAGCATTTCTACAAGCTTGATCTGGTTCGATGTCCCTTTTACTCAATTGGTAGATTAATCCTACCCTGGAGACAGCAACACAATCCAACATAAATTTAGTAAAACGTAAAATTTATCTTGGATACAATCTGGACAAATATAACGCATACTCTACTTGTCAATAATCAAAATTTATGAAATTTATGAAAATTATGAAAATTATGAAGTTGTCATCTACTGTTAAAAGACTAGCAGGTGTAATCTGTTTTCACTGTAATTGAAAACTGTAAACCTGGGGTTTGATGAGAACACTTTGTTAGTTTACCTTTAAATTCTGACACTATGTCCACACCATTTTGTACCATATTCTTATCAAATATATGTTTATTGTAACTGTAAAGCACATGTACCCAAAATAAATTAAAAAAACTCAACGAGCCTCTCTAAAAAAGTGCCCCCTCTAAACAACTGCCCTATCTCAACAAGTTTCCCCTCCAAATGAGTGCCCCAACTCTGCAAGCACCCCCTTCCAACAAATGCCCCCTCTCAACAAGTGCCCCCTCCCAGCAAGTGCCCCCTCTAAACCACTGCTCCCTTCCAGCAAGACCCCCCTCCAAGCAAGTGCCCCCTTCCACCTTGTGCCTCCTCTCAAACAAGTGCCCCCTCCCAGCAAGAGCCCCCTTCAAACAACTGCTCCCTTACACCATGTGCCACTTCCCCTTTGTTAATGATAACCATCCCCCCTTCCTGTTTAGAATTAAAAAACCCCAACATTTTAAAAAGTTGGACATTCCATTCAAACAAACACCCACCCCCCCCCTCTCAAAAATCCTTCATCCACCAATTTTAACATATGAAAAAATGAAAATGGAAACAAAAACTTTGATGAGCAATAAGATCTTAAAAAAATTTCAACCAAAAAATTACAGATATGCATTTACCAAAGAATAAAGCAGGATTTGAAAAGATGTTGAAAAACTTAACAATGTTAAAAATCAATTTTAATATGATTTTTTATGTTATGTTTTAAGTTTATTACATTATTGCATGAATATGCAGAGTCAGATTGTGATCTAAGTGTTTCATAAACCTATCAAACGATTTCAAAATACTGAAAAACAAGAGAAAAGGATAAAAGTGTCTCAATTCTAAAATTTCCATCACTTTACATTTAATTTTTCAAAGCCTGACACTTTCCAAAGTGTAAAATGATCTCCATATCATATAAAATGTCCACAAACTGTATCCTGTTTCTCTTAATCACATTTTTGTCCCATTCCGCTTTACCAGTTTAAGATAATTTAACCTTGTTTGAATAGATCCCCTTATTCTGCTGTGGCCATACATAAAACGTCAGTATTAAGAGTAATTCAATCAGCGATGGAAATAGACTTTGAGAAACAATAACAATCTAATATTCTTGTAAGCAACACCGACTTCAAGGGGTTGATTGCATATCAACCATGCATAATTCATACTTTTATTCAAAGTTCCTAAAATCATGAGTAAAAGATATGTCCAAAAATAAAAATGACGAAATTTCTATCAAAGTCATCTATTTTCATGGAGCTAAGAAAATATCTTTCATTGGAGCTCTCCTGATTGGAAGTCATAAAAGCAGAAAGCAGCCATGATTGTATGTTTAATAACAACCAATTCCATAAACATTATATTCAAGACTGTTGCAGATGCCTTGTGCAGCTTGCTAGGGATCATCTTATCTACATCTTTGAGCAAAATAGTATCTTTAATAAAATTTTCTGATCTGTTCAATAATGCGAACCCATCTTGATCTAACATAAAATTCTTGCAAGGAACCATGAATCTATAGACAAGGTAGGGAATCATTCTATAGCACAGCCCTTCTGAAACACTAAGATTCAATCTATGAAATATCTTAATAATTTACTGTTCTTCTATCCATAGGATTCTTTCTTTAGGCTGTTCTTTTCTTATATAAATACACTTATATATATGTATATATATGTGAATATGAAAATAGATTGAATCTTAGTCTATCAATTAAATATTTATATATATGTGAATATGCAGTCAAATCTAGACTTGCTGAATGAGAAACTAGACTGTATTAAAGTTCCTATTTAATATACAGGACGTAGGCTTAGAGCATATGAAAGTCGTAGTTTCAAATGATAAACCAGAATTTAAATTTTATGAATCATGTTAATATTTCAAATTTTTGCCTCCAAATTGTAAAATAGATTGTGACAATGCCTGACTGTATAGGAAATATATATATAGCGAAACAAGAATAGTTTGAGCATACCTTTGGTGTGGAGGCTGTGCAATACAAATGCTATTATCATTATCATTATTATTATTATTAGTAGTGTATAAGTGACGAGAGATACGTCTGAAAAGCTCCAGGCTCCCTATCTAAGACTGACTATTTGAAGTCAAAGTCAATTGGATCCAATAAATGATGCTGTAACTATTCTTGTTTCCCATCACTACCAAGAATATTTTATATGTGATCCAGTATCACGTTAATAAAACTATATCTTCTTTCTCATCACTTTTGCCAAGAACATTTTCATATATGGCCTTAAAATCCCTAGAAGAGGCTGTGGGATCTATAGATAGACACTGAGTAAGAGAGTTGGGGGTCAATGCAGCCCTTTTCTGAGATTCCTTTTTAGCAGGATGATGAATCTACAGATGAGGTCGCGCTCTGAAAGTGCCAGCGGGTCTCGTAAAGGGAGGGAGATTGGCAGTCTTTGATTAGCCTATATAACATACAGTTGATTTTACAGTTTCATCCCAGCTTCAATTCTATCAACTTCAGTTTTCTAAGTGCACCATTCCTGTTTTTGATGCACAAAGTTTAATTCACTGGATGCTTTTACAGATTGGAATTTCCTTGTTTTTAGATGACAAGTGTAAGATAAGTTATCTTGAACTTGAACTCTCCATCATTGCACTTTACTGAATTTGCTCATTTGCACCATTCCTGTTTTTGATATGCAAATTTTAATTCTCTGGATGCTTTTATCGATCGGAACTCTGTTGTTTTCAATATGATGACTGAATGCAATAAGTAACTTATCTGGGACTTTACATTTTTCGACAATTCATTTTACTTACTTGAGAAAAAAATAGAAAGTGATCATTCATCAAAAATGTCTTTGGAATTGAAAATTTTTTAGACTGGGAAGAACAGTTTGTAGTGATTTGAGTATTAAAGCATACAATGCATGGTTTTCATCCCATTTGTAAGATTTACTTAAAATTTACTTGAATTCTCACATATAACCCTCACCCATAGCATTTTAATAAGAGCTACGTTGCCATCTTGTATAAAAGCTGTATGAAAGGAAAATGTTCTTCAGGCATCACAAAATGGTTAAGTTAGTAGAATTTTAATAATTCTTTACCGAAAATAATGACGTTGGCAAAACATATTTAATATTTTTCACCAGAAATATAGCTTTGAATTCTATGACAATATACAATATGGAAGCGCATAGTTGTTCTTTCAATATTTTGTGTTTATTTCATTTGTTTCTTATCTTGCAATGATGGTTCACCCATTTAATAAATTAGATTCTTAAATGACAATGAAAACATTTTATGCGAATAAAATCCCAAAACCTTTTACTTTTAAAATTATAAGCCTTAATATGTTATCCGATGGTGCCAAATGTATAAGACAGATTGATTCATGTTACAAATATCAAAAGTTAAAGAACCTGTTCAACTTTATTGACAATAGTTGATATTTTTTATTTCTGAGACACAAATTAATTCATATATCATCCAATTGACTTTGTACATCTTTCAAAACTATATTGTCATTAAGACTTAAATTCAGATGATGTCATTGCATTGTGATATCATTATGATAAAGTAATTAAAGCATGCATAGGCAACATACAAAATCTTTTGACAAAATCCTGCAAAAGATAAAACCATCTCAAAAAGTGATATCTCAAGTCGAAGATGATAAATAGCTCTTAACTGTTTCCAAGTCACTTAAATCATTGACCCTTTTATAATAAACTAAAGATTTAAGAGACTGTTTTCAAGTGCAAAACCAATCTAAATAATAATGATAAAAAAGCAAACAATATTTGTTTCCTGCACCTACTTTCACAGAAACTGGTCTTAAAATTTTGAAAGGGGGTTTACCTTGTGTATTGGGGTTTCATCTTTGGGAGGCATACTTGTACTTCTGTATAGAATGTTCAAAATTTGATACACCACTTTTGCACACTTGTCAAGTTATTTAATAAAACAACAAAAAGGATTATCACTGCTGCATTATTATGATTTCCTCTGAATATAAAAAAGTAAATGGAAGAAATATGTTTCTCAACTGGAGTGTATCATAACTTGAAGCAAAACCTCTTGGGGCTCTTAATTTCACCACTGACAAGGATGTGTGCACAACGTACGTCAGATTGAAGTTTGCTATGTACACAAGCTGCAGGCTTCACCCTCTACCAATAGATACTGGTCTAAATTAGTTGCTGAATTAAACGCTGTAATGGAAGCACATTTCTCGATTCTATGGAGGATCAATGTGAACATTTTGCGTATTAGACTCACAAAATTTGCTCCAACGTATTCCAATATTTTCACTTCCCTCGAGCAAGTGTGAATCTTTACTTTGTGCAATAACTCAGAGATAAATTGGCGAGTATAACCGAGACTGTTGATTGAGGATCTATTGACGATGTTTCCAAGTGAATGCATTCCCTCCTTTCAGTTTTTTCCTACTATCTTCCTTTGACATTAAGATAACTCCCAATATAATATGAAAACTTAAGATGTCATGAGTATGTAAAAATCTCACAAATATGTAAAGGAATCATAAATTGGTATGTGATTCATATAGGCATGCCACTTATATAGATAAAATCAACTCATAAATAGAAAATCACCTCATAAGTGGGTATATATGACTGATAAATAAGTATACAACTTATTCAAAGGTGCATATATAAGAATCCTTAAGGGGATGCTAAATAAGTATACAACTTATTCAAAGGTGTAATATAAGAATCCTTAAGGGGATGATAAATAAGTATACAACTTATTCATACGTGTATATATAAGGATCCTGAAGGCGATGATAAATAAGTATACAACTTATTCATAGGTGTATATATAAGGATCCTTAAGGGGATGATAAATAAGCATACAATTTATTCAAAGGTGTATATATAAGGATCCTTAAGGGGATGCTAAATAAGTATACAACTTATTCAAAGGTGTATATATAAGGATCCTGAAGGGGATGATAAATAAGTATACAACTTATTCAAAGGTGTATATATAAGGATCCTTAAGGGGATGCTAAATAAGTATACAACTTATTCATAGGTGTATATATAAGGATCCTTAAGTGGATGCTAAATAAGTATACAACTTATTCAATGGTGTATATCTAAGGATCCTGAAGGGGATGATAAATAAGTATACAACTTATTCAAAGGTGTATAAATAAGGATCCTTAAGGGGATGATAAATAAGTATACAACTTATTCAAAGGTGTATAAATAAGGATCCTTAAGGGGATGATAAATAAGTATACAACTTATTCAAAGGTGTATAAATAAGGATCTTTAAGGGGATGATAAATAAGTATACAACTTATTCAAAGGTGTATAAATAAGGATCTTTAAGGGGATGATAAATAAGTATACAACTTATTCAAAGGTGTATAAATAAGGATCCTTAAGTGGATGATAAATAAGTATACAACTTATTCATAGGTGTAAATATAAGGATCCTTAAGGGGATGATAAATAAGTATACAACTTATTCATAGGTGTATATATAAGTATTCTTCAGGGAATGATAAACAAGTATACAACTTATTCATAGGTGTATATATAAGGATTATGAAGGGGATGATAAATAAGTATACAACTTATTCATAGGTGTATATATAAGGATCCTGAAGGGGATGATAAATAAGTATACAACATATTCATAGGTGCATATATAAGGATCTTTAATGGAATGATAAATAAGTATACAACGTATTCATTGGTGTATATATAAGGATCCTTAAGGGGATGATAAATAAGAATACAACTTATCTATAATAAGGATCCTTAAGGGGATGATAAATAAGTATACAACTTATTCATTGGTGTATATATAAGGATCCTGAAGGGGATGATGAACACGTATACAACTTATGACGAATAAGAATACAGATTTTAAATAGGAACACCGCTGACTCATGAATGATAGATGTGCAGCTCGTAAATACACAATAGACTCATTAATGAATACAACTCATACGAAAGATTACAATTACAAATAGAAATTCTTAATAGTTAAAGGGGCACAGTTGTTGTTGGAGACAATTGTGTAAAATTTCATAAATTGTGTTAGTTCACTGACAACTATTGGCTGTTTCTGAAATTAACATCTCAATGTCTCTCAGTTAGCATAGCGACAATAAACAGGGGAAAAAGGTGAGATTCATGATCGAAAACCCGACAATGGCACCCACCAATGCGATGACTTATTTTTTAAACTTATCAATTGCAGACACAACGAGAAATATAGGTTGGTATTGCTTAGTAGGTTATTTAATTAATACAGATGAAAATGGGGCGCTGAATTTTATTTACATTTATTTATATTCATTTATATGACTGTTTCTAAATTAAAATCGACAACAAGAAAATATCATAACTTTGGAAGTTAAGAGATTAAGATGCAACTTTATATAACTTTACTTAAATGAAATTTTAACCCTATTAAAGCCACATACAAAATTCATGAAACATACTCTGTGTCACTTTAATATTTTTTAATTTTTTTTCATTCCTAATGCTGGATGTATTTACTATCCCAAAACATTAAGAATTAAATTGAGGGTTGGAGAAATGTAAAATTAATTTGTTAAAGATATCCTCTGCCTGGTTTGTCTTTGTTTTTGATAGCCGCACCCCCTCTGTAAATATCATCTAATGTCTAACCACATTTGCACTAGTATTGGAATCCTTTAGTGGATCCTTAGCCTGTCAACTCCTCAAGCAACTCCTGGACAAGTGCCGCCATTGTTTTTGTTACTCTAAAACATACGAACATTAGCCCCTCTATATCTCACCTCATCAAGCAACCCCTGGACAAGTGCTGCCATTGTTTTTGTTTATAGTAAAACATACCAGCATTATAACTTCTTTATCTCACCTCCTCAAGCAACTCCTGGACAACCTGTGCCCTTGTTTTTGTTATCCTAAAACATACCAGCATTACAACCTCTTTATCTCACCTCCTCAAGCAACCCCCTGGACAAGCGCTGCCCTCGTTTTTGTTACTCTAAAACATACCAGCATTATAACTTCTTTATCTCACCTCCTCAAGCAACCCCCTGGACAAGCGCTGCCCTCGTTTTTGTTACTCTAAAACATACCAGCATTATAACTTCTTTATCTCACCTCCTCAAGCAACCCCCTGGACAAGTGCTGCCCTTGTTTTTGTTACTCTAAAACATACCAGCATTATAACTTCTTTATCTCACCTCCTCAAGCAACCCCCTGGACAAGCGCTGCCCTTGTTTTTGTTACTCTAAAACATACCAGCATTACAACCTCTTTATCTCACCTCCTCAAGCAACCCCCTGGACAAGCGCTGCCCTCGTTTTTGTTACTCTAAAACATACCAGCATTATAACTTCTTTATCTCACCTCCTCAAGCAACTCCTGGACAAGTGCTGCCCTTGTTTTTGTTACTCTAAAACATACCAGCATTATAACTTCTTTATCTCACCTCCTCAAGCAACCCCCTGGACAAGTGATGCCCTCGTTTTTGTTACTCTAAAACATACCAGCATTACAACCTCTTTATGTCATTCTGCATTTAATTTGCCTGACAACAATTCTGAAGCAATTGAAGTTTTCATCAAAAGTGCAAAATGATATATGCAAATAAAAAGCATGATGCTTTTCATGATAAATTGAATTTAACTTTAGGTTCTATTGACATGATCTAATTTTTCGATTTTATAAATTCTTCTTTAAGTATCAATTCTCTCCCAACAGAGGTAGCTCCATCATAAATTCCTATGCAACCTCTGTCATAATACGAATGTTTCTCAGTCTAGAAATGTAGACACCTGATTGGATGCATTCAAAGTTAGTTGTACAAACAGCAACACCGTTTCAAAACTTTTGTTCAAATAGAGTTTATATCTATAAGCTTTCCAAAAGCTAAACTTTATTCAAATATGCACCTTGCACTTTGAGTCTTTTTTTTAAAGAACACTCATTTAGCGACTGCATCATTGCATAGGACTGTGTGACAACAAATGTGTTATTCAGGCATTCAGTGTTTTCATTGGCTAAAATATTGCCGGGTAGTTTAAGCTGCAATATTGTGCCGGTAAGGGAAAACTGCCGAAAGTCAACGGTATGCTTTTATTGCATCTGGCCTGATAGATAACAGGGTATTGAAGGATCTCCGCAGATTCAAATACACTGATGTATACGTAGCGGGATGCAGCTAATCCTGAAACCTTCTCCTGAAGGACTTGTAATAATTGGCAACTTCAATCTATGTTCACTATCATATAAACTGTCCACAGCACATTCACTTGAACTATCTAAAAGTACTCACTCACATAGCAATATTAGATAATTTAATAAAAATGTTAAATATTCAAATAATTTAATCAAAAAATGTTGTTCAAATGGATGAAGGAAAAGCATTTTTCCAGTATGACTTGAAAATTAAAAAAGAAATTTTATTGGCAAAGGTAGTGGGATTAGAGTAAAAAAAAAAGACTCAAATTTTTAAACACAGTATGTCAATACATTTTAACCCAAAAATCTGCTTCAACAGCTATGTACATGAAAATGTATTTTGAAACTAAGCTTGAAAGGTTTTAAAAAAAATCTTTAATGGCAAATGTGGGGTCATTAGAGTACACAAAAAGTTCAAATTTTCAAAACCACAGTTCATTCTTTGAAACTACCTCACAAAATGAATGCAAATTAATCTCCACACAAACTAGGCAATGATTTGCAAGTTCAATATCAATCTACGTCCTCCCAGCCCCTGATCAGTCTTCAATCGACACTGATCACCAATTCCGAATGCTATCCAAGTGCTGTTAAAGACATCATGTTCACTCAACCACAAACATCTTGGTCCCAAATTACCGCAGATTTTCAGAAGCCCTTGGCTTATAAAGGGTTCCCATATTACATACAGCCTCTATCAGTTTATCAAAGTCACACACAAGAATACAGATCGGCAGGAAATAGATAGAAAACTGCTCCCCAGCGTATGCCACATTAAACCTAAAATACGTGAACAAAGCCAACAAAATCTATGATCGTGTGCTGGATAGAAAGTGCACATTAAAACTTAGCTCTGTTGAGCGTAAACTCAACGATGACGGTAATGCTTCTACCAATTTTATCAATGTCCTTAGATTCCAGAATAGCCGATAGAAGCTTTATATCGTTTTTGAAGCAAAATGAAAATTCGCTTGCGGCTATTGTATGCATGATTTAAGTTTGACAAAGCTATCCCTCCAAAATTGTATCCTCGCTAAGAGTAATTTCCTTTCATTGGAAAGGATCTAAACCAATTTTTGTTAAAAATTTCTGCTGATGAAATACCACCTAATATTATTCTGCACCAGTGTCGTAAATGAAGCAAAGCGCTATAGTTTTGTTCAAAGTTTGTCATGCAAACTTTCAAAATTTTACCGAGGCAAAAGTATCTATGGACAGAGTAGTAAATGAAGCGATCTAAATGAAGTAATCCCTCAACAACATCAAAAGGCGTCTTGAAATGGTGAAGATTTGGGAGATGTTGACTCTTGATACAAGATAGGAAATCATTACTGTGAACAGAAAAGAGGAAATCTACCCTCAGGCGCGGCGTCACCTGCGCCCATCGCCATGTGCTTCTCAGGACAAACAGATCAGGCATCAAGAAGAATCAACATGAAAGAATCATCACGCAGTTAGAAACATTGCAAAATAAATTCTGACTGTTAAAGGGGCTGTATTATTTTGGTCATCATGAAGAATAAAATTCCAGGGGATCATCTTGTTTGTGTATTCATGTACCTTATGTACCGGTGCACCATCCTCACACAATCATTTTCTTCACCATCACTATCATCAGTATCATCCCAGTCATCATCGGCATCATCATCATCTCCATTATCATCATCTCCACCATCATCATCTCCACCATCATCATCTCCATTATCATCATCTCCACCATCATCATCTCCACCATCATCATCTCCATTATCATCATCTCCATTATCATCATCTCCGATGATCTCCATTATCATCATCCCCATTATCATCATCTCCATTATCATCGTCTCCATTATCATCATCTCCACCATCATCATCTCCATTATCATCGTCTCCATTATCATCATCTCCACCATCATCATCTCCATTATCATCATCTCCACCATCATCATCTCCATTATCATCATCTCCATCATCATCATCTCCATTATCATCATCTCCACCATCATCATCTCCATTATCATCATCTCCACCATCATCATCTCCACCATCATCATCTCCATTATCATCGTCTCCATTATCATCATCTCCACCATCATCATCTCCATTATCATCATCTCCATTATCATCATCTCCATTATCATCATCTCCATTATCATCATCTCCATTATCATCATCTCCACCATCATCATCTCCATTATCATCATCCCCATTATCATCATCTCCATTATCATCATCTCCATTATCATCATCTCCACCATCATCATCTCCATTATCATCATCTCCACCATCATCATCTCCACCATCATCATCTCCATTATCATCGTCTCCATTATCATCATCTCCACCATCATCATCTCCATTATCATCATCTCCATTATCATCATCTGCATTATCATCATCTCCATTATCATCATCTCCATTATCATCATCTCCATTATCATCATCTCCACCATCATCATCTCCATTATCATCATCTCCATTATCATCATCTACATTATCATCATCTCCATTATCATCATCTGCATTATCATCATCTCCATTATTATCATCTCCATTATCATCATCTCCACCATCATCATCTCCATTATCATCATCTCCACCATCATCATCTCCATTATCATCATCTCCATTATCATCATCTCCATTATCATCATCACTATCATTGCATAATCATCATCAATATCATCACCATTGTCAATACCATTACCTTATCACTACCGTTACATCATCATAATAATCATCATCATCAACATAATGATAATCATCAGTATCATCGGTATCATCATCACCATCATTATCACTATCATTGCGTAATCATCACAACTATTATCACCACTTTCAACACCATTTCCTTATCACTACCATAACATCATCATAATATTCATCATCTTCACCATCATTATCACTATCATTGCATAATAATTATCACTATCATCAGCATTGTCAACACAATATCCTTCTCACTGTCGTTACATCATCATAGGAACAACAACAATAATAATAATAATCATCATCATAACCATTATAATCAATTGATATGTCATTGGGCAGTTAGGTAAATCTAAATGGATCTTACAAATATTCTCTAGAATCATACAATGCATGCGGCTACTAGGTGGAAAGAGTTAAATCAATACTATTGGCTCTTCCCATAAATTCTCATCAAAGAATTGTTTGAGTCACATTTGGTAAACATCATCAATGGTGTCATCTTATCGAGAGTAATGATAATTGCTGAAAGTTTGATTTAAAGCTAATTGTTTCAATACAGTGATTAACTATATGTACATAATCAAAAATTTGATTTAAAACAGTGTTCTGCTGCTGGGGTCCATAACTTACTCAAACAAATGTATCTATAGCATAGTAGAGATGATTACCATAGCTACACAACCTGTATCTATGTATTTTGTCTTCTGCACATATACAAGTCAGTTTGTAATGGATTTTCAGTTTACAGTACTGTTATAATACAGCCTCCAAATATTAATATTAAGATATATTCAATTTATAAAGCTATATACAAATGTATTGTATTTTTGCACTTATAAATCCAAATGAAATGTCATGAAAATCACAAAGTGCCCTACGATGATTTCTTTTGTCAAATGAACCCAGGTTCATTTTTTACAAATCCAAAGGCTATTTTTAAAGGAAGCACAAGTCAGATGGCTCTGTTAACAGACTGAGTTGGTTCCTGTGTATTGACAACTCAGAATGGTGTAAGAAAACCAAAAAATCTGCAGTTTATATTGGCCTCCAGTGAAGGAGTTATAGGTGAACTTGAATCATCAAGAAGATCATACATCAAGGGTAACTGTCTTCTTGGAGGCAATCGTTCCTCTTGTTGAAATTAGTTAGATTCTTAGTCAGTATTGTGACAGGGTTATACATCACCGTAGATGGCAATCCGCGGTTAGGTCTGCAGTGTTGTCCAATCACGGTTCATGACCTGGACTGAATCGACCAATCAGAGTTCACAACTGAACTTGAACTGACCGTCAGTAAAGTCAATATGTCCGCTTCAACGCCGACAACATGCTCTTGCTTTTAACAGCGACTATGTGTCAAATGTTTACCCAACGCCGCCAAGCACTCATCAAAACTCACCCTTGACCAACGGTCAAGAAAATAAATCTAATAAACCCCCTGCTCGGACATCGGCCTGATTATCTACTCTGCAGTGCCCACCAAAATTACCCCCTTCGGTCTGAAGGAAATTAATTGAACGGGCACATCAGCGCTTTGAATCTGATTGAAAGAAACGGCGCAATTTGGAGCAGATTTGATTTGAAACTTGGCCGTCCACTGAAGAAGTTGCCCGTAAGACTACATTGCATTACCTTGTGAGAATTGTCTCCTGTTGGCAGGTTTTCGATGTTGAAGTGGAGTAAATTTGATGATATATTCAGTTCCCCCTGAGGCCTGTATTTGAAGAATCTCTCCCTACATAAATGCAAGTCAGGTAGGCAACAACTGAAGTGAATAAAGTCACAACTGGTTTCACTTCTTTCCTACCAATTTAGATAGTTTTATGCAAACCATTTTAAAAGTTTGAAATTTATAAAAAGTTTTTGAATAAATGTTAAAATTGCCTGAAAAAATATTTACTTTTTTTAATGGGTTATTGAACCTTATCACATCATTTGGAATTTGAATATTTTATTTTTTATTTCTTTAGAAAAGAATTTAAGAATGTTAAAATGATAAATGACAATGATAAAAATGAACAAGAACTTACACATATGTATATATATACAGTAATGAATCAAATTGAAATAATAATTCAAAGTGCAATTGGTGATTTGCTTAAAATAGGTTTGCACTTTTAGAATTTAAAATGATCTAATTTTAATTCTTTGTTAATAATGCTGAAGCTCTATATTCATTTCCTTATTCAAAAATTATTAAAAAAAGTTTTTGGTTGACAGTATTAAAAAACTGACATTAATATCTTCCCATCAAGATGCACCCCACTAGTCTTTTATCTATTCTTTAATAACTGATTAAATCATCACATAACAATATCAAATAAAGAGGACACCAAAAACATAAAAAAATTAAGATTTTAAAAATCTATAGGAGCAGCCATGGCAGAAGAGCTTTGAAAGTTTGCTTCTATTTAACTTGAAACTCAAAAGTTAAGGATGTATGACTTGTGGGTCTAATCCTTCATACGTCTACCAAAATCTACTGCTTGTAGACCAAATAAGAAGGACTTCAAAAAGGTTTTAAAAAAACCTTCAAAGGCGATGTAAACTTTTATAAAGTGAAATCAATTTGTCAGTTCAAAGCTGATACCAAACTGTGCTTATCAAAATTTAAAGTGCCATTTTAGTATACATTAAAGAATGTTTTGATGAAGATACTGCAACTTGCGATGACCGTGTCATGAAATTGAACATCAAAAAGCTGTTTAATTGATCCTTCAACTTTTTAATACAAAACTTTAATCAGGCATACTGTCACTATCTTAAAATATCTCTGAAAATCACAAAAATCTTCAAAAATCAATATCCTGCCCTAATAAATCATGACGGTAAATTAGCCAAGAATCTCGACTAAAACATCTTTAATATCAATAGATAAAAATGTCATGAATGTAGAAGCGAGATTTACGGACAAAAATGAAGCGCCTCTAGCGACTTGCAACGACACTAATTCTCACGACAACGTATCCTTAATCAATCTCATGCTGCGAGATTTTGCCACAAGCTTGTAACAAGATTATACATAGTAAGGGCCCAAAACTAATCCCCTTCAGCCCTGTTTATCTCCATCATGCATCTTGGACAGTATTCTCAGAAGTTTGTAAGGAAGTAGACGATTTTCATTTCAGCCCTGATTAAGCATTAAATCAAATACAAAAGGTCAGAAAGTACCAAACACGAACTATATAGGTCCATGATAGTATTTAGTAGTTGTAATAAATCAAAATCCATATATATAAGTGGGGCCATGTAATACTGCCATTTGTAATACTACATAAGTTTGTGCATATCTGAGATGACGGAAGGATATTGACAGATATGGCAAACTCGATATTTTCCTGTTATTATCTACCTATTGAAATAAAGAGATGAGTGAGAGCATAATTGTTCAAAATATGTTTTTACCTTACCAGTAAGCAGGGATGTTTGTAGTTTAAAAACTTAACTAGCCCTCCTGAAAATTTGACAAGCCCTGCAAAGTGCAGATACTTGGTATATGTAAAACCACACAAGCCAGGTGGGCTTGCCAACCTCTTTTAATTCATACACGCCACAACTGCATGTTTAA
Source organism: Phorcus lineatus (assembly GCA_921293015.1). Lineage (NCBI taxonomy): Eukaryota > Metazoa > Mollusca > Gastropoda > Trochida > Trochidae > Phorcus > Phorcus lineatus. The sequence continues at coordinate 16,194,418 of OV121098.1, read as the reverse complement.
TTTCAGACCTTGGATTCTGTTCGGATAAACAATCCAAAAACAGTGTTTAGAGGAGATAATGAGATGAATATAACTTTTTTGGTATTTGTAAAAAATATTTTCTGTCACCATTTATGAGGTTTTGGTTTCATAGAATAAACTTTAGAAGCCAAAAATGCAATTACAATCTCCTGATCAAGGTTACAAGATTTCAGCATTCTACATCTTTTTTTTTATCAGAAGAACTCTAAAAAAGGTTTTAGCTTCAAAATCTCAATAAAGAAAGCAAGGGGATGTAGGTCAGTTTTGAGGGTGTCGGCTCATCAACTAGAAGATCTGGGTTTAAATCCGCACCACATATTTATCATCAGATATGTAAAAGATTGGAGTTTGTTCTTCCTTGGCTAACACTCAGCATTATAAGGACAATTAAAGCAAGGATTTAACTAGAGCTGCACTGTGGCTGCTGGGTGCAAAAAATTAGCTTTGATAAACATGTACAGGTGAGAAAAAGAGTTTATTATAATTATCATCATGAATATTCAATTTGGCTTGATTTATAACGGTGAATTCTGCACCTCAACATTGCATTTTACTGCAAACATGTTCTTAATTCAAAATCGGTATTTCCTAAAAATTCTAAAAAATTAATAGCTAGAAGGCTAATGCAAGTGTCCCTAGCTATGAAATACTGATCGTATATGAAGACGAGCTCCCGCTCCCACCCCCCCCCCCCCCACTCTTGGACCTCCGTCACTTGTTACACTGTATAATACCATTTGAACTGTCTGTCTGATATAGCTGATTGTAGGATTTACAACAAGTCTCAATCATGGATACAGTTACATGAATATGTCTGGTGTTGGTAATTTACTCTCATAGTCAAATTACTTTATGGGAGGCAAATAGGGTGAAATATTCCTTCCTTTGTCCATAGCGGATGGTGCTATTAGGTTGATTGGTACAGTGGCTGTCACCTCAAATTTCTGGGTTCAATTGGATTCGATTGTAATAAATCAACTATATTTTCTTTTTTGTCACAGTTCACTTTTTACCTGACATATAACATTTCATATATTTTTTTTCTTGTTTGATATAGATCTTTTATATCTACACTCTCACTACTGAGCTCTCAGAATATCCTATCCTTCACTTCTTTTGTTTATATTTTCCAAAACAAATTCATACGACTAACAAAAAAATTGTCCTTTGCATAGAAAAAGCTATGTGGCTATGCATTGCGGTGAAACCTGCGAGCATTGGCTGGAACTAGCCAACCATCAACTGCATTGAAATTCAGTGTAGCATTGCACCCAAACCTTACTGCCTGTAGAACAGTTTTCTACTGTAGAACAGGTTGCCGAGCCCCTGGCGGGATTCGAACCATTATTGGAACAGGTTGTCTAGCGTCACCTCTCCCACAAGGATAGGAGGTTTAAGTAAAAAAAGAATATTTGGTGCTTTCAGTTATCTTCAAACACTCAAAAACAGAAGATAACGAAAGGGGTTTGGTAATTGGTTTAAGAAGTGTAAGAGCTAATTATATCACATCAGCGATTTACATGCCACTTCAATCAGCTTCTTTCAGGCTACAAGTTTTTCCACTTATAGAATGTACATTCTTAATTGATAAATAAATATGTAAACAGCTAAATATTGATTTTGTTGGTCTCATTATAAAGCAATAATAACGCTATTGCTCAATTGTCAGTATTGATTCATTGGTGCTATTTAGTCAGGTCAGCTGAGCGACGACAGAATTGAAAGTCAATAAAAAATTGTGACAAGTCAAGCATAAGAATCAATATCTAGTCAACTTGATGCCGTAAGATATGTAAAATAGAGCCATGCGCTCTGTAGCTTATTGGTCATTCATCATTTATCATTTTAGGTTTATGAATTGATCATATATTAACAGGTTTATAACCTACATATATATTATCAAACATATAATAATAATGAAAATGATAATATTGAAAATGATAAGAATGAAAATGAAAAGAATGAAAATGATAAGAATGAAAATGATAAGAATGAAAATGATAAGAATGAAAATGATTAGAATGAAAATGATAAGAATGAAAATGAAAAGAATGAAATGATGACGACGATCATGATGATGATGATGATGATGATGATGATAATAATCATAATAATTTTCTTGTACCACACATATATATCCATGACAGAGCATGCTCAAAGCCCACAAATCATATTATTACACTTCTATATATATGCAGCCTCTTCAGCGCTTCACTGTATCTATATCTTCCTGCTGTTCAGGTACCCAATTGTACAGCTGGGTGCAATGAGGATGAAGTGTCTTGCCCAGGGATACAACACAGAACAAGGCCCAGGTTACAAATGTTTGGTCCTTCCACTGGGAATTGAACCCGAACCTTTAGGGTTTGTAGTTTTAGTAAAGAAGTTCGAAATGCGAAAAGATACAAACACTAGATGATAACCCATGCTATGAATCCATTAGACCATATGTATGAAGAGCTAAAATTAAACTTCTGTATCAACAAATAATTGAAAATTCTAAAAATTTCTCTTCTGAAACAAAATTGCTAAAGTGTTCTAAATTTTAGGATATTTACGGCATATTGTACTATTGATCTGGAAAAACAGTTGATTTTTGTATTTTCCAGTCGAATAAACTGGCTCAAATGTTCATCATGAAACTAGCGCCACCTCGCAACATCAAAGAGCTGCAGTTCCTTTGAAGTGGTCAATATCGCAGCTTAAGCTCGTCAAGCTCATGGTGCAGGTATGAAACTCCCAGGTGTTAACAAGACCGATTATTTCACCTGGTTAGATAGGTGTGTCAAATCACACAAGCTTTACTAGCTTATCATATGACAACCTGCAAACTGCTGATGAGGAAATATTCAGGTATCAGTTCAGTTATCAAAGGGTTTAACATTAAATGCTTTTGGCGTATGTATGAAACTCTAAGGTGTTAATTAGTTGACGAGACCAATCATTTCACCTGGTTAGACAGGTGTGTCATGAATTAACTCACACAATTCCTATACTTGCTTATCAACAACCTGCAAACTGCTGACGAGGACATTTTCAGGAATCAATTCGAGTTGGCACAGGTATTTAAAAAAGGTTAATCAGTTAAATTGGTTAATGTGAGCAATATTTTCATTTGTTTGGATAGATGTGTCTGTCCCTCAAGCTTTACTTGCTGAAACCCGTCCTTCTAATGCAGCAATTTTGGGGTAATAATTTAGCGATCAGACTTGTCATTACTGCACAGATGCAAAAATCTCAGGTCCTAGATAATCCCATTACTTATGTCACATCTCAGGATTTATACTTGCTAATTACTTTATTTCCTCTAATAATTGGCTATATTTTGGTCAGCACCCCTTCACCCCCTGGGTTCTATTCGAGGCCTGTGTTGTGTTTGAGGTTGTGTTGTACAGACCTGGATTGACATTTAAAAATTTCTACAATGGACATAAGAGACAAGTGGTTATGTGATTTACAAGGGATAACAAATATTACCTGTCACTTCTTAAGTATAAGGCCTGGGTTATATATTCACCATCCAGGTAATATTTGATCACTGGGTGTATTAATCTACTTCAGCAACCTATGACCTCCCCCCTGTTGTGATAAAGACCTGAGGGCCATTGCACAAACAACTTAACACTAAGGTTAACCTTAGTGCCATCATTTAACATTGCACTAAGGCTACCTTAGTGACTTAAGTGACCTTAGTGTTTTGTGCAACGGGACCCTGGGATATTTTCAATGAATACAGTCCTATTGGGGTATTTTTGGTGGAGACTAAATTCAGAGGGACATTCCAGTTTATGAATGTATGTCATCATTACATGAATATAAAATATCCTCAGAAACATTTTTCAACTTGGTTAACATTTTGGTTGATTTAGGTTTGGAAATAAATAAATGAGAGTGCACTCTGGGTGCAATAAAACAAAAATGAGGAGTGAACCCATTCTTCGGCGCTATAAGTGCAGAAAACCATTGTTGATTAGTGTTATCATAAATCATTTGTAAAAATATGAATACAATATCCATACATATGAATTATGTTCATAATGTTGTTAAATTAGTAAAAGTACAACACCTTTTTTCATGTCATTTAAAACAAAACAAGATGGCCGACCGGATACCGATGCCTTTAAGGTGGCGACAGGAGCATGTTCATTTCCTTTAGAGGTTTATTTATCAATGAATATGAATAATGAAAAGTGTATACAACAACAATTTATTTTATTCTGAACCATATGTCATTATGAGAAACAACGCCAGTTTAAACCAATGTAAATAAAGGACTATATCGCATGTAGTGTTTTAAGAATAACAAAAAATTTTACCAATTGCAAAACTTTCTTTTTTATCAATAAAAGGTGTTCTTAAATTATATACTGAAATTTGAAGGTGTTTACACTAAAATGGCTGAATGATAATAGTGCTTAATAAATGGTCGACAGCTTTTTCCATGACTCCAAATGAAAGGCTTAAGATAATTGAGTAATGAGCTGTTTTACCCTCTAGAGAAATTATTTTTCTGAACTTTTATTAAAAGTGGTACTCTGAACAAATATAAAAACAAAACTTTTCTCTATCGCTCTTATCCTGAAACTCTTTGTATGGAGAATCAAACATCTTTTTTTATACTGAATCTGTTTTCTATTGGTAGATGACTCTAGTTCAAGCTTATTTAACATCTTTTTAAATGTTTTATTGTGGAACTAACAAATATTTTCATAAACAAACAGAAAGCACACAAATTCAATAGCAGGCAAATATTTACAGATTTCCCATCACTTCAAACAAAATATACTTACATCATAGATAAAGAAAACATTCTGTCTAGACACTTGCGTCTTCAGTTATGGCTTCAATAGAAATTTGACAACATCATTACGAAAAACAATTCTGGGAATATTATGTAAGTCATCATGGTCAAAAAGTGCACAGATAAACGAGACAAAAAAACATTTTTCACATTACCGAGACAGTAGATCATATATCTTCTGGTTATCGTAATAGAAATCACCTTGGGCTGACGTGGACTATATTAGAAGTTGACAAAATTCATTTATATGTGATAACCTGAATCAACTTTCATCTTTCTAGAGTATTCTTCATAGTTCCATAACAACTTATAATCATCTTGGAATATATGTTCCATAAGTTTTTTCGTTTGGATATTTACTTATCATCTATATGTTTGAAACTCTTCGGAAAGAATTTTTCTTAGTTTAGCTTGAATAAGTTAACAACAAGAGTTCTGTTTGTTTTTATGCAAAAATGATATATAAATAAATAAATAAAACTCTTATATCAATCAGAAATAGTGTTCAGAATAAATGTTCATGGAGATGTTTTAGTTTCTGAGAGAACCACTGAAACACCAGAACTGTCATTCACACCAAGATCAATTAAAGCTTCAAGGGCAATCATTTTGTCAAGAAAAAGTATCATCAAGTGTACCTATACAACCAAAATTTTCCCAAATATGAAATTAAATAAAGTCCAAAAAGGGACAATTCCATGGAGACAAAAAAGATTCGAGAAAGTAGTAACTGGCCCTGCACTCAAGATAAGGTAATGATAAAAATTGTGCAAAGTTTTATTGATATACAGTCTGCCCCAATATAATGATGTAATAACTAATGTTCTTTTACATGAGGACCACAGATGCTTATTAAAATCTTAGTTATGAATCTAAATTCCAACCTTTAATTAAGACTAGAAAAAATGGGCTAATTTGATCTCATCCTGATTTTGCAGCAATGAGAATCTAACTGACCAACTTTCTGTTTTTAAATCAATTTTTTAATTAATATTTCATTTATTCATAAATAATGTGAAAACAAAAGACTGAGAAAAAGCGCATGTAAGAATTCCGATCTCTGATTGGTCCACGTGACCCTAAACAAACATCCATATACACCGTCACTGAGGGATGAGTAAAGCGTGCTTACACATCAATCAATCAAAGTCTCGTGATCAGGTCATAGGTGTTGTTCGTTTCTGTTTGTCTTTTAATAATACATTAAGACATTCGGTAAGATAAATTCGTTATAACATTACGTCAAGGGTGACACAGGGATATATTATTCCCTTGAAAGGTTTTATGCAACTCACTTTCCACTTGTTGCATAAAACCTTCGTGGAAATAATATATCCCTATGTCACCCTTGACAGAATGTTATAACTTATATATTGGAACTGAGGTATGATGGGCAAATTTATACCAAGTTCTTATCTACTTAAAAGAAAAGTTTCATTATCAATTAGACTTAATGAAATTAAGTGTCATTGATACTTATTAAGAATTAATTAAGATTTTTTTGCAGATAGAAATTTCATAACAAATTTAATGTTAGAGATAGCTTTAAAATCTAGAGACTTTTGTGTGACTTTAATATTGATTAAATTCAACTCATACTATCCAATGCCAATAAGTGAAACATTTACTTTACTTGCTTTATAGATATCAACACTTAAAACAAGTTTATAAATTCAACATAGTTTTATTTGAGCGTGTTGATTAATTTAACTCACACCATCCAATGACCATAATGAAATAAATCTTGTTCCCAAAACCTCTCCAAACATAAGATAAACATGAGTTGACAGCTCAAATTCATCATGACATTATTTCCAATTCTTTTGCAGTAAAAACGGAGACAATTTCATTATCGGTATTGGTTTATCTACTTGATACTGCACTGAATTTCAATATGTGTTAAAATACCATGAAAAGAAATCCCAAAAGCCATTTGCCTCTCCAAACCATAAAGACAGCTTTTAGTCGAATTGCCATCAATTGGATAACCGACCGTTTCAATCTTTCTTCCATTGAATATATATCAAGCGGTTACAATATCTTCCTTCAGTGGAGACACATCTTCTTTGTGGAACATTAAATACTGTTTTCTTGTGGCTGTAGTGACAGTAAAATCTTTCCGGTCTCTTTGATAGGTAGTTATTTAGACCTATGTGATAGGGAAATGATTGTTCCTTTGGGGTTTGTAGGTTAGCGTAGGTTTCAAAATGTTTGAACACCTTGAGTTGACGAGGCCTCTGGGACTCGAGTTTGTGACAAAATAAATCAGGCATGATGTTCTGAATGAGAAGATGAGAAAAGAGGCTTCTGGGATGGAATTGATATCTCTAAGGGGAGATAAATCATGATCATTTTAGGAAACAACCTCTAACGAAATTACGGACAATACACTGGGGTTTTCTTGCAAACTATTTTCAGTTAAATACTTTGGATAATTCCCCACCAAATACGATTATCTATCTCTAAAAAGACCATAGATATCTTGTGAAATAATGTGAAATAATGGATGATTTTCATTCAATGTGACTGTCTATCTCCGCAGAGGATCTGCTAGCAATAATAACAATTAAGTAAGATCAATTTTTATTGTATAATATAACTAACAAATTAATCAATCTATGAAAATCTTTATGAATTCAATTGAATGAGCTATAAAGAGTGTTTTCTTCAATGGCAATGTCTTCATTTTTTTATTTAAATTAATTATAGGTATTTATAACAATCCATAATATCAGCAATGCCTATATGGGCAGTAAAACAAATATCAGTTCTGTGCTTGAAATGAAGCCTTAAAATATAAATAAAATATTTTTTTATTGTTTGTCATTATCTTGAGAAAAAGTTGGACTGGTTACGACAAAAGCAACGATTTTTGAAAGTTGAATTTAAACTTGACTATATAACCTGTATTTTTTATCATGACCAGTTGATTTTAAAATTTTGAAATACATATTGTTTTGATGATGACATGAGATGTGACTCCTGTACTCCAGGATCCAGACTTGTAGATAAAGAGTTAACTATGATATCTCTAACCATTATTTGTTAGTACTGTGTCTGTTATACTCAATGCTGCATGATAACTATTCTACCCTTTACCTACACACCTGTTCCTAATACCCAATGGTCATTCAAGAATTTCGAAAGCGAAGAAGAGGTGAGGGAGTTTGGGTCAGACGCCGCTTTCAAGAGTATTTCACCTATATTGCAGCTGCTTGTATCATTGCACAGAGAAAGCTTGCAACATCATCGTGGCTATGTATTGCGGTGAAACCTGCGAGCATTGGCTGGAACTAGCGAACCTTATTGTGTGTAGAACAGTTCTCTACTATAGACAATTAAAGTTGCCCAGCACCTGGCGGGATTTGAACCACAGACCTCTTGGTCCGAAGCTGAACGCAATAACCACTAAAACGCAAATCTGGTTAAATTACAGATTCAAAGGCCAAAATTAAAAAACTTTCAAAATCTGTCAAGAGTATCATCGGAAATTACATTATACACTATGGAACTAATCAAGTCACAAAAGTGATGTTTCCATGGAAACAACAAAAAGTGGAAATTCATGAATGTTGTAAATATGTCTAAGCTATAGAGAAGGTCATTGTTATATATATAACAAGTTTGCAAAGTTTGGTTGATATATATCAAACTGTTTTTGAGAAAACTGACCGGACGGAAGGACAGACAGATGGATACTTCGATCCACTTACTTAGTAGTGGGGGTATAAATATTTTTCAATTTGAATTGATAATTGTTTCTTTATTTGTACTTTGTAACTGAATACCAGCAAAGCACGTAAGGGCACTCTACCGCTTTACCAAAACATCTCCTGCTTCTAACTGAAAATAAACCCAAAATCAAATCTAATTCAATCCCAATTTAATTTTCTTCTCTTTTGTCTTTTGTTACATTATATTCAAAGTTTGAATAAAATCAGATTTAATCCCATTTCGTTTCAAATTACTTTACCAAGTTATCATTTTAAGACACCTAAAAGCTTCCAAACGAGTTGTGCAAAATCAAAATAAAAACTTTAAGAAAGAGGAAACTTTCAAGTCAATGTTGAAATTTTTTTGTTCAAACAAGTGTTTTCATCTTCAAAAGAATGTCTGAATCATCGCAACAGTGAAATTTAATTGTTGCAGGAATCGTTCACCAGACTCTTAATGTAACCATGGCCCCCGCTAATGAATATTTATTATGACAATTTCCAAACAAAAGTCATCGACGCCATAGGAGGCACACACATAAACAAACCCCCAGAATTAACAGTGTCGACTTTTCATCAATAAACTAAATTTCACCCAAGTTCCTAATTGTCATTTTCCCTAATTCAAATTCTTAGAAAGCCGAAGATCTTAAGGAAAAGAGCAAATTAAAGGATTGTTTCTTGAAATATGTGACAACGCAAACAAACATTAATTCCATCATGCGTTTGGTCTTCATCTGTGCTGGCCCAGTCAATGCTAACCACATTAAGCTCAGTAATTAGATCACATTGATTAATTACTCATTTGTTGAAACTGATCAATTCAAGTCGCTTTGCTCTAATTCAACAGCTGAACATCACGATATCATATTTTGCTATTCACTTGTAATACTTGTACTCATATCACTCAGAATATTATTTACCACATAAATTTAATTTCAAAACTTTTAAAAGTAACAAACCTACTGACAAATAGTAACAAAAGTAACATATCTACAGACAAATAGTAACAAAAGTAATTACCAAATCTACTGACAAATACAAACAAAAGTTACAAATCTACTGACAAATAGTAAAAAAAGTAATCTACTGACAAAAAATTAAACTAAACTAAATTGTTTGTTAAATATGCATAATGATTAACTAAATTGTAACTTGTGACAAAAAACAAAAATCTTTATCAGGCCTGGGGTAAAAAGTTAGATACCATATGTTTTTCAAAGGTGACAATTTTCGCCCCTATATTACTTTCATATTCATACAACTGCTGTATGAATAATACCAGTCTTTTTCCATATAATCATGATCATTGACGAAGAAAATCTAAAAATGATTATCACAAAGCATTTGTAGGAATGGGACTAGCTTGACCTATTTTTCATTTGTATCCATTGCCTATTCAAGAATGCAATATTTCAATCAAATGCAATTAAAAAAACATAGAAAGATCATCAAAGAAAGTGACAGTTATTTTCACACGACCAGTTTCATGCCTTTACTATCTGACAATCATAGAACATCTCTTCAAAAGCAAAAAAAAAAAAATCAACAAATTGTTTCAATGAAATTTCTGAAAACAATCAAGCAACAGTTAAGAATTGTGAATTTGTTCACGTGTTCAGTTTCACACCTTTACTATTCAATATTCATTGAACCTCTTTGCAAAAGTATAAAAAACACAACAAAAATTGTTTAAAAGAAATTTTTAAAAGAATCATTGTCAAGCAACAGTGAAGAATTGTGAATGTTCATTTGACCAGTCCAACCCCTATTATGTGTTTCTAATTAGCTAACGAATTTTGTTTACTCATGCAAATGGCTTGTCACCTGATTAAACACGATGTTCATTTAATTTCCATAAATCATCGGCCATTCTCTTTTACTCTGGACCAAAGGAATTGAATCAGAGTTACTAAATACTTCAAAAAGCGTATCAAGAAACATCATTTTAAACTGAAGCGAGAAATTAAGCCTCAACGACAATGCGATTATGTTTAAATTGATTGTTTTATGAGGCAAAGAGTCAAAGCATTTGCCTGCTATGCTTCAATGACTTTAGCTTCAAACATCAAGGGGTTTATCAAATTAAGCATGAAAAACGCAGATGAAATGTGCAAGAATTTTTTATCCAGAAATTTGTTTTTACTCCAGTTCATATGCCATTGGATCCACAGTGATGAAATGATACAAGTAATTTATTGTGATGCGTTAAAATCACATTATCATAATGATTTCTTGTGATATGCTCAAAACCAATTCATATTCACCTAATGATTTAAGTTTGATCCAATGTCTCTCTCAATGTTTATAATCCTTTATTTGGAAAATGTGATGTGTTACACACTTGCAAATGATTCTGTATTCTGTTACTATCATCTGATAAAAACAAATCAATACTAGACCATGTATGTCATATAATTTGTAATCCTATTCTCATTGTTTTATTCCTTTATATAAATTTTCCCTACTAATTCAATTATCTTTATAACTTTCACAAATCCAGTGATATTCACCAAATCAATATCCTTTCTCAAATGTTCCTCAGTTTCAATAGGTATTGAAAATAGCATTCCAAAACAAGTTATATCATTTATATCAAAACACTGCTATAATTTCAGGAACAAATTTTTGTTCAAAAACCAAATTTCAAGTTATTCTGTGAAATTCTGTGTAAGGCCTATACAATGATGCAGTTGCTAAATAAAGGTTAATAAGGTGAATGTGCTGTGTAATCAAGCCTCAAAGTGCAAAGTGCATATTCTAATAAAGTTTAGCTTTCTGAAAGCATATGGTAATATCTGAGGCGTTTAGAATGATAACATTTGAAATAGTGTCACTGACAACTAACTTTGATTGCATCCAATAAGACTTGTAGAATTCTAGACCGAGAAACGCTTGTATTAGGACAGAGGTTGTATGACAGAGCTACCTCTGTTGGGAGAGGCTGGAGTGACAGAGGGATACATTATTAAGGTTTATTGAACAATATGGTCATAGGCAACATATCGTTTGCAAAGGTTGACCTCCATAATTTTCATATGATATACACTGCAAGATAACTTACCCATCTTGATTTTTTTTCTAATGCCAGAGTAAAATTAATGGGGGGGGGGTGAAAGCCAAACATATACCCCCCCCCTTAATTTTACTTTTCTAATGTCTTAACCGCATTAGCCGTGATTGCCCGCATCCTTTAGAGGATCCATATAAATTACAGTTTACCACTTTCTTCATAACCCCCGTGGATAAGCGCCGCCCCATTTAATGCCAGAGTAGAAATATTTGCCATCCTTCTATAATGTTTTTGGTTTAAGAGAGTTCTGCAAGGTGACAAGAACAAGATCCTAACATGATGTTGGATTCTATAAATTATATGTCATATGTTTGCAAGTTTGATGAAGAGGCTTGTCATGTGCCCAAGTTAGAAATCAAATCAGAAAGAAAGAAGTAGGAGTTTGATACTTGACCTTGATCGAAGTATCAAAATAGTGAGTGAGTTAGTTATGGTTTAACCCTGCTTGGGCAATATTTCAGCCATAATAGCTGCGTAAAGTATCAAAATACAAAATCTGAAGATGTATATATCGTGGTCTCTGTATCATGATACGTATCGTTGACTTAAAATTTTTATATCTTAAAATCAAAGTGCTTGTCAAAAGTCTTTCTTTTTATAAAAAAAATCCTTGAACATAGGGTATCGTGAATATATCATGTCGAATCGTATCATCATGAGATATTGTGATACGTATGAAATGTCTGTATTGTCACATCTCTACTGGACACATAATAAATCTTCTTATCATATATCTATCAATAATATCTAATGTTTTGCATATGTGATAGAGGCAAGGACACAGCATCCATATTGCCGCCCGGTCCGCAAATCCATATCAGCCATATCAGATCGGTCCGCAAATCCATATCAATATCAGCCCTAGGGAACTTTTGGAACTCCCTTTGGAAAATATATGATAAAAAGGTCACAACATGCCATTTTTCACTCTGGGGCCCTCTGGCTGATATGGAGGTCTCGGGCTGATATGGGGTATGATATGAAAAACAGCATGATATAACCTCTAAATATCAAATGTGTGGACAAATAGTAAAAAAAATTTTTGTGACGAGGATCCTTGTAAATGCTTTTGATCTTGTTTGAAAGATTGGATTTGTAAAAATGGCAGCCAGTCATGTCAGTGTCTTTCATTTATGAATTTATGATGTTAGTTTTATTACAAGTTTATCAAAAGGAATAGTCTAGTGTGGGGCATGTAATATGAGATAAATGGTTAACTTTTAAATGATTTTGACAAGATTGACATTGAATAAAAATGGGCTTTGCTTGTGGTTATTTATATGTAAAATTTCTTCATTAGCTGAGTGAGTGAGTGAACTAACAGTAGAGTAGGTTGCAGATATTACAGAATTCATCTGTTTAAAGGGCCACAGAGTATGTTGTTTGAGTCAAATTTGTCAAACTTCACAAATAGATTTATTACATCTAGAAGAGTTGTTTTGTTCTGAAAATCAGCATCAAAGTGTTTAAAAGTTCAGTATAGTGACAATAAACAGGTTAAAGTCATGATTTGTGATCGAAAACAGGACAATGGCATGTCAATGAATCCAACGTAATTTTAAAAACTGATTTCCAGGAGACACAAACACAAATATTGATTGGTAGTGTAAGTAGGTCATTTAAATAATTTCTACTTCCTGACATTTATATGGCCGTTTTATTTATAAATCTTTGAAAACAAGAAAATATCATAGTTTGGGTATCAAAGCGATAAATATGCAGCTTTAGAGGGGCAATTTGAACATAACTTAGCACTTTTAATGTTTTGGCTCTTATTTCAGCCACAGAAAAAATCATCAAACATACTCAGTGTCACTTTAAACCACATTTCAGTGAGTGCCATAATTTTAAGATCTGCACACATGCACAAATCATGTTTGCGATGCAACAATTTCATGGCTGTCTGTGATTTCCTAAATGGTTGATAACATCTCAAAAGCAGGCCATTATTAGCTAGAGAAGCAGGCAGATATTTCTGGGCAATTTAGATTTTTAAAAAATGAGTTAAAGAGGAATCATTTTACCCAAAACTGCATCTCCTATATTAAACCCACACAAATTTGCATGTAACCCTAAGTTTATAAAAAAATTCTTACTCATTACATAAAAATCACATGAAACATTCCTGGATGTTAATATCATCTTGTATTCAGTCCACATATAAAAACTGTTGCTGTTAAAGGCAAATATTCAGATATTCCGATGAAGACCTGATGGAGAAGACAGGAGTGTTTGGTATCAGAGTGGTCGGTACATCTGAGGATACATAATAGGATTTGCTGGTACAAGACTGAGCACATAGATTCAGGAATTAGTTGTTAGTCTAGACAAGGCACGAGATTCCCAACAGACTCTCGTTCACATCCGCCAATAGACGTAAGAATTACTGCTATTTGCAACTTGTATTTCAAAGCAGTCACTAGTTGATTTGTGTATGTTGTTGCTTACAACCTCAGAATTTAGAATACAAAGGTTTTGTTGGGAATAACTGGATTTGATATTTATGTATCCAATGAATGCTAATGTTAAAGGGTTGCATGCTTATAAATAAAACCTCATGGTAAGTGTCTATTAAGATGGTTAAGTATGAAATAAAGAAAAAAGTCAAAACCTTTCACCACCAAGATGTGAAGTTCTCAATGTCTAAGAATACTCAATTAATATTTGTATATTGTTAAGAACTACACATAAAAAATAATTAAGAACTTCATTACTACAATATGAGAAAAAATGATTATGTTTAAAAAAAAGATGTCAGACAACATGTTCATACCATTATTAGAATTGTTTCATCTGTAATGGCATGTGTTTCATGGCTTAACTATTGATGAAAACATGTTTAATCCTAAGTCACTCACTTACTCATTTTGTAATGAGCATTTAGTTTTAAAGACCAGGCCCAGATTTTCGAAACTCTCTTAGTGCTAAGATAGTCGTAAGCCAATGTTAAAGTATGGTACTTATGACTATCTTAGTGCTAAGAGAGCTTCGAAAATCTAGGCCCAGGATAATTATCATAATGATCATCATGTTGAAATATCTCCAAACTAACAACTCTTGCAACAAAGTGTCTGTAACTTGTGTCAACTTTATGAATCCTTGTTTTAGCATTCAACTCAAGCTGGTAATTAAAAAAGTTAGAAATATAGTAATCACAATGCCATTACATTTTGAATAAAGTCTCATGTTCACTCCCAAACTACAACTTTTGCAACAAAGTAAGAATTCTATCAGCTGTGTGATCATACCTAATTTTAATTTGACAAGATTTAAAAAAAACATAACCTAAGTTAAACAATATTATCAGGATCAAATTTGATTAATTCTGGATTTATATACACCGTGTTTTACTGCTAGTAAACTGAAGTGTATTTTGAATAAAATGCCTTGTACAATGACACTACAATTCTTGCAACAAGTCTCAGTTTTCTGTAGGAATTAAACACTTCAACCATCACAAATTGAGTCATCTTTCCAGTTGTAAACCACAAACACTGTTGCTGAACTTTAGTGAAAGCACAAGACTGATGTAAACACAGACCATATGCCAAAAATGAACTTGATGTCACAGTCAGTTTTTTGATGGTTCTCTGGTTTTAAACTTAATGTTATGGAAATGATGATTAACTAAACGCTCTACGTTAAAGTCATAGTCTCATTTTTGTAAGGCAACTAAACTGAACTAAGTATTCTTCACGAACAAACTCTGATCACTTACACAAATATTTCCAGTCGCATTTGCAAAGATTTTCATTTTTATGCCCGTTTTACAATTTTGGATGAAGCAGCTTATTGGCGTATGCCGTTTCAGACCGATGAGGTACCGAATCAAGTGCAATCCCATCGTGGGTACGAAACACCGGAAACCTAGTCATCGCAGCGCCGATATTTATGACAGACGCATTCTTCACTGAGTTTACCACCTTTTTGTTATTTCTGTATTTGGAAAAGCGTAAGCTATTAGCTATTTTCATTGGATATTCAGCTGGGAAAGTTTATGTGTTCTTCGTCACGGCCTTAGCGAAATGACGTGGTAAGGACTAACGCTCGCAAAAAACATAATATTCGGGTAGGGTAGGGTAGTTTGAACTTCATTATTGAGGGCTAGAATGCCTGCAGAGTTCTGAAAATTGTTGCAAACGTCAGGGGAAAGATTTCTGTGAGTGGTGAACTATTTGTCCGGTATTTATTACAATTTGCTTTGCAAAAATGAGACTATGACTTTAACGATGGTTTTAACTTTCCAACAAGTAATTATGTCAGATAAAATCTATTTTTTTCCAAATCTTAACTGAATTGACAATTTCATTGACAATAGGACCAGTGATTACTGAATTCTTATCATAAAATGATTTGATTTTGTAAAATGTCCTAATGACAAGAAGCTATAAGGGCTTGTTACTTTACTTCTTCAATCAAGGATGAGATTTACAAGATTATGCACAGGTTTTTTTCAAAATTGAAAAAAATTAACGAGTTGATGTTGAAACTTTATAACAGATCAAACAAATCTAAGAAAGTCTTTTTTTAAGGAGGAACGTTTTTAGTTCAAGTAAATTCCACTTCAAAGAAAATTAAACCCAAGTAAGATGAAAGTTGACAAGCCAAGAAAAAGAATTTAGGAACCAGTATAATAGATATTCAGCAATTTCAGACAAAATCATTTTCCATCGATCACCACTATCTTTGCTATTTTTTTTACATTTTTTCTAATGAAGGCCTCAGAAAAAAAGGTTTAGAAGACTAAAAAAGTATATAATATTTATTGAAGAAATTATTCCCTTTTGTTCTGCTTCTATTAAAGATTTTTTTCTTCAATTCTTTTTTGTTAAAAAGGAGATGACAAATTCAAATTTGATAAACTTTAATTGAAAGAAAAATAATTGACCGTAAATGTTTTATTCTTATGGTAAAGAACATTATGGTTAATTTTTTTGGGATAATGTTATCGTTTTAATGAAATCATATTAAAAAAGGAAAATTATAATGCCTAAAATATCATTTCAAATAAAAAAGCAAACATGTTTTATTATTTAATTTGTCCATCAAAATGCAAGAAAGAGCTATTGTTGAGTTTATCAAGAAGAAATTAGAATTCAAAATCTCAAAAAAAAAAAAAAAATTCTTTTTATCCCTATCAAAAGGTTTGTTGGTGAGTTATTTGCTATACAGCATAAAAATGAAAAGGTTCAGTGAGACATCTTGAAAGAAGTTATCAGGAAAATCTGCTTTAAACCATGAATTTCCTTCAAAAAAAGAAAGTGTTTATATACATAGTTAATGTTGATTCTTTTCTGTCACAAAAATACTGTATGAGGTTCAAGATCAAAGAAAACATTGTTAAGATGAGTTGTTTTACTTTACAAAGGTAATCTTTTGATAAAAAATGTTTTGATTACAAAATTTGATAAGCAATAATTCATTATGAAGAAAATGTGTTCATTCAAAACATCATTGAAATGAGTGAAAATGAAAATAAAATTCTTGACAAGTTTAAAAGAAGAAGAAAACTATAAAAAGGAAAAAGAGATGAAGAAAACTATAAAAAGGAAAGAGATGAAGAAAACTATAAAAAGGAAAAAGAGATGAAGAAAACTTCACACATCTATGATTCAATGATATCAATGAATGAAAATGATTTTGAATGATTCAATTATTGTCAATATAGTAATACAAATATGGTTTTACTCCCTTTATGGTGCAGCTTTCTATTTTTCATACAATGGTTTTCCAAACATTGAGCAACCACAGAACACAAATGGCTACAAAAAGTCAAGGAAAAAAATCTTTATACAGAATAGAAGTTTACTTTATAAAGAAATTGCTATTTTGTCCTGAAGGCTTGGACGTCTACATGTACACATGCAATTTGTCCAATTCATTTCCATTCCATTTACATAGATTCAAATGATTAAAGGCGTTTATTTAATCTAAGTAAACTATAATACAATATATTGGATAGGCAAGCTCAAAATGAGGCAAATAACAGCAATTTGGTGGAAATGTCTATCCAAAGGTTTTCATGAACAGACTCAGATTAAACTCTGTGATGATGGTGATGATTAAGATGATCATTTTTCAAATATATATATATATATATATATATATATATATATATATATATATATATATATATATATATATATATATATTTATTGCCTTTTTCAGGAGTTTGTTA
The DNA here is from genome assembly GCA_921293015.1 of Phorcus lineatus. Lineage (NCBI taxonomy): Eukaryota > Metazoa > Mollusca > Gastropoda > Trochida > Trochidae > Phorcus > Phorcus lineatus. The sequence continues at coordinate 16,176,632 of OV121098.1, read as the reverse complement.
TACATCTTCACAGAGCTCACAGAACTACAAATATACAGTCACATGCATTACTTACGTACATGAAATTCATTATATAAACGTTTATTTGAAAGATATTTTCAGTTTAATGTGTTCAGTAGGAATGTGCAATATTATTGCATTACAAATATATTGCAGTACAGACTTTGCAATACAGTTATTGCAATATTATGTTTCATATGGCAATATATGACACCAACTGATTTCAAGTCAAATTTATTCAGAAATACTGTTTGCTTAACGTGTAAGAAAAATTATTCTGCTGTACAAGAATATGTGTTTGGCTGTATCGCAGTTGGTAGTAGACAGTTTTCAATATATATGCCATCAAAATGTACTTACAATTTCATCTTTTTCAATAATAATGATAATAATAAACAAGTAGCAACTTAACCTTTATGTGAACGAAGGTCAAAACAAGTTTACGTATGAAGAAACTTAAAATCCGAAATTCCTCTTTTCTGATGTAACACAAAATGCATTTGCAGTTTGAAAATATAACACAACAAACATGACACCATAGTATTACAGTAGTAAAAAGACCACAAAAATTATACCATCCTTGATTCAAATTCCAATTATGGAATGGCCAAAGAAGAAGCTTTCACCACCATCAAACCTTCAGCACAACAAATCACAAGATTATCTACATGTTTCAGATATCATTGACAATTCAATCTACTACAAATTAAATCTGAAATATGGGAAAAAGTTAGGAAGTTAGTTCCATGCTCTTATCATAATTACCACAAGAGAGCAAGTGTTACTGTTAGGGCAGGGCGACAAGTTCTCAATATTTACTCATTTAAAATGTCCCTCTCCATCTCTGCGTAAATTTCATTTTTACTGATGAACCTCTCTGAAGATTTAATATCTTCTGTGGAAAATGAAATCACCTAACCTTGGTAAAGTACTCAAATTAAATCAGTCAAATTCTTTCAAAGGTCAAAAAATGATCTGCACCCAAATCATGGCCCTTTTTGTTTGCCCAATTTCCTAATAGCGCAAAAGCCTTGCTGAAATAGTATTGATCGTCCAGGCTGATATATCAGGAATACTTGGCAGAATGTCACAATACTAAGAGACTCTGAAAGACTCTTAAGGCGCCAAGCTCTTGGAGAATCTCATGTAAGTGCCGGCGGCAAATAACGCCATGAAAGAGCTGTAACTGGGATTTAGGAATACAAGCCATGGCAAGGCCTGAACCTATAAGGATTATGGTTCCAAGGTAAAATCTCATTATCAGGGATTCACGACACTGCTGTAAAGACTATTTTGTCACTTTTTAGCACAAAATGGTACCAAAACATGTCAGAAAAGATTGAATTTTTATGCCTTTTAAAATGAATGGTCATAAGTATTCTTTCTTGTGAAGAAATTAGAGATTTTTTTCCATAATTCATGATCAAATTGTCTTTTCTTCAGCAATTGTTTCAGCATCATTGTGGGTTTAATACACTTATCAAGTTGTATCTTAATGCACGTCAAGAAGATGAATATAAAGAAGGTGAGGTGAGCTTAAGCTGATAATGTGTGATTTAAATGTATTCCCTCATGATTTTTGAAACACACAAAATGGTAAATCTTTTTGAGAGTTTTTGCCACAAAAGAGCAACTAATGTGATGATTTTAGAAATATTTTACCGTAAGACTTCAACATTTCTTTGACATCATATTTCTTATTAAACTGTCTTCAAACAAACACTTCAAAAAAATTTTGGTGACGGTTTTACCATTATTTTATAAAATTTATAACAAACTTGGCAGTTACAGCGTTGTTTAAATTGTTTGAATTTGAACTGGTAAAAAATAAAATGTAATATTCTCTATCCTTGCAGTTGATCAAGAATTCTAGATTTTATAATTTCTACTGTTTGAATGATGGAGCCATTTACGGTCTGAGGAAGTTGTTTAGGATAAGGCCGTATAAGATGCAGAATTATCTCAGCAAACCTATCTCAATTTAATTACACCCACACTGAAAATTAAATCAAAATAGGTACATCATGTATTTTTATACTAAATGAATTTAAGACATGGTCTTCAGAAAAGCTGAGTTGACCCAACAGTTCAGCAAAATTGGGCACAGCTCACTAAGGATGGGTATTGTTTCTCATTTCTGTATCGCAAGATATCTCGATACAGAAAAAGAGTATTGCAATACGTATTGCAATATATAGGTACATATTTCAGTTTTCCATGCTCTCTTGACTAAATAACAGCGATTAGAAAATTGATCAAATGCTCAACTGGTCGTCGTTTTGGTTTGAGAGATAGTTCAGTGACTAATTTCAGACTTTTAACATGTCCGTGCTATTTTCACTATGCGAGTTCACACTTTTTTTAATACAACTTTCAGTAAAATCACATTTTCGCGATACATGTTTCTGCATTTTACAAGAAAATCGTTAATTTTAAAATCCCCAACATATTGGATATTTTCAGAAGAGTGTACCCGTACATATCATGTTATTTCTGTATTGCAATATACCGATATATCGATAATACCGCGCACCCTTACAGCTCACAATTAATGGTTAAATAATGTGGGTGGTGATTAGTCAACACAATTGATAGTCAAGTAAAATTAAGGAAATGTTTTTTCTATTTCATTATCATTCCCAATCTGTTAAGCTGACTTTGAAAGGTATTATAATCAAAAGGTGCACACAAGTACACTGTTGTCATAAATGACAGAAATGCAGCTTAAATATTTTCATGGAAATGATGTGACATAGTGCCTTTAAGTTCAATTTCCCAGAGTTTAATGTCAATGGCGCCAAAAGAGACTTATCTCAGTAATGGCGTGAGGTTTTGTGAAATCACAGCGCCCATGTCTGAGGAAACTTTGGTTAACCAGAGTCCAAGAGGTGGTTCATCCACCAGGGGCGTCACTATCTGTACACTGACTGCCATCAAATATGGTAATGAAATCCTTTCTGTTTATGTATATTTTGTACCAAAACAAGTTTAAATGATTGATATGATTAAAAAAACAAGGGAGCTCTAATTCTTATTTTTAGATAACTTAGATATGTTAGAAAACTGTTCAGGAATATATATATATATATTGGTTATAATTTCCTTATAGTTATTTCTTTACATTTGAAACATATAACATTTCTACAGAAATTAAATTTTTTTACAAAGAAATTTTCTTCCTCTGAATCAAATGTTTTTTGTTATGTTAAAAATGAATTTCTTACTTTGTGTTTATACCCTTAAAACAAAAGCGTAGTTTGACAATATATGTACCGGTATTTTTTGTTCAAAAACGAAATTGTGGAACAGTTATCAATGACCATGTTATTTTTCAGTATACAAAGTGTCTTGGAAGATTCAGTAATTTCTGAAGATGTTTTCAATGTCTGTTTTTCCCCATGTAAATAAGCCAAGATGAAAAGAAGATTTATCCTTTATACAATTATTTTTGTTCTTGTGAAGAAATGAGCTCTGTCATAACAAGCTGTAGTGTGTTTTCAGACAATGAAAAAATCAAAAACAACTGGGAAAAATCTAATTTATCAATTCTATTCTCTTGTGACAAACATTTTGGTTTCGTTTTTCAAGCTAAAAGATTGAAGGCTGGAGGTCATCTAAAAAAAACCTGACAGGGCATCAATTTGAGGACATATGGAAATATGTTGGAGGAGCTTGAATTTTGGGGGTTATATCAATGTAGGGCACTTTTTAGGCCAATTTTGGTTGCCAAGATAAAATGTTTTTGATACATATTCTGGCATTCACTTCCAAAATTACTATTTTGTCATCACATAATATGTGTCTCCCTTCTTACATAGGCTTTTATTGAGTAATGCCAGGTTGACTTGTTAAATGAATTAAGTTGTTTTTTTGTATTCTACATCACAAGGACATGACAAAAAAACTATTTGGAATCTGTTTCTTTGGCATCATAAAAATGGTATTGGATCAAACAATTTTTGTATGAATTTTCTAAACTTGCTTCATTTATTCATAGTTTTGAATGATCAATATCTTAGATAAGAGGTTCAAGTTTGATAGATGATTCTAAAAATGATTTTATTATTTCAGGTCCTCAAATTTTGATCAAAAGGTATTTAGCCCTTCATTTATTAATCATAAATCATAAAAAATTCGAAAATATTTCAATGTAAAGATGTTTTAAGAAGAAATCAAAGTTCTGTTTTTCATTTTGATTTTATAAAAAATAAAAACTGAAAAATAATATTATCACCTTATCATGCTCTCATATCATTCATACTTTAAAAAGTTTATCTTTTAGGATATTTCTGAATAGATTGAAAGACAACTCTACAGCAAATAGTGGTTACAATACCAGAGAATATTTATTACAATGGACTGACCAGAACATTCTCTTCCTTTGGACACGATGGTAGTGATAGTAATTGAAGCGCCATAAAATATCACCTTGATGCTCTGTGTCAAATGTTGAAGGAATATGGTCTCTGCTGGTATGATTATAGCTTAGCTGTGCGTTAATTTTCTATCATCCAAAATCAATCTATATTTTTACACTGTCAGATGGATATAAACTTAATCATAGTTGGTCATTATTATTGGGTATATTGATGTGTATTTCTACGTGTATTAGTATGAGTATTTATGAATATATACATGCAATTTATCTTCAACGACAGAAATTCCACTGGATTTTCAAATTAGGCTGCCTTTCAAAATAATTAATGTATGTCTTTGCTGAGCATGTTTATTGGGACGTCACATCTAAATGAAACATATAACAATGCGAATTGAAAGATGTATGGATATGTATTTTATGCCTTTTAATGAATAAAATATCTGTTCGTAATTCTTTTTCATTAAATGCAGGTAACTCAATTTTGTACATATCATATAGCCTTTCAAATGATGTATGGCCGGTAGATATTAGACCTTCTTATATTGTTATCACACAGTTTATATTGCTGGTGCAAAACAATGAGACTCCAAACGTTGTACTGTAGCAGGTTGCAAAATCTGGCAATGATACGACCTGAAAAATTATTCTTGCAACAATGCAGTAAGTCTGCAAGTCTTCAAAGTATTTGCGAAGTGAACAAGGCTTCTCCTGATTCCCAAAATTTGTAAATAATCACCGCATTAGAAATATTTCTAAGAATTCTAACCAAGCTGAAGAAACATAAAATTGCTGACCTTCTGCCATGGTAGCATGAAGATTTCACCTCGTCCAAATTATCAAATGAAGAGGACGTTTCCATGCTGGAAATGTTAAGCTTTCACGACAACTGAATTTCAAGAAAACCTTGCCGTAAATTTGCTCTTTATTTCCGGTTCTTAGTTGACTGTGGGGTTTACATGACAGTGAAATTCTTCCTAAATGACAGTGCTTTAACGGAATGTTATTGACACATTGGAAGTTTAAACACTGAGTAAGGGCACATGTTAAGGGCACATAAAAATGTGCCTTAGTTGATGTGCCTTACATTAAGGATTTCTATTCTAAAACGATTACTTGAAACATTGTTCTTCAAAACTTTTTTTCTTTCGATTGTTCGGCTTCGGATCAAGAGGTCCGTGGTTCGAATCCCGCCAGGGGCTCGGCAACTGTTCTACACGCAGTCAGGTTTGGGTGCAATGCTACACTGAATTTCAGTGGAGTAACACCCATGGTTCGCTAGTTCCAGCCGATGCTCGCAGGTTTCACCGCAGTGCATAGCCACAATGGTGTTGCGGGCTTTCTCCCTGCAATAATACTAGCAAGTGAATACTCTAAGTGAAATACTCTTGAAAGCGGCTTTAAACCCAATATCACCTCACCTCACCTTTCGATTGTACCTTTTCAACGGTATGGTGTTTACAATAACCGCACAAAAGGTTGATAGCCATCCGTTGTCTTTTAATAATTGGACAATGGTCACTGTACGTATACAAAGTTGATTTTGTTGTAGATAATAAACAATAAATACATTCTCTTTGATTGTTTTGGATATCTTAGGAAATAATGTGAATATATTTGTCAATCAAAAATCAATTAAAGAGCCAAACTTAATCAATGATGTCATTTGATGGCTAAGTATGGACTGCTACCAAAAAGACACATTTTAAAGTTTAATGGGACTTTTACAGTGACAATATGAAGGTAGAACGTCGCAATTATGATCGAAAACCGGACAGTGGCGCGCGTCAAATAGTCAAACGTAATTTTGGAGACTTATCTAAAACAGCCAGGAGGGCAGTTAGGAGTTGATAGTGTTTGTTAGGTTATATAACTAGTATCCATGTATATTGGACGTGATATAACGATGTGCTAACAATATGGTGTTTTGCTTTCATTTGTGGAACATTCCACTTAGCTTATAGGGTGAAGGTTGTTAAACTTGGAGCCACTGGTGCATGAAGATGTTTTGATAAGACTGTAGGCATTCTTCCATGTAGGCATTAGTGAACGCCACCCGTGATATCTGCACCCCTGTGCATTTATAAGACTGTTTTTAAATTGTCATGGAAAACCAGTATTTGTCATATATATGTCTTTTGGACATGAAAAGTTAAGATGTTTTGGTTATATATCACCGCATATGACATTATGTTCGTATCAAAGGTAAATAATATGTTATGAAAATCACGGAGTGGCTCTTTAAGTGTCACGTTTTGACGTCTAATTTACATGACATTGTATCTTGGTATCACAGGAGCATGCATCTGGGACGATACTCAGACCTTCATGTGAATAATGTTGATGTTCTTATTCTTATGATGATAAAACAATCCTACGATATAGGATATCCATTTGCTGTTTATAAAACAGACTTTCATGACATTATAATACAAGGCTTTCAATATCCAAGTCTGCAAATATACATTAGAATGAAAATGATTAGAACAGAAAAGCGTGTATAAGCCTGTAGAGCTTCGAAAATCATATGTGAGAATTCTATTTGTAAACTTCTCTTCTGCATTCAATATGCCCCAGCCGTATCTTATATTGAGATTGTAGATGAATACAAGTACCTTGGCACAATGATAGATAGTAGATTAAATTGGCAGTAGCGGATCCAGGATTTTTGAAAGTCATGCTTTGAAAAAGTTGTTTAAATTGTTGGGGAAATTACCGGAGTTTCTTTTCTTAATGAAAAAAGAATTTCGAAACTATTCTTAAAGAATGTGTTACATCTTATACGGGGAGTTTGTTAAGCTTCCTTCATGCAAAGAATTATTATTAACCCGTTACAAAACCAATAGAGGTAAAATACATTCATTCCTTTCAGAGTGAGTCAGTTAAATAATCTTTGAATCAATATAGTTTCTTTTTATGTATCACAGGTCACATGTGTTGCCTTTCCTGTATGTTCAAGCTTTGTAATAATGAAAACTGATATCCTTCCGGGGTAAAAGAGTTTTTTATTATCATTATTATTTTTTAAATATCTTTTTTATGCATTTGCTGTTTATGAAACAGAAGTCCATGACATTATACTACAAGACTTTCAATATCTAAGTCTGCAAATATACAAAGAATGGAAATGATTATAATAAAAAAGTGACAGCCTTGGTAAATGGGTCTGGTACCAAAGAGGTATGGATTTCTGCGAGTCGGATCCGCACTTTTTTATTAAACAGAATAAATAAGAATTAATTTTGTTGCAATTTTGATGATGCCAAATTAACATGTACCCAACATACTCAGAACCGTTTTATTCTTCATCTACCGACCTGGGTCCTCTGAGACAAATGTAATTCCATCTGGACCTAAGTCAAACTGATGAATGAGAAGAGATAAAGACCTGGGATGATTCAGTGTTTGTTTAGCTGACGCACTTGTTTGCTTCCAGGCGAGTCATGAAGTTGCTGATGGAGTTTAAAGCATAAACTAGGGGATTTGAATTCTTTAATTAGAAAACCTAACTTCACATGTGTTGTGATGACCTGGAATAGTCCGACATTTAGGTTCAGTTTGACCCAATAAACCCAAGTAGATTGTGTTGTGTTACAGAACAAAGACAAAGGTTCATGTTCACTTTGTGGCCAGAAATAGTTTATTACGAAACTATTAATCAAAAATAAAAACCCTGAAGCAATAATACCAATATTGTAGAATGAGATGGTACAAAAGACTATGCACCAATACATGTACATATTGAATAGATATTTTCTTATATTTAAACATTGGTACATATGAGAAATACAACAATAGCTCGCATACATAATTCATAATAACTTTAATGAAAACAGATGGTGGTGTGTTAAACGGCAGTTGCTAGCAACGCATACAAGACCAAATGACTATCGTCTGCATCTGTATCTCTTGCTCTGCATCTGTATCTCTTGCTCTGCATCTGTATCTTTTGCTCTGCATCTGTATCTTTTGCTCTGCATCTGTATCTTTTGCTCCGCATCTGTATCTCTTGCTCTGCATCTGTCTCTCTTGCTCTGCATCTGTATCTCTTGCTCTGCATCTGTATCTCTTGCTTTGCATCTGTCTCTCTTGCTCTGCATCTGTCTCTCTTGCTCTGCATCTGTCTCTCTTGCTCTGCATCTGTATCTCTTGCTCTGCATCTGTATCTCTTGCTCTGCATCTGTATCTCTTGCTCTGCATCTCTTGCTCTGCATCTGTCTCTCTTGCTCTGCATCTGTATCTCTTGCTCTGCATCTGTCTCTCTTGCTCTGCTTCTGTATCTCTTGCTCTGCTTCTGTATCTCTTGCTCCGCATCTGTCTCTCTTGCTCTGCATCTCTCTCTCTCTTGTTCTGCATCTGTCTCTCTTGCTCTGCATCTGTATCTCTTGCTCTGCATCTGTATCTCTTGCTTTGCATCTGTCTCTCTTGCTCTGCATCTGTCTCTCTTGCTCTGCATCTGTCTCTCTTGCTCTGCATCTGTCTCTCTTGCTCTGCATCTGTATCTCTTGCTCTGCATCTCTTGCTCTGCATCTGTCTCTCTTGCTCTGCATCTGTATCTCTTGCTCTGCATCTGTATCTCTTGCTCTGCTTCTGTATCTCTTGCTCCGCATCTGTATCTCTTGCTCTGCATCTCTTGCTCTGCATCTGTCTCTCTTGCTCTGCATCTGTCTCTCTTGCTCTGCATCTGTATCTCTTGCTCAGCTTCTGTATCTCTTGCTCCGCATCTGTCTCTCTTGCTCTGCATCTCTCTCTCTCTTGTTCTGCATCTGTCTCTCTTGCTCTGCATCTGTATCTCTTGCTCTGCATCTGTATCTCTTGCTTTGCATCTGTCTCTCTTGCTCTGCATCTGTCTCTCTTGCTCTGCATCTGTCTCTCTTGCTCTGCATCTGTCTCTCTTGCTCTGCATCTGTATCTCTTGCTCTGCATCTCTTGCTCTGCATCTGTCTCTCTTGCTCTGCATCTGTATCTCTTGCTCTGCATCTGTATCTCTTGCTCTGCTTCTGTATCTCTTGCTCCGCATCTCTCTCTCTCTTGCTCTGCATCTGTATCTCTTGCTCTGCATCTGTATCTCTTGCTCTGCATCTGTCTCTCTTGCTCTGCATCTGTATCTCTTGCTCTGCATCTGTATCTCTTGCTCTGCATCTGTATCTCTTGCTCCGCATCTGTCTCTCTTGCTCTGCATCTCTCTCTCTCTTGCTCTGCATCTGTATCTCTTGCTCTGCATCTGTATCTCTTGCTCTGCATCTGTCTCTCTTGCTTTGCATCTGTCTCTCTTAGGTTACAGGTGTGATATCACCAGGATTCACGTACTTTTTGTTTTGTTTTTTCTTTTTCACTACATCGAATTGCTAGTGAATTAAGAGATTAAGGCTTCGATGTATGTGACTGAAAATAACTTGTCAGACAATGGAGAAAATTATAACCGCCTACCTGTGAATAGTTAGTTAATAACAAAATGTCTGAAACTTTTCTCTTCCAATATTTTGGCCAACAGGCTTGGAATCAGGTTCACACATATAGATATTCTCTGATCATACGCCCATTAATTTATTTTGAACGTTGTCATTTAGAACAAGACAATGATTATAAGAAAACCTGTTAAAACGATTCGGTTTAATTTCTGTTCATAATTATAAGATTTTGACAAAATATTTTTCATTCTTTATTTGATACGTGTCAACATATCTTATAAGGAGATTATAATTTAAACAACCTTAGTTTATATCTAGCCTGTTTTATGTATCAATCCCAAAATATAAGCTATATTACAATTTCATCTATTTTAATTAAATTTTTAATTAAAAAAAACCCAACTTCATTATGAATGTTCAGAACCTGTTTTAATACGCCCCATTTACATTAAAGCTACTCATATTACATGACCTCCCGATAAGTTTCCATAACTTTATTATTGGTGTTTGCGAAATGGGACACATTGTCCATATTTTAAACACTAAATACGGACCGCCCTGTCTGACTGTGGGGTAACGTACGTACTATCTTGACTTGACTTATACGCACAGGCGCCAGACTCTGAATGTACAACATCATGTAAGTATATATACATGTAGCTTCATGTAGCTTTTTTAAATTCTATTCCATATATTTCTTGTCATTATCATAATATACATGTAGATAACATAAACAATGTCTGACACTGTCGTGTCTGCAACAGGACCGGAAATGATTTTACTGGTTTCCTGGCTCGGTTACCCTATGTAAACATCGTAGACGGATCCCAGTTCGTATTCTGGCGTCTGTTTTTATTCGGTGTTAGAAGTTACAGACTACTTGACAGGATCATTGGAAGGAACTTACTCATCTTTTAAACTCCTGACGCAATACAAACTGTCACAAAATTTTCCATGTGGCGTGTTGTACGTCTACACAATACCTTATATGGTCATGGCTGAAAACATTCAGACTTCTATTAGCAAAATTCTAGCACAAACAGTGTCAAATGTATAATCTCAATTCAGCTCAAAGTTTAAAAAACCATTTGCGATCTTCATGTTGTCTACAACAATCTAAAGAAGATCTTTAGGTGAACGTAAAATATTTCTGATATTCAGGTGACACGATCATTACCAAAGTAAACTTGATAACCTTCACAGCCTGCCTTGTGGGTTATGTTTGCTTTAACAGCTTGATTTACAAGCGTAAATTTCTCCACTTGAATGATAATCAGAACGGCAGGAGGTGTGAAATGGGAGCTAAAAAACGTCCTCTCAAGAGAAATCATCGGCCATAGTTCCAAAATGTGAAAACCTTTGACCGGTCAAGCACTATAAACAATCAACTCACATTGAGAGTTTTCTTCGGTGTTGAGTGTATGCTTTTTAAAAAAGAATGTAATATTTCATTCACAAGAGAAAATGAAAATGAAAATGAAATAGCAAACAAGCCTAATTGCCTTATGCCTTATGGCGCTCTCAAATACTAATGTTTACATAAAGGTATCAAATTGACACTATCATGGAACAGCAATCCAACATCAGACAGTGTTATAAAAGTTATGATTTTAAAGCAATTACGTTTCGTGGCTGGTTATATGAAAATGGAAATTATTACCCAAACACAACTAGGTCGTGAGTTGATTTGGGTTATAAAGTAGCTTTCAAGAGTATTTCACTTACATCACGGCTGTTTGTATCATTGCACAGAGAAAGCCCGCAACACCATTGTGGCCTTGAATTGCGGTGAAACCTGCGAGCATCGGCTGGAACTAGCGAACCATGTGTGGTATTGCGCTGAGAAGCATTGCACTCAAACCTGACCTGATCTGATGAATTCGTAACCACTGACTTGAAAAGCTTACAAAAATATTCAACTACAAATGTAAGTTGAGAAGGACCGATTGCAGAATACAGTTTCATCATCGTCCTTCAATAGATTTCTTTCCATTATGGCAGAATTGAGACATTGTATTAAGAGGGACATGATTGTGTTGAGAGGCACATACGAACTTACGTCCCGAGAGCTCGTGAATCATTGCATCCCAAGTCTTCAAATTAGGTCACAGCTGCATTTACGCATTCTCTCCCAACCTGATTGGATGAAATTAATGTTAGTGGTGCAATCAGCGACGCCGTTTCAAAAGTTAAGTTAAGACAAAATGTCAATCAAAACGTCATTCGATCCTTATATAGCCCCGGCTCTAATTAGGTTCACCAGCAAATAAAATCCACAACGCAAATGGCCATGAACTTATTAGACGCCCGTCTTGCGTGGCCTTGACACTTCTAGTTGCCACAGTTGTAAACATTAATAGGAAATGTTGAACTCGAAAAAACCCAGCCGAATTTACCCTCGTTGATGTCATTCTGGTGTTATATGGAGCTTGACGTTAAGGAATCTGGTTAAACAGCACATACTTCTAAAACTTGTTGAGGACCAAGCTGGACACTGTTGATGAACTGAGCGGCATCTATATACCAGACCCCCTGCAACGGCCGCGAGTACCATTGCTGACATTTGCCTTCTGTGTGTCGGAAGACGATCGGTTGTATCTTCTGATACAGCCATCTTATTTATCATGAAAAGGTCTACCTTTAAAATCCTTTGACAACAATGATTATTCTTCATCGAATGTGTCTTAATTGTTTTTTTAACCGTACTTTCACGAAGTAGCATTGCACAAAGTGATTCTATTATTAGAAATAGATTGAAGCAAAGCAATTGCTATTTATTTATTTTCCAAAGCTGCTTCCCGGTTTCCATCTCCTTTTATTCTAATAAATATGTTACATAGATCAAATAAAGTTCAACTGAAGTGAGTCATCAGATAGCTTCTGTAATATGTAACATGGACTACAAATCATCCGTTAATCAAGCCGTCAGGTTCTCTTTTGATTCTCGTTTGATCTCTTGATCTCAATGACGTGACACAGAGAACCTCGAGCAATCAAATGGCTATTAGGGGAAGTTTCAAGTTTTGGTGTTATTCTTTTTCCAACATGTTCAAGGTTAATCCTTCAAAGAGCATTCAAAGTATATTACAAATCAAAAGACAAAACGTTTACTCAACGTACCTGTTACCAGAAATCGCACTTTGGATTGGTCCCGTCCACTTAAGCTTTAGTAGAGTGTGCAGAGATTGCCTTACGGAAGATGTAATAACTCTAAAGGATGATTTTGATTTTTTCATACAGCTAATTAAACCAAGATATATTATTAGAAACGTACAATAATTCATGCGGCTATTGAGGCAGATCGACATTTAGAAAGCAGTAAGAAAATTTGTTTTCCGAGTGCTGAAGATCATTTAAAAAACGAGCGAAGTAGAGTATGCCTGTAACCCTATCGCAAGAGCCGAACTCGATGATTGGCTGTTTTGAATTACGTCAGAGGCAAACCTGACGGGCTCATGAGTAATCCGATCTATACGCCCAAGGTTTACGATACTTGTTTCAGATTTTAACCAGTTTGCAGTGAGAACGATTCTTGATGTAGTGTTTTGAAGCAGTAGATCAACATATTAGTCTATGGGAAATTCACCGAAAAAGAATCTTTTCTGAGCCGCTTTCCACCTGAGGAAATTCAGCCTACCCATGAAAAGTTCAAAGCAAAACTTCCACCATTTTGTGAAACATTTCAGTCGGAACTCATTACGTAAGACACATCTCAATCGCTTTCACATCCGACCTTTCTAGGCCAAAAAAATTTACTCGGTGAGGAATGAATAGAGAAATCGCTATAGCGAGAGAATATTCAAGACTACAGGTATAGATTTATGAGAAATTGAACACTAAGTTATGGAGGATTCTTTTATCTATGTCTTATATTCCAATGATCGGAGGAAGGACACAAGATCATAATTGCCACTTGATCTTGCCACCTCTAAGGGCGTGTTTCCGTTATTGTTCTCCCTCTGTTCAAAACCCTTCAGTTCCCTCTTGTTGAGCAGAAACTTGAGCAAATCCAAGTTTTTATTTCTACAGGCGATATGAAATAAATTGTTACCAAAATAATCGCACTTTGTTAGACTTGCATTGTACTCGCCGTGTAGGATATCAACAAATTCTGTGGAGTTTTCCCTGTTGACAGCAATCATAATAGGGGTGAGACCATTATCATCAATTTCCTCTATATCAATGATCTTCAGTGACAGTATAAATCTGACGGCGTCTATATCTGCACTTACACAAGTCAAATGTAGAATATTTTCAATGTAGTCATTTGTTAGTGTAAAATCAGCCCCTCGGTCTTTCATGAGCTCCAAAAGCTTCGCGTCTTTTACACACATGAGAGGAGTATTCCCCCATCTGTTCTTCAAGTGGATGTCCAAGTTAAAATCATCTATCAACCTCTTAACGATGTCAGTGTTTCCACCATCACAGGCATGATGCAACACAGAGTTCTCGTGTTCATCAACAAGTGATAAATCACATCTTTTTTTCACAAGAAAGTCAAAGATTTCTGAATAGTTCCGCTTCACCACATGCATGACACACGTCTCGTCTTCATCGTTCTGGTAGTCGATATCGACAAGCCCATTGCACACGAGTCTCTTCACTTCGTCCAGATTGCCGTTTATACAGCTTTCATAGAAAGTGGTCGTAGCTGAAAAGAACGGGGTTTTAATTTTAACTGTTACCAAGAAAAGGATTATCTGACTAAGATGTGTTCAAACTGTTTAATAGGATGAAAATTAGATGGAGAAACCATCGCATCCTCATGTGTTGCGTGTACGATTTGTGTTGTGTTGTGTTGTGTGGTGGTAATAGTTTGTATATTGTTTGTTGCGTGCAAGTTTGCATTGTGTGTCCTGTGTAACTTCATAAAAATATTCTAAGAGACGTTGGTAATAACTATATATGGATTAATAAATGTTTCCTTTCTGTTAATTGGCTAAAATTAATATACGTAGCTGCCTTAATGACCATTAAGTATTTGTATGTCTGCTTGATATGATTTGTGTGAAGGATTTGCTGTTAAAGAACATGGTTTGCAGGTTGGGAGCAGGTTGCGCTGTTTGTACGTTGCATTGTTAGGCTTGGGCTAAGGATGTAGTCTGCGTGTTATGATTTGTGTGAAGGAATTGCTGTGTTGTTTAAAGAACATGGTTTGCACGTTGGGTGCAGGGTGCGCTGTTTGTACGTTGCATTGTTAGGCTTGGGCTAAGGATGTAGTCTGCGTGCTATGATTTTGTGAAGGAATTGCTGTGTTGTTTAAAGAACATGGTTTGAACTTTGGCAGCAGGGTGCGCTGTTGGTATTTGCATTGTTTGTCTTGGGCTAAGTTCGTAGTCTGCGTACTATGATTTGTGTGAAGGATGTACTGTGTTGTTAAAGAACCTATGCCTATGGTTTGTAGGTTGTGTGTTGTTTGTTGTTTGTGCGTTGTATTGTTAGTCCAGTGTAGTCTGAGTTATATATATGCGTTCTATGAATGATATACACTTCAACAACACCTAGTGATGATATGAAATGGTTTGTGTTTTGTTTGATTAACTTTAGTATTTAGAACAGGCTTCCATCCGGTAGATAGGACACCAAAATGTACCCTGCGTCGCGGAAAGGACTTTTCTTTGTATGTGTCAGTCCCAGTACCATCAATATCATTGTATGTTTCACTCCCAAATTTTCATAATTTGTACAAACTTTTTCTTCGAAATATTATTCTGGTCATTGTTGAAATGTAAAAAAAACTCGACACATTTAATGACTGTGACATGTAGATATTTCAGACCCTAATTGGCTTGATTAACATGTATGCAAGTTTTCCATTACATAAAATATTGTCATTGACTCCATTGCCCAATATATATCTCCTTAGATATAACTCTTAGCTTCCCTGTACTTGACAGACATGTCAATCTTGATACCTAGATGTGCCTGTCTTGAGATAACCCTCAAATTGTAGGTTCTTATATATATTACCTATGAGGTCAGTCATATCAAGGTTTATAGTTTTTATACGATGCCCTTGGGCAAAATATCACCCTTTCATTGTGACGTCATGTCAAAAGAATGCTGTGACTATGACGTTGCGTCCAAAATGCGCCTATACTCATGCTTGGATGTTAATTTTAATTAGTTTCTTTGATTTCTCGACTTCGGTAATTGACAGAATATCATATTTGTGTCCATGACATACTAAGTTTACGACACTCTCTTTATCCCTTTATATTATTGTATACCTCGTTCCCGTTCGTGAAATACTAATATTAATCACTCTTGTCGTAAACATAGTATGTCAAGGACACTTATACAATATCCTCTATTTATGCAATCCGTTGCTAAGTTTCCGACATGTGTTGTGTGGTTTTAAAATTTTTTAAAATATTTATTTTCCTTATTTTGTGGTGCAGGCAAAGACACGTTTGACAAAAACAAAGACATTCAGCATACAAATACAGTTACATACATCCAAATATATTAGTACAATTCAATTTAGTTAATGAGTTGATTATTTTCCAAGTAGTAAATGTAAAGTCGACCAGTACTTAAAAAACATTTCTTCAGTTTTTGTTGTTTATCAACAGTGTTGTGTGGTTGGTTTGTGGGAATCGAAACAGGTAGTATAGATTCGGACAAAGGGTTTGTGGAGTTTTTGCTGTACGTGTTTGTAATATCCAATTGATGATGTGTTATTTGTTGTGTTAGCAAATCTGACACAAGCGTGTTTTTGTTCGTTTCGCAGGGTTGATATGATATATAGGCTGTGCACAGCTGCTGAACAACTGTTTAACTGTGCAAGAAATCCTTATTAATTACCATTTTTTTAATACTACAGTTGCCAACATTTCTTAACTAAATACTTTGTAATAGCAAAAACAAGAGAAATAAAACAATCATTCCAATACATACGTACACATATGTTAATGTTAACACTGTTTAGCAATGGAGTAAAACTGCCAAAAAGAATGTTATTAGTTTACCTGACTTTCTCGGAACAGTGATATTTCCATTTTCAAAATATTTTCTCATAGGAGCACACGGGTCCTTTTCGCCTGATGCTTGCTTTGAAGTTCCATTGCTAAAGATTTTACATTCTAAACGAATTTCATCAAACTCGAGATTTGAGCACAATTTGTTTCTTTTACAGCGCAATGCACACAGTTTTACACCATAGGGATGAATCGTCCTCGGGCCATATGCCTGTATGATTCTTTCTGATAGTACCATTAATATAACCAGCAAACTCCTAACCATTTTGCTGGAAATGTTTCGGTTTATCAAGATGGAGACCAACGTATCAAGTATCTGAATAAACCTTATTAATAAAGTAAATCAAAATTAATTTATTGGATATCGCAACACTGATATAGATGATTTATATGTCTGCTTGTTTGAGATTAATCTCAAAAGCCCTTTTTTATACTTAATTCAAGACAGTTTTTCTTTTCACTGCTAAATGTACTTATGACATTTCACGCAGTGGCGTAGAACGATCTGATGGACCATGAAAAAGACAGATACACAATTTTCTTAAGATGAAACAGGAAAAGATGAATTTTTGTATCTTTATCTTTCCTCAAATAGAACTATTTGATAAATATGTATGCTTAGATACATAAACAATAATCGTGTTTAAGTTTTGCAATGATATAAACTATTTCCACCTCTACGGGTTTATTGCAATTATATGACCTGCATAAGCTCATAATTTCAGATGATTAAAAAATCCCGATGAAAATCCCTTAAGGGTTTTGAAAAGAAGGCGTGTCTGTGTCTTTAAATATTTATTTTATGATCTTTGATACGTATGTGTGACTAGATTTGCTCATGGACACTAATTGTTAATCGTCGTTAATTCCAGATTTATTTTACGGACCAATAACGCTTAAATTTCTACCCTTCGTGTAGCTGTTCCAATAGTAACAAAGAACAGCTCAATGTTCCCTTGTATAAAGAACAATAGAATGTGTGTCTTGGGATATCTGTGTAATATATTATCTTTATTATATTTCGAATGGTAAAATATGCCATTTATCGGTGAAAATAAAACCCGTATTTTCACTGAGTGAAATAAATATGGTATTCTACTCAGTGAAATGACGCAACAATCATATGACGTCGTCTGTGACGTCATGAAACAATTGAATGACGTCATGCTTTGGCCGCGCTAGCAAAGCGTTTTAGCTTCTTCATTCATATAGTTAGGGTCATTTACGGGGTTTTGGGAAACATAATAAATAGAACATTTGACATTTCTCGTCGAATACCATGAATATCTCATCTCGTGAAGTAGAAAATCATATATTTACTACTTCACTCGATGAGATATCCATGGTATTCGACGAGAAATGTCAAATATCCTCTATATCTTTAGGAAGCCAAACAGAAATTATAGTTCTTTTGATGTTGTTTTTATTTTGTTTGTGTTATGTATCACTTTATTCGGTTATTTCTTCAATCATTTATAGAGGATACTAAACGACTTTCCAATTAATAATATTTTCATTGAACGAGTAAATGATTAAGTATAAAACGAGCGGAAGCCGAGTTGGATACCAAATCAGTAACGAGTTTAATAATAATAGAATTAAATTGAAGGAAGTTTAGTATTCTGTTTATTTCTTGACCTCAGTAATCCAGCATGATTACCGAAAATGTACTGAAAGAAACATTTCCGCAACTTGGCCGCCATTATGACGGCGGTACCAACATTGTGACGTCACAACCAAACAATATTATGACGTCATACGTGCAGCGGTATTACATTAGTTTAATATCGCCGTATACGTATTACATTGCAGTATCTTACACGGGCGAGTCATAAATCTCTGTGTTTTACTCCACTCCAATATTTTCGTACATTTTTCAAACAATCAATTCGTAATTTGAATATGAAACTCATTTGAACTGAATTGATATCTGACGAACGTATCACTAGATGCCCGATGCGCTTCTGATCTGATTACTGGTGTCAGGTGCCCTTTGCCCTCGAACCAATCACGAATGAGTGTTAGGTTCTGTTGGGTTTCAATGAGATGACCTTTATAAGACAACTGTTAAACTTTTTGTCAATCATAGATGTATACCGAAATTAATTTTAAATTTTGCACACGAATAAGAGAATCAGTGAATGCTGTCACACGGAAAGCCGGTGGCATTAATTACTATGAACTACCGTGTAGAGTGAGATTGAACGCAATCATTTCAAGATGTGAAAACGTTGACTGGTCAAACAATAAGACCAATTTATCTTCTCATAGATTTAAGCCTTATTCAACAGTGGCGAGAGGTTTCAAAATGGCAGAGGGCCTGAAATCCCATAATGGTTAGATCTGAATGAGAGGAAAGAATCATAGATAACTATTTAACTATTTGCTGTGACAAAGGTTAGGTTGCTTAAATTTCTGACAAGCTGTTGATATAATTAAATCTATTGGAATTTATTCAAAACATTTATTCACTGAAAGAAATGTCACCGCAACATGAACAATTTAATGTAGCGACTGTACTTGAACTATGGAATGAAAGAAAGTTCGGCTGAATGTTTCAGTTGTAAGGGATAATTAAAGTAAAAAACCAGTTCCTTTTTTTTCTCCATCAGGATCAAAGTTAAGGTCAAACACAGACCAGTAAGTAGCAAAAAGTCTTTTCGATATCCCAACGTCTGAGTTGTTACATGTTTCTTTAAAACATATTGTAATGCTAGTAATAACATTTGAACTTTTATGGACGAAACCATTTTATCTTAGATTGAAAATGAATTGGAGAAACGTACATCAAATAGCATTCCATCTCAACTCCATTTCAACACACAACACAACCCTTGGCACTCTGAGGCTCAGTCAAAGTATGTGATAATTTTAGATATCATACCTTAAATGTTTAAAACCCAGAACCGTTTGCTGTTTTTTTAAGAAAACATATTTGTTAACCAATCCTTTGTTGGGTAAAGTAACCGAAGTTGTTTTCACAGATAGCACTTTATTCATTCCAACAGTAAACCTTTCAGTTTGAAGATAAGGCAAAGAGTAATGTTAAAAGGAAATCACTAACAGCGATTAATCTCTGTGCATCGTCTATGTTGCGTTGTGGTGGTGTGTTGAATTCAAATTGCTTTGTGATTAATCAAAGTTTCGGCAAAGAGACAATCAAAAGCCCATTTCTTTAGACAACAGAGGACTTCGTTTATTTACTTGATTAAACACCGAACTATGTTACACCTCAAAGCCACATCAAATGGCCTTTTACGTAAAACTGTCGAAGGTATTTTGCTTCAAAGGTTTCATTGTTAAGATTACAAGACGTTTAGCACCTCAGACTCGAAAGGCTTTATCAGTTTTCGTCTTAAAGTTACACAGAGTATTGTTTAGGATTTTGTATTTTTCTTAAATAACAGCCAAATTACCATATGTCCTGAATTAAGTTCAAATCGCCAACCTAACTCGCACCTTTTTTCCAAAACTCCAAAATTGTGCTTTTTTCATCTTTTCAATGATAAATGAAAAACGGCCATATAAATGTTAGGACGTCGAAATTCTGCATACATTTTACGTGTATATTAGTTAAAAGTCCTAATTAATACTACCAAACCATATTTACATTTGTGTCTGCTGTAAATAAGGTTCCTAAATTACGTTCAAATAGGTCATTTACGCGCGTAAATTGTACGGTTTTCGATGACAAATCGAGACTTTAACTTGTTTTTTTGTCACTATACTGAACTAATAAGCACTAAGATGATATTTTTTGGAAACAGACACCACTTCTCGATAAGATAACACCATTTATGAAGTTTGGCTTATTTGACTCCAACAACATTCTCTGTGGCCCTTTAAGTCTAAGGTTGTCAGAGTAAAACTTTTTGGATTTTCGACTTCTTATTGAGAAGTAAGAGGCTCTAGAAAGCTAAACGGTATGTTAGACGATTTACATTAAGGGAAAATATTACTTCTGGAAATGCTGTCGTAAGAAAAAATCTTTATGACCATTTGATCAGTTTGACACTCAAAGAAATCTTTTGTTACATATCTTCAAACGTTTTCTTAAGTCGAAAGTCTGATCGTTAAATGGAATATCTCGAAATATCTATTTTCATATTTGTTTTTAACAACTAAATTACAATGTTATGGCAAATCAACCTAAAGGGGCAGTAGTAAATGTTACCTAATAAACATTATTTTATGCCAAATGTATTTTCTTCAGAGGGTCAAACATCACTATACCTATCTGTTGTCGTAGAAAAAAGAAAAACCTAGTTTTGACAATTATCTCTTCTTATCTAAACATATTTCTATACCAATACTTCGCTTTAGAACCACTAATCATAGACTACCTGTGGAAACTGGACGCTGGCAGAACAGAAAGAACATGTAAGTTATGGGATTCCCCTGCAGTTTGTGATGAGTTCCATTACTTGCTAAAGTGTACAGCCCTGAGCCATGATCGCTCTAATCTTATTGACAACTTCTATTTTACATTTCCGAACCTATTTAAATTTAAAAGGCTACTTACTTATAATAACACAAAGGTGCTGAAAAAGCTTGCTAAATTTATCAACATTATTTTCAAGAATTGCTAATTCTTTTAGTGTGAATGAGGAGTAATTTAATCGATAGAAATACAACTGCACAATACATGCTCTTAAATATATAAAACAAATTTTACAAGTTATAGATATTGTATGAAATGCTATTGTAATGTGTATATGATTATATCTTGTAACAGACATATCTATTTCTGAAGATTTTGTTTATATTATTGTATTATGTGAATATTTGTCTGTCTCTGCTGTCTTGATTAATTAGTATTTAAATTTGTATATCATTTTTTGCTCTTGTACCACCGTTGGTGGCGATATGAGCCTAATAAATGAATCTGAATCTGAATCTGAGAAAAGATTATCAAGTATCAAGCAAAAAACCACTAACGGCCATATTTGTGTGAATACTGCTTCTTTCGATTAAAAAATTATCTCTTGCAGATGGTAACAGCTATTTTCATTTTCAATAGATCAATCTAAAAAACTTGTGCTACTTCTCCTTTAAAGACGGATGTCATGTCAGCTTACCATTTATCTTCGTTGAAGAGACAGAGAATATCATCATAGTATCCTCTGACGTGTAACCTCTAATGCACATCTCTGAAGACTTCACTACTCTAGGCGGTGATGTAAATGTCGAATTTTTAGCATTCTGATGACATAATTTAGGGGTGTATTCGATCCCCATTCATGTAAATCACACTGCTGGATCACTAAAGCATCCTAAATCGGGTCTCCATCGAACCTCTTTGCGTTTCTTGATCTGACCATTACTCCTTAAGAGTCGTGACAGACGACCTTGACCATGATCTTTCTCCTTCAATTAATTTAACCAATATCAGGTCCGCGTATATATCGCTTTTGTCCAATCATCGAAGTCAGGGACGCTCTGAACCCCTGTGGATCAACCACTGCAAACTTTCTGAGCTCTAAATATTTACCTGTATTTTAAACTGCAAATGTTTCTGATTGTGCTACAGTTTATTTATTAATTATTTCTGATTGTGCTACAGTTTATTTATTAATCTGCCCCCATTCAGAAAAATACTTACTTCGAAATTAAAAAATAGAAACGAATTCCTAAAGGTCTTTTGACAAGATGACTGTCGACTTATCTTTGAGATAAATGCTTTGTAGGCATCTTCAATAATGTGCCTTTTTTGTTTTGGTTTATTTCTGTAATGTTACTCCCCAATTATAGTTAACAAACACTCGACCATTTTGCGGTAATCCAGGCTCGGCTTTTCTCGGGTTCACACAGAATAAGCTCATATTCCGATATTCAAAGGTAAGATGTAATGTTTTGTATGTCAGTTCAAAAGTTGCAGATGTCTCTTCACTCTCGATGCTTATTTGCTGAAACAGTCTGTCTATCAAGGACGTCTGACACGTCATCAAGAATATTTTGTTGGCTGCTTTTAACACCACGACCATCGGACATTGCTTTGTACATACAGGAAATTTCGCTGATTTAAGTAATTTTCCCCGCAAAGCTTATGCATCCCATATACTTTTTTGTCATGCCATCAAATTGAGAGTTCAGGCGACCTGTTTCTGATACTGTGTCATTTAATAGAAAATACACGTACGTTTCTGTGCACGTGAGTTTACAATACAGGTTGGAAATTATATAGTGGATATCATGATATGTCAGGGGTGATACTAAGGTTACTAGAGAACAAAATGAATTGAAATTTAATAGTAGAAGAAGAAGGAGAAGAAGAAGAAGAAGAAGAAGAAGAAGAGGAAGAAGTATTTTTCTGATTTTAGGTCTCCGGCCCATATACAGTTTACTGAGTTAGACAAATAATATTCTATAAGATTTGCTAGTGTAAAATTGTTATTCATACTATAATAGTAACAACACATTTATCAAATTGATGCTGAACAACAAAGATTGCATCGGATGTGCAAGTGAGGTAGTTCACCAAATGGGGGACCTAGAACGTATTGACAAAGGCATTTACGGGTATGGCTGCTATCTTCAGCAATGCATTCCACACAGATTAGCCCAATCGAGCCTACCTACAACTAAGTCAATGTCAAAATGCTGATATTTTTCCTCAGAGAGACGATTTTGGATATTGTGATAAAATTTTAAGGAAATCAGAATATAAAAATAGCACGCCCTCTATTCATTTTATCATGCCAAAATTAATTTTTGCACTTGAGAAAAGACCAATCCAATTTAGTTAAAGGATGACTATACTTTATACATGGACAATGGATGATTCATGTCAGGATTGATTAAGTTGTTTTAAACTTAGCCCGAATTACATGAGATTTGCACTACAATACAGTGGTAAGTGAAAAATATGTTAGTATGCAGCTGTAGAATGGTTTTCACTATGGATTAGAGAATCCTGTAGAATAGAGTTAATTTTCGTAAACCAGTGTTTTAACCAAATTTTATATTTCATATTCCACACACATACTCAGTTATAAGTTTATTGTAAATATTCCATCAACGTAGACGAGCTTCTCCTTGTCACTTTTCCCCTGGGAAATACACTTTGCATAGACAAGGAAGGTCTGAACGAGGAGCTTGTTAGCTCATAGGGACAACAATTGAAGCTGAGATGAGACCACGATTGACTATCAGCCTTGACTAATTCTATCATTATCTTGGAGCAGAGGTCAATCAGAGCCTCACAGTTCTCACTGGTTAATACTTTATATGTTAACATAGTAACAGCGAAGTAGAGACTTTCCAAAGAATATTCTTTTAACCCTTTAACTCAATAAAAAATGTTCTATAGATTTTTACAATCGGCATATTTTATTACTAATTTAGTTCTGTCTCCTTGTGACCAACTTCTCATTTAAACTCATATTTTGATACATAAAAACTTATTCCATCGTTGAAAGTGTTTTGTTTGAGGGAAGTAGCTGAGAAGCATGAGGTCGTGAGACTATTATACCCTGACAACTATTGTCGTTCAATCTATTGATTACTTACAAGCGAAATGATGAGCAGCTACAAATAAATGCATTAAAGATATTGTTGATTAACTCTTTGAGAACAGTTTGTTGTTAACAATATATGTGGTTGATAGACTAAATTTTTTCATTTCGTGAAAAATTTGGTTAAAAATTGGGATGGATTTATGTTAAGCATGGTAGTGAACTTATTTGTATCCAAGAATCATACTTCAACTGTCCAAAATTTCACGATACATGTGATAAATTTTCATTGATTCTTTTTATAGATCTTTTGTTTTTTTCCTTCTCGGATAACAGTACAGAATACTTTGATAACATCGTAAAAAGATTTAGGAAATGTTTCATCGATGTAAGTTTTGCCAAATGTTTGCATTGCCAGTTCATTATTGAAAAGTAATCTCTAATTTTAACCCTATGATTAGGAAGTCCCGAATTATAGAAACAAAGTCTGGGGAAAACACTGCTAGAAGTTGAATATTATGTTTAGAGCTGTTATTCAATGACCAATTGAAAAATGTAAATTGAATTTGCAAATCCGATTTAGCTTATTTTGATAGCTAACTATCCTAAACAACAAATGGACTGAAATTTAAGCATAATTTCAGTTTTTACAAATCCGATTTAGCTTAGTTTTATAGTTACCTCTCCTAAATACCAAATTGATTGAAGCTTAAACATTTTTTCAGTTTGTAAGCAGTGTCGTGAACCAACAGTATAATTTTAATCAATCTGATTTGGGCAATGGGTAAAACGTAAATAGATCATATAGCAAAATGTTCATCAGACATCAGAGTGCTTTGACTGGGAAACAAGAAACGGTTTATTTGTACCAAAATATGACGGTAATTACATTAGTCAAGTTTCACAGTTCATTAGTGATAATTAAGAAATAATTGAAACCCCGACAGATGACTGAGTCCAATAGTTATTCCTTTTATTCTTATATTGGACCATTAGACAATCACGTGTAAGTTGATCAGGCGCGGAATTGGTGTCTAGAGTTGTCAGTTTCCATTTGACTGGGAACATAATCATGAGGTGCTGAACAACGGAGTTGTTAAAACAGCATTGTGCGAATTTGATTAATCATGGATATTATGAAAGAACCAATCTGATTAAAATCAGATCGAATTCCGCATGTATAACTTCTTTTCGATATATTTCCGTTTGGTTTCATTTTAGTTATGCATTCTATATCTTTGTATCGCGTATTGATAATGGCCAAATGTTGAAGCGCGGGATAATGTTCATATGATTTTAATCGGTTTGAAAAAGAAGATTTATTGGCATGAACATATTGGATGCAGTAGCAAACGAACTTTTCTTCATTTTGTAAATTACTGAAGATGGAATTTCAATGGCTGATACCGTAATATTTTAAGATATGAGAAAATATGTGCATTATATTTACACTTTCTGAAAGAAAAAGAAGTCTGAGACATTTCCGATGAGTGGTGAATTTTGAAGGCTATTGCGTTAATGCCAACAGTGGGACTAGAAGTTGATAGTGAGTGAGTTGCGGTTAACGTTTTTAGAACAATATTTCAGTTATTTAACACGTGGATGACAAGCATCCAAAATAGAGTGGACAGATCAGAAAGGATATGGGGAAAGACGGAAAGAAAGGCATTATGAGAGATAGACAGCAGGTTTTAGAACGACTCAAATTTGGTCAGGTTTCTACCCGACCTCTCCAGCTTGAGTAACCCTACCAGATGTAAACTCCGGCTGGCATAGTTGGGGGGTCTCTGAAGCACGCAAATCACCACACCACGATAAGGTATTGATCAGATGGTGGGGGTGACTACAGGTATGATGTTACGAACTTGACTTTCCGTAAAAGGTGATACTTTTTAGGACCATATTTTAATTACCAAAATAACATTAGAGCTTGCGTAGAGGGCAAACTCCTTTATTAACTAAGACACATGGAGTAGAAAGATAATACATACATAATTGAGAATTTTTAATAAGAACTAAATGATAAGAAATAGTCAGAGCATAATCTACTCCTTCAAAATTATAATGAAAGTAAATTGGACTGCACCACAAGAATATCCCCCTGTGGCTTCGTACATTGTAAGCAATGATAAAATATGATAATTCATCGGTAAATCTCAAACTATGGGGTACTTTTTCGATTCTTAGTCAGTTTCTGCAGTATGATTTTCATATTCTTTAATGACTGGCAACGTCATTCTTGATTTTCATGGTACAATGTATATACTAACTCGTGTGGATATGCGTTATTTTCAGAGTCATTTGTCAATAGTTATTTATACTGACTTTTAAGTAGTGTCTGATAAATACAATTTATCATCAAGGAAGTTATCTAGTCATTTGTTACATTTTCAATATCCGTTATTGATAGTTTTTATTTAGTTTGTTTTAAGCTGTGTCTGAAATGCAGACATCATTCATAATGTCTTTGTAATCAGTAATGTGTTTTTCATACAAAAAAGCTCTTAACTCTATCAGTTGCGCCTTTTATGCAGATGATATAACTGCCCGAGAATTTTGTGTGTATTATTCTTTTTATCACATAATCTATTATATCACTATCTTCCGTACCGCTACTAACAGTACCATTGGTGCATGTTTAAACCGAACTGTTAGGGATGTAAATGGTCCATGAAAACTTATCAGGCGTTTGCCTTTTTAAATGAAAATAAGATTTTT
Source organism: Phorcus lineatus (assembly GCA_921293015.1). Classification (NCBI taxonomy): domain Eukaryota; kingdom Metazoa; phylum Mollusca; class Gastropoda; order Trochida; family Trochidae; genus Phorcus; species Phorcus lineatus. Next base: position 16,149,694 of record OV121098.1, on the reverse strand, counting down.
ATAGATAGATTATTTAATGAATCAGAAACGTCTATTCCACAAGAAACTAAGCATTTGTCTGAAATTGACTATACGAAATGCGGTGAATGATTTCTTACAAAAATACGAGTATAGATTTAGACTGTAAAGTTGATAACCACACACACAGTGGAAACAGTTACTGATTTTAAGGATCCACACAACAAATCTTCCGATGCGTATAATCTGATTAGGTGGATGAATATTTTTACTGGTTCGTATGTGTAATAGTCACACTTTGAAGATAATTCTGCGATTGATCGTAGGAGAAATGAACACTTGATTTCTTTCTCTATACTGAACGAATTAATCAAGCAACATTAAAGAAGGGACCATTTAGCAGTCAAAGTCATATTCAACCATTAAAACATTTCCGATTCATTGTGAACGACAAACATGAATATCATTCAAGATTACCAAACTCGAGTAGATGTTTTACCGATCGTAAGCAATAGTTTCATGAAAAAAATTGATCAAGCAAGTTTTGACTCCGTCCCAGTGAATATTCATTTTTATTACTAAATCAAAACGCTACTTAAAAACTTGTTGTATATCATTAGTTGACATAAATAACATTGACATGGTGAATTCCTATATGGATCACAATTTGTGTCCAATTTTGTAACTCAGACCCATACCTCCGAAACCTGCATTTCTCACCAGAGCATGTTGGTTTAAATTATACACAAATTGCAAAAACATATTTCACTAACGGACACAATTGTGTTTGAGACAAGAAGTTTATGAAGAAAATTGAGTTTAAACCTCCTTATTGTCATTCTTATTAACATGTAAAATAAAATCATACAAAAACAGTTACTACTCTATAAAATGTCACCTTTCTCTGGATTTCTCGTATCTTTATTTATGTGACGATTGTTTGATTAAACATATTCTTTATTTTGCCTGTAACACAAAATATGGAAAAAAATCATCTTTAATTTGTTTTGCATGTAAACTGAACAACAAAAGAAATTTTACAACTTGGAATATCATAAAAAGTTAAGTGCGCAGACAAACTTAGTTTGTTGAGTTTTAACATCCACTTAAGTTTAGTCATTTGTGCTGAAATAATGGTCATAATAATAGTCATCGCATTATATTCATCATTGGGGTCAATTGTTCTTTATTCGATTATAGAACAAAAATTGTAAAAAGAGGTAAGAAAGTGAGCCAAAATATTATTGTCCACTTTTTTTGTTGAAAATGAAATCAGTTCTGTTTAAGAAAAGATTTATTCGTTATTTTCTTGAAAACAATGACCGACCACTGACATTTGTAATCTTTCTCGTCTACATTCAATTCCATAAATCTAAGATAAAGGTTTTGGTCCAAATGTTTTTCGACTGTTTAAGGAAGTTTTGACACATGTTTATTGATTTAATTTTTTCTCAGTCTTACTAACTTACGTCTTTTCATCTGAAGAATCATGTCCCAAAACGTAGCTATTGGAAATTTACCAAGCGTGAAATGCACCTGATAACAGTCGGAAACGGATATGAAATATCCGTGTATTCATCATTCTATAACATAATTCAATCTCGAATGCCCAGGAGAACAGCAGAATAGCGTGAAAGAGCCATTGAGATGCCGCAGACTGGGTCAACTGACGGAGATTTGCTGCTGCATTCGGATGTCATCGTCTCACAATTCTAATGCTGCCTATAGACGTTTGCAACAGACGGGAACATTACAAGACCAACCTAGAAGCGGAAGACCATGGGCTCCAACCAGAAATGAGACATAACTTTTTATTTACTCTTATTCAACTTAAAAGAGGCGTCACATTCCTTTTGGAGTTCATATTATGATCATGAAAACAAGTCTTAAGGGAACTTTACCCTTCTTCAAAGATTGTGTTGAGCTTTGTGTTTGCTTCAACAAGTTGATTTGAACATTTCACTTCTCTCGTAAATTTCTTCCACATGATTGAATGAACGGGATGACGGATTTCATTGAAGACTAGTACAGATTTTGAAACGACATCTCTCAGGAGAAATCATCAGCTATAACTCGAAGATGTGAAACACTTTGACCAGCCAAGCTTAAAAAACAATTAACTCTCAGCCTTAGAGCTGCAGACTTTTGCAACAGTGTAGAGATTTCAACGTAAAAAGGTCTCTGACGATCAGACATCTCATATTAGTAAGATAATTTTTCAGAAAAGACGATCAGTTAAATTGTGGTTGTGGACGTAGTTTGTCTGACGACGGCAAATCCTATGAACCTTATGAGAATAAATGTGAGTTTAGTTTTGGTCACATCGTTGTCAGTTTCTAAGCTAAAACGAATAGAAAGCTCACATTTGTTAAATAATTAATTATAAAAGAATACATTGAACATGATTGAAATTTACAAGGATGCATTCATAAAAAAATAAAAATAGAGCGATTTATACTTATACAATACAATACTTATACAAAGTCTATTGTACATTATTACATTGTTAAGCATATATATATATATATATATATATATATATATATATATATATATATATATATATATATATATATATATATATATATATATATATTATATATATATATTCTTTAAAAATAACAAACTGAAGATTGGTCTTCATATAAGTTCATTACCAACCGGTTTCACAACATGGTATATATGAAAAAAAGTTCACAATCTTGAAATCGATCTTGATATATATATTTGCCATGTTGTGAAAACTCCACACTGTTGAAAAGACTTGTTATCAAGTCGAAATGCGACGCATCCAGTCATCATTAAAATGATATGTACAGCAAGACTAAGTGTCATCTGAAGTATTTTATTTTCAAATAACGTTTCCATGTAAGATTGTAAGAAGGAGAGGGTTTCAAAACGTTGGGTTACTGGTACCTAATATTTTTTTGGATAAATGTGTTTAAATCAATTAAACTACTGGTACTTAATAGCAAAGAAAACGTTTTTTTAATTATAAAACTATACAAGGCTTTTTTCTCCAAAAGTTTTACCTTCTCGGTACCTGAAACGGCTGTTTACGGTTGTTGCTTACTTACTTCTTGAGGAAAACAGCTGGAACTCGGAAACGTCATTTGCGTTTATAGTGCTCCTTTGTAGCAATTGTAATTTGTTCAGAACATTTTTTGTTGTACAATTGTAAAAGATTGAGACAATGTCTAGATATCTGTGAAAATAATGGTACATTAATAATGTATTCCTTAGTTATATTTTAAAACTTACAAGGAAAAATGAGAGTATTTTATTGCTACTTAAATGTAAAAAATTTCAGCCATATTGATTTCCCCTTTAAGCGATATTTATATTGAAATGATTATGAACGTACTTATAACTATCTGAAAAATGCAACTATCAGAACAAGAAGTTACTTTACACTTGAAAAATTATCATTTTATTTTTCTGCTTCAATGTAGCCCAGACACCTTTTGCATCTGATAATGTAGTTCAACTCATCACATCACATACATGTATCGCAAAGCACATTTATTCTGCATTGCTAATAATAAAATAAAGTATAATCATTACAGCGCTGTTAAGGAAAGAAAGGTTATAATTTATTAACATCAGTCCGTCACTGAAGGGTAAACATGGAATTTCATTGTAATAATTCTTGAAGCAGGACTTCATTTTGTGCACTGATACTCTTTATATCATAGCAATGAATGTTACACACACCACATCAAATATCCGGATTTTATTTTGACTTGAGTGTCACGAGCTTCTATTATATTTTAAAAGCTAACCATATGAGACATCACGGCAAATGAGACATGATATGAAAAGACAGACACGTCCCGCTTCAGAGGAGTAATCTAAGCCATTACAGACTGAGTGCTTTTAAGTCATTCAGAATTCGTTTCAAATATTATAAGATAGAAATGGAATCAGTACATGATAATTCGTAAGCTATCCTCTACATTGTATGCTACCTATTGTACACCAGTCTACAGTATTTTAGTCTAAACCCACGTATTGTCTCTTAACAATGCACCTACCTCGGGCATAATAATGAGTCTACATAGGAATACTTGTACTTACATTATATGTCATCAGGGTAAGAATATTTTGCAGTGTTTAGTAAACATTTGGAAATGAAGTCAGTTGATGAATAATGGTTCAATTTGATAACATAAGATTAACTAGTTTACAGTCAACACTAAATGCGAAGATGATTGAAATTGGGTTAATATCATGCTTTAAATTCGATTGAATGGTATCACATTACTTACAACGTTAAGATATCGAATCAGACATTATCCAACACCATCAAAGCAAATTCACCATTCTACAACGTGTCGCAGCTTCATGTTTGCTTCAAGTGTGAATTTACACATCATAGTCCTCTCGTAAACTTCTTCCAAATGAATTGAGCAACATCCAGATAGATTTCATAAAAAACGAATCCAGAGTTGAGGAAAAATCATCCCTCAAGAGAAAACGTTATCAATCCTTTCGAGCTATGAACTCTTTGATCATCCAGGCATAATAAACAATGAACTCACAGCCTTAGAACTGTGACAACGGTTCTTAATTCAAGCCCGCAGATCACAAGGGATTTGAAATCTCATGTTAACAGGATAATCATTTAGATAGGGCCATGAAAATAATCTCAGTTTGAAATATTGTTTTGTTGGTATACTTGAAAATGTAAAAAGCAATCGTCCGTCAAATAAAAATAAAGTGGAATTTGCAAAATATGGTTTAACAAATTATTATGAACATATTTGTATTTGTGAGAGAGTCCTTCATAGATAGGTACATGAATGTGTATTGACAAAGCTTGCATTTTCTCCTCAACTTCCTTAACTTTCATGTTCAGAATGAAAATGTAATATAGAAAGGAAAAATCAAGAGTTCTGTGTAGAAACAGGATATACTATTAGTAAGTAAAAGAGCCATAAAAACCATTTTGATAACAATATAAGTTCTTTCTCTTTTAAAACAAACTTTAATGCATTTTTTAAAATCCACAGAAAATGAATTGTATTAATCTTCTTAAAACGATAAGAGTTTATCAATAAAATTTCTTATAAGAACTCCTCATGTATGCATAATGAAATAGACTTTCTGACGATTGAACATTCAGTACCTCATTGTATGCCAGGCTGTGAATCCACGTCGATAAATAAAAACATGATATGATGAGACACATCAATACGGAAGGAAGAACAAATGACACATCAATACGGAAGGAAGAACATATGACACATCAATACGGAAGGAAGAACATATGACACATCAATACGGAAGGAAGAACATATGACACATCAATACGGAAGGAAGGAGCAAGCATCAAATCTTAATGCTGGATTCCTAATCAGGGCCTACAATTTCAACAGCGACAAAAAAGAAATAACTCCCATGCACCATTCTAATGTCTCAGTAACTAATATGAAATGCCGGTAGTTTCTTGTCCTTTTTACTCTTTAATTTTTGATCTGACAAACAACATCAATTTCTGTAGGCCCCAAGTCAAAGTGATTACTACGTGCAAATCGAAGATTGAGAGGCAAATAAACTCCATTGATGATTCAGTGTTTGGTTAGCTCACATACTTGTTTGCTTCAAGTCGAGTTATAAAAACACTGGGGACTTTGGAACATAAAATATGAGATACAGAATTCTTTACTAGCAAAACACAGACATTCCCTCTTGACCTGTAATGAACCAGCTAAAGGGTCAAGGTTGTGAAAATATCATCATGAATCACAATAAATTAAATCCATGTATTTATGTCAAAGCATAGACATTTGAATTCGGCAGGAAGGTTATTGAGTAAGCGGGAAAGGTTCATGTAGCGGTATTGCTCCGAGTCTATTTGTTTGTGTGTCTTAGTGTGTGCATGTCCGAGGCTAAGTGGAATCTCCACTTAATAAAAAGGAAATAGATTGTTGGAAAAACTTTTCGACAGATTTCAGTTGGGTTAAAATTCATTAATATTAATCTGGAGCAATGAAATGAAATTTTTCATCTGTTCAATTTGCTGTGCATCATAACTGTCCAAACAAATCATTACTTGTCAAATGAATTTAACTCATAAGTCTTTTTCGTCTTGAACCATACTAGAAAAATGGCAAACCGCATTGAGAAAACCGTCGATAACTCTTTGCAAACCGCATTGAGAAAACCGTCGATAACCCTTTGCAATAAAAATAACGAAGTTGACTTACGGAATTAGGCAAATGAAAATATAAATTATTGGAAGATGGTGTTTGGTTTTCAAAATGTGTTAGTGAGTTATCATTGTGGTAAACAGAAAATATTGATGCCTATAAAAACCCAAGACAAATCATCAACTTAATACATTAAAACACTAAATTCTTGGATTTAAAAAAAATGCACTGCAAAATGTGTTGTCATATTCAATTGCAATTCCCTCTACAGACACATTTAAAAAAGTCATTGTCCGGAGAAGACATCATGAAGATGTACAACCAAATTTTACATTAGTGTTGTACGGGTGAATATGTCAATTCCACTTGTTTTTCCTTCAGAGCCTACCTGCTGATTATAAATCAGAAATATTATCCTGACTTTGCATTCGTGATTTTTAAAATAATTTTTGCCTTGCTGACTAAAACGAGTTTTGAAAATAGTCTTTGAATAAGTATAAATGTTATACATACAATTGCTTAAATGTCGTACAATGTGGCACAAAATGAAATAAACACTCTTTTGAAAAGTCATGAAGGTAATTTGAGAAGGTTATTTCACGATCCAATGGTTTTTAATAGGAATTCTAGAATAAACAATGTCAGCGATAGTTTGTCAATGAAAATATCTTCATCTCTTATTGATTTAGTTTCGATAAATATTCGAAGGTCAACACTGAGTTAATTATAGGGTTGAATTTAGGAAATGCTTGAAAAATCAATAATTTAAAGTTTCCAAATTGAATATGCCAGGCGCAAGAAGTAACAACTGATAAACACTTTATCAAGTGTTTTATACCAGGGATTTAGAAGCACAATATTACGAACAGCTTTTCAGCATTTTATCAAAATGGTGTCAGTAAAAACTTTATCAAATGATATTATGAATGGTTTTTTTTATAAAAAAAATGAACTTTGATACATACAGAAAGTTGATATCATAGAGTTTCACCTTGGCAGGATGTCAAAACTCTTAACAAATAAACATGTTTTGAGTCCTTTGTAAGGTTCATTTTTTGTATGTATATATATGTATAGGAACGTTTTCCTTGTGTCAGTTTTCATAATGAAAACCAAACTTTTCTGGTATAATGACTAAAGTCATCTAGCAAAACGTAGTGTAGAAAGGAAACGACATTCTTGATTATACAAATAGTAAAAATTATAAAAACGCCAATTTGATAATAATGGTAATAACAGAATTCGTATAGTTCCTAAAAACAGGGATAAGAGATAAGAAAAACTTTAGCAGTTTTGTTAAAGCCTAACGATGGTATATTTCTCATTTACAGCTCCAAAAATATGTCCCACCCATTTATTATACAAACATCAGTATTTAAGGAAACACGGATATCCAAAACATCATAACTGTTAGATGTAGAATTTTTCCTTTTTAAAAATATTTCATATTGCTTGGGACATGCTGTTCAAAGTTAAGATGAATTGAAAATCTTTTGATGAATGAAGAGGACTGTAACATAAATCATCCCGGTTTTTCAGAATGCTTAAGTTTTCTTTTCAAAGATAAAAAGAAATTTTGCACTTTGTACTTCAGAGAATCATAGAATTTTTCTTCGAAATGTGAGAAGGCAATACAGTATAAACACTCCCCCCTCTAACAACATCATCTACATCAGTGATGTTTCATGAATCTAGTAAATCATCTAATGTTCCTTGAGAGTGAGAGACAAAAATACTCTATCAAAACTACTATTTTAAGCAGCAGGGAACTCATTTTATATGGGCAATTTCGTATGAATGCTTATTATTTGAAGCTATAGAGCTTTCTTACTGAAAACTGATCGATCCATAACAAAACCTTATCTTCGTTTGAAAATCAATGTGTTTAATTTGGTTTTATTGGCCATTTACACACTCACATTTCGTTGAAACGATATGACATCCTCTATGCCCAGTTTGCAAAGTGTGGTTTTAGATATAAAACGCCATGATTTAAAAAAAAAACAGGCATAAGACAGAATTCTCACAAGAGGCAAGCCTAATTTTGTACAAACATGTATATATTTCTATTCTTGAAATCTTCATATGTCGTTTGACTTCTTTGAAAATATTAAATATTATTATTATTATACAAAACCTTTTATTTCAGGAATTTTTATGTACCAAGGAACTGTGTCAGGGTGAAATTCTTTACAGTTTGATACTATTATTATATGACTATAACCCAGTCAAGATTAACTGAAATTGTTTAATCGTAAAATAAGACAGCTCATGCACAATGATCACTGCCTTACATCCCTTGAGTAACTTTTTCAATATAAAGAAAAATCAAATATTCACTTGTTGATGTTATTCAATAAATAAAAGAAGTTACAATTCAGGCATGACTATGAAATGTGCCATTTGCTGTCTTCTATGAAAATCATACACATCAGTGACTTTTTCTTGGATCTAGAAAATCTCCGACTTCCTGTTTAGAGAGTGAGCATTAACCAAAACACAGAATTGATACTTATCTTTCAGGGAATTACTCACAGTAGGTGGCTCTTCTATTGGTGTTTTCTTACTTATGCTTAATATCTTGAATTAATGAAATGTAGAATGATTGATAACCTCGTCTATCCATAAAAATCTTATTTGCATTTACAAGTCTACATGCTTGATATAACTTTATGGACCATGACATTACAAAAAATAGTTTTATCATGCACCAATGCTACTATTGATAGTAATATCATGTATTTAAGTAACCGATAAAAAGATTTTATGTTAAAAACATACCAAAATGTCCGGCTTAGTAATGGTATCTGATTACATAAATCAATGGAATAACTTCTTGGTAAGAGTTTAAATGAACAAAGTTGTATTAATCAAGTTATTATTCGACATTTGTCATTAATAGTGACTAATCAAATCACTGCTAATCATCATGTACCAATTGATATCGAAAATACGAAAAATCACGTTGAAGCTACTCATGGTAACGTTTGAAACCTGACAAAGCCTCCTCCATTCCTCATTGAGGTAGGAATGTATAGTAATTCTCCTATATTTAATTTTCTATCGTTGGCATAAATGGCAAGTCTCTCAAATTTCCCTTCAAAGAAGGCATGCTTGACATATCATATATATATTTGACCACTACATAGGCGAGTCAATTTCCTTTCCACACTTTGTACTTACTGTGCATGGTAATACACAGGACGAAGATATTGAACCCATCTATGGGAAAACAGCATTTCATATCGTGTCTCTTTCACATTTGAATACTAAAAGGCAGAAATTACGAGTGCAACACATGCCGTTATTCAGTAGTCACACAAAAGCGATTATTTCACCTATTGCAAGATTGCAACAAAAAAGACATGTTCATATGAACCCCACATATCTCTACTCTGACTCTGTGCTCTAAAAGTATGTTAACGTTTCAAGTGAAATCTAATTTAAGATATGAAATAATTAAGTAACCTATTTGTAAGTAACAAAGGAAGAAAATAAATAAGATTAGTATCATTTTCAAGAATGGTGTTGGGACTGGTGATTCGACTGCTTGTTTTTGTACAAATCTTTGTATATTTCTACAAAACCTAACAGACTCGAACCCCAAAGTTAGACACCAATCATCAGAATTGAATGCCACAACAGCTCACTCACACAGCAACCGAGACATTATCAATAGTAGTTTTGGGGCTATACGTGGTTTGCCATCATGGGCCTCCTTTCACAAAACCTTTAGATGATCGTAAGTCCTTAAGGTAACCTTAGTGTAATGTTAAAGCATGGGAGTTCAGGTTGTTTTGAGAAAGGAGTCTATTTTCATCCTAGTAGCTATTATTCATTGTATTGCCCTCTATATATATATCAAACCAATTGAATGACTCCAATCCAGCAATAGCTGCAGTAACCAGATAGAAAAGTCTAGGGATTCTTCCATTCGTCTAATCACGACATCATATTGGCACATCAAAATTACACTACATGTTAAGTCGTGAAAAACAATCTGTCAGTGTGACGAGGGATTTGCCTAGATAAATATAAGGGTATGATAGGACCTATGTGGATACAAATACTCTGATGGAGTTTGATTCTTTTGCTCATTGCTTTCACAAATCCATAGCATATCATTCTCTCCCAACAGAGGTAGCTCCGTCATAAATTCCTATACAACGTCTGTCTTAATACGATGGTTATTTGGTATATAAATGAAGAGCGCTGATTGGAAGCAACCAAAGTTAGTTGTGCAATCAGCAACGTCCTTCAATAGTTATCATTCAAAGTTATTTCCGTAAGCTTTCCAAAAGCTAAACTTTATTCGTTTATGCATCTTGCACTTTAAGTCGTCTTTACAGAATACAAACGTTTTATTTGGCGAATGTATTATTGCACAGGCTTGTATGAAAAAAAATATGTTATTAATGCATTTGTTGTTTTAATTGGCTGGAATATTGCCAGTTAGTTTAAGTTGCAATATTGTGCCGGAAGCCCGAGAAACCTTCGTATTAGACAGAGGTTGTATAGGAATTTATGACAGATTTACCTCTGTTGGGAGGGAATGGGCAAAATAGAATTTGTCAATCAGGAAAAAAACAGTTATTTTTAATATACTGAACAGGAAGTTTTACTACGCTGCACAATATGTTCAGTCTTATTATTGTTCATTTGAAATTTTTATCATGTTCGTATTTTATTACGAATGTTTATCGTGTAACACAGGACTTGAATCACATGATTTTTCCCAGTCAGAGACATAATGACAATTCCAGACTCCAATTCCTCGCTCGATCAGCTTACACATGATTGTCTAATGATCCAATGTAAGAATAAAAGGAAGAACTATTGGACTCAATCAACCTACAATCATTTCCCAATCACTTCTAATGAGCTGTGAGACTTGAATAATGCTCCCATTATCACATAATGTTGAGATCATTACTCTTCTCGTCTGCAAGGGGGTTTGTCCTGTGTGATGAATGTTTGATGAACACTATGTCTCAAGATTATTTATCTTTCATGTGTGACAGCACTGGCATTGGCTGCCAAGTTATAAGTAACCGAAGTGGAGGTGTGCTTCAATTGAAACACCTTGACATGTGAGAATTGTGATCCCGAGACGCGAAGCAAGTGCGTTCGTGTTCCAATTCATGAACGCCAACAAAGAGTTTGGTAACTACTTACTCTCCAACCAATGATTTCAAACAAGAACGAAATAAAAAAAAATGATGAAAAATAAAAGTTAATTTCTTAGTGTTATCAGTATGCTATCAATGACATCTCCAGAGAAACAAACAGTGTCTACATTTGGTAGGTGATAGAAAACCGAACGAGGTGCCATACATAAAGCACGCTGAAATGCACACCTTCACATAACTGAAAGTGAAAGCACTACCAAATTAAACACATAAATCTGAGTTTAAGATCTAAAAATGGATTTTGAATTACTTAAACCCTACACTTTCAAATGAAAAGATGAATGTTTTTTTCATTGTAATATCACTTTATGATTATTTCATTTATTTCATTATAATGTGACCTCTCCCAGAAAGTATTAGCAGATCACGGGTTCGATATCCGGTTCAAACTAAAAAGTTTGAGAATTTGTTCCATTGAAAGACATTAGATTGTCCAAATAATCTTCACTGCGATGACTTAAATACCAGAGACTTGTACTTGTTAACATGTAATAACTTGAACACCTGTGTTCATATAAAGGTTCAGTAAGCCCTCAAAACGGAGTATTATTTTGTAATGCCTCCATACAACTATCTATTTTTACTCTGATATGTGAACTAAACGAGTGTAAAATGATTAACTCTGTTAAAACAAACCCCAAATAGTGATAAATGTTTTAAATATTAGCGAGAGGACGTCTCGGATCCGTCAGCTTTATGCTTCTGAACTCTATATCTAACTGTTATACCACTGCGACACTACAGCTAAGCTGAAAGAGGAGGGCTTAGGAACTCTTCTTAAACATTAGACTTACAGTCTTGAAGCGAGATTTTTTAAGAACACAACTTTCGAATTTTGAAGAAGGCTAGGAAAGCCATCTATGAGAATAAATACCTCATGTATAACCTGTAGAAATATTTGTTACATGCTTTTCACTGCTGAATGAGACAATTTCAACCTCTGACAATTTCAGTGTAGTAATTCTGGTGATGTCATCCAGGAAGTGATGCTCACGGAAAGATTGAAGCATATCATTTCTATGCTTATCAATAATTTTGTATGTCACAAGTTTAGCGTTTGCATCCGCCTTATCGACCTTTGATTTCAGTTATACATGCTGTTGTTGAAACTCTAATCAAATTCATACTTGCATATCGATGAGCTGCACAATTTGTAATGGTGATGGTAAATATACATCTGTTAAAACTATGAAGTTTGTTAAAAGGTATTAATTGTTCTGTGTTATACAAAATTCTAACTGTCATGTTGTCGAAAAGGAGACGTACAGATCGTCGAGACAGATATTGGAGTTAACAGTGTGGAACTCGGATTTCGCAAGATTTTGCTGGTTGGTATCCTCTTTGCTAAAGGTAGACTGATTCTGCGCCACAGTGATGATAGGACTGATCATGTCTGATTGTCAATCTGTTTCTCATCTTGGCTTCCACTGTCGCTGGGTTTATTGCCGGGGGAAAACTCTCTCTGCTAACAAGTTTATTGTTCAGTGTATTATTATGCGGCGGAAGGAACCATGAGGACATTCGATATCTAATATTTGTTTTATAAATCAATGAAATGTTCCTTTAGTTCAAGGTTTAAATTATCTTGTTTTGTCATGAAGTAAACATTGCATTTGTAGTCTTGATCAAATGAAATTTAAGCATTAACTAGAAAGAATTTTATGCTCATCTGTGATGTTCGCCTTTAACTGAAAGCGACAGATTAAAAAATATTAAAATGTAGGGAGTCCCTGTTCTATTTATGTATGTTTAAGGTTTCATGTTTATAATTATCATTGAATTATTTTCGCTTGTAAGCAATCATGGAATTCCTTCAACCGAATGACTAAAATGTCTTCATTGCAAACACAAACGAAGAAGTTGATAACGTGTTACCCTTTACAGGGAAGGAACCCTTATTGTGTCATATTCGACATACACATTTTCTGAATATCATTCAAATGGCATTCCTGATTATCTCTTTAACGAAATAATTCGTCATGCCAAAAACAATTTTATCCTTACAAAATAGTTTACATCTTTATCTTACACTTTATTTATATTTTTTTTATAAAACGTGACAGCAACCGTTGGTTGCACGCACTGAGTAAGAGCTATGCCTCTCCGAAGTCTCGTGATGGCAGCGAATTTATATTTTTTTTACTTCACGAGAATGCTCAAAGAAATAAACAAATTGTCTAAATATTGCAAATCAAGTTTACATTATAGAAGGGGAGAAAAGAAAGGTATAAAAAAAACTTTGAATACGTGAAGGGAGGAAACTTTAATAATACTAGTATTAACCTCCCATTTCAGCTATATTGAAGCTTTAGTTCAGTCTACAATGTTTAGATTGAGTTTTTAAGTGATGCAAAGTTTTATACCTTCTGATCAAACTCTCAAAATTTTTCATTGTCACAATTAAATTTGATATGACTATAATTCAGGATGCAATATCTGCTTTAGTTATTTAACACAAGTGTAAGTTATTTCAAAGCCGGTAGATTTTAAGATATCGAAAATGCCAGACAGCTGTACCATTCTCACCTTGCCTTCGAGGGTAGCTGAGTAGCTAATCGTTTCTAAACTATTCTTAATGCAACCTTTGAAGCAGAAAATTCTTTACATTTTTTTGTGTAAAAAGGCATTTTGCTATCTCCTTGAGATTGAGAGTTATGTCTTTAATATTGTCTGTTACCGTTATCCTCTGTTGTATACAGAAATGAGGATTTGATTGTCCTTTGCAATAATATTTGATTAACTTCAAAGCATTTTGAGGTAGGTAGCGTAGGTAGCCGACAATAGAAAGAAATTAATAAATGTTACTGGAGCATTACCCTTCGCTTGAAAAATAGTAATCTAAGCGTTTGCTACAGTAACGAATCTAAACCTATTAGAGTAACAAGTTAGTTTTAAAAATTAAAATCGTGTATCAAATGTTAAACATCGATTATTGTATTGAATCGACATACTTTATATTTCAATAATTGAAATTATCGTACACTTTGACTGTGTTTCAAATAGCCAACAATGTATAATCTGAGAAAGGCAATTGATAGATAAATTGATATGTTTCAATAATGAAAGGGAACCTTAATAAAATCACACTTGATTTATTTTGACAGTTATATCTGCACCACCAGTTGAGTGGGTGAGAAATATCAATCTCTTGATCCTCTTTTAGGTGACATAAATTAACGTCTTCAAACTTGACATCATATTTAGGTGTTGTTCGGAGTTGCATTGTGAATCCCACGAGTTCAGAGTTTCACGTAAAGAGCGTGACAGCAACCGTTGGTTGCACGCACTGGGTAAGAGCTATGCCTCTCCGAAGTCTCGTGATGGCAGCGAATTTAATAGTGACGTCACGGAGTGGATATTCGCTGCTTGTAGCTACTTAAAAAAAACTAATTGAGAACCTAGTATCACTCTAAATTATCCCTATGGACTTATACAATGCTTTAGCGGATAGCATCAGAGAGCAAAGTGTAATAAACCATGTCCGCTGATAAAGGACGTGTCCCTATTTCGTTGACAGTCAGATATGAGGACATATACACTCCTTCAAAACTAAAGTAACATTTGATCGTAAATACAAGTCTTGTCTGGTCAATAAATGTTCTTGATTTGTCAACTTCTATTCAAGAAAATTTCGACTAATTAAAGAGCCACTCCGTGAGTTGTTGGAGCCATATATGCCAAACTTAATCAATGCTGTCATTTGATCGCGAAGTATCGACTGTTACCAAAAAGAAACATTTTAAAGCTAATATGTTTTGTACAGTGACAATATGAACAGTAGAACGTCGCAATGATGATCGAAAACCGGACAGTGGCGCGCGTGAAATAGTCAAAAGTAAAACAGCCAGGAGGGCAGTTGGGAGTTGATAGTGTTTGTTAGATTATATAAATAGTATCCATGTATATTGGACTTGATATCTACACCTCTGTGCATTTATAAGGCTGTTTCTAGATTGTCATGGAAAACCAGTATTTGACATATATATGTCTTTTGGACATGAAAAGCTAAGATGTTTTGCTTTTATATCACCACATATGACATTTAGGTTCGTATCAAAGGTAAATAATATGTTATGTAAATCACGGAGTGGCTCTTTAAAGTGCTAATGTTTCATTACTATGAATCCGATTATTTGGTAAGGCTTTCTATTTCAACTGACATGAAGATATTATAAGTCACTGACACATTTTGAAAAAAAGATGACCATATTTAAATGGGATTAATTTAAATAATCAACCAACTACAATAATATGGTCAGTCAACATCTTTATTTTGAATGCAACGAGTTATGACTGGTTTCCTAAATGTTTTGTCCCAATTTTCGATAACGGTTGATAACGAAAATGAGTTATGAGTTAATTTTATTTGACTTGTGACTTGATTTATTTTGACAGTTATATCTGCACCACCAGTTGAGTGGGTGAGAAATATCAATCTCTTGATCCTCTTTTAGGTGACATAAATTAACGTCTTCAAACGTGACATCATGCCAGTTCGAGATGCCATTAAGCAACAGACCCCCCCCCCCCCCCCCCCCCCTCCCCACACACACACAGAGCTAGAAAGACAGGCAAAATAAGTTTTCTTAGAGTATAAAATCTGTATTGATTTGATGCAGGATATATTTTCTCTGGTGTAAAATAGTTAGCCTTTGGGGCAGGGGAGGAAGGGGGTGAGGGGGGGTGGGGGGGGGGGGGGGTCAAGTGATTCATGGTTGGTAAAGAAAGGGCCAGTAATCTGGAAAAAGTGCAAGTTTATTCATTTTTTGATATTGTTTTGCTTTCTCCTAATGTATCCTGTTGATAAAAAACAATGTACACGGAAGTTGTTACCTAGAGAAACCTTTTATTTACATGACCATTTTGCATCAATAAAAATTCAAAACGTTGATAATGAATATATTTGTGAATGTCCTCTGGTATCAATATGACCATTATAATTATTTAATTGTTGCACAACTGATCTTGACCTAGGCCTGTTGCTCGTAAGGCATTGCCTTTGGCTTCTGCATTGCATTGACAAGACTAGTTCCAAACCTTGCCAATTTTGTATTGATTTTCCACAGTGGCAGACGACCGCATCTTTCAATGTCAGTGATATCAACAGAACACTGTCCCCATTCTATGCGATTTCAGTCCAATTCATCCTCTTTACTGAATTGATATCTTGCAATAAGATATCACATGATCAGAGCAATATTCAGATATTTCGAGATTTTTTGATCTCAACACTGTAGCGTTTAAATGACTGTGAGAAAACTTTTTTCTCTATGCTGGTCATGGTCAGATCTTGGAACTAATGCCGATGATTTCTCTGGAGAGATATCACCCTGTTGCTCCACTCAGGTGGAGGAAATTTACGAGAGTAGTGAAACGTGGACATCAACTTCTTGAACTTACACTGAGGTAACTCAGACTTTAAAGAATAGTCCTCAAGCTTCCACAAGATTGATTTGTAACATAAAATGTTCAAATTTAGAGAACTCTAAGTTTAAAGAAATGCGATATCTTTGAAAACTGAATTCAATGAAGAAATCACACCAGATTGTTTATATAAATTGCAAAATATTTGATTTTATAAAAATCATCAAATTCCCCTTTTTGACTTCAGTTTTAAAGGCATTATGTTCAGTAATTACTAAACCTTCATTTACTTATATAGAAAACCTTTATCACCAAAAGATGAGCTGTGGAGACATAGATGTACTTATATTTTCGTAACAAGTATTTTGACGTGGAATTGTTAGCAACGAAATTAATTGTATATTGTTTCAACGTAACTAATGAAGGAAATCCGCAAGTAACCGAAACGAGTTTGAAATTAACTGTAATAGTAAAAACTTCGTTATTATTTTCAACTCACAACTCGTTTGTTACTGAACCATCTTGCATTCAACATCAAACATACGTTAATTCAACTTCCTAGAATTGAACAACTTTCAATTGCGTCGGTGATGGTTCAGTAAGACTGTCGGGCCCAGATCTAGGACACGCATGTTGCGTAAGAGCCTCTCTGTGGTTTAGTAGCGTCTGGAGTTGACATGAAGGAAATATTAATATCAAACAACTTTAAATCGGATTTCATATTGATTCCAAGCAGCTGATGAATCCAGAGAGGGAAATTTATCGTCCACTCAACTAGTGGGGAAGCATAGCTGTCAGAACAAATCATTACAAGTCAAATAGAATTAACATATTCATACTTTGATAGTAATCAACTAATGGAAAAATTTATGGTGAAAACTGGCATTAAGTGGCTTTCAAAGTTATGAGGCTAAGTGACAAATTTGGACCAATTCGTTAAAAAAATGTTGCTTGTTTGATTAATGTGTCTATGAGTCATCGTTTTGAATTTAAGAAATCAAAAATTCCTAATAATTTGTTAATAAATACAGATATGAACTTGTTGGAATTTTATTTTTTACTCCAACATCGATGACATGCGTTTGTTAAATAAAAGGTTTGATAAACAGAAAGAGGTAAATTGTATTATCTATTTTTAAATCCAGTTCTAGCAAGGAAATGAGGTCATGTAATAAATAAAATCTTCGATTCACATCGTTTATTATGTGTTTATATTTTATATCCGAATGGTTTATGTTGTCTGAAGAAGATTGAGTTGTTACAAAATGTTTACAGAATCGTGTTGAAATATCAATCATCTTGGCTGTTATTTGATGAAAGGAACGACGGTCTCAGTACCTCATCAATGTATCGCTGGCAAGTCAGATGCCCTCGCAGAACAGGCTGCGTCGTCCTTTGGCCACAAATCCCTCCCCACACCATGATGCTTCCGCTTCCAAAAAATATTTGATCTGAAGACTTTGGTGAGCAAAGATTTCTACAAAAAGACTGAAAAACACTGTATAAAATAAGGAGAATGTCTAAAAAGAATATTGACCTTTCAGAAATGACTTAAGTATTCTCTGTCGGAAGCGAATGGAATATTTGTGTGGTAAGAAATGTCTTCAAGGTACACATGTTCCAATGTAAGCCATTGTTATGAGTATCATATATTTTTAACAATGAATATGTATCACCATACCATTACTATATTTTCATGTGTTCACTTATGAACATTCAATAAATTTGAGCTTTTTTAACCTAGCTTGTACTCAGATCAATTTTAGCCAAAACAGTCAATCTTGTTAGCTTACATGACAACCTTAAATGAATGGCTATGGCCAGCGTACCGCTATAGAATACTATTCACTATAAGCTTCACTTAACATTTAAGATAGCATAGCCTGATTTCAAAGGTATGTGCAGTTAAGTTTATTATGAGAAGTGTCCAGTTTGTGCTTTTGAACTGTTTCCCATGACGGGGCCTTAGCCATGTCGGTTTGTGTTACTTAGTACTATTCTAGCCATGTCGGTCTGTGTTACTGGGTACTATTCTAGCCATGTCGGTTTGTGTTACTTATTACTAATGTAGCCATGTTGGTTTGTGTTACTAGATACTATTCTAGCCATGTCGGTTTGTGTTACTGGGTACTGTTGTAGCCATGTCGTTTTGTGTTACTTAGTACTAATGTAGCCATGTTGGTTTGTGTTACTAGATACTATTCTAGCCATGTCGGTTTGTGTTACTGGGTACTAATGTAGCCATGTTGGTTTGTGTTACTAGATACCATTCTAGCCATGTCAGTCTGTGTTACTTAGTACTAATATTACAATGTAGCCATTTCGGTTTGTGTTACTAGATACTATTCTAGCCATGTCAGTCTGTGTTACTGGGTACTATTCTAGCCATGTCGTTTTGTGTTACTTACTACTAATGTAGCCATGTCAGTTTTGTTACTTAGTACTAATATTACAATGTAGCCATTTCGGTTTGTGTTTCTAGGTACTATTCTAGACATGTCGGTATGTGTTACTTAGTACTATTCTAGCCATGTCGGTTTCTGTTACTTAGTACTCAGTAATGAAGCCATGTCGGTTTGTATTACTTAGTAATAATATTACAATGTAGCCATTTCGGTTTGTGTTTCTAGATACTATTCTAGCCATGTCAGTCTGTGTTACTGGGTACTATTCTAGCCATGTCGTTTTGTATTACTTAGTACTAATGTAGCCATGTCAGTTTTGTTACTTAGTACTAATATTACAATGTAGCCATTTCGGTTTGTGTTTTTAGGTACTATTCTAGACATGTCGGTATGTGTTACTTTGCACTATTCTAGCCATGTCGGTTTGTATTACTTAGTACTAATGTAGCCATGTCGGTTTGTGTTACTAGGTACTATTCTAGCCATGTCGGCTTTTGGATTTTACCATAATAATTCATGGACAGTGAGATGTAAAACTTTCTGATGTTTACTTCTTTGCTGCTATATTTTTTAGTCTGCCAAACAATCTGTATCTTTATTTTCATGTTTCATTTGTAATCAAATCTGTATATATTTTATTTGTTGTGTAATACCCGTCTTTTTGTTATATCCGGTTCGCCACTCGTAACACAACGATGAAGTAACATTATGATGACGTAACACCATGATGACCAATTTGTTGACAGAGTGATAGAAAACCCAAACTACATCAGTGGGCTGTGAGAAAAATTATATATATATAGATAAAAAACAAAAGTCTGGAAATGATTTAAATCCCCGACCGGTTTCACACTATTCAGTGATCATCATGGGGTCTTTATGACGTTGCCATGCTATGACGTCACAGGACAAGGGGCGCATAACTCATGACAATCGATGCGTACCCACAGATTGGTGACGTCATTACTTTACATCAATCACATATAATAATACTAACAGCAGTTTTTAGATATGGACAAAGTTAGGTGACATTAATTGCATTTAATTGTGGCTTGAAAAGTTTAATGAAATAATGTTCTTTCATCTTTCTCTTTTCATCACTGTTCGAAATGACTTTATATATATCTTCCTTGCTTTAAAGACAGTTCATGAAGTCTTAGGGTTGTATCAAGATCAAAGAAATGAAATTCAATGAGAATAACTAATTACAACTGTGAATTGGTCTGTTCTATCTGGTGATGATTGGATTGTATGATGATAGAAACCACTGGTAACTTTATAGACTATTCATAGTTATTTGTCAATGACGAAAGATATATTTGATTAAGTCAATACAGCTTAAACCAATTATTGCCAGAAACTTGCTTTCCCTTACAGAAATTGCTTCAAGATGATGAGCAATGGTCTCAGGTGTATTTGTTCTTGTTAATGAATGAGCATTATGCAATTTTCTCAGCTTTATTAATTCCTTCTTTCTCTGCATTACACTTAGAACTTTGATATAACAGAAGATTCGGAAGGACATCTAACTCAATCGATAGTGACCTTTCAGGATAGGGACTGCTCCATTGTGTTCTGTGGTTCTTAGTTCCATTTCGTTAATTACGTGTTGGTTACACATTAGTACAAATTAGTGTCAAATGAGTTGTACGAAAGAGAACCGCAATTCTTGTTCTCAATATAATTACACTGAACATTGAGTATATATTAATTATCTAATGCAATAAAGTAATTACATTGAATCTTTAAATTACAAAAATATTCTAGAGTCAAAACTTTTGAAATCTTCATAATTAACTACTGCGTAAACTCTGTTTGAAAAGAGTTCAGTAATCGCCATCCTCATCTTTTGTTCGAATGCCTTTAAATTTCTTCTTACATATTCTATTCATAAACAAATACAATTCAAGAATGGTTTGGCCAACAAGTTCACAGGTGCTAATTATTATGTCGCCCCAATTCAATTTCATATGAGCAAATTTATCAATAAAATCTAGTGACGCATGTCTGATTTATATATACGAAAATGAAGGTAATGTATGAATATGAATATCAATTTCCTTGTCTGGCAGTCATTATGAAAACAGTGCCTCTGAAATGTCAAAGCGATTAGATTGCATATTAAAACGATGAACGGATTTATAGGTGTCTGTGGTGAGAGTCAGTAATTTAACAAATTATCGTTAAAAAAAGAAGATAATGAATTAATAGTTTTATTTATATGTGTATGTATGTACATATATGTCCGTAAAACAAGTTTTTGAAACGATTAACATATCTGTTTATATGTATAAGGGTGAGGAGTTAATAAATTCAATAAATTTTTCGTTTTAGGTAAAAATGACCTTGCATAATTCGCCGTTTTACTTTTTTATATTGTGAGTACAACGTAGTTTTTATCTTTTTTGTTGTTATGGCTTTGCTAAAATGTGCATTTTTTAGAAGAGTTCTGGATTTTCATCCTAAATAGAGGTTTTCCTGATCTTGGTCTTACTTAGTAATTGCCAAGTAAATCAATATGCACAGAATGGAAATGTGCAGACTGTGTGATTCATGTTAAATGTATTTTTGCTACCTCATATATTATGTTTTTATTTTAAATTTCATCGAAAATCTAACATCTCATATAAATCTATGTCATGATCTTGCAAACAAAATCTTTGACTTATGCAGCACATAGACAAGTAGATTGTCGAAATGTTATCGTTTAAAGTTGATTATATGCTACATGTGAACATGTTTTATGACTGCAAACTCTTTAAGAAGGCAATAAATTTCATAGCATTTTAAGGATATTTGAAAATCATTTATGTCATCATCGATATCCATGTTATTAAACTGTCTGAAAACAAATCAATAATATTTCATATAAAATGTGGTGGTTTATATGGTGAACAGTCATTTTAACGGTCGAAACGTTTTTGATTTTGATCTTGATGATGCTGGATCATCTTTTGCCCCAAATTTGAATTACACAGGAAGTTAGAAACATTAAATTCATGTTTTTCTCAATGTTATTAATACTAATGCAAATCAGATTCAGACATTATAAATTATCACTCTTGTAACGCAGTGGAAGCTAGTGTTTTTAAACGGTATGAATAAACAACAGAGCACTTTGATCTTCAAATTCAGATGTTTTATTACAAAGTGGAAACCCAAAAAATATACCCAAACTATGTACAATTTTATTTACAATACAATGTTTTTAAGACACAAATGTCCGATTATGACATTCTAGTGTCAGAAACTCCTATGTAAATAGAGCTACGAAGAATACTCTGTTTTTTTCACGAATGTATCTCAATTTGAGAAAAGCCACCGAAAAAGTATGAACTCTCTCCAATTTATACAAAACCAAATATCAATTTCAACAAGTTCGAAATGGCATATCATATGCCTACAAACAAATTTCAATTAACTTGTTTGTCAAAATCAAAGTCATGTTGAGAGACAGCCGCCGAAAATATGCGACTGCCCCCAACCAAGTCAAAATCTAAAGTGAAGCTACCACGTGCTTCTCAGCACGGGCAGCTACAAAACATGTCAATATCAGTTGCGTTTTGGCGATCGTTTTTAAAAACACTGAACCCTTCAATCCACTCTTTCAACTTAAGCTTTATGATATTCGTTATAATCATTAGGCACGACCCTGAACATCTTTAGTTCATCTCCTAAACAAGTTGTTAACAGTTCAATCATTAAAACAATCACCTCTCTTAAGTAAACCATTCTAAAATGAAATTCATAAAAGGTAAGGGTGAAAGTATTGCTGTGAAAGAAAAATAAGTTTTTGTTTTGAGATAATTTTTTCAATCTAAAAATATTTATGTAAAATAAATTAACTGCAAGAGCAGAGGATGATTGCTTCTATATGCAACCAACCCTCAGGCTTTCCTGTAAATGATCATCTTCTGTCACTCTATCATTGAAAGCAATCATATAATCGTGTCAAGTCGTTCATGTAAAAGCAGAATTTATTGATATAAATGCGACACATGTCACCGGTATTCACGCCAATAATCGACTAAAGCAATGGGAGTTAACACCTAATGATACTTTGCGAAACTGTCTATCGGGGTTGCCTTAATTTTTTTATATTTCAGAATGGTTTATGTTGACTGAAGAAATCTTGATTAAGATTGATTTGTTATTTTTTTTTGTACAGAATGTAGGCATTAAAAGATACAATCTTTTCATGTTTAATTTTATTTTTAACAGTTGAATTAACGACTAGCATCTCCCGAAAGATATGATATTGATCATGTTTTATACTGAACTAATATGTTAAGCACTTTAAAAAAATCACAAAAAAGAAATAAGGCAAACTTAAAATTTGAATTCCAAAAACCTTCATTACAAAATCGATAATCGGGGAATAATGCACTCTGTGAAATATATAAACCTGGAAGGTTTGATTTATTTTGTATTTAAGAATTTTTTTCTATTTTCTGTATTTTTATTAGTTCCTCTTTTCTCAAGATTTACGGTGACTGTTATGTTTGAAGTGTCAGTTGGACAGATGATGAATTTCTCCCGTTTGATCTTGTCTGATATTTCACCAACCACTGAATCTTGTCTTAACCTTAACAACAATAACAACATGATTTTAAGAACAACCACTAACAGTGTTGTTGTCATTGTGAATTATATTGAAGTAGATCGGTCAGTGAAAAGGCATTGTTACAGAAAAGTGAAGTTTATGTATCCTTGCTTAAAATATTTTAAAAGTTTCTTACCACATACATCTAGATTAGTTTGTCGTTAGATTTTATATTTAAACATAATAGTTTACAAAAACCGTTTTGTTTTTGTTAATGTATTTATAAAATGCTTAAACATCAATTTGCATTTTTCATCAGAAAAAAACCCACTTTGATTTCGTGAAAGGGTTTAAACTTTGTGTAGTTTTTTTAACATTGATTTTTTGGGGATAAATATCATTAATACTTCAAATAATGTTTGAGCCGATGGATTTATCGGATACTTTCAAGATGAAAGAAATATCTGAACGACATCGAAGGTGTAGACTTATGTATAAATTTGCAATGAGCATGTTCTGTAGATCTCTTCAACGAAGGAGCAAATAAAGCTTGATGAATTTCAGACTCGAATATTGAAACCAACTTTGTGCTGTTCAAATCAACTTTGAAAGAAAATTTGTATCTGTGAATAATGCCTTTGAATCGTCAGATGTGTCGAGTTCAAATTACTTTGTGGTAATAAGAGTTGCGACAGAGAGGCCGTCAAAGTCCCATCACTTACAACAACAGAGGACTGTGGATACATGTCTGATTAAGGCATCGAACTCCGGGGCAGATAATAGCCTTTAATCACAACCAAATTAATTTTTTTAGGTATTTTAGATTGAAAGACGTTGAAAGGTTCAACATGTTAAGGACATTGCCACCAAAGGGGTATTAGACAATCTAGCTTACCGTTCTGTTCAAGGGGCTGTAGCAGTTTTAGATTGGTTTATTTCTTCACATTTACCCAAAATAAACATTAAAAAAAAATTTCATTCAGTTATATCAAAGTTAATCAACAACGTTATTATGGCCTTGCCACCACTAAATATCAACTTTCCACTTCATATAGCACTCTACTTGAAATCATTAATAAACACTCTCAAAACAACTCTGAGATGAGAATATAACGGCAGCCCATACCATATCTCGAATTTAACAATGAGAAGTTATCTAATTATTCAGAGTCAATAACGTTGTAGAGGCTCAGTTGTCCGCTATCAGTTACGTTCAGCGACTCGCCGTACTTGGTTCGCCGAATGGATGTGTTACCCAATTCAAGCTGGATAAACTGATAATGTGAGGGGTGGTTCTCTTCCCCTGAGCCTTCGAAATGTGCCTCTGTTCACCCTGCAGTACAATTGGGTACCTGGTTTGTAACTTATGACAATATGGCAGATAGGCATAAAGCGCTGCCTTTTCCTATGGAGTTGAAAATGTAAAAAGGAGAGACGTTTGTTCTCACAACAGGTTAATAATGTGTGTGGCACTTCGTATGCCCTTGTGGTGATGTGAAGTCCAGCGCAATACAACTATCCTCATTATTATGAAAATTAAGTCTCGATAGCATCCATTGAAACATGGCATCCTTCAAGTGCATCATTACACATCTAATGAACCATCACTTTATGTTCAGCCCATTTAATTCTTGATATACATCTCGAAATCAACACACAAAAGAGTATACGAATTGCAACTTGTTCAATGTAATGCTTGCTAGAATTTATCCGTCTTGCTTTGATTAAAGTCAACTTAAGTGGTGTACCAAACTTACCATCTTACGCAAAGTCTATAAAGGTTTAATGAAGTGAATATTACCACGAAATCGTGATAGAAAACCATCAAAGCGAGCTCTTCATCATCAAATAGCATTGGTTCAACTGTCAGTGCATCTTCAAATAAAGTTTCCAACCATAAAATATTTACATTATCTCAACGAGATTAACTCTTTTAGATAAAACGTAATATTTGATTTATGTAACATCATCCAAATACAAATATGTGAATGAGGGACGTGAGATTTTATGAAAAAATGAAAAGCAGGATCGAATTGATTTTGATTACTATTGTTTGAGTGAACAAGAGTGATTTTTTTCTTTTTCAATTTTGGTTATTTCTAAAAATTGTTACAATTAGTTTTGAGTACACAAAGAAAGATTGCTGGTACCGAAAAAGACATGAAAAAAGGAGACTACATTAAAGTATTAGACTACCTCTGACCACAAAAAATAAATAAAAAAGGGAAAATAAACAATCATTCACACCCTCAGTTATACACTTTCTCCTATTGGCTGTATATTTCAAATCTTTCGTTTATTAGATTCATATACATGTATAGTGCCCATTTCCTTTCAAAATCGTTAAACTGAGCTTTTTTTTTTACAATATCGTGCTTTTTTTATCTGCAAGTAGCAAAAGAAAAGCAAAAGTATCATCAGTTTGAAATGTTACTGAACAGCCAAAGAAAATCAGACCAACCTGATGTTTTATATCACCAGTGTGTGCACGGTTGAGTTCAATTTGTGATTTGTGATTGAATGATTTTATTTCAGAATGGGTTTGTGAGATTGCTATCACAATAAACATCATCGATGCTCCCAATATGGTAGCTATTGCTTCTTTGTTGAGAAAAAGATATGGTTTGAAAACAAAGCTTGAGCTTGGTGGCTTTTGACAAAACAACCTTTTTAAAAATAATTTGGAAAATCAAAATGGTATATTGCATTTCAAAAGCATAATTTTATGCACATAAATCCAACATATTTGATGAAATAAGAATGGTTTTGATGAAAAAAAACTTATTTTGCCTATTATTTGACAACCCTAAAGCCATTTTTAGGCCAAACGTATGCAAGCTACATATCAGATATACATCATGAAGATTGTAATGAAAATTGTTTGAGAATATTTACCATTTGTGAATTTGGGTATGAGAGTTTAAAATTATGTACATTTGTTCATATTAAAGATCAATAAAATTACAACATTTTGATTGGTTGTTGATTTTAGTATACTCAAAGCCTGACTCAATCAGATAACTTTATTCATTTATTAAAGGTAAAAAAAAACTTCAAAAAACCCAAACAAGTCGTAAAATAAGGAGGTTGGCAAGAGACCTTCCATAGGTTACACAAAGTCATTTCTACCTATGTCAAAAGAGAATAGGGTATATTTGAAAGTGTTGTGAAATGTATGTAAAGTGCACACGTGTTGCAATGTAAGCCATGACGAGTGCGTGAATAAACAAACCTCTATAGTTGTGAAATACGATTCAAATTAGCGTTAACTAATAGGAAATCTTCCTTGCTGTAACAAAAGTTAATAAAGTTTAGTGTCAATAATAAGATAAAAGAAAAACACATTCAATGTGAATTACAAATGACAACTATACATTAGTCTATTCCATCCAAGGATGTTTGAATGTGACTTGGTAATAGAAACCACTGGTAATTCAATTGACAACCCATGGTTACTTGTCAATGGTGACAGTGTTACAAGTACAAACTCAGTAATTGGTTGATTGACTGAGGTTTGGCCCTCAAGACATTTCATACAATTAGAGCAATGGTCTCAGGTGTATTCGGTATGGTTAATGAATGAACATTATGCAATTTTCTCAGCTTCATTAACTCCTTCAGTTCCTCCTGTCTCTTCTGTCCAAACATTTGTAACTGTATTACACTTAGTACTTCGATACAACAGAAGACTAGGTAGGACACTCATTCGATAATGACCACTCATGATATTGACTACTTCACTTGTGTTCTGTTTTCCTCGGTTCCATTTCGATAGTTACGTGATGCAGCATCAACAAAAAACAAAACAAAAAAATAATAATAATAACAAAAACAATAACAATAATGATAATAATAATAATAATAATAATAAATGTGCATTTGTATAGCGCCTTTTCCATGTACAAGGCACATGCTCATAGCGTTTGGTGTCTCCACCTGGATTCGAACCTGGGCCTTTGACTTGAGAGGCCAGATCGCTGACCACTACACCACCATGCTCAACCATACTTACATGTTGGCATTAGTGTCGAAGAATTTGTATGAAGGAGAAACAGAATCATCTAAATTTATTTTTCTCAATATCATTATGCGCATGCAGTGGGCATGCACTCCGAAACGTGAATTTCACAACAAAGTTCTTTTAGAAAACGTTATTCAATATATATTAATTAGCTGATGCAATAAAATGAAAAATCTTTAGATTATAAATAATATTACATCAACCACTGCGTATTCGCAGAATGTTCGGCAATCATCATTCACATCTTCGAATTCCTTTCTTCTTGTATAAACAAATACATGAATGAAAAAATAAAATTCACGATGCGTTAGCCAACAAGTTCTATGTGCTAATTTTTAGGCCGCCCAATTACAATAACATATAAATTAATAAAAGCTAGTGATGCATGTCTTATTCCTAACGACATTTTTAAGATATCATTTTGTTTGTTTGACAGTCATAATTTGATTGAGGTTAATTGAAATGTCAGATTTCATAATGCAATGATGAATAGACTTTAACGATTTAATCAAATTTGTGAACGATTTACATTTTTTAAAGAATTTTTTATGACTTTTTCATACGGTTAGCCCTTTTTTATGGATTTAATATTTATATTTTCAAGGTGCTCTGGATATGGATCCGTAATATAAGTTTTCCGGAGCTTGGTTCATATTTGTAATTGTAAAATGAAGTATTGTGCTGAGAGTGAAGATTTTGTGATTTATGTTGAAAATTTCTTTTTCTACCTAATATTTCTTGTTTGATTTGTAAGTTTATCTAAATCTAACCTCCCTCATATAAATCTATGTCAAGATCTTCCAAACAAGATCCTTGAGTTACGCTGCTCTCTTACAAGTAGTTGGCAGAACTGTCAGCTTTTATAGTTGATTATATTCTACATTTGAACGTGTGTTATTAAATCTCTTTAAAAAGGATATTGAAGGATATTTGAAAACCATCGTCATCGATACTCATAAATTTAAGTTGTCTGAAAATACTCAATATAATTGTTTTGATTTATGAAGAGTTTTCGAATCGATTACCTCCATGAAGTATCCTGTTTGGGTTTTTTTCCTATAACTTTTGGTTATATTTATAGTGAACAGTCATTTGAACAGTCGGAAACTTTTCAATTTTGATCTTGCCAGAGATGATCAGATGTTACTTCCTCCGAATCGATATTACACATTAAATAGAAACATCAAATTCATGTTATCCTCGAAATCAGTGATACTTATGCAAATCAGATTCAAACATATTGAGATTATCAACCAAGTCAGTGTCCACAGACATACAAAGTTAATATTATTTAAAACAAAGGTGTTTTGTTGTTGAGTTTTTAAAACAACAATTACAAGAAAATATAATTCAAAATTGAATAAATGACAAAATAATGAATGCTTTGACCAACTCAATGTGGTTTTGTTCTATGTTTGGAATAACAAGCAGTTATGGGCTTATGGACTGGTTTATGGACTATGAGTCAAAGCGATGTACACACTACCTTTTATGTCAAGATGATTAAAATCAGTATGGTTATTGTATAGATTATTTTGGCATGTTAGAAAAAAAAAAGTTCACTCTACTCCAATGTGTTTTGTAATTAAGTTTAGTTTTCCCTTAACTATTATAACATTGAAAGGACTAGTACTCGGACTAGGACTGTCGTCATCGTGCCTTATCTATACTAATTCAGGGCAATTCTCTACTATTACAAAACCGAGCGAATTTATTTCTAAAATATTTATCAACTTAAGATATGAACACAATGAAATTTCCCGTCTTTAAACTTACTTATTGGGCAAAGATATTAATAAAAGAAAACAAATCATTATCATTTAAGTTATTAAAAATATTTTGAACCTTCATAAAATAGAAATGGTGTATCATTGGATTAGTTACAATAACTGCATGTGAGGACAGGATAAAAACACATGCAATTGCCACCAGGTTTCAATGAGGAGGAATCAAAGACCAATGATACTAAAGATCTATAGGATTTTTAATAGAATCAGTACAAAACTAAATTGATTATTCTACTTTGAAGTCTCATTTTTATCATCAGTTTGTTTCAGATCAATGATCTAAATGACTGACACTATTAAGCTGTTTAAATCTCCCATGAGTGTTTATCAAGATTTTGATAAACGAAGCCAAAGGAAGTCCACCACTCTTTCAACCTGAGCTTTAATGATAGGCTTCTTGTAACTTGTGTCATGCTCAAAACCTTACAAAAGCATGATCACTGACAAGCAACCTCTCATAAATTAAGTTTTGATTTTTGATACATGGATTCATAGATTTGCTGAATACTTTGTACAGGGTTAAGAAAAACGACAAATGTTTTTATTCAGAGGTCATGAATTCAAATAACTATTAAGTTACTTTTAGGAAGATTCCAAATCTTTAATAGGTTATTTGGTCGATGTATCACCTCAATACGCCAATGCATCCAGATTGCAGATACAGTGATGCGTTAAATGGATATTTGGTACAGGAGATGTTTTGAGAAAATGTAATTCCGAATTTTGAACCATAAGAAGGTCTTTGAATTTCATTTGTTTCCTGGTTATATTATTTGTTTACTTCAAAATGTGTTTCGATTATGTTATGATTGGCAGACGAATAAAAAAACTTTTTTTGATTAAATCAATAAACTTGTCGAGCGTGTGAAAAAAAACCCTCTAAATAACGCACATTCAAGTTTCTATCAAAGTTGACAAATGTTTTCAGGTTCCTATTTGTCGGTCCGGTGAAGCTATGCCTGCTATTGATACTGCCGAGTGCACATAATGGAACGGTGATCCAAAACAGGTTCATGATTGAGACGAATTTACTCCATTTCTGATTCAATGCTGGAAACAATTGGCCCTTTAACTGGGGGACAACTGTTATCATGTTCGTCACTTACTCTTGTTGGTAACAGTGTAGTCCTCTTTTGGTGACATTTTGCCTTCATGAGGAATTGAAACGCAAAGGCACTAGTTAAAACTAATTAGTGATTGATGACACCCACCTGAAATGCAATATCGAAGGACAAAGCTTTCAAAGAACCGGTCTTCATTCCCGGAAACAAAGTAACAAAGTCATTTTATCATGGTCATATTGTCACCAAATAACACTTGATTTATTCAAATTTATAACAAAAGTAATCTTATTCATGAGAAATAGTTTGACTGGTAACAGCATTCTTGCATCGTGATTGCTATGAACATTAAATGAATGGGTTTTCTATCTTTTTTGATGATGTCTACAATGAATAGATTTTCGAAAGATCTTTTTTACATACCTGGAGAAATTAAACAAAACTTTAAAATATTTTAATGTCGAAAAGAGTCGTAGAGATAGATATATTTGATATCAAGATTGACCAAATTCTTTCCTAGATATTTTAGTTTATATATCGATTTTTTTCTATAAAGGTTTGCGTTAGGTTTACACACTCTCGTAGGTTTCAATGACAAAATGGCGCAGCTAAACGACTCAGATCCATATAACTTACATATAACTGTCTCAATGGCAAACATTTGAAAGATTTGTACCTATTAACTACATTTTGTACGTCTAGCATGATGTGCCCACTGTTGCGCCAATTTACTAAAAAATTGCTATTTCGAAGCCATCTTTTGGTATTTTGTTATTTTAATACAAGAAAGTTCAAACTTAAAGTTCAAGAGGAAAATTGAAGTTATGTTTATATGTATATCATTTGTTTTAAAAATGCACCTTAAGGAAGTAAAAATAGTCCGCTCCACGTATATATCCATTTAGAACATGATTGTTGGAAAATAGTGCAAGAAAAATAAGGTGAAATAGCCATACTATAGTAAGGAACATAAAATGAAAGAACAATAAATGTACTTTAAAAATATGAAATATGTATGTCATCTTATAACAACATCGCCACAGTCCCGTGAAGCATGTTCATAGCAATTTGACTGGGGTAACGACAACCTTGTGCATCATTTTATTCTTCCGTCTTCGAACAGCGGTTGTCAAAGGAGGAAGCTCAGCTTTAAGAATACATGCAAGGTACCATCCACCTTTGGGAACTCCAGGACGTGCCTCACAGCATATCAATAATGGCTGCAATTTAGCATCTTTGGATGATTTTTTAAAGGCGTTACAGCTGCAATAAATAACGACACTAACTTTTCAGGCAATGGTTAATTTGTTCAAACTGAAATGATTAATCCAGAAGTTACTCCTTATACTTTTCAAAGGCAGCAGTAGAGCATGCATCAGCCAACGTGAAGGAAACATTCGCTTTTGAGGCCGTGAGTGCCAGTTTTTACTCGTGTCATATCGGTCTACTTGCGATCGAACAAAAGACAATGACAGCTGCCTATAACCAACTAAAATTGATACCTACATTTGTTAAATAATGGCGATAAAACTTTTAAGCGATTGTTATTTGCTTTTGGATTTTGTCTCTCTACTAATTGAAGACACGCCTCTGAAATCATTTATCTCAAAGGTCAAAGGCAAAAAATTAACTCATACAATCAAGAAATGAATTTCGAAAAGGCTTTTAATCGCAAAACAGATTTGTTGATATTGATTTCATTCGAATGCATTAATTCAGATATAATTTGGATTAGGTGACATTAATTAGTTTTATATGTGTAAATATATTCCATAGTCTGATTTGAATTGTAATCAAAAGTCATTAGCAGTTTTAAAAAACTTCAGATTGATCATAATTATTATTAATAATCAAAAGGCATTTTTGCGTGTACTGATTCGTCTCACTTGGTGAACCAGATCGTCACAGTTACGAACATGACGAAATATAATGAAGTAATGAAGGTGACCTTCATGGTCATGCTTTGACGTACATACAGACACTTGTGAATACTGACTAATGACTAATGAATAAATGAATGAATCTCTTTATTTCCTCCAGAGTCCGAAGATCATCATACATGTATATAAACACTTACATCAAGTAATTACAATACGATCACATCAAGGAATATTTACAAAAAAGAGACAAAAATATCTAGAATGTGCACTAGAGTGAGGAGATCAGGGTATACAGGTATTTACAGAAAAGTCTCCAAGACATTTCATCTATTTGATCAGTTATTGGTAATTCACCTCCAGAAAAGAGAGACAGCATTTCATCTTCAGTTAATAGTTTAAACATTTATTTCAACATCAAATAGGTCAAGAAGTTTTAAGAAAAAACTTATTTATGCTGTACATATATAGTCTCAACAGTGTAAGATAATGTGGCAGTCATAATCGCTACATTGTCTTTTACAGAGTTCACAATATTTTGAAAATTTTGCTCTTGAGTTTATTTGTACACTGAATGATAAAATATCCCTGTTTGCGGATAAACATACACCAGATAATGAAGTCTGTGAATACCAAAAGTAGTGTGAGTGTGCCGGTATCTGAACATATCCTGTCTCACTCTGACTTGACCATTTTACATTTTCAGTTTCATTAATACGATTGACAACTATTTTACGCCATGAGAATTTACATGGAAACATTCCAGTATTTAGATGATTACTAACAAACGTTAATAGGTTGTAGTAAAGAACGGTTTCTAAAAGTGTGTCACAAATACTATGGGACGCTGATGATCTATTTTGACATGTAGCTATTTGTGCACAGAATAAGTCCTTAAAGGATGAGTTACATTGACAAGTTAATTCCTCGATAGTTCTTAGGATAATTTTTCGCCCTTTTCCCTTTGTAAATTGGAATAAGTACTCCTTTTTTAAATATGCTAGGGACATATGCCGATTTTTGAATGGAATTGAAGAGGGTAGTTAAAACATTTATGATGATATCTCTACTATACATAATATATGTTCATTGTGAACATAATCCGGGGCAGGAGATTTATTCTTATGGAGATTGTAAACATGTTCACTTAATTCGCCTGGTGAAATACATTTACACAGAAAATAACCATTAGTAGTTTAATAAACAACAAACGAAAACAACATAATGATTATTGATATTCAAAAGACATTTTTGGCAGTAGTGATTCGTCTCACTTGGTAAACTAGATCGTCACGAACATGACGAAATATAATGAAGTAATGAAGGTGACCTTCATGATCATGCTTTGACGTACATACAGACAGTTGTGAATACTGACTTATGAATATGGAAATCGGTAAAAAGTTAATAAAACGACGCCTTTCGTGCAGAGAAAACTAATGCTGAGGACATGGTTAGTCAAGTCTGTATATCTCTGTTTGATCCATGTTCGTCGTGCGATGTGCGGTAAGGGATCGTTCTTACTCATTTCCCATATAATAGATTATAACATGTTTAAAGGCACTAGTGCACGATTTTACAGTTTAAATTGGCTATTTTAAGGTTTAAGAGGACTTGTGCATTCACTTGAGCTTTATATCGATGCAATGAAATACTTAAAATTCTTTACAATTGATCTGCAATCAACAATGAAAAACTTTAGACAGCCGCTGTCGGCTTGGACAAATAAAAATTCTATGGTTAGCTATGAACGCAGTTGAACGCGGCTGAACTAGTATTATGTGCAGCTGTTGAATTTACCTAAACTCTGAACTGAGAACAAAGAATGAATTATCTTTCATGAAAGCAATGTTGTAAATAAAGCGATTTAATAACACAGCATTAGCATTGCTATTAGATTGACCAAAGCGGCTGCCGTTTCCGCTTTTTTGGTTATAAGCCGAATCTTAATATTTCCGATATCGTAGTTCATGCGGATTTTAAGTTACGTTGCATTAAATACTTCCGGTCTTTAAAAATCAACCTTACTACCTGAATACGTAAATATTTGTTAAATATTATTATTATTATTATTATTATTATTATTATTACTATTATTATTATTAAGATTACTTGAGTGAGCATCTTTAATAATATCGAGAGATATGCAGTATCTGTGCATTCGTTGTGTTTACGAAATATTGGTGTGCACTTTTGCGTTTAAGCTCTTTAACTTAGCTGCAGAATGACACATACTGTCTTCAAAAACATCCCTACCTCGCGTGAAAGGCATTTCAAATGTTGGAATGGCAAAATTGTAATGAATTATTTTGGCAGTTTTTAAAAAAATGTTTGCATGTGCCCTGTTATTGTTTGTTAGAAATAAAGAATTGATACAGGGAATCTGAATTATATGGAGAAATTGATTTTTCCTGCAGATACTTGAGATAACGGCATGCTGAAAGTGATACTCATATTCTAAAACCTCATGTTTCAATTAGAGCATACATATCATAGTACCTTTATTTACTAATCGTCAATTTGGGTGACTGAAATCTGAATTTTAAAATGTATTCGTCGAAGATCTTCTTGACAAAATAATCTTATAACATATCTTTCGATTGAAAGGAAGATTAAAAAAATCACTCCTTTCAAATACATATAACTTTTTCATGTGCAGTTACAACTCAGACGTGACTCAATCAAGGAGGGATGCTGATTTCCTGGGAGGATATGAAGTCAAGATAGTTTGTTAAATCATGCCAGTTGGCCATTAACTTTTAAAATCGTCGAAATTCGAGCTTTCTTTTCCCAATATCAAGCTTTGGAATTAATCTTTACAAAATGAGTCTCAATTATGTTCCATTAGAGAAAATGAAAAAGGCATTATATGGTCATATCAATGTGACAAATCCTCTACGAATATGATCGAAAAGAATAAACACTGAATTTCTGATATAATTTGTTTAATCTTTCAGTTAGCGGGTGCTGATGGGTGTGATGTCAAAATTGGGACGGGTCGACGTCTTCATACGAAAGTTGTCAGACAAGTAACACCGGTTGGGGTTAGATATGAAAAAGGCTATTCACTTAGAACTTTTGGTCAGAGTGATGAAAATGTTTCTTCCTAAAGTCATGTAATTTGATATCAAATTCAAATAAAAAGTAATATTGAATTTTAGTATTGTTAATAGCGAGAGATATAATCAGTAGTGAAAGTGAAAACAACTATGCATGAAAACATCCGTACATAATTCATTTTTAAAGTTGAACCAAGAAAATGTATTTTTTAAAAGAAACATCCTTAATATAATAACGTATCGTTATGTTGATGGAAATGAAATGATGTGTGAAACCATAATAATATGCGAATATTAAATAGGCATTATGAAATAATATATGGGGATCTTTTTGAAATATCTAGATTGCGTACGAGGTACACACCACCATTGGTCTGCAATATTGAGATTTTCAATGACATTGGAAAGCTTAAGCTTCAAAGGGCTGCATTTAAAAAGGGGGTACTGGCAAATGCTTTGAAAGAACAACAAAACACAACGCCAGACCCTAATTATACAGCTTCATACCGAAAGTTTCTTCACTTACTACTGAATCGTAGTGCAAATATTGTGTAATTTGGGTTTCGTTTCAACGTCAATAAACAACTTCAACAAAACTGACAATGGATCACCTATTGTCCATGTGTGCAATAGCCATTTTTTACCTCATTTTTGGATCATCTGGTCTCTCGTGCTAAAATTCGAATTTTGGCATATTGATATAGAAAGAAGGGATCACATTTTCGAAATTTTAAATTCGTTAAATGTTAAATAAAATCTTCCATATAGATTCTCTGAGATTTAAACCAACATAATCACATTGACTTTGTGCTAAGGGACGAAGGTGGCTAACTTTTAAAAAAGATTACAAAATATAAAGGATTTTATTTAGAAAAATCATCGGAATTTTGACCCCTGGTCACTTCAATGACCTGCCAAAACTGTTACGGGTAATTATGGGGTACAATAAACATTTACCGTAAAGAAGAATGGATCTGCATATGTGTTTTGAAAATTCAATATTATACGTTTCCTTTTTGCAACGCTACTATACCTCAAAGGCATTTCAATTTACATGATATTTACACTAGGATACTTAGGTATGTGAACAAACTTTTGGCATGCAGATGTACATGAAAGTACCCTCATTAATACATTTGCATACTTATGCAAATACAACCTTCATATAAAAAAACCAAGACTATACATGGTCGGGTTTTTGTTTCAAACAGCAAAAACCGTTCCATTGCACAGTTACTCTTGATTTGTAAGTTTAAATTACTGATTCTAATTGAGTAAAACATACAGGTCCTAACATTATTTATATTTTCCATAGATGTATGTGTTTACGTGGATCTCGACTAGGGTCTACTACTTTGAGTCATCTCAAACAAACGTAGTTATTCTCACATTTATGTGACAGGTCAAGGAAGGCATATTGAAGAGATGTTATAATAAGTGTATGAATAAGGACGTATGAAGGATGAAAAAAACAAACGAATATGAATCTAAATGACAATATTCTTTATCTAATTGGATCATATATCTCATTAGGGCTAACAAATTATTTTTGATATAACAATAACACCATATTCATGAATATTCCTTATTAAGAAGTATTTTGTTACACATGCATTGGAAAAAGAAATTTCAAAGTTAATTTGATAATTAGCAAAACAGACCCAACACAATATTTAGGGTATAAAATGAATGTTATGTTCTAAAATTAACTGGTTGAGCAAACCGTGACATAAGCTATTGATATTGTTATGAAGACTATTGTTTGGAAACCAGTTCGGGGTTCAACATAAAAAATTTCCTCCCTTTGCACTGGTAATAAATTGATAGCTCAAATCGATCATATTGTGAATGCTGGTTTGTTTATAAAAACTGCATCATCAAATATAGAACGTACTTCAAAAACATGTGGTAACCTTAGAACGTTAAAAAATCGCTGCCGTGGTTTCTTTTGTAGTCGCAACCCAATACCATTTTCCTGATTCTGTTACGTTAGCCTTTGCCATTTTTGCTAGTGAATTGTGGCGTAAATTAACATCAAATGAATATGACATTCTTGGAAAGAGTCAATCCTTTTTTCATAACATGAATAGGTTCTGGCAGATATGCTTAGTGCATATTTAATGTCTTCTAGTTTTCCTTGAAAATTGAAGTGGATTTCCTATGTGACAAAAACCATTTTGAAATCTGATATATATATTCCAGGGTACATATAAGTACTTAACGTATTCGATCAAAAGAGTGTGGCACATGTTTTATGACAATGTAAATCATGTTTTTATTTATTTCGAAAGACACGCCTCCAGAGAGATCTGCTGATTGATTAAATAATTCATGTGTTAGATATTGAAGAATATTGAAGAACTGACTTTTCGTTTTTAACTTGGATTGCCAACATATCTTTGTTTATCCTTTGACCATGAAATATTCCTGTATGATTAATGTATGTGCTATACTCTTAACCACTGGAAACACTAATTTTCAAATTGTTTGTAACTATCTGTATAAATCTGTATCTCATCATAACACATTGTATCTCATTTTCAAATTGTTTGTAACTATCTGTATAAATCTGTATCTCATCATATCACATTGTATCTCATTTTCAAATTGTTTGTAACTATCTGTATAAATCTGTATCTCATCATATCACATTGTATCTCATTTTCAAATTGTTTGTAACTATCTGTATAAATCTGTATCTCATCATATCACATTGTATCTCCATTCTCTGGAGGAAAATAAAAATATATAGGACCTGTTTTCTGATGTAATAGCTTATACAACAAAGTCCAAATCTTATATCTGAATTATTATTGTGCAATTTTGTGCAATAATTGATGGTTGAAGATCACCAATTGCCCGTTGCAGCACCAAAAGATCGGGTTAACCTAACGAGAAATATTTTAAACTGGCAACCAATCATTCAATCAATCAATCAATCCTTATTCACTCCAAAAAACACCAACGGTGGTACAAGAGCAAAATAATAGTGCAATATATATCAAACAATATACATGCGTCTTATGCAATATTTCTTAACACCAATTGTAAGATAGTAATAAATCTAGATATACCTTTCAGTTTATTTTGTACATTTAATGGTCAAAATTTTACTAAGAGAATAAACATTCGGACATTTGCAACTTCGGGACTTTACTGAGCTCTAAATGCGTGAAGGGCTTTACATCTTCAGATGTAGTAAAACTCATCTGCCATTACATTTTGGTTGCATAGCTTACATAGGCGTTCTTACCTCGCAATACCCTGCCACTTGCCAGTCTCTATCGGTAGGTTATGGTTTGAAGTGCGAAATTAAATGAGAAAGTTTACAGAGTAAGAATTAATCATTCTCGTTTCAGAAGACTGTGGAAATGTACGAACTTTTTGGTTTAAGCAGAGCTGAATTACAATTATATACAAGCTTGCTATCAGAATGTAAACAATTTAACATTATTAAAATCATATACATCATAAAAGGAGGTATTCAAAGAAGATGGTTTCGAGTGAAGCACTTCATACTGACCCCTGTCTAATGATACATGTTTAGCCCATATTCATGAGGTATAAAGGAAGCGTTACGATGCTTGTTTACATTCATGTCACCTGATTTGTGATAGATGTAATTAAGATGCTTTTGAAAGGGAAGTCAGTTTCTCCTTATACATGTGTATGTATTTTCTTATTTTAAAGAAAGTAGGGAAAAAATTCCTGATTATTATATATTTTTTAATATCCAACTCAAAAAAATGCAGACAATTGATTATCGTGATAAACTAAAAGGATCTTGAGATCATTCGCAATATAAATCGACCAATCGGATTTCAAGATAGCATGCATTGTCCCATGTATGTATGACCTGAAGTGTCTCGTTAACCTGAAAGCGTTAGCCATTAAAATAGGAAAAAGAGTTCACAATAAACAGTGATATATAAAGATATATTCAAATGTTAAAAATTACATATTCAACATTTCTACGTATATTTATTGGCTTCAAACTGTATATTTATGTTTTAATTAAGTCTAACATATGTGTGGTTCGACTCAATGCCAACCCAGGTCAACTACTTTGTTCTGACCCCACGGTGAACCCTCCGAAACTCCAAACTGGTAGTCATCTGTTCCTGTCT
This sequence comes from Phorcus lineatus, assembly GCA_921293015.1. Classification (NCBI taxonomy): domain Eukaryota; kingdom Metazoa; phylum Mollusca; class Gastropoda; order Trochida; family Trochidae; genus Phorcus; species Phorcus lineatus. The sequence goes on along the minus strand of OV121098.1, from coordinate 16,110,151 downwards.
TCAAGATCAAGCACTCATTTGGCAAGTCACGAAGACGCCTACCGCTATTGCAGTCTAGAAACCGTTTACCGTTCATGCATTCAAGGCGTTTAAAGCTGTGAATGTCCTCATGTTTAGTAACATTTTCAATATCTAATAATAATACTTTCTGAAGGAATATGGGATAAGGGATCACATTTAATTCTAAATCTGTAAAAGTTAAGGAAGATTTCACTCATTCTGTTCTGCTATGGATGACGAAAACTTTCCTCTTTTAATAAAAGGGAAACTAAAAGTTTCATGCATATATTTAATTGATGGAACCCAACTCATCAATGAATGTTGGTTTATTTGTCTTTATTGAATAACATGCCTTGAAAGGGCAGTAGCACGTTTTAAAAAATATTTTAATTCATCAATATAAACATTGTTTTATGCCAGATTTGTTATTTCATTACCTGACTGACCTGAATTTATCAAGTCTCAAGTGAAAATCCACTGGCGGCCATTTTTGTGTGAATACCTTTTAATCATTTTAGATAGAGAAATTTAAGAACATAGCTGAATTGAACATGGCACGTTCAATTCATTAAACAAATTGTCTTGCAGTTGGAAACATATATTCTAATTTTCGTGAAAACACACACATATATTACAAAACGTGCTTCTGCCCTGTTAAGGAGAAAATATTTCTATCGACAAAACTGCTATGTAAATATTCCATAATCAGCTGTGGTCTAATGACGTCGACTCCCTGAATTTTCATTACCGCCTCCAACTGGACGGGCTATCTGAAAAAAGTAAAATTGATGTAAAATCATGATTGACACATATGACAACGTTTGAGATCTATGGATAATATAAAAAAATGGAAGTTTTTATCAGCCAAGTAAACATACGAATAAACGTGTATCCAAATCTGATAAAATACAAATTAGAACAAACAAAAACTATTTTTGCAAATCTCAATAAATTTTTTTTGCATCATTGATAACGTCATCGCTAGTTTACAAGGGCGTTTTCTGTTCGGGTGAATATTCGTGAACATAAACATACTGTAGCAAGGTAACTCTATAATACATTCATGCATACAATATCATTGGAATAGAAGGATTGTCAAATTTGTTAGAAACGCCATGTGTTTTCTTTAATATCCAACAGCATTCAGCAAAAATCGGAACTACAGTAAGCAATAAATCGCTTTAACAGACTGTGATACGCTGATAAGTTTAACTAAGAAATGAGCATTTTTGTGAGAGATGACATACGCCCTTACGTATGGTAAATAGTAACGAAACAAAGCCGTATTTCGGCGATTCTGTAAACATGTAACTATTTGTCAAACCTATTTAAATTTAAAAGGCTACTTACTAATAATAACACAAAGGTGCTGAAAAAGCTTGCTAAATTTATCAACATTATTTTTAAGAATGCTAGTTCTTTTAGTATGAATGAGGATTAATTGTATCGGTAGAAATACAACTGCACAATACATGCTCTATGAATATATAAAACAAATTTTACAAATTATAGATATTGCATGAAATGCTATTGAAATGTGTAAATGATTATATCTTGGAACAGATATATGTATTTCTATAGATTTTGTTTATATTATTGTGTCAATGTGAAAATGTGTTTGTCTCTGCTGTTTTGATTAATTTATATTTAAATTTTTATATCATTTTTTTGCTTTTGTACCACCGTTGGTAGCGATTTGAGCTTAATAAATGAATCTGAATCTGAATCTGATAAATGTCGTGACAAACGAACTTGTTAGTTCTTGGTAACTAGCTGCAAACTAACTTATTGTTCACGACAATTATTCAATATTTGTTTCAATAAAAAGAAAATCTGTTGAAATAGATTTCATTTTGCGATGAAATATTTTATAGTTACCAGCTTGTAGATAAATTGAAAATCATAACTTAGCAAAACATTGAAAGGGGTCATGTAGTGATATATCGAGAATAGAAAAAAAGATTTAAAAAGACGATGCTCAATACCAATTGTACCCTATATCCATCATCCAATATGTAACTATGAAAGAACTATGTGAATGAATATTTGTATATGTATGTGCAAAACAAAAATGTGGAATAAACAAAAAAGGTAGTGATATATCGTAAGCTTCTAATCATATGAATGTTATTTTTCCGAGTTGATGATTGACAACTATTTTCAAGATTACCTTGGCTTGGGTTCCTTTCAGGAAATCAACACTCCTCCTCGCCTTGGTCATATCTACGTCGATATCTGTTAATAAAAAGTCTTGATCAAAATAAACTTATATAAAGTACATAATTTCAAATACATTCTAGAACATTAATTTGTTGTTTGTCATGAAAGTATTAACTTCTATCATTTTACGATGTGTTTTGATTTCAAAGAAAACAGCATATAATTTACATAAATTTGGCTTCAGAATGAGCAGGATACCAAATCAACAGCATCGCCTCAAGGGCTTGCCGTGACATAAACAAAAATGTTTAATGACCTCAAACGGTTTCCTTTCATAGGTTTATCCCAAGAAAAAGAAACTAGAAATATGTTCGTGTGGTGCACTTTGTTTTTACCCGTCCTAACTTTAAATCAAACCTTATCAATTATTCTCTTTTACAACCCATTCTGCGGGTACATAAACAACTAATCAAAACTCCAAATTATAGATGTATCCCCCTTAGTGCGCACATTGATAAATGCGCATCTAATTCAAATCTCCAGTTTACAATCTGTCCAATCTACAAAATGCGCACAGAGAATGATCATGAAGAGCTGCGAAAAATCAAAGAACTAATGTTTATCAAAGGATAAAAGCCTAAACGTAACTGAACATATTATCAAATCATGTTGACGTTGCATTCACTGTCTATTGTTATAGCGCTATGCAAATAACGTCATGATTTACGTCCCTTGCCATTATTAACGCTACATGCGTAGCAACAACATGTATGATACCCTGATAATCACATTTGTGTGAAACCGGCTGGTAATGAATTCATATGCAAAGATTCATCTTCAGTCTTTTATTTTTAAGAATATAGAATAACAAAAGTAGCAAAAGGCACCATTTCACCTTTAAGTGAAAAAATATATAAAAGTTTGGCCCTTAAACAAAAGCATTTTTGCAATCACTTAATTATGTTTTACGGCATAACGGGATTATGGATTTTCAGAATCAAGGATGGAGACAAAGAAATTTTGTCTCCTGCAAAGCAATACCTTTGTGAAAATCGGCAGACTGTCCTAAAATAATGTCTCTGGTGTGAAGACGTCCACCACCCATATTGGGTCGACCTGGGCTCGCTGTCTGAAAAAAAAGCAAATTAAGTATGATATAAAAATATAAAATATATAAAATACCTTACCCATATGAAGAATGAAGATGTGACGTATCTCAGATACAAGAAACTTTACCATGAAGCAAACTACTCGTACTGAAACCGTTGAAATGATATTCTTACCTCACAGATCATAAGGGACAAGGAACCCACAAGAAGAAATACGACGGCTGTACAAATCATCGCTTCAGAATCAGTGGTTTGATGACACAAGGCCGCTGCTTTTAAGTACTTTTACCACTTTTCATATTCATAAGTAACTGTTCACATCTGTCAGTATGTACGTCAAACCATAACCATGAAGGGGAGTTTCTTTTCTTCATCATATTTCGCTATGTTCATGACCGTTACGATCTGTTTCACCATGTGAATAGTACCAAGAAGGACAAAAACGCATATTGAATATTTATATATTAATTGTATATGTCAATTCTCTGAACTTGTGTTAGTTTGACATTTTGTTAAATTGTTAATAAATTTGAATCAATTTAAAGAAGCGTAAATAAGCTAACGGATATATTAGGTTCTCTTGACACCTAAACTGATTGCTTTAATAATTACATATTGTAAGAGCCAATTTTTGATGAATTTTGTTGTTAGCTTAGAAGAATTAGTGCCACGATACTTATCAGTGTTTTGGTAGCCAGACCCTCTAGTCCCACACACTGAGCTGTGACACCCCCATAAAGTTCTCCCTGAATGTGCTTATAACGGTACCGTTAAAGTTGTTAAGATAGTTCACAGCTGTTAGGCAAATTGACCATGACGTTTTCCTTTTAACTGTTTAATTGTTCTGTCGCTTTCTAAATTGTCCAAGTAAATAATTTGCCCATTGAGTCTAAGACCGTCCAGCCTTAAGATATGAAGCCTGATAAGCATCGTGGTTAAATAGAGACCCTGAGAAAGTTCTAGCAGAGTTCCGTAAGATTTAGACAAAGTAAGACTATCATCTGTAAGAGTAAGAATCGAGTTAGTAGCGTAAGAAGATCTATGGTTTTTCAACCATATCACAATGTAGTTTCAAGAAGTGTATATCCATACGCAAAGTGTCGAGGATTAAATCATATCAATATTATCTTGTGTTTGTGTTGGAAACCTGGACAGTCGAGAGAAAGAAAAAAAGAATTTTCGCATCCTACAAAGTTGAAAAACCTTAAACCCCGGGATGTGTGAGAAGAGAAAGAACAATTAAGAACTGAGAAGTAAGGATTATGTGCATTGTTTCTTCGTTGGATCAAGTTCACTGGATTCACTGGATTTCATTGGATTATTTTGTGTATGAATGATTATAAGGATCAAAAACTGTAAGTAACATTGTAAGTTATTAACCTGAATCATGGAAGATAAGGCTTTAAGTGATACAGTAAATCCGCACTGTGACATCAATCAAAGAATTACAAGAAGTAAATCTTTAGTCTCGGACACAAGAAAAAGCCAATCAGAAGAAAGGGGACATTCTCATATGTTAAGCATGATTTTAGAACAGAGGGATCATCTCCATTCAGAACTGATAGGAAAGATCAGAGTAATTGAATATTTGAAAGATAGAGAAGAGGATGTCAACGTCGTAGCCACAGAACTAGTAGGATGGGAAGAGTTATTTAGAAAATTTCAAGTTTGTGCCAAGGACTATATTGATAAATTGGACAGTCAGGATAAGAAAGATGCTGCAGTAGAATGGTATCAAACAGAATGTAATGGGTTTCACAAATTTCACAGTCACAGTAATACCTCCAGCCCTGAAGATAGCCAGGATGTCAGGCCTAAAGACAGTATTTCCCAAGTAGTATCTAAAACAAGCTCTGTCCGTTCGGCGAAGGTAAATGCTTTGGCTAAAAGGGCAGAATTAATTGCAAATCAGAAAAAGCTTAAAGAAATGCATTTGATAGAAGAAGAAGAGACCAAGTTAAAACAAAGGATAGAAGATGAAGAGACCAAGTTAAGACAAAGGATAGAAGAAGAAGAGACCAAATTAAGACAAAGAAAAGAAAGGTTAGACTTAGAGACAGAAATTGAGATTGCAAATGCACAGTTTGAGATTTATGATCAGTTTGACACCCAGTCAAATGTCATCAACACAAATCAAAAGCAAAATCCATCCCTAAACCCTCAGGCAGTGGAATTTAGACCTATCCATACTCAGAATAGCCAACCTCAATTAGAAGAGACGAATTCAAACCTTATTCCTCAACAAAGTACTCAGCAAAAAGATTTAGTTCGTTTCATTGTGGAAAATCAAAAGTTGTCTTCCCTTCCAGTTAGAAAGATCCCAACCTTTAGCGGTAAGCCAGTTGATTATAAACCCTTCATTAGGTCATTCGAGCATGGGATAGAAGAGAAAACAAGCGACCCAAGAGACAGACTGTACTACCTGGACCAATACACCAGTGGTGAGCCAAACGACCTTGTGACCAAACTTATCTGAACCAAATAAAGTTGAAACAGAAGAGAAGAGGTATCATCAATCCAAAGCATTCACTAAACCGTGCTGGTTTTGTGATAATCATCACTCTTTGGATAGATGCAGAAACTTCCAAGGTCGGTCTTTACAAGAAAAGATTGACTTTCTAAGACCCAAAGGATTGTGTTTTGGGTGTCTGCAAGTTGGACACACAAGCAGAGAATGTCTATATTGTGATATGGAGCTGTATCCATTTGGACCCAGTGGAAGGCTACCAGACAGCGAGATCTCTTTTAGATAAGAGATTCGGCAACAAGTACAAGTTAGCGACTGCCCACATAGCAAAGGCTCTCAACTGGCCATCAATCAAGACTGAAGACGCAGAGACTTTGACAAGTTTTTCAATATTTCTGACCAGTTGTGGCAATACAAGGAAGGATATTGAATACATGAGAGAGCTTGACCATCCAAAGAATTTGAGAGATATTGCCTTCAAACTGCCGTACAAGCTCCAGGAAAGATGGAGAACTGTATCCTTGCCAATTATAGAGAGAAGACCCATTACCTTTTTGGACTTTGCAGAATTCGTTGACAGACAGGCTCAGATATTGACAAATCCTATATTTGGTGATATCTGTGACGAAAGACGACAACAAAAGGTTGATCCAAGAGAACCAAAGAAGTTAAGAAGTTTTGCAACAGAAACAAAGAAAGAGGAAAGAAAAAGTGACAACTTATCTGAACCAAATAAAGTTGAAACAGAAGAGAAGAGGTATCATCAATCCAAAGCATTCACTAAACCGTGCTGGTTTTGTGATAATCATCACTCTTTGGATAGATGCAGAAACTTCCAAGGTCGGTCTTTACAAGAAAAGATTGACTTTCTAAGACCCAAAGGATTGTGTTTTGGGTGTCTGCAAGTTGGACACACAAGCAGAGAATGTCTCAACAGACTGGCCTGCCAGATATGCAACAGGATTCATGCTACATGTTTCCATGACAACAGTCGAGATCATCCAAGAGAGTATTCACCTAAGAAAGTATCAACAAACAGTGTTGCTGCTTCAATCAACTCCACAACAACTGGACAAGTAAGCTGCATGCCCGTCGTGCCTGTAAGAGTTAAGTCAAGGTCAAGCAATATGTATGTAGAAACCTATGCCTTCCTTGACAATGGCAGTTCAGCAAGGTTTTGCACAGACAAGTTAGCAAAAGAATTAAGAGTCTCAGGAAAGAAAACTGAAGTTATTGTTAACACCTTAAATCAAAGAAAGCAAGTTGACACATCTCTAATTGAGGAACTAGAGATCTCAGATATCAAAGGGTCACAGTGGATAAAGTTACCAACCGTTTTCACTCAAGTGAAAATGCCCATTTCTAAAGCAACGATCCCTAAGGAGGAATTCTTCAAGCAATGGCCACATCTGGAAGATATCTCCCTTGCACCAATAGATGCTGAGATAGGGCTTCTTATTGGCAACAACGTGCCACAGGCAATGGAGCCTCAAGAGGTCATAAAGAACGAGAACGAAGGCCCGTTTGCTGTAAGGACTCTGCTGGGATGGACAATTAATGGGCTGATGCAGGAATGTGGACCAGGGGAAGAAGACTGTCTAAATTATGTGTCTGTCAACAGAACAGATATTTTAGCCGACCACGCCTTAGATAGCCAATTGAAAGAATATTTCAACAGAGAATTCAATGAGAAGAGCAGCAATGATAAACCGGAGATGTCTCAGAACGACAAGCAGTTTTTAGAAATTATGACTGCAACAAAGAAACTGAAAGATGGACATTACCAAATGGCTTTACCTTTCAAAGACCCTTCGATCAAGCTCCCTAATAACAAGGCACAAGCAGAGCAGAGGTTGTCATCTTTAAAGAGAAAGTTTGATAAAAAAACCTCATTCTTCAATGACTACAAGGTTTTTATGAAAGACCTTTTTGACAAGGATTTCGCCCAAGAGGTCCCCTTAAGCGAGAAAGACAGGAATGATGGAAGAGTTTGGTACATTCCTCATCATGGAGTGTATCATCCAAAGAAACCTGATAAGATAAGGGTGGTATTTGACTGTGCTGCAGAATACAAGGGATATTCTCTCAACAAACAGCTACTACAAGGACCAGACCTGACCAATACTTTGATTAGGGTCTTGCTAAGATTTCGACAATATCCAGTTGCTCTGATGGCAGATATTAAGGCTATGTTCTATCAAGTCAGAGTTCAACCAGACAACTATGATGTACTGAGATTCCTTTGGTGGCCAAATGGAAACACAGAAGATAAAGTCAAGGAATACCAGATGAAAATACACCTATTTGGAGCTGCTTCTTCACCAAGCTGTTCAAACTTCGCCCTAAAGGAAACTGCAAAGGATAACTGTAAAGATTTCCGGAAAGAAGTTCTTCAAACAGTCGAGAAGAATTTTTATGTTGATGATTGCCTGAAATCAGTTGAATCGGAAGAAGAGGCTGTTGCTATGGCGACTGGTTTGAGGAATCTTTGCGAGAAGGGAGGGTTTCGTTTGACAAAATGGATAAGCAACAGTAGACTTGTGATTGATTCCATTCCTGAAGAAGATCGATCAAAAGAAGTAAAAGATTTAGACATTGATGACAATCTACCAATTGAAAGGGCACTGGGAGTACAATGGTGCGTTGAGTCAGATAAGTTTAAGTTTAAGATTGCAATCAAAGACAAACCAACTACAAGACGAGGAATCCTGTCAACTGTCAGCTCTGTCTACGATCCACTTGGATTTGCTGGTCCCTTCATACTCAAGGCTAAAGGTATTCTGCAGGACCTGTGTAGACTGAAGATTGGCTGGGATGATGCTATTCCAGCTGCAATTCAGAAGGAATGGGATGCATGACTACAAGAACTCAAAGAATTAGACAAATTGCTGATCGACAGGTGCATTCAATCAGAGACTTCAAATAAGAATGTTGAAACACAGATTCATCACTTCTCTGACGCAAGTCAATCAGGATATGGAGCAGTATCCTACCTAAGGCAAAGAAATGAAAATGGTGACATTAATTGTAGATTTTTGATGAGCAAGTCAAGGGTGGCCCCACTTAAAGAGATAACTATTCCTAGACTGGAGTTAGCAGCAGCAACAGTTGCAGTCAGGGTTGATAGCATGCTAAGACGAGAACTAGAAATACCAATCAAGCAAAGTTACTTCTGGACTGACAGCATGTTAGTCTTGCGATATATATCAAACAGTACCAGTCGGTTTCATACCTTTGTTGCTAACAGGGTGTCAGTCATACACGAGGGTTCCAGTCCGTCGCAATGGAAATATATAGACACAAAGCAAAACCCGGCTGATGAGGCATCCAGAGGCCTCTCTATAGGAGCATTCCTAACGGACATGAGGTGGTTTAATGGCCCAGATTTCCTCCATGCAGAAGAAAATTTATGGCCTACTCAAGAGTCCATCTCTCTTACTATCCCTAAAGAAGATGCAGAAGTGAAGAAGGTGGCTTATGCTAATCTGACAAATCATCAGTCTCCCTGCACTGGACTCGAGAAGCTCGTAAACCACTACTCTGACTGGTTTGCACTTAAGAAAGCAATAGCATGGTTATTAAGGATTAAAGCAGTCCTCCTTCAAAGAAGTAAGAAAAGAAAAGGAATACCTGTGTTGTCTGCAGAAAATTCAACTTTCCTGACGATAAGAAATTTGGAAGAATCTGAAGCAGCCATAATCAAATATGTTCAGATGCAATCCTTCCCTAAAGAGATGGAAATCCTGATATCTGGAAATTCAGCCAAAGTTGGAAAGAGTAGCCCGCTCTGTAAGCTGGATCCTTTCATTGAAGGCGGCCTCATGAGAGTAAGTGGGAGACTGAACAAAGCAAGAATGCCAGAGAGCTCAAAACATCCTGTTATCCTACCTAAGGACTCTCATGTCTCGAGGCTTATCATCCGGCACATCCACATCCAATGCGGCCACTCTGGTAGGAATTTCGTCCTCTCTTCACTTTTCCAAAAGTACTGGATGATTAAAGCTAATGCAGCAGTTAGAAAGGAGATCCACAGCTGTGTAAGATGTAGACGTGAACACGCTCCTGTTCAAAATCAGAAAATGGCTGACCTGCCATTTACCTATGTTGGCGTGGATTATTTTGGGCCTTTTGATGTAAAGCAAAGAAGAAGTCACGGCATAAACTTCGTTGGGAGCGAACGTGAACTCAAAGAACAAATAGACAGTTGGAACAAAAATCAGATCCACCAAGAATTGCTGCAGAGAAATATTGAGTGGACATTCAATCCACCCACAGGCTCTCACCACGGGGGCGTGTGGGAAAGGCAGATAAGAACTGTAAGAAAGATTCTAAGATCAGTAGTAAAGGAGCAGACTGTAAATGAAGAGACTTTACAAACTGTGCTCTGTGAGATAGAGTCTATCATCAATAACAGGCCTATCACTAGAGCATCCGATGATCCAGGTGACTTGGAAGCCCTAACTCCAAATCACCTGCTGTTGATGAAGAAGATGCCAGCCCTACCACCAGGTATGGTTGACGACAACTACCCACGACGCAGATGGCGCCAGGTCCAGTACATGGCGGACCTATTCTGGAAGCGATGGACGAGGGAGTACCTACCGTTGCTTCAGGAGAGGCAAAAATGGGTAAAGCTGAGACGAAATCTGCGGAGGGGTGACGTGGTGCTGATTGTGGATAACCTGGCTCCCCGTAGCTCCTGGGCTATGGGCAGAGTGTCAGAACTAAACACAGACTCTAAAGGTGTTGTGAGAACTGTAAGAGTGAGAACTCAATCGTCTGAATTAATCAGACCCATCGGCAAACTATGTTTGCTTCTTGAAAGTGACTGTTAGCTTGTATATAAAAACTGAATCAATCAGTTGCATCATTCAATGTAAAATATTATGTAAGACATTTACTGTGAGATGTAAGTGATGAATAAGATGTATCAAAAGATCAGGTAGACTTTATACTAAAGTCAATATATCATTGTTGTAGTAGGATTTGGTATCCATAAGGCTATTTTACTTTGATTATATATTAAGAGTTGTAGATTAGAAAGTTGATTTATGCTAGTGTTTATTTTTGTTAATATCAAAATTTGTTCTTACGTTATTTCCATAACTATAATTGTTACATTAAGCTAAAGGTAACAATTAGGGGCCGGAATGTAAGAGCCAATTTTTGATGAATTTTGTTGTTAGCTTAGAAGAATTAGTCCCACGATACTTATCAGTGTTTTGGTAGCCAGACCCTCTAGTCCCACACACTGAGCTGTGACACCCCCATAAAGTTCTCCCTGAATGTGCTTATAACGGTACCGTTAAAGTTGTTAAGATAGTTCACAGCTGTTAGGCATATTGACCATGACGTTTTCCTTTTAACTGTTTAATTGTTCTGTCGCTTTCTAAATTGTCCAAGTAAATAATTGCCCATTGAGTCTAAGACCGTCCAGCCTTAAGATATGAAGCCTGATAAGCATCGTGGTTAAATAGAGACCCTGAGAAAGTTCTAGCAGAGTTCCGTAAGATTTAGACAAAGTAAGACTATCATCTGTAAGAGTAAGAATCGAGTTAGTAGCGTAAGAAGATCTATGGTTTTTCAACCATATCACAATATAGTTTCAAGAAGTGTATATCCATCCGCAAAGTGTCGAGGATTAAATCATATCAATATTATCTTGTGTTTGTGTTGGAAACCTGGACAGTCGAGAGAAAGAAAAAGAGAACTTTCGCATCCTACACATATCTTGACTTAGTTTGTATTTTATGAGACAACTTTTTAAGATTCTAGATTAAGCAAGTTTTTTCTCATTTCCATATATTTCAGAGAAATTCCTTCAGGAAAAAATACGAATTGGATTTAAATCTAAGTCCTTATAATGAATCTGAAATATTTATAATAGATTTTTGGTCTATCAGTGATTATAACTTTTGAATTTAGGAAGTAGACATCTCCCTCTACGACTTTTGTGTCAAGGGAGTATTTATAAAAAGGTTAAAAGACGACTGTAGTAAATGTTGTTGAGATACTACAACATTTTTTACATGAGAGTAACTCATTCATCAGAAATTTTGTAACAAATTGATACATGTGTTTGCTTTATTTCTGTATATTAAAAAAAACTACCTTAAATACGTTTATGTTCCAATTAAAACCACAAAAACCAATCGAAACCAAATCAAATTCTTAAATTGTTCATTTTTTTAGTTCGTTCAGTACATTTGTAAGGCTTGAGTCGGTTCAGTTCTCTTGGTAGTCATTTGCATTACAAAAACTAAAATACTTGTTATTTGCGTTTATTCAAATCCTTAAGTCAAGCTTATATACCTTTACTTCTAATTCAGTTAATTTGGTCAGGCTACAGTGATTCAATTAAACAGAAACATACGTTTCAGTGAAAACATAACATAAATAGAGAGAGAGAGAGAGAGAGAGAGAGAGAGAGAGAGAGAGAGAGAGAGAGAGAGAGAGAGAGAGAGAGAGAGAGACAGACAGACAGACAGACAGACAGACAGAGATGGAGAGACACACAGAGAGTCAGAGACATACAGACAGAAAGAGAGAAAGAAATAGGACAGAGATAAACAGATGAGCGTTGATTCGATAGATTTGGGAAAAATGATGTAGCAGTCATTATTTCAAAACTGCAAGTATTTCGAAACATATACACTGAGTTAGCTAAAACTATCCACTGTGAAAATAAATATAAGTGATAGAAACAGACCTATTTCGGAATCAAATTACGGGGCCAGCAACATTAAAATCAGAATGACCATATTATTTAACCAAAATTACACCTGTTCCATTGCTAAGGGTGCTTACATAGCTTAAGTTTGTCCATGTAAATCTTGACAGACTTGAAACTTACTGATAATTACGTAACTGCCATATTTCCATGGGTGGAGTCACTAATCTTGTCCTATTTTCGATCATAGAAGAATGGCAGGGTAAATTGTAAAAAAGGTTAGAAATTGAGCCATAGTGTTATTGTATACTTCGATAATGCATGAACATTTGTTAGAATTTAAATCAATTATGTCTTGGATAAGATTCATTCGCCCTAACCTTTAAACACTGATCAAATACTGAGATTTGTAATGATTCTCCTCTAAACAAAATTCCAGAATTCTAAGATAAAGGTCTTGTCCTAATGTATTTCGACTATTTTGGGAAGTTTTTACAAATGTTAACGGACTAAATTTTATGTTATTCTTACTAACTAATGAAAACGTTACACATTTCAGTTTTCATTTGAAGAATCATGTTGCTTTAATTTGCCAACCTAATCTTTCTGGAGCCAATTCAATAAATAGGCAATTCTTTTACGAAATGTAATATGAACTCCAATTTTAATGGAAAGTAACAATGTAAATTTAGCATTGATATGAGTATGAGAGGTTGTCGTGTGTATTTCAAGCAATCGAGAAACAGTATTTCACTGAGACCAAACCATGACATAAGCTCAAAAAGGTATGGAGACGTACGTTTAGAACCAGTCAGGGGCAAATATCAATTATCTGATGCAAGACAATCATTTTTAAGACATCAAAATTATTGAAGGAAGTAAGATTAGTCAACTTATAGCTTTTCTAATCAGAAAAGTCAAACGTTGGAAGGGCTTATGAAGCTCTTAGCTCCACAACTAGTGAAAACAAAAAAAGACTTTCACGTGTGTAGAGGAATCTCCATTAATCACGCTCCTGCAATTTCTTTGTTAAGCCGAAATGCAATATAGTTATGTAATGTGATTTTTGTTTGAACAATATAGCGCCGTAAATGATAAAACAAGATATGTATATTTGTATTAAATGTTTTCTTGAGTAATGCTAAGAAATTTCACTTGATGAACAAAAACATATTGTATTTTAAAATTATGTTTCAATTTTTAACACTTCAATTTTGATCTCTTTGGGTTAAAATGTATGAAGCTTTGAAATGACATTTAACTTGTAGGTTCTAAGCGTGCGTAAATACATAGAAAATTGGACATAGATATAGAGAGTTCATTCAATTTATTATAATATTTTTTGCAATGTAGCAGTTATTAATTATATAATATCGGAATAGGAGTTAGTGCAATATCATGCCTTATTACCTACTTGTAAAATTATGCATTGCAATATTTGTACAGGTAATATTAAACTAAGGTAATAACGCTCCATGTATATGTTGTCACTATGTCTACAAAGTTTAGTTTAAGAATTCTATTGGCTCTTATGTTTGATTTCTATGGGTTTGAAAAAAACAGCATACTAAACTTTCTCTATTTTAGAACTATGTTTAAACTCGTCAAATATGTTAACAATTAACTCATTTATTAAATGGAAGGTTGTTCCATTATACTGTATTTATAGAGAGGAATCGATATGTTGACTAATGTTTATACCCAAATCAAAAAGTATTACGACACTCAAATTTCATTTTTATGGTTGGACAAAATATTTTTTAGTGAGTCATTAAGCAAATTAACTTTAGAAGTGTTTAAAGTGATACTTGAACACCTTTTAAGGTGCAAAAAACTGTCATTGATTTCGTAACATAACTTTTTGATGACGTCATTTTTACGTTGACGTTGCAGTTCTCGTTTGTGGAAAGGTCTTCACAATTCAGAAAACCGGGCGTACGTACGTTGCTCCACGTAACCTTGCATGCGAGTGCATGTAAAACTCATACATGCCCTTGCAACTTTGCAGCATGTGCATACTGATTTCAAGTGGTCACAGATTTTTGTTGTAAATGTCATAATTGAGCAATGACTCGCAATTGCGTGCCTTATCGGCTGATTGATGCTGATTTGCGCGTTATAACTGTTGGACGAGATCTTTGAGTTCATGGTTCGACCATCTTCCGAATTGTTAATCGCAATAATCAAACCAACACAATTAATGATTAATCATTGTCGGTCGACATATAGTGATGACATACTGACAAGATCGTTCAATCACTTTTAGACATTTACGGAAACGTTTCGTCCCGGCAACAATTACCGCCAATCAAAATATTGGAAGTCATAATCGGCCCATTTTCCAAGCCATAATACGGCGACGCTTGGACGTAGGCCTCATGAGAGATATAATGGGCACAACATTAACTGAATTCGAGACTTGCACAATGACACAACATTGTCTTTACAGATGAAAGCCAATTTTGTGGTTATGTGAGATGAAAATGCAAGGATATGACGTATATATTTAATGAGAATCTAAAACTTGTATTCGACAGCGTATATAAAGGTTTATTTATATGTATGTTTACCTATCCCGCCAGGGGCTCGGTAACTTTTTCTGAAGTAGAGAACTGTTTTACACGCAGTAAGGTTTCGGACACTGAATATCAGCGCAATACCACCCATTGTTCGTTAGTTCTGTTCGATCTTAGTAGATCGCAACAATAAATCTGCGGGCTTCCCAGTGAATAATATTATATACTATACCACTTAAATACCATTAGATAAGTGAAATACTTGAAAGCGGCGTTAAATCAAATATCAATTCACGTCATCTATATCTATTAGGGGTCTGACGCCTGTATTGTGAGGCTCAGTGGCAACTCAGTTGCACTTGTTCCATCCTAACGCTCAGCCAACCTTAACCCCTCACGTGGCAATCTACTGCCCCTGTTTTGAATGTCAAGTCCTCTCTTGATCTGTGACGATCTTTCAGTATGACAACCGGTAACCTTAGTGCAATCAAGACGATTTACAAAAAATCTTCATATGAGTATTCAATACTTTTCTAAATAATATTACTTTCAAAGGTAACTTCAATATCAGAGGTGAGACGAAAAAGATATATTTCACAATATCGCGATCACGATATCGTTTTACAACATGTCTTATTTTCAGTGATTTTTTTCTTATAAAAAGAAATGTTCACTTTTGACAACCACCTTGAGGTCTAACGAAAATAGATAATTTTAAAGAAACTGTAACACTAAACGTATATAGTAATATCAAGCGTTACTATTCCGATAACTACTATCGTCAAAGCTCTATGAATCAAAGTAAACTTCCATATTTAAGTTAATCGTATCGTTTCTGCAACGGGTTGTACTTAAATTGCAATTAGGATGTCTCTCCAAGAAATATTTCTGATTGTAAAACGTTCCAGTGCGAGTCGAACTTCGTATATTAATGAACTGGTTTTATTCATAATTTTCAAGTACAGATCAAGTCTGAATGTTCTATTTTGACAATAACAAAACAAATCTTTTCATGCACATATTTATTCGAAAACAGATCAACGCGTCACTGTACTCTTCAGGGTTTTTATCGAGTTACGTGCCTCAGTAGGGGACGGTTTGATCGCTCTAACCAAACTTCTCATTGAATATCACCTATTCAGCTGTCGTTTAATGACGTCTTGCCCCCTCCATTCTTGTTATCCTATCCAACAGGACGAGCAATCTGAAATAATTCAATATGATAATGATATCAAAATACAATTATGAACATATCAAATGGATACCAACGACACTTCCGAAGTCGCCAGAACTTTGGGAAGTTTTTACAAGAAGAGGTGACAACTTTCAGATTCAAGAAAGAAATAAGCCAACTATTTGACTCATCTTATTCATTAATTCTAAGCCCAGGAATTATAGGAAGTTCAAACATATTTCAAATTGTCTTCATTTTAAGAGAAAAACCATTAAATCTTAATTTTTTAGAATATTGGTTCAATGAAATAATTAAAAGATTTACTGAGATTAACCTAATGTGCAAAAATAACCCTAGTTCGGAAACGTTTTACTATGGCTCGGCCACTTTTTTTTTTGCAAATGTGTTGTTAGGTTTTTCATGAATAAATCAATGAACTATCACATAGGACCAAAACAATAATATTGAAAACATAGACAACATAGAGTTTTACACAAACATTCTATTTTCATGCCACTGCACATGTGATTGTGACGCTAATACCAAAACGGAAAATTAAATACCTACTTTTCAAAAGTTCAATGGCGCTATCAGGATAACATCAGATGAACTAGAACAATGGTTTTGGCGCACACTTTGTTAAAAGTTAAAAGTGTGTTAGCTTGATGATTTCGGAAAGCTATGAAACAAAGAATTCTCGCAAAAAGGCCATTTTACATCCATTTTACCGTTACAATCACCGATAAAAGTTATAATATACATAGAGAACAAAGTTAAGCAACCCCTATTTTCAAAATTGCAAAATGCATCTGCGGAGAAAAATACGACAATATGACTAAATGGATCCCCTTGACATAGAAACTAAAGTTTTTCGTGACTTTGTATCTATAAAATCATCATACATGATGACATTTTGAGAACTTAAGATAAAAAACGTAATGGTACTGATTTTTCACCCAAAATAACTATCGTCCGTTTGTCAAAAGTATGCGATGGATTCTGATGTTAGTTGTCATGAACAACAATCCTGTTAACAGGTACAATTTTACACATTAAAAAATCATGTATCCTTCACAATAAGGACATTATTGGGTTTTGAAATTTGATAAGAATTTTCCATAATTTTTAGAAAATGGCCATAACCAGACGATTTTGGAATAAAGTTGGTCTTCTTTAACTTTGATTCAGTAACCCTATACTTCTTTTTGCTTTGTAGTCGTTGTTACGGTTAAAACTGCCCCATTTAGTCCCTTTTTATGAAAGGGTTTATTAAAAAAAAATGAGATTCCATACTGCTGTAACTAGTGACTTTTGCTAAAGAGATGCATAATGAAGTTTGATCAATGGAATAGAAATAATGGAACAATACACATTAAAACAAAAAATATTGACTTTCTGAACATATTCACCTTTTGATCTCAAAATTACCAATTTGTATAACTGCAATTATTCAAAATATCCGAAACGATATCTTAATGAAATTACGTTCTTAAATTGCAAAATTATGATTCTATCATATCATACACTTACTTTTATTGAAATGTGGTCCTCTTTATTCTTAGACAAACCTTACTGGTGAAAAACTTGGGGGTGCTTAACTTTTTTCCTTATGTATATTTAATTTTTTGGGTCAGAATATTATAATCGAAGACATAACCTATAATTTTCACAAATAAACGATGCCACTTCTGTTTTTACAATAGAATTTAGATCAAATATTGAATTTTTGATAGTTTGGTGCGTTAGAAAATAATTTCTTCAAATAATAATTGATAATTCAATTGGTCAGAAGATTAGAATTGAAAGATATTACCTATCATGTAAGATTTATTTTGATATATAACATAATGGGCTAAAATTTGACATATTCTGATTGAAATCATTGTGCAAATATTTGAAATAAAAATATATTTTTCGTCATCATATTTATCTAAACTCATCAATTGTTTTTAATTTGAATAACTGAGTGAACATTAGGTTAGGTGTCTGGTGATTTATGGTGAAAGCATTGGTTCATAAAAGTCGACTCAGATTCATAAAATTTACCTTTGCTTGGAATTTACCTTTGCATTGTTTCATAAAAGTCAACTCTGATTCATAAAATTTACCTGTGCTTGGACTCCACCATTGTAATCAGCACTCCTCTTTACTTGATTCATGTCTTTGATGAAATATGTTGAAGAAAATGAAAGTTAATCATTTGCATACATTTTTATTGGCAATTATGATAATAATCACATTGTTCAGACAAGATGATTGAAGTGGGTCAATCTTTTCATCTCCCTCTCAGAGCATGTTCGATTTACTCTAAGAAGGCCTGTGAAACTTACCCTAATTAGTTGCTGATCAAGTATATGATTCGCTCATGGTGCGGCGATAAATTTATCATTGTAAAATGGCAGAGATTTAAAATGGTTGGTAAATCTTAAGACATTATGGAAATTGACGCATATAAAGCAATCGGTTCGTACACACGTGCACCCTAGTCCATTTTATACAATTTTTATCAAACAAGTTAATGATTTAGTATGTACCGAGCGAAAGCGAAAAGAAAGGAGGTTTTGTATTCTTAAATCAAACATGACTGCCGACAGAGTGCTGAGAGTAACTTTAAACATTATCTTGTGTCAAAACATCAGCACTCCTTAAAATGAGATCAGATCATTTCAAATGGTGGACAAAAGTTTATCTTTCGTAGATATATATCAGTATTTAAATGGGAAAAAGAACAAATACCTTGGTAAACACCGGCCGGGCTTGCAGAAACCATGTGGTCTTACATTCTTGGCGTCTTCGGAGTTGACACTTACGTTCTGCTGGACAGTCTTGACCAAAGAACTCTGACCAGTGTCCTGCTTGGACATCACACGTATGACATCGACACCATACAGCTGTTGCTGTTTGTTGGACACTTTGAATTGGGCACTAGCTGAACCTGCCTCTATAATTATTATTTACTTAACGTTTTCGTATATAACTTATGGAAATGTAAAGAACTGAAATGCACTAATGTATCAATTTGTATCTCCAAATCTGGGGGAAATAAATAAACCTACCTACCTAGTAATGTGATTAGTTCAGATATCATAAAATTTGAATGGCCTCTCGTGTAAGGTGAAAAGAAATCAATTCTTTTCACATTTTCCTTCAACGGATAAGAGAGAGTTTCTGGTAGGAAGAATACTCCTTTAATACATTGGTTCAGAAGTAGTGTTTGATTTAAGGGATGCCACTTTAAGGGAGGTTATTGTCAAGATGTTGATCCTATCATTTTTTAAAACTTCATGTCATGCCAGTCTCTTGTCCAGGGGTATATAGCTATACTGACTCGGACCCGGTAATGTCAGCTTTCAAGCAAACTCCATTGAAATTCAAGGATGTTCTTTTGCCATACGTGTAGTTAGTAAAGTTAGTGCAGTATTCCGAGTCCTTTTTTATACAAAACATAAAGTGAATATTATTTTTAAGGTACATGTTTGCTTGAGAAACGGAGATGCATTTAGCAATAAATTCACTAGGCAGAAAAGTATCATCAACCATATCCAATAAATGATATTTTTAGAAAAAAAACCTGTATATTCCTTGACCATTACGCAAATGAAAACACCTTCAATATTTATGACGCACAGTACACATACGTGAATTTCGAGGTATCCTATTTTCCTTTCATAAGTGTCATACAATAATAGATGTTAATATTTATCCAAAATGAAAAATACGTGACAATCATTAGTTTTCAATGAAAATTTAACAAAACCCACATGTGTATGAAGGAGCTGAAATAACACATACCATTTACAAATTTTTTAGTCAATAGCCTTTCAAATCCTACGCACTGATATTTTATCTTTTTCCTGTTTTTAAAAGGTTTTGTAATAGCGTTTGACTAATTAAAGTTTGACATTTTCTAATTTTCGTTCAGAATCGAGATTTATATCATTATATTGTCAAAACACAGAACCGTGTAAAACTGATACATTTCAGGATCATGTTATCAAAGTTACTAAAACTTCTTTCATGCAAGAAAATAAAAATGTCTTCCGCTATTGCAGAACGGTAAACGGTACCGTTCATGCAAGCAAGGCGTTTAAAGCTGTGAATGTCCTCCTGTTTAGTAAGATTTTCAATATTTAATAACAATACTTTCTAAAGGGATATGGGATAAGGGATCAAATTTAATTCTAAATCTGTAAAAGTTATGGAAGATCTATCCTTCCACGGATTGAACGAATGGGTATTTAGAGTTTTCTTTCCAGAAATAATTTATCAAAATTAAAAGAATTTCCAGTAGTAGTAATTCGTATCTGAGTGGAATGGTTTCACTCATACTTTTCTGGTATGGATGACGAATATAATTTATCTTTTAATAAAAGGGAAACTAAATAAAAAGGAAACTCAAAGTTTCATGCACATATTTAATCAATGGAACTCAACTCATCATTGAATGTTCGTTTATTTGTCTTGATTGAATTACATGTCTTAAAAGGGCAGTAGCACGTTTTAAAAATATTTTAATTCATCAATATAAACAATGTTTCATTACCTGACTGACCTGAATTTATCAAGTCTCAAGTGAAAAATCCACTGGCGGCCATGTTTTGTGTGAACACCTTTTAATCATTTTAGATAGAGAAATTGAAAAACATAACTGAACTGAACATGGCACGTTCAATTCATTAAACAAATTGTCTTGCAATTGGAAACATATATTCTAATTTTCGTGAGATCACTTACATATATTACAAGACGTGCTTCTGCCCTGTTAAGGAGAAAATCTTTTATCGACAAAACTGCTATGTAAATATTCCACAATCAGCTGTGGTCTAATGACGTCGACTCCCACTATTTTCATTACCGGCTCCAACTGGATGGGCTATCTGAAAAAAGTAAACATACAATCGATGTAAAATTATGATTGTCACAAATGACAACGTTTGAGATTTATGGATAATATAAAAAAATGGAAGTTTTTATCAGCCAAGTAAACATTCGAATAAACTTGTATCCAAATCTGATAAAATACAAATTAGAACAAACAAAAACTATTTTTGCAAATCTCAATACATTTTTTGCATCATTGATAACGTCATCGCAAGTTTACAAGGGCGTTTTCTGTTCGGGTGAATATTCGTGAACATAAACATACTGTAGCAAGGTAACTCTATAATACATTCATGCATACAAAATCATTGGAATAGAAGGATTGTCAAATTTGTTAGAAACGCCATGTGTTTTCTTAAATAACCAACAGCATTCAGCAAAAATCGGAACTACAGTAAGCAGTAAATCGCTTTGACAGACTGTGACACGCTGATAAGTTAAACTAAGAAATGGGCATTTTTGAGTGATGACATGTACATACGCCCTTACGTATGGTAAATATTAACGAAACAAAGCCGCAATTGCCATAATCTACGTTTAGTCTAAGAATACCGATAATCACTAAACTGAACATTTGGACCAATTATGAAAACAGATTTTAAAGATTGTAGTTAGAGTTACTTCCCCTGTTTTAGCGAAGTGTGTGATTCATAACATTTTGGAATTATTTGAGAACAAGCAATCAATTTAGCTTTTTGCTTATGAGTTGGAAATCTTTTATGAAATGTGGATATATAATTTTGAAAAAATTACAAAATATATTTGTTACATGTATTTCGGCCATTCTGTAAACATGTAACCATTTGTCGAACCTATTCAAATTTAAAAGGCTACTTACTAATAATAACACAAAGGTGCTGAAAAAGCTTGCTAAATTCATCAACATTATTTTTAAGAATGCTAGTTCTTTTAGTATGAATGAGTATGAATAGTATGAATGTATCGGTAGAAATACAACTGCACAATACATGCTCTATAAATATATAAAACAAATTTTACAAATTATAGATATTGTATGAAATGCTTTTGAAATGTGTATATGATTATATCTTGGAACAGATATATGTATTTCTATAGATTTTGTTTATATTATTGTGTCAATGTGAAAATGTGTTTGTCTCTGCTGTTTTGATTCATTTATATTTAAATTTTTATATAATTTTATGCTTTTGTACCACCGTTGGTATCGATTTAAGCTTAATAAATGAATCTGAATCTGATAAATTCCGTGACAAACGAGCTTGTTAGTTCTTGTTAACTAGCTGCAAACTAACGTATTGTTCACGACAATAATTCAATATTTGTTTCAATAATAAGAAAATCTGTTGAAATAGATTTCATTTTGCAATGAAATATTTTATATATACCAATGAGGACATGAAAGATTGATGTTAAATATTTGTATAGCTTGTAGATAAATTGAAAATCACAACTTAGCAAAACATTGAAAGGGGTCATGTAGTGATATATCGAAAATAGAAAAAAAGATTTAAAAAGACGATGCTCAATACCAATTGTACCCTATATCCATCATCCAATATGTAACTATGAAAGAACTATGCGAATAATTATTTGTGTATGTATGTGCACTAAAAAATGTGGAATAAAAAAAAACAATGTAGTGATATATCGAAAGCTTCTAATCATATGAATTTGTTATTTTTCTTAGTTGATGATTAAGTACTATTTTCAAGATTACCTTGGCTTGGGTTCCTTCCAGGAAATCAACACTCCTCCTCGCCTTGGTCATATCTACGTCGATATCTGTTAATAAAAGGTCTTGATTAAATAAACTTATATAAAGTACATAATTTCAAATACATTCTGGAACATTAAATTGTTGTTTGTCATGAAAGTATTAACTTCTATCATTTTATTATGTGTTTTGATTTCAAAGAAAACAGCATTGAATTTACATTAATTTGGCTTCAGAATGAGCAGGATACCAAATCAAAAGCATTGCCTCAATGCAAGAGCTTGCCGTGATATAAACAAAAAAGTTTAATGACCTCAAACGGTTTCCTTTCATAGGTTTATCCCAAGAAAAAGAAACTAGAAATATGTTCGTGTGATGCACTTTGTTGTTGTCTTTGACATTTTCTGAGTTTATCTTTCGTAGATAGATATCAGTATTTAAATGGGAAAAAACCCAAATACCTTGGTAAACACCGGCCGGGTTTGCTACCAGCTGATTTCGAAAAAGAGCTCTGGTGTGAAGTCGTCCAGATGATCCTTGACCATGATGTCGACCAGGACCGGCTATCTGAATCATAAATGTTGTTAATATTTTTTTAAGAACAGATCAAACCGATAAAGAAAACGTTTCCTGAACTTATCTTATAATGCTGTGTAACAGAAATGCACTACTTGTGCATGGTCTCGTGCACCACCTACTCCATATGTTTTTGGACACTGTCGTCAATGAAAAACGGGAACCATGTGGTCTTACATTCTTGACGTCTTGGAGATGACACTTACGTTCTGCCGGACAGTCTTGACCATTGAACTCACTTTAAGGGAGGTTATTGTCAAGATGTTGATCCTATAATTTTTTAAAACTTCATGTCATGCCAGTCTCTTGTCCAGGGGTATATAGCTATACTGACTCGGACCCGGTAATGTCAGCTTTCAAGCAAACTCCGTTGAAATTCAAGGATGTTCTTTTGCCATACGTGTAGTTAGTAAAGTTAGTGCAGTATTCCGAGTGCTTTTTTATACAAAACATAAAGTGAGCATTATTTTTAAGTTACATGTGTGCTTGAGAAACGGAGATGCATTTAGCAATAAATTCAATAGGCAGAAAAGTATCATCAACCATATCCAATAAATGATATATTTAGAGAAAACCTTGTACATTCCTTGACCATTACGCAAATGAAAACACCTTCAATATTTATGACGCACAGTACACATTCGAGAATTTCGAGGTATCCTATTTTCCTTTCATAAGTGTCATACAATAATAGATGTTAATATTTATCCAAAATGAAAAATACGTGACAATCATTAGTTTTCAATGAAAATTTAACAAAAGCCACATGTGTATGAAGGAGCTGAAATAACACATACCATTTACAAAAACTTTAGCCAATATACTTTCAAATACTATGCACTCATATTTTATCTTTTTCCTGTTTTTAAAAGGTTTTGTAATAGCGTTTGACTAATTAAAGTTTGACATTTTCTAGTTTTCGTTCAGAATCGAGATTTATATCATTATATTGTCAAAACACAGAACCGTGTAAAACTGATACATTTCAGGATCATGTTATCAAATTTACTAAAACTTCTTTCATGCAAGAAAATAAAAATGTTACAAACACGTTAAGTTTCGTATTTCAAACTTTCAGGCATGTTATGAAGGTTGTTACAAAAATGAAGTCTGTGATGAAGCAAAAACTTAGAAGTTCAACATGTAGTAAATTGTCATAAGTGGAATGAGTGAGAAGGAATCATTTACCTCGCAGACCGCAACAGACAGGGAGCTCACTAGCAGAACGATGAAGACTTTAGATGCCATGGCTTTAGCAACAGTGGATCAATGCCAAACAGGCTCTGCTTTTATTCACTTTTTATCAATTTCAATATTTATAAGTCAGTATTCATACCTGTCAGTATGTACGTGAAACCTCCACCATGAAGTTCAGCTTCATTTTAAAATATTTTAATCGCCATGTTCATGACTGTGAAGATCTGGTTTATCATGTGAGACGATGCCATATGGTGGTTCCTTGTCAGAGTAACACAACTGCATATACTTCTTACGAATTTCAATATTTATAAGTCAGTATTAACATCTGTTAGTATGTACGTCAAACCTTCACCATGACGTTAAGCTTCATTTTTTTGTATTAAATGTATCAAGACTGTGACGATCTTTTTTTTGTGTAAATCAATCCGACATCAATGATGAAAATATTTCCAGCAAAACCATTCAAATTCTATTTAGGGGACCCAGTCATGCTTCTTCAATGTTTCGTTGGTCAATCAGTACATTTGTAAGACTAGACTCGTTCATTTATTGATATTCATTAAGATTTCTAAATCAAAAATACTTAAAATATATTTGCGTCTATCTTATATTTTTAGTCAAGCAGATTTTTTTACTTCCATTTCAGTTAATTGGTAAGGTAACAGTGATTTCCTTAAACAGAAACTTGAGTCCCAGTGATTTGAATGAACTTAAGTTAGGTAAATATGTTGAAAGCAGAGTTGGCTAAATCGCGAGATCAATCATTGATCTTAACAACGTAATAGATTATATTATTCTCGAACTGATATTTGATCATACAGAGAAATGTCTGTTTTCATGTTGATCTCATCATTAAGTTTTAGATTTATCTAAAATTCAACAGATAAACAGGTATCAATAGGATTCTATATTTTTGTATCGAATATCGCTTATAAACAACCAGGCAAAAGAAAAGTTTCACTTATTTTTCAAGTCTAAAAAATAAAAACAAACGCAGATATGAGAATTCTGACGATTGGTTTATACACAGAAATCCTTTCAAATATTCTCTTTAAAAGCTTCCAAATATCGGGCAATCAGTTAAATTGCCCGTAACACAGGGAAAGAGACAGGGGGGTCAATATAAAAAAATGCACAAATGTGTAGTTAAAGACAAGTACACAAACACTCTCAGGAGTAACAGGAATCATGGAGTCTGTCATCAGTACCGAGTGTGACCCTCGCCATGGGCATCTATGCAATTAAGAACGTGCCCGCTCATTGAAGTCGTCACATGACGTCATTATGAACCCTGTTTTATTTGTTTAACAGAGCTTGCTCAAGTTCCGGCTGTTTGTTTGGAGGTGGCACTAGCTGTCTCAAAAAGCGGTCAAGGTGTTCCCAAAGATGTTTAATGGGGTTCATATCCGGTGAGTTGGCTGACCACAGCAATTAAGTGACGTTGGTGTTCTCGCTGTAGTCTCTATCAATTCAGACAGTGATCTATACATGTAATTTTTTGGGCTAATTTAAAAAAATTCAAAAATATAAATAAATTTTATATATGCTTTAATTATTAAAGAATCCTCCAGTTTCTACCAAGACCAAATTCTTTTATGCATATTTACCAACCCAAAGAAGTCTTTTAGATAGTTTTGTGATATCTTTCCTAAAAGTTGTTTGTATTTTAGTCAAGAAATTGCTAACAATATGTTACTATAGGAAATATTTAGGAATACATTTTTATCAGCAGCATTGATATAAAAAGGATGTCTTTATTCAACAAAGTCAACACTTTTGCTGTTGTTTGGAATGATTGCATAACTGAAGTTTTAACCGCATTTGTCGAAATAAATTCTGATGAAATACAACAATACTTAATTTAACTAAAAACTACCTTTCATTTTATTCTCTTTCATCATTCACTAATATTCTTCCCAAGGCAGGGTTTCAAAGTTATAATGGTTATTAAAATAAGATTGTTTCTAAAATTAAAATCCAACCTGGCTACAAAGCTATGCCGCAAATTTAGCACAAATGTTGTTGATGGAAACCCATGGCTGAATAAAAAAAATGAAGTCCAATAAAAATGCGCATTGAAGACAGCATAAAGTATCTGTGAAAGATTCTCAAAGAATCCCCTACATCGGGAGTCGAAAATTTTTTTGGAGAGTTATCCACAAAAACGAAGATAACGGAAGATGGATCCGAGTAAATTAACAACATCAGAAAAGACCACAGAGTCATTGAACAGAGTCAGAGTCATTTACTTTCCAAAGACATGGCAAAGAATGATATCTTCATAGAAATGGATATAAAACAGAAGCCATTGGTTGTGATGTTGATTTGATTTTTTTAGTGAGTGAGTGTTGAATATCGAATATATTCCAAAGAGATATTTCTAAAGGTTTTGATGTAATACCGATCGAACGTAATTTTGCATTGCCTTCCTAAACTAAATCGTTTCTAAAAACTTATAAATGGATTTACTCCTTAGTAACTTTGTGTCGATGAAACTCAGAAGTTGTAAACAAAAGGGAGATAACCTTTCCATGACTGAATTTTCCCAAAGGCAAATGGGCTTTAATTCCGCTATATACGAGGGGAAGTAGTTCATTGAAGTGTATATAAAACAGAAGCCAATGGTTGTGATATTGATTTTATTTTTCAAAATAATCTCCCTGCAGCTGGACCTCAATGCACTTTGGACATTTGTCTTTCCGACTGTTTATGTCTTCTGACTGGCTCCTCAGCCACGCCTCAGTAGCTGCCTTGCGTTCCTCATTAGTGCAAACCATCTTTTTCATCACACATGAGAATAGTGTAAGGGCCACATATACGTTGTTAAATTTCTTTCCCTCCGATGCGGTGCCAGCTTAACAGTGTCAAATGATCGTGGTTTAAATGCTCTTCCCTTGGCCTGTGAAAATGGATAATTTGAAATAGTGAAGTACCAATTAACTCTAAGGAAATTAAGAGGCCTAGGGTCTGAGAGGAAAAGAAACAAACGTAAGTGCACGCCTGTGCACGTGGCAAAGAAGAAACGTCATTTTTAACATTTTGGCATTTTTTAACAAAAGAGATCATTAAGCTTTCAACACTCTATGTTGTATATTGCTTCCCTCGAGGGATACGTTTCAACTTCTGCAAGTCATTTTTCATCTGAATTCAAACTTGTGTTCAAATGTTTAACACTAATGATACTTGCACTCGGTTTTGATAAATTTTGTACCCTCACCCAATTGAACTGTCTGCCGCTGTCACTGAAGATTTTGTGCTAAAATATACACGATCATTCTAAATCAAGTATTTTTAACTCGTGCTTTTTACATGGCGATGGCTAGTGTATTAACATTATACTAGTTTTCAAGAATACACACCTGATTGGGTGTCTCGACAGGTGGACATTGGGCCAGCCCTGAATAACTTTAGAGTAAAATGAGACTTGATGTTACCTTGGCAATAGATGACTCTATCTGGCCTCAATAATTTCCAATATGTCTCGATGAAACTCTGACACAGTTATTTCTGGCTCGCCATCCTGCTAAATCAGTGAGGGTTTTGAGGGTTTTGGCGAGATCAGGCTATTCATATTTATTCTTAAATCAACACAACATAATTTATATGCAAGTCGATTGATAAAAATAAATTGTTGATAAAAATTTGATTATAAGTAAATAGAATTTTGCTATTTTTCCTTTCCTACCTTCTGTAAGTCGGTGAGGCACAAATAGAAATATCAAGAAATGAAAGAAATGCTCTTATCATTGCGTCAGCTATAAGTCAAAAGTGTTTGGAAGTTCAGGCACCCTAATGTAGTGCTTGAACTTTGGTCAGTTGCAATATAATGATAAAGTGCAAACTTGATATACTATAAAGGACATTGAAAGAAGTACATGTTTATATAGGAAAACAAAAGATGGTATTGCAAAAGCTCATTCCTAAAAACAGTTCAATGTCTTCAATAACTCCAATTGATTACCTTAGCTAGTAATACTTCTTTGAAGTCAGAACTCCTCTTTACTTGAGTCATGTCGCTATCAATGTCTGATAAAAGAGAAAAACATAAATTCGTAAATTCGCGTCAGAGTTTCATTACATGTGCAATGATGATGTTATTAAATGGCTCAGAAACGTTGCTTGAAGAGGGTAATAATATTAACATCAAATTCAAAATATGATCAATTGCCTATAAGAAAGCTTGAAGAGCTAAATTTTCTTCAAGTCAGTTTATATTTGTTGATACCTCGTAATCTACATACAAGCAGACTTAGAAGTAGTATTGATTTAATCATTGAACCTGTTGCCACAGATCAAGGCTGCTTGTGCTCGAAATACTGGCAAAAAGGCGCTATACCATTACTTAGATACTACAGAGTTCTCCCTATGTCAGAGAAAACTTGATTCTGATGACGTCGTCAATGACCTTTGACATGTCGATGTGTGCATCGGTGGACGCTTGTTGAATATTCATTAAATGCATTTATTGTGATTGTTATGAAGCATCTCAATGACTATCATAACCATTTTATACAACCAATCTTGTAAATGTAGCTTTCTGATTAGCTGCATTAATAAATGGATGGATTTTTTCTCAAAAGCGGTTATCTTTTCAATGCTTTCCGTGAAATGACTGGTCCCCATCATGTTCAGGACACACAACACACAAATTTAAGTCTGCAGAATATGGAGGGACAGCTGCTGTCAAATGATCAGTGCTGGTCTTTTTGGACAAGAAAGTTGATAAATTTTTTGAAAAAGAAAAATCAGGAAAGAATATTAAAATTATGTTCCAATGATTTCGAGTTTTTCATTAAAAATACCTCCACAACTAACTCGGACTACATAGACTTAAAAATAGATCTGCATATGTCGGATATAAATTTTGGAATAGTACTGTACGAAACGGTTTTAAACTTTCCATTTGATTAAGTAATGAACCATTTCACTTATGGTACAAATCGCACAATATGATACGTCTGTTGTCAAGTCGTCGACCAGATGCCATGTCACCATCACTCCATGGAAACAGATTCGCTCTCTGAAAGAGGTGTACTACACATCATATCAAATCCTCAGGTTTTCCCCAATCAAATCAGACTATTGGAATAAATATTGTAATGCTAATCGATGTAGAATTTTTTTTCTAATTTATGCCAACAATAGTTAAAATATTAATTTGAAATATAATTTTAAGGAAACTTAATGCATTAAACGTTTTCACCAAATGTAAACAAATACAATTCCATGTCATAGTTGATTCTTATTTCTATATTCAAAATGACTATGTGTTATAAAATGGTCAACAACGTTACATCGAGTTATTTAAGTGAGCTTCTACCTCATCGATTATCAGATGTTAGTGATTATTATCTAGGTAATGACTCAAGTTGACACTCTTTCCCCGCTCTGCAAATCCTGTTGGGGGATATGCAAAAAGATCTTCCGTAATGTGACGTAATAGTAGTCCATCCTGAAGAAATGCAGTTGGCCGATGTCGAGCAGTTAAAAAACATGATTTTGGTTAATATATTTCGACACTTGTGACGTGTAAAAAGTTAATTTGGACACGAATCAAGGATACGTTTTTATATTTTTTAAATACTTCTGTAAAGTTATGAATTTGCAATGGTTGTTTGTTTTCAATTTGTAGTGTAGTTGTATGAAATGCTACTTCGAATGCGTTTTATTCGCACCTAGTCGGGTAGTAGAATACTGATTATAAAAAGGAAACTATTGTATAGAATAGAATGAAATTTTTGTCGAATAAGTTCATAACTAGTTTGTAAAGATATGTAGAATTGTATATTTATTTCTAATGACAGTTACATAAAAAGTCAGCTTTATAAACTCGCGCCGAAAAACTCTCCCTATATGTACGTCTACATGTCAACAAGTACACACTTCCGGGTTCGTCGGACTACTATTACATCACTAGTACCTGCGCTCATTAAAGTTAATTTTTTTAGCTTTTGCTCAGAAAGCATGCCTTGAAAGTTTACAGAGAAAGAAACATTTTTTGGCTGGGCGATGTCATAGAACATCACATATTTTCACAATGGTTTCTATATATGGTTTGAAAATCCTTTAAATAGCATTGATGTTACTGGTCATGTTGTAGATTATTTCTAGCATTTGCTTGTTTACCAATCAGGTTGCTTCCTTTGGGGAAAATATGTTTTAAACAAGATGGCAAATAAACGAATGTCATGAAATGTAATCTAAAATGCTCCACTACGTTACGCGCGTAAAGATAGAGATAAAAATGAGTGAAAAGGTTGTTTAACCTTGCAGACAGTTGACTGGGAGCAGAGAAGAAGATGAAGAAGCAGAACTATGATGTACCATGGTTTTAGCATAAGTGATTCATGACATTCTAGCTCTGCTTTTATTGACTTCTCGTCAACTTCCATATTATTAAGTCTACATAAACACCTGTCAGTTAGTACGTCAAACCATTAGCGTGAAGTTCAGCATCATTTGTTCATTATAAATTTTTATGTTTATGCCTATGTCGATCTTGATCACCACAATGCGGCTTTTGAATGTAATATCACATTCGTGATCAACTCTCTGAACTTTAATCCGCTGGACATTTTGATTAAAGCTTCTGTTTTCAATAGATTACAGTTTAAACCTTAGAATTATGGAACACCTGTACATTTTTCTTGACGTAGCCCTTTGTATGGTTTAATTGCCTTATAATCTTTAAAAACTAGTTTTTTCGTCAGGAAAATAATTTTTATTCTTTGATAATGTGAGTTTGCTGCAGATTAATATAGAATCATACTTTAAGAGGCTTTTTTTCAACTCAGGGTAGAGACCAATTTGATTTAAATCAAAATTTCAAAATTTGAAATATTGAGAAGTATTGGTCTATCATGGTTGAGTAATCTTGTGACATTTATCTTTTTCCTTGACTTTGTTTTACAGGAAACCATTAAAGTGAGGTGAAATAGTAGAGAGACGCCATAACTTTTTACAGAATAGTGTTAAATACATTCGAGAAACAGCTGGGTCAGGTAGGAAAAGGTTGAGTGAAATTTTAGTTAAAAATACAGATCTCCTGCACGTCGTTAAACAACACAAGAAATCATAATCTCTCTCGTTGAATTAGAGGCCTATCATATTTAGATAATATTTCAGCTATGGAGAATGAAATTTATCAGAAATTAAACTTTTTCTTGATTTTTTCCCCAGCTTACATCATTACCAGTTGATGACTGACCAAATTTGTTCTCTCATTTCCAGCAAGTTTTCTGCCCAAGTATGATTCGCCAATTTTCTTCTTTTGTACTTTTCTTCGCGGCAATTCTTCCATTGTACTTCCTGACTGCCAACAGGGAACTTGTTCATACTTTCCTTAACTAATAGAAGTGTAAAGCTGATTTATTACCCCTGAGTAATCAAACGATTGTATTTAGCAGGTACATGTACATGTACAGTGACACTGCACATTGGATATTTATACATACGTTTGTCTGTCCATGTGTGTTGGAAAGGAAAGGATATCCTGATCATGGTAAACCTACACAGCCTCGGAATCTGTTACAAAGCCATGGTTTGCATTGAATATAAAAACAATCTCACTTTTGAGTATAAGCGTAGCCTTCATCTGAATTAAACTAAATTTTGAAAGAAACACGCTTTGAGCTGTTGTAGTCGCAGGAGCCAAGCTTCAAAAACTGTTCCAGAAAATGAGCTTGCTACCATTTTAATCTAATTGATTCAGTACGTTGGCAATACAGAATAGAAATTACTACATTGGTCGAAAACCTGACCATCTGACACGTCGTTGAGTCATACTATATATTAACTTCTCCAAAGCAGAGTGAAGTTGTTTTGCAGATGTGTATTTGAGATGTTGAGGATTCATACTTTTGCATGTGTCACAGCTTAATAATTTGTCACAATATTCACGGATTATTTGTTTGATTTTTGTTTTTGAAAATCACTGTTTAAAGTAGTGTAGAATATATATATTATTTTGATTAGCTGGCTGTATCTAGAATCATCTATTCTAAAAATGTTTTATCTATTTCTTGATTGCTTGAGTTGGATACTTCTGATTGGAGTTTGTCGTGGAACTTTAAAGATCATTCTGGAAGGTATCTAACCTATCTAAGGCCGGCATTAGAACTCTTACTCATCTTGCTTCTTACAATGAACTTTGCAATTATCTACCGTGCCACTCATTTTGGATACCTTTACAAGCCGGATTCATCTATCTCCTATCAAGACCCACTGACTGTTTTCTACATTCATCAACTGTGTGATTAATAAAGACTGGTGAATATATTTAGTTAGCTAATAAGTGTGACTCATTTGATATTGTATTATAGCTTTTATTAGCTTAATATTGTTACCTTTAACACTTTATTATTTGTTTGATTAAATTGTAATTAATATACAATTGTCTTGTTATATTTTGCTGGTTTGACTGGGGACATTTTCCTATTCCAAATTCATTCGTAACACCTGTCTGAAATTATTTTATCGCAAAATTTCATCTCATACCACTACAAAAGCTAGATTTGTATGCAATTTTTTTTTATAGTTCGAGCTAAAAGCATCATGAATGTTTTTTCTTTTGACTTGATAGCATTATACAGCTCTGGTATGAAGATTTCCACCTCCTCGACCACCTCTACCGCCTCGGCCTTGTCCAGCTAACTGAAAGAAGAAAGAATACAAATGATATGAAGTGTGTAAGAGCGCTCGCGTTTGTATGCGTGTGTGTGCGTTTGTGTGTTTGTTAAATTATATAGATGAAACTCGTAAAGGGTGGGTAACGTTTACTAAACAATAAATTAAACGTTTTATTGAACTTGCACAAGGTTTTTAGCCTTTATACTATATGCATTTGCGTTTTCCTGGGTTGTTATTGAATTCTCTTTACTGAATTTACTAATAAATATTTTTTAGAGTAACAAACGCTGGATCTTGTAAACTTTGTGGATAAATGTAGTGAAACGTCATTCAATGTCTATCTTTCTCCAAAAACATCAGTTATATGACAAAGCAACATATTAACTATTGCTTATCATTTTTCAAATATGTAAAAAATTTGGTTAGGATATTATTAACAATGACAATATCATTCTATTTACTGTTGTTTAGTATTGCATAGGATTTAAAATATCTTTCGTTTCATTCATCACAAAAAACTTGAGTCAACTCTTAGTATTGAAACAAACTTGACACAAATCTTCGTCATAACATTCATTATATCTAAGCCTAAATTATTACCTCAGTATATCATATATATGCAAAAAAGCTTCAAAAACATCTTGAATGTATGTTTGGGGATATTGCCAAAGCGTCACGTCTTTGAACTCTTATTAATTAAGTTTCCTACTTAAAGGGGCACAGCGGATTTTGTTTGGGTCAAATATGGCGAAATTCATAAATGGTGATATTTCATCGACAATTAGTTGCCGTTTCTGAAAATTAACATCTTAATGTCTATCAGTTACCTTAGTAACAATAAACAGAAAAATAGTCGAGATTTATGATCGAAAACCGGAAAAGGCACGCCTCAATGACTGAAACGTAATTTCTGAAACTTATTTGTAGCAGATACTACGGTCAATGTAAGTTGATATTGCTAAGTAGACAATTTATCTATCATACATGTAAATGGGACGTTGAATTTAGACTCCTTCGCATTTATATGGCCGTTTTTTAAATTTACAATAAAAATGTTAGCATTCAAGACAGCAAAATGCAAAATTTTAAGGCGATTTGATCTTAACTCAGGTCACGTGATATTTTGGCTTTATTTCAGCCACATACAAAAATTAATGAAACATAATCTGTGTAACTTTAAAGATCAATTATGATTTACACGAATTACCTTTGTTTGGAATTCTACTTGAAAGTCTGAACTCCTTTTTACTGGAGTCATGATGTTGTCAATGTCTGTTGTCAATGTCTGTATTTTCTTGTTTACAATGATAAATAAAAAAACAGCCATGTAAATGTTAGGAGGTCGAAATTCTAGTTAAATGGCCTATTTTGCACTACCAATCAATATTTGTCTTTGTGTCTGTTGTAAACTAGTTTCCAAAATTACGTTTGAGTCATTGACTATTACCTGTTTGTTGTCACTATATTGAACTTATAAGCACTAAGATACTGATTTTTAAAAACAACCGGTACTTGTCGATGAAATAACACTATTTATGGAGTTTGACATATTTGACTCCAAAAACATACTCTGTGCTCCTTTAAAGAAACGCATTGTCATGACAAATATATAAAAGAAATATATTCACATGTTTCCCGTTGTTTTCGTAATTCTTATCTATGAAATATCCATCTATAAGTAACAATTATGAAACTCATGTTTTTTAATCTTGTAGAGTGAAATAAGGGAAATAAGTCTTTACCTCAGAGACCACGACCGCCAGGGAGCCTACAAGAAGAACTAAGATGATCTTAGTTACCATGGCTTTAGCATCAAATGTTCCAGGACACATTGACTCTGCTTTTATTCATTTTTACCATTTTCCATATTCATAAGTAATTTGTAACATCTGTCAGTATGTACGTCAAACATTCATCATGAAGTTCAGCTTCATTTCTTCATTATATTTTACATGACTGTGACTAACTGATCCATCATCATGTGAGACGAAGCATAGAGGACGAAAACCGCATTTTGAATATATATTGTAATTCTCATAAGTACACGATTTTTATGGATAACAACTTCTTTAATCTGAAAGTGCACACAATTTTGATGGATAACAACTTCTTTAATCTGAAAGTGCACACAATTTTTATGGATAACAACTTCTTTAATCTGAAAGTGCACACAATTTTTATGGATAACAACCTATTTAATCAGATTAAAGAAGTTGTTATCCATAAAAATTTTGTACTTATTTGCCTCCCAACTTCTAAATGCCACTCAAAGAAATTGTAGTCCTCATCCTTTCTCCGAATTTATTTTCTCATATTCTGAGAGCGAGAGTGAGAGAGTGTGTATCTGTATGAAACGATGTATGAAACATTTACTTTAACATGACTGCATATTTTAGTTTATTTGGTAAAATAATCCTGTGCTGATGGCGACTTTCTTTCACTGAACGTGTGGTGTGTCTTTATAATTGCTAAACATTTATTGAATTTATTCCTAAACATATCTCTTCTTCATCGATACATAACCACTACCCCTTTCTGGCAAATAAATGGGTTTGACATGTAAAGGAGTAGGAAGTGCACGGGTTGAAGATGATATCAAGATGATATCGCCTTTCCAGATTGGAAATTAAATTGGGGTTACTATTGAAATTTGATAGGTTGTACATATTTAGACTTTTGCCTAAAACCAAACTTCTCTTTAGAGTATACATACAAGTTTTCCCACCAGTTTTGTCCTGCTGCATAGGGATAATATGTTAAAAGTTATCTGCGTCAACCAGGCGGTACTTAAATAATACCCTTGCGTTATAAGGTAAGTTAGAAAAAAGCGTCCCCTAAGAACAATAGAGTAACGTCACTAGAGTTTTATTTATTTGTCGTAAAGGTTTTTTTTATGTTTAAACTAGCATATAATAATAATGATATGATCTGTGTAATTGTAATTGATAATAACAATATAATCCTCGGCTTAAAAGGCTGTATTATGTTACACAAATGTCGCAAAAAAATGTAAAATCGTTAAAGAAACTCTCATTTGAAGAAACAGAGATCGCGCATAAGTATTAGTTGAATTTAGGTTCTTTGAAAATCGTTAGAAAAAGACCTATTGCGTAATGATTTTCTTCCTTTAATCCAACGTTTCTTAACCCTACGACTGAGAAATTTGATCTCTCATTCAAGCTCAGAACTAAGAAGATGACAAGTCTGATTGCCAATCTACTCCTCATAAGGCTTCCATTCTAGCTCCTCTCTGCGCACAAGGTACCAAATCAGCCTACCCTTGACTATTGGAAGCGTAAAGCTGGTATATTACCCTAGAATAATCGCCAATGAGGCGAATCTGGCCCAATGCCTCTGTAAATGGTATATTTACAACAACGTTTGTCTGGGTGTTGAATATGAAATGTTTCCTTGATCATGGTATATCAAATCAGCATTAGTAATATTTGTAGTGAACTTAGACACTGGCATTTTATATCAAACAAACACATTCTGCAGTAGATGAATGTGAGCTAGTTGAGTCACATACGTCTTACCTCATCAATTGTGTAAATTGGTTTATAAGAAAATGAGTGCTGCTGAGAGACTCATTTCAATGCTAATAACTAGTGCTAATAACTAGTGGGTTAGTATATTAAACAGTACTACTATGTCCATCCAAGTATTATACAATTCTGTAATATAATGATTAGTAAAAATCAAATTACACTACAAAATCTGGCTATGTACATCTGCAATGCAATGAAGTATAAAACATATGTCATGTCACTATGGTGCAAAGTGATAACTTATGTATATATGTAAATGTACTATAGGCCTGAGGCCTCTTCCGTACGGAAATAAAGTTTTAGAATGTGTCTTTTTGGTAACAGTCAATACTTCGCGATCAAATGACACCATTCATTACGTTTGGCATATACATGTATGACTCCAACAACTCAGCGAGTGGCTCTTTAAATAATTTGTGCAAAGGCAAAAGAGGTTAACCGTTGCTTTTTATGATCAATGTAGAATTGTTATTCATCCTGTGATGCATTGCAGCAATGAAATACAATGTCATTGCGATAAAGACAAGAGTGCATATATTACCAATTGTAACAGAGTTTTTCTCTCATCTTCTGGCTTTATGCAAATAACTACCGACGGACGAATACAATTTTTTTAGAATGCTCTTTTAATAAGAAATTGAGAAATGATATTCTGCCAGAATATTCAGAACATATCCTTCATGATTAAAGCTGGCCCAATTATTTACATCAAAGGATATTTTTGTCATTAACTGCCTCGCAAAATACTTATTTCTTGTTATGAAAAAAGAAATAGATTTCTGTCAAGTGTTGTAACCAAGACTAACTAACTAGTTGACAGTGATATGTTGATAATGTATCATGGTGCTCTCATGTATACCCAAAACCTATATGACTTCGTGTAAAATAGGCCTGTGGTCCCTTTAGTGACTTAACTCTCTTGAGAACTGTCTTTGTACTTTCAAGTAAAAGTTTTAGATAAACAATAATCATCTTTCGAATCTTCAAAATGTATTGAATGATTTCACTAATAATTGTCTTGGTTTAATTCCAAATTTCCTTCTTACCAAAAAAAAACAGTAGTGCAAAGCAAATTTTTATTTGAAACAGGGCTAAACGCATTATTGATTCATATTTCTTTTGTCTTGATGGAACTAAACAGCTCTATGAAGACCCCTTGCACCATCTCGAGTGCCGCCACCCTGTCTAGCTATCTGAAAGAAGATTTTGTACAAATGATAATTTGGTACATCTTTTCCTTATTTTAACTAAACGTTAACTTGTTTCTCCAACAACTTTGGTAAGAAATATAACCGTCTCTTAATTATATTAAAGAAATATCTAATAGACTATATAGTTTAGGAACATTTTGAAACAATTCACAGAAGATAAAGTAATTGTATGTATTATATGATTGCAGGTGAAATATGTCAATGAATAATCATGTAATTGGTATTAAAGTAAACAACAATGAGATTTGATAGCAGTCATTGGTGCCTGATGTCAACAATACGTTGACGTCACAGACAAATGCTCTGACGTAATGTCTGATTATGTCCTGTTGTTGCTGATTCCGCCGTGCTTATTCTTAAATCAACAAAACATATATGCAAGCCGATTTGTTTATACAAATTTGATTATAAAGCAAATAAAATTTTGCTCTTTTGTCTTTGCTTCCTAAGTCGGTGAGGTACGAATAGAAATTATCAAGAAACCTTGAAACCTTTGTGGATAAAATTTGTAAAACGTCATTTTAATGTGTATCATACTCCAAAAACATCATTAATATGACAAAGCGACATATTAACATACTGCTTATCATTTTACAAATATGTACAAAATTAAATGCAGGTTAGGGTATTAACAACAATTCTAATATGTTTCTCCTTTATTGTATATGAGCAAAGGATTTAAAACATCTTTCTTTTAATTCGTCACTTAAAACGTGCGAGTCAACTCTTAGTATTAAAAGAAACTTAAAACAAATCTTCGTCATAACATTCATTATATCTAAGCCTAAATTATTACCTCAGTATATCATATGTATGCAAAAAAGCTTCAAAAACATCTTGAATGTATGTTTGAGGATATTGACAAAGCGTCACGTCTTTGAACTCTTATTAATTAAGTTTCCGACTTAAAGGGGCACAGCGGATTTTGTTGGGGTCAAATATGGCGAAATTCATAAATGGTGATATTTCATCGACAATTAGTTGCCGTTTCTGAAAATTAACATCTTAATGTCTATCAGTTACCATAGAACAAATAAACAGAAAAATAGTCGAGATTTATGATCGAAAACCGGAAAAGGCACGCCTCAATGACTGAAACGTAATTTCTGAAACTTATTTGTAGCAGATACTACGGTCAATGTAAGTTGATATTGCTAAGTAGACAATTTATCTATCATACATGTAAATGGGACGTTGAATTTAGACTCCTTCGCATTTATATGGCCGTTTTTTAAATTTACAATAAAACAAAAATGAATGTAAAAACTTTAGCATTTAAGATTACAAAATGCATCTTTTTCAGGCGATTTGAACTTAACTAAGGTCATGTGGTATTTTGGTTTTATTTAAACCACATACAAAATTAATTAAACATACTCGTTGTCACTATAAAGATCAATTATGATTAACACGAATTACCTTTGCTTGGAATTCTCCTTGAAATTCTGAACTCCTCTTTACTGGACTCATGTTGTTGTCAATATCTATTTAACAAAGAAACATGTTAATGCATTGCTGTGAATTTGAAGAGTAGAGTAGAAACCCCTAACTGCCTGACCACTGGACCACAGGCCCTCGGATCATTAAAAACAATTAAACAAATAAAAAAAAGTTTAATTAAATTTGTTTTGAGAACACTATAATATACTATTTACAGAGTTACAATTCGATTCGGTTGGTGTTCAAAAAACAACATTTAAAAAAAAAATAAAAATTAAAAAAAAAAGGTAAATGATACGAGGGCCTGTGCACTGGACGGGCAAATTTTAAAGCAGCTAAAGATAAAGATTGATACCTTGCTTATATGTTACGTGACAATGGTGATAAGGATATATCGACTCAGACAACGTTGCATTAATAGGGTATAACTTATCACCTCAATATAATAATAATAATAATAGCATTCTTATACCGCGCATATATCCATGACAAAGCATGCTCAAAGCGCCATGAGTATTATTACCCTGGAGGGATAGTACTTTCGGTGCTGCCGATTAACAAGCGCTCCGCGCGACCGTATAGGTCCGTACTTCCCCCTTGTTCAGGTACCCATTTGTACAGCTGGGTGAACTGAGTGCAAAGTGGATGAAGTGTCTTGCCCAGGGACACAACACAGGATGAGACCCAAGTCACAAATTTTTGGTGTCTCCACCGGGATTCGAACCCGGGTCTCTGGCGTGAGAGGCAAGCAAGCTTACCACTACACTACTGTGCTCCACTAAATATTTTTGTTCGACATTTTTCGTGTAAGTGGAAAACGAAACCTCATAATATTATATTATAAGAGCTAAGGAATACAAAACATGCCTTTTAATAATGGGAATCAACCTGATAAACTAGGACAAAATTCTTAAAATTATTCTAATTAAATTACCCTATAAAGAAGATGATATATGAAAGATATGACAATAAATGTGCATTTAACAAAATTAAAACATCAAAACAAAAGAGGTATTCAAATTAGATAAACGAAAGACCTTCTAAAATAACCTAACGGCTAAAGTGATATAAATTGTTTAATGTTAAAGTAGAGACTAACATCATTTCTGCGAATCGAACTCAGTATAGCTACGGCTTTTCGTCATTTCAAACTTCTTATTGGAGTATTGTGTGAAATGGTTTAATCTTTTCACTAAAAATCTGTATTTTAATTTATTCTCATTGTATTGTGGTGGCGCGAGGTTCTTGCGAAGGCTCAATGACCACCATCAGTGAAGTTCATCTCGCCGGATGGGTGGGTTTACCGATTCACTTAGGTAAGAGACTTAGTTCAAAATGTGGCTGTGCTCACAGCAGGAAGTCGGTTCCTTGAACAGCAGTGAGTTGTGGTGACCTTGTAGCCTTGAACATGTCTTTTATCTTGGTTAAATAACCATCCCCCCCCCCCCCCCCCCCCCCCCGATTGAGCTCAATCACCATTTCATTCAAAGCCACAAAGTCGTAACATCCATCTTGATTCAAACCATATATCCTGATCTTTTTTTAATAAACGATTTTCTTTGAAAAAAAACAAACTTTACCTCTGCTGTGATGACGAAGAAACATTGGCTTTTGACCTGGCCTGGCTATCTGAAGAAAGTGCAATACAAATGATAGTAATAAAATCAACATCATGGTATGTGACTTTTTCAGTCAGATTAGATTCGTTAAGGGTATTTGTCCCTTAAAATCTAAAGCCAGTGATTTTTCCTCAACAAAATTACTGAGAAGGCTTTAAAAATTAGGATAACCCCAAAAGATGATTTAAGCATGACATTATTGGGTAAAGTGGATAGATATAATAGTGGTTGGCGCGTTCGAATTAAAAAGTTCGTGGTTCGAACACAGACAGGGGCTCGGAAACTTTGTCTGTAGTTGAGAACTGTTGAACATGCAGTATCGCCAATGTTCGTTAGTTCCAGCCGATACTCGCAATGATACACCGCAAAGCTTAGCCACGTTTGTGATACGGGTTTTCTACCTGTAATAATACTAGCAGCTGTGATATATGTGAAATACCCTTGAAAGCGGCGTTATTTATTAATAGACGTTTAAATCTTATGACTAGAAATATATCAAATTATTTGACCATTTTCAAATAAAAATTCTTCGAAGATTGTCACAACGTCGTTTATAAATATCAAAGTGGCACAATGTATTTTTATTTGGCTTAAATAAGAGCCAAAATCATTATCATATTTTCTTGTTTACAATGATAAATAAAAAACAGCCATGTAAATGTTAGGAGGTCGAAATTCTTCGTCCAATTTAATATATATTAGTTAAATGGCCTATTTTGCACTACCAATCAATATTTGTCTTTGTGTCTGTTGTAAACTAGTTTCCAAAATTACGTTTGAGTCATTGACATGCGCCATTGTCGGGTATTCGATCACAAATCATGACTTTTACCTGTTTGTTGTCACTATAT
Organism: Phorcus lineatus; assembly: GCA_921293015.1. Taxonomy (NCBI): domain Eukaryota; kingdom Metazoa; phylum Mollusca; class Gastropoda; order Trochida; family Trochidae; genus Phorcus; species Phorcus lineatus. The sequence continues at coordinate 16,068,405 of OV121098.1, read as the reverse complement.
TGAACTTATAAGCACTAAGATAACTGATTTTTAAAAACAACCGGTACTTGTCGATGAAATAACACTATTTATGAAGTTTGACATATTTGATTCCAACAACATATTCTGTGCTCCTTTAAAGGAACGCATGGTCATGACAAATGTATTAAAAAAAACTCTATGCACATGTTTCCCGTTGTTTTCGTAATTCTTATCTATGAAATGTCCATTTATATGTAACAATTATGAAATTCATGTTTTTTAATCTTGTAGAGTGAAATAAGAAAAATAAGTCTTTACCTCAGAGACCACGACCGCCAAGGAGCCCACAAGAAGAACTAAGCTGACCTTAGTTACCATGGCTTAAGCTTCAAATGTTCCATGACACATTGACTCAACTTTTATTCACCTTTTACCATTTTCCATATTCATAAGTAATTTGTAACATCTGTCAGTATATACGTCAAACATTCATCATGAAGTTCAGCTTCATTTCTTCATTATATTTTACATGACTGTGACGAACTGATCCATCATGTGAGAAGCATAGAGGACCGCGTTTTGAATATATATTGTAATTCTCATAAGTACACAAAGTGCACACACTTTTTATGGATAACAACTTCTTTAATCTGAAAGTGCACACAATTTTTATGGATAACAACTTCTTTAATCTGAAAGTGCACACAATTTTTATGGATAACAACCTATTTAATCAGATTAAAGAAGTTGTTATCCATAAAAATTGTGTACTTATTTGCCTCCCAACTTCTAAATGCCACTCAAAGAAATTGTAATTCTCATCCTTTCTCCGAATTTATTTTCTCATATTCTGAGAGCGATAGTGAGAGAGTGTGTATCTGTATGAAACGATGTATGAAACATTTACTTTAACATGACTGCATATTTTAGTTTATTTGGTAAAATAATCCTGTGCTGATGGCGACTTTCTTTCATTGACGGTGTAGTGTGTATTTATAATTGCTAAACATTTATTGAATTTATTCCTAAACATATCTCTTCTTCATGGATAAATAACCACTACCCCTTTTTGGCAAATAAATGGGTTTGACATGTCAAAGAGTAGGAAGTGCACGGGTTGAAGATGATATCAAGATGATATCGCCTTTCCAGATTGGAAATAAAATTGGGGTTACTATTGGAATTTGATAGGTAGTACATATGTAGACTTTTGCCTGAAACCAAACTTCTCTTTTGAGTATACGTACAAGTTTTCCTACCAGTTTTTGTCCTGCTGCATAGGGCAAATATGTTAATAGTTATCTGGTTCAACCAGGCGGTACTTAAATAATACCCTTGCGTTATAAGCTAAGTTAGAAAAAGGCGTCCCCCAAGAACAATAGAGTGACGTCACTAGAGTTTTATTTATTTGTCGTAAAGGTTTTTCTTTTGTTTAAAGTAGCATATCATAATAATGATATGATCTGTGAAATTGTAATTGACAATAACAATATAATCCTCGACTTAAAGGCTTTATTACCCACGTGATCAGCGTGTAGGCAGTTGCATACTAATCCCGTACGTCACACGAGTGTCGTATCGCATTGACCTGTGCCGTAACCATTTGACCCGTATTCTAACGATTTGATTGGATAACCGTTGACTTTTCACTTAGGTCATGTTCTGACGGAAATCCTTTTTTCATTCATAACAATCACGTGAAGTCATTCATTTTAAAAACGTTTACTACGTCATTTTCACAGGTTGTTACATCTCGCATGAACGATAGTACTTAAACTAATAAATACACCACAAAGCATAAGAGTACGTTTCTGGAAGACACTAAAAGTAATTTACATTTTTTTGGAAAATAAATAGATTTTTAAGAGTTTGTCTGCTTTGTTTTTCTGTCTACAATGTCTTTTTAAAACATGGCAACTCACATTTGTGTCAATGACAGCGATGGTACAATCGATGGTACTATTCGAGGAAGAGTTACTTCAATTTTTAAACCTCTGGGGACATTCAGTGTGTTCAACATCAAAACTTAGCTTAGCAGCATTATTTCCTGTGACGGTGACCTTGCCCTTCAGCAAACCATGCCGCCCCAATCCAACGCAGTCACTGCCAGCACAATGCGACCATCACTAGCTCCAACTCCATCTCGTCCTGGGTTTAGGAACTCGATACTCGCTGCCCCCATCTTATGTTGGCACGATAAACATTAACTTCTGTAGCAACTAATGTCAGGGTGGGGAAAAGCGTGAGAATTCCGTAACCCGTCCTGTGATCGAGCCGACTCGAATGCTAATCTAGGTCACACGTCAAGTGTCGTTCAAGTGACGGTTGACGGTAGATGTTGTGCGGGGCGAAATGACAAAAACAATAGTTGTACGCTATTCACATATGAAAAGATGAAATTTGCTTCTTTTGAAGCTTGAGTTAGTTGTTATTAAAGTTCTTAAGTTGTTCCTTTGGTTTCGTTTTCTTTCAATTGAAAAACATCATGGAAATTTGTGAACGGAAGTGGGAGTCTGTAAAGTCTACTACTGAGCAAGTTAAGAACCTGGAGGAAGTAACCAGAAATCAAGCGATCATTCCTCTTTGGTACGAACACAGACGAGGAAGAATTACCGGCACCAAAGCCCATGACATCTTCGTTATGAAAACGTCAACTGGTCCAAGGAACAACATCATGAAGGTGATGGGCTACAACGTGCCAGACATCTCAAAGAAGGCTGCTGTTGCTTGGGGTACAGACAACGAAGCACGGGCCAGGAAACAGTACACAATTCACCAAGAAACTCAGCACACCAACTTCACATGTTCACCTGTTGGACTGTTGATATGTGAACAGCATCCATACATAGCAGTTTCTAGTGATGGAGTAGTCACATGTACATGTTGTGGAAAGGGTTGTGTTGAAGTGAAGTGCCCATATAAACACAAGGACCATGACATACATACTGCATCGCGTGACAAGAACTTCTGTCTAGACAGTGATCTGCATCTCAAGAAGAAACACAGATACTACACTCAAGTCCAGATGCAGATGTATGTACATGATGTCATGTTTTGTGATGTAGTTGTGTTCACCAACATTGACATGGCTATAATACGTGTTAGTCGTGATGACACTTTTCTCACATCACTTATATCCAAGTGTCACTCGTTCTTCTTTGAACATGTTCTCCCTGAGATTGTGACGAGGAGACTAAAGGAAGCCAGGCCTTTGAGCAAGGACAGTGTTGTGGAGTCCGAGGATGTGTGGTGCTTGTGTCAGCAGAGAGAACATGGTCGAATGATTATGTGTGAAGGACCAAATTGTTCGTACACATGGTTTCACTATGAATGTGTTAACATTAGACGAAAACCGAAGGGATCATGGTTTTGTCCCAGTTGCATAATGGGTTAATGTATCCCACTATTTTTGTGATACCTGTTAATCAGTTAAACAAGTACAGTCACAACTTGTAAAGTCAAACTCCAAGAAACCTTTAATATGTCATATTTGATTAACATTTCTACTTATCAAAAACCATTCTGTTATAGAGATATAAGTGATGATACTATTTAAAAAGTCAGTACTTTTCATGTTTTTTAAACTAAAAAGTCATTACTTGTTGTTTTTTTTTGGGTACCTAATCCAGTCTTAGAAATGAAGGAACTGTATTTAGGATAGTATTTAATATATCCTATGATAAAGTTTTTCTTGACCTGACCATTGAAAAGCTACCTTGTTTATATGTTGCTCTTGTAATATCTTACACCAGCTCTGAAAAATTAATCTGTAGTTTATACCAGATTGGAGAAGTTTGATTAAATAACCACAAAGTTTGTTAATGTTCAATGTTTTGCCAAACAAGCCAGGAGCATTAGTCATTTTTCATCTGGAATGATTTAGATGATGTAAGTTATGATAAGTGTAATATACTGCTTTATGTATTTAGGTAAACAATTGTTTTGGAAAAAACTACAAATTTGCTTAACAATTATCTTACAGAGTATCTGCATAACAACAATATCATTTTAAATGCTCAAATGTTATCTTCATCTGTATATACTGATGTATGTATACCTTTGTTAGAGATCTGTTTCTATAATTGATATCACAATATCTGTATTACGTATATATTAACTTCTTGTATGTACATAAAATATACCAACCTATATTATCAAAACATTCTTTATTTATGTAATCCTTGGAACCAATAAAAAGATTTTAGTTTTCTTGGCACATCATTATTTCATTCAACCAATTTAGGGTGGAGGTTTGAAATAGCACTGCAAATAGTCATGATATTGTCAAATTGTGGCACAAGGTTCATCCTCATAGTTGTGCTCAATATTCGAAAGTTCTTTACTCGTTCAATAGCTCTTTCAACATGTATTCTGACACGTGACAGTCTTCTCCCTATCTCTATTTCCTTGGGGCTGAGTTGGCATTTGCCTCTTGTGAAAGCAGGGATAGCAAGTTGTGCTCCACGGGCAGCAAGGTCATCTGCGATTAAAAAAGGCCCGGTCAGCCAGTATGAGATCCCCATGTTCCAGAAGTTGGAGAAATCCAGAGCGTTGTGTGATAACCTTGTCCGACACTCTACCTCCAAAAGCTTGAGACACAAAAGTCACTGCTCCTACTGGTGAGACTCCAATTAGCACTTTCACTGTATTGTGGTTTTTATAGTTAGACCAAGTCATTCCTCTGACCGTGAAATTACCTGGTCGTTCAATAAAGATTTCACAACAGTCTATAATTACACGACAGTTTCTGTAAGTGAGCTTAATTACTTTGGGCATGTTTTTTAAGATGTTTTCCTTTGCAGGCCAGTGAACCAAAAATGAAAACTTGTCGGCTAACACTGGAAGTGATTTACTTATGATGTCACTGACACTTGCCCTCGATACATGAAACCTGTATGCCAAATCTTGATCAACCAAGTTTAGTCTTAACTTCATTAACACCATTAGCAGGATGTTTCCAGGAGATAGATTAAAGGACACTGGAAGCACACTTGTACAAAAACTCAAAAGCCATAAGAAAGTTCCATAGTTTGGTATGCCTGTCAAAAAGAGTGTCTTTGCGTCCTTGTTGCCAACTTCAAGAAAAGATTCTCCAAATTTTGAAGCATGTAGTTGTTTTCTTGTTTCTCTGAGATCCTCTTGAAGACTGGCTATCGCTTGTAGCATCTGATCCTTTTCCCGCTGCAGTCTCCTGATAACTTCAGTGCATCGGTCATGTACTCCTGAAAAGTAGAACAACTGAGTTTATCATAAACTGATCGTTTAATTACTTTAATACTTTCATACTTATATACTCGCCCATAAGGATATGATATCATTAATTAATCCTCAAAATTAGTATTACACATTGTACAATAACACTGCATTGTTGATGATATTAGTAATTTATTTTTAATTTTGCATCTCAGTGAATTTCTTTCAATTCTTGATATGAATATGTATGTTGAGGAAAAAATACTTATTTCACCCCCAAAATAAAATTTAATGAATCTTGTTAAAAACACTACATGTCAATTGGTTAATACACGTGTTACTGACTGAAGGTGGTATTTTAAACGACGAGAATAATGACATGATATCTGTTGTGACACTCAACACTTCACATGAATTATGACAATTGAAAATTTTAATGACATTTATACAGAAATACTCAAATCCTAAATAAGTGACACTGAGACAATCAAGACCTCACCTGCTTGGGGATGATTTTCTTCCTCTTCGTCATCAGCGTCTTCAGATTCAGGTTCCCGGCTGCTTGTGTTGTTGGAGAACTCGAAAAGGATGGTAGCTGCATCACTTGCCTCTCTCTGCGCTTGTGCAAGTGTTTCTTTCCTTCGCTCTCTTGACTGTGATCTATCGAAGCGCTTTCCCTTACCCTCTGGTGTGAGCATGGATGTAGACTTGTAGCCCATGTTGACATGCGGGACAAAGTCAGGATCACTTGGGTCAATGCTTGCAGATCCTGGAAGTTTAGGTACCAATTAGAAAATAAATAAAATTTATACCGAATATAAAAGGTGTAAATTTAACAAGACACTTCTGCCTGTAAGTTGAAGACAAACATAGGGAAAAAAATATATTGAATTATTTAAAAAGTCAAACTTGGCAATTTAAAAAAAAAATTCTTATAGATCATAATGAACAGAATTTCTTATACATTTATATTTTTCACCTGTTATAATATGATTGAAATCAAACACTATTCAAACTGTAAATTACCATACATGACACAAAATGTGACATGATCGAAAACTGGACAATTTCTATAAATGAAATCATAAGCAAAACATGCGATCTAATAATTTTTTACATTCACATAAATGTTAAATTAAAACTCGATACTTTGAATTGCCTTAAATAATTTAATAACAACATTATCAAAATGCCTCAATCTTGTCTAATTAATTAAGAAAGAAATTGTTTCATTAGCGACATTTGACACTTGCACAGGACTAAACGGTGAATTCAATTCTTAGTTATTTTCCTTTTATCTACCATACAATTCAAATGAACAATTAAAAACAAACCTGACACGAAATGCGCTCCACAAACACGATCTCCACTGTGATCTGGTGTCCAATTCTTTCGGTGGATCGCTTGAAGCCATAGATGTCTTCTCTCTGCTGCACTCGGTATTCGGTGGAATTTCAAGCCCGATCCCTTCTTCAAACGGTTTGTACATCCAACTACTACGCACGATAGTTATCAAAACCAAACGTGTTTCATTCATGAATAGCGATGAAATTAAATAAAACAAATTACAACCGAAACTCGCGTGTTGTCTGCTGTTGTGTTTACCTTCTTCTTGCCTTCCGGAAGTCATCACGTACCACGTGACCACAACAAAATACATCACGCTAGCACTCGCTATATGGATTTATTCTGTTGCGCATACGCACGAAGGTCAAAAGAATTGCAGTGGCCATAGGTAATCTGAAATTCCTCCGCAACCGCTTTACGAAACTGGTTTCGGTTTGAAAACATGAAAACTACAAAATAACAGTTTTTTTTCATTTTTTTGCATTTAGAACGTGGGTAATAAATAAAATACCACACTCGGTCTCATTACGTACGAATTATACGAAACTCGTGACCTTCCTTTGGTATCTGACCTCGCTTTCGCTCGGTCAGATACCGCCGGAAGGACACTCGTTTCGTATAATTCGTACGTAATGAGACCTCGTGTAGTATTCTCTATGTATTATATTACACAAATGTCGCAAAAAATGTAAAATCGTTAAAGAATCTCTCATTTGAAGAAACAGAGATCCTACATAAGTATAAGTTGAATTTAGGTAGTTTGAAAATCGTTAGAAAAAGACCTATTGCGTAATGATTTTCTTCCTTTAATCCAACGTTTCTCAAACCTACGGCTGAGAAATTTGATCTCTCATTAAGGCTACCTCACTGCGCACAAGGTACCAAATCAGCCTTCCCTTGACTATTGGAAGCGTAAAGCTCGTTTATTACACGACTAAGGTAGAAAAGGAAAAACAGCTAAATTTTCTTTCAGCTACAATTAATCTTTTTATCAACAAATCAACTCGCAAACATGTTAGGTTTAATTAAGAATAAGCAACAGCAAGAAAATACAGCCGTTACGTCAGGGCATTTGTCAGTGACGTCAAAATATTGTTGACATCAGTCGCCTGTGACTGATAAATCCCATTGTTTTTTAATGTCATGACTGATTACATGATTTATTTACCTGCAATTATAAAATACATACATTACTTTACCTGTTTTCTGTGAAACGTTTCAAAATGTTCCTATACTATATAATCCATAAGTTATATTTAATGCATACCATTTAAGCACTCAAGCTCTGTTCACTGGTGCTATTTATCTGGTGTTTTGAAAAAGCCGTATTTAAGTTGTTTATCGGCCGATTTCAGAAATTCAAAGTTTTGTCGCCAACTTTGAATACATTTTAATGAATCACGAAAGTTAACATGGGTCATTTCAGTCGGACTTTAAAATTAAGAAACCGTTTCCTCGATTCAGTTCTGGTAAACTCAAAGTAACTGACAATATTTGAGATTCATAACTTGGTTCTTTTTCAATTTTGCTTAAAGAGGGGATTAAGTTAAGCGAAATAAACTCAACTTAATTGTTTCAGTGGTATTGGGTAGTATATTTTTTGGTAATTGTAAAGATATCTTATCATTGTTTGTAAACCTAAACCTACTAAAATGATGAAAATTTATGACGAAGTGTTCAAGAAAATGTACCGACATGAAACCAACATATATAATATTATTATTTCCAGATGGTTTTATACAATATCGTTTGTGACAAGATACTTTTTGTTTAACCCTAAGCCTTAGAGTCGATAAACCCATCCTCGTCCGTGCCGAAACTGCGACCCACTAGCTGCTAAACATTCCCTCCCCACAGAGGTAGCTCCGTAATAAATTCCTATAAAAGCTCTGTCTTAATACTAAGGTTTCTCGGGCACGAAATTGGATGCAATCAAAGTTAGTTGTGCAATCAGAAATCGCCTAAGTTATTTTCGGAAGCTTTACGAAAGCTAAAATTATTTGAATATGCACCTTGCACTTTGAGTCGTCTTTACAGAAAACATACGCCTGATTTTGCGACTGCATTATTGGATAGACCCTTGTGACAACAAATATCTTATTCATGCAATCGTTGTTTTCATTGGCTGAAATATTGCCAGGTAGTTTAAGTTGCAATATTGGCCCGCTACGGGAAACTTCCGGCAGACCGAGAAACATTCGTATTAAGACAGAGTTTGTGTAGGAATTTATGATGGAGCTACCTCTGTTGTGAGAGAATGTCTGCTAAGGTGCATTTGTCCTTTCTCAACACACAGATCATTGAAACTCAAAACAGTACAGTCTTCTGCTTAGAACTATTTTCAAGGTTACTTTTGCTCTTGACCGTTCAAAGGCGCAATCTAATGGTGGTGTAGCTTGCAAGGATAAAGACATTTCAACGGGTGGTACTACATTACTAAAAAGGCCTACTTTCATTATGAATATAATCAAAGAATTGAATCGATTCAAAACGGACTGTCCAAAGGTTATAATTGGATTTTCTCTTTGAAACTTAAAAGAAAATTGCGGGGCGAACTCCTAATCTGCAAGCGGTATGGAATGATTTCACTCAGAATTGGGTGAACTAGTTTCGATCAATATTGTCTGTCATACCAATAACAAGACTAAAAATCAACGCACATTTTATTAAATCCGAGATCAACACATCATTGAATGTTATTCCTTTAGTTTTGATCAGCTCTTGTACGAAGACGTCTACCCGCTCGACCAGGTGTAGGGAACTGAAAGAAGTGAAAAAGTAAATGATATCAAAATAGGTGTGTGTGCGTGCGTGCGTGGGGGTGTGTGCGGGTGTGTGTGTGTGTGTGTGTGTGTGTGTGTGTGTGTGTGTGTGTGTGTGTGTGTGTGTGTGCGTGTGTGTGTGTGATGGTTTGATTTGTCATCTTGACGGAGTCAATGTGTAAAGGATAGGCCAACTTTACTGAATCATAATATACTTTTCAATAGAACTTTATACCAAAAATATTGCTAATATATCTAAACTATGCTTCTTCGTTATCAGAGGTTGTTTGTCTTGATCAACAAATATCAGCCAGATTGTTGATTATCAAGAAAAGACCGATATCCTCTAATAAGCTGTAAGTAAATTGTTTTACTGTGAGGTTAAATACATCGACACCAAATGGTTAACTGTCAATTTAACAAAAATACCGTTATTATGAAATCAAGGTTATGAATTAACTTTGTCTACTTGAGCTTTTTTACTTCTAAGTAATCGTTCATTATCATCAACGAAAATCCGTGAAAAACTCCATTGTTCTGAATTATCTTCGATCTTTATCTACAAAAAAATCAGTGATTTATATCCTAGATATGTCTCGTGTTGTAGCTTCTCTTTAATAATTGATTTTCAATTTCAAAAGAAGTATGTAGTACTGCAATTATTGCAGAGTTTGTACTTGTGTTTAAACAATTGTTACAGACGGCGATGTGGTAATAAAGTTGTTTGTTGCCAATTAACCAAGGCCAATAATTATTCGAACACCAACCAAAATTTTGGAGAATATCCACATTTTATCCAAATGTTGCCGGAGCAAAACTGAACCTATCGTCAAAGCTCCTTCCAAACAAAACTTTTTAAAAGTAAATTATCCTCAATGAATCTTCTAGGTTACCTTTGCATGGAATCTTCCTTCAAAGTCAACACTCCTCCTCGTCTGGGTCATGTCATTGTCTTCTGTTAAAGATAATGGTACGTGTTTCATGAAAATTATAGATTCATTCTTCCATTCAATCATTCTTTAAAAATTGCAAAATGTATCATCTGAATCTATAAAAATTGTCAACTGAAAATCTTTCCTTCCTCAAGTCACTCTTAATTTGAACTGAACACCTACCAATATTACAATAGTGCTAATGCAATCAATAACATAAGGTCAAGGCCGCTGAAAAGGGTACATTACCATGATTCGCTCACAGGTCACAAATCCTAACGACAACATACAGCTACTGAACAAAAGTTTGATTCACTTTGTACGAATGCTTATGTTAAAGCATAATTTTTCGAAAATTTCAGTTGGTGAACATTTCTAAACAAAACACTTAACAGTCAAAGATTTAGATCACTCTGTAAAGGAATAATTTTTACGCTACATATATAATGAACATACATGTATATATGGTACGAGCGTATGCAAGGTACAATGTTAGGATTCAATAAGAAGGGGCGCGGGGTCAAAAATAGCTAGGCATTCGATATCTTCTTATTTCTGCAATGAATTATTATTTGATAACATTTTCGATAAAGTTATGCTCACATTATATATCTTAAATAAAACATCTAAAATGACTTTTTTTATAAGAAAATCGAGAAATTTTAGTTTTTACATTTTGAACACCTGCCAATTTATGCCTGCTTGCTTGAGTATCGTATTTACGTATGTGGTAAGAATAATTATTATTATGTCCTTTCCTACTCTTTTTTAAAAATGGTAACGTTTGGATGAATGATTCTTGAGTAAGTCGATCTTCATTGTAAACATGACATTTGCACTTATGAACTTTTGTTTACTAACTGTATATTACATACAAAGAAAACATTTCAAAACAAGATGTACATGTAAGGTAATGAATCTAGAATTTCATGCTTTCAAATATTAAAAAAAAAATAACAAACAAAATGTCTTTCAATAACGATTAAAGTGAATTTTTCAAATTTGAACAAAATCTTTAAAATCGACTCTATGGAAGTAAATATTAACATTCATATTCACTTGGAAAATTCCTTCTGAAAGAAGGTGCAAAACAAATGATATTTACAAATGAATATATATAGAGGATACACTTCACGGAATCATCTGATGACCTCCAAATTGGAGAACTGCATCCTAAAACATCTTCAACTACTTTTCTACTAAATCTATAGATTTTACACTTTCTGTCTATGAATTGAGAGAATAAGGGTCCTGTGAATCTGGACCAAGGGAGCGTTGACTAGAAGGATATTCATTTAGGAGTGAATTCTCAACATACAGCTGCATAAAGTTTGCTCACTTACCACTGAATCGAAGTGCAAATATCATGTAATTTGGGTTTCGTTTCGACGTCAATAGAACAACTTCAGCAAAACTGACAATGGATCACCCACTACCATGTGTGTAATAGCCATTATTGAACTCTTTTGGGATCGTCTGGTCTCTGGTGCAAAAATTCGAATTTTAGCATGTTGAAATAGACAGAAGGGGTCACATTTTCGAAATTTCGATTTCGTTAAATATCAAATAAAATATTCAATATCGACTCTCTGAGATTAAAACCATCATAATCACATTGAATTTGTGCTAAGGTACGAATAAAGTACTTATAAAGGTTTTTATGGAGAAAAATAAAATTAGTGTCTTCAATGACCTTCCAAAAATGTTACGGGTAATTGTGGGGTACGATAAACATTTGCCTTAAAGAAGAATGGATCTGCATATGTGTATTGAAATTTCAATATTTTATGTTTGTTTTTTGCAACGCTACGATACCTCAAAGGCATCTCAAATTACATGATATTTGCACTTGTATGTACAGGTATGTGAACAAACTTTTGGCATGCAGCTGTATTGATTGTAACATTTGTTACAAAATGTAATTCTGTTGTCCTCGAAGATTTGCACTGACTTAGACTTTGGTAGAACATCATTCCATTACAGAAACAAAGACGTACAACTTAATTATAGTAACGAAAGTGCATTCCTGGTAAGGACAACATTATCATCATAATGAAATAAATTGAATATTGAAAAACCAGTATGCTCCTCCTCCCCTTAGAAAATTTTGAAGCTTTCTTGTTTTTGTTAACAAAACTGTCAAATGCAATGCCTTTAACACCTTGAGACCTATTACACGGTGTTGTTCTATTTGCAGCATCACCATTTATGAAGCAGAGTATGAACTAAGCAAATTAAGAATAAAAACGTTATTGATGAAATATGAATTTGAAATATAAAGAAATGAATGGTAATGAAGAAAGAGTCACTATGCACACGATTTCGTTTGTTTGTGTCACTGAAGCTTTTGAGATGCCTATCTGAACCACAAACTTAAAGATGTCCTAAATCTTGTAAAGTGAAATGAGTGAATAGAATTCCTTACCGCACAGACCTCAAGCAACGAGCACGAAGAAATACGATGCTCTTAGAAACCATGGTTTGAACGGCAGTGGTCTGATGATACACATGCTCTGCTTTTATTCACATTTTACCGATTTCCATGTTCATCACTCAGTTTTACCATCTGTCAGTATCCACGTAAAACATTCATTATGAAGTTAGGCTTCATGTGTTAAATTATATGTTCATGACTGTGACCATATTGTTTAGCATGTGAAAAGAAGCAGTAAGGCGATGAATGTATATGAACGTTCTTCGTGATCAATTCTCTGACCTTTTGATACTTTGATAAAAATCACATGACATTTTAGTGAACTTTAGGTAGTACTAATAAGCCAACGGATACGTTATGTCTGGGTGGCATTAAATGTCACTGAATAAATCAAAAACTTTGTAAAGCTCATGTAATAAAAATATCTGAATGTACAAAGATATTTCATATTAACAACCTTTCTCGTTAAACTATGGGCTTAACATCATTAGATTATGTTTCAGATGTGAAGCTTGTTTGATTCTCGATTGCTTGAAAATCGTAAGATATTGAATTATTGTTCGAGTATTGCTTGCCTCAATCTTATGATGTCCAACGAAAGACTAACGAAATTTGTTCTCTGATTTCAAGCTCATCCCCAGATGATAAGGTTAATCAAGTCTGATTATCAATCAACTCATCATTAGGTTCTATTGTAGATCCTCATTCAGTCTGCTAAGAAGAAATTCCTTCATATTTTCCTTTACTGTTGTAAGTGTCCAGCTCGTGTATAAGCCAAGAAGAGGTATAACGCCTGTGTAAATGGGATATTTACGACCACGTTTGTCAGTGATCGAGTGGCTAATATGATATGTTTTACATGTTCGGCATGGTTAATCGCATTCACTCTCAAAAGATGTAGCTCTGTAATAAATTTCTGTCTTCTGTCTTAATACGAACGTCTCTCTAGAAATGTAGAAACCTGATTGGATGGAATCAAAATTAGTTGTGCAATTAGCGATGCCGTTTCAAAAGTTATCTTTCAAATCGCCTAGTTATTACCGTAAGCTGTCCAAAAGCTAAACTGTATTGGAATATGCACCTTGCACCTTGTATTCTTCACAGATCTAGACCACATATACCTCATTAAGCAACTCCATCATTGCAAATTCCTGTACAACAATAAACTGTTATTCATACATTCGATATTTTCGTTGGCTGAAATATTGCCAGGTATTTTAAGTTGCAATATTGTGCCGCTAGGAGAAATTGCCGAACAATACATACATTTGAAGTATAAAAAATATATTCTTAGAGTCTCCAAAGGAGGATACATAATTGGGTTATGGTTTCTCTCATGATTTGACGAAATAGTTACAAAACCTAAAATTGCATGACAATTTTATTTATTGTCAAGAACAACGCATCATTGAATATCATATCTTTGTGGTGGTGGCACGTGGTCCTGTGCGTAGCTCAGTTGGCCGCTTTAAGTGAAGGTCAGCAACAACTGGCGAGGCTCGCCGGATGGGTGGGTTACCCGATCATTGCTGTATTAACTGAGAGTTCAAGTGTTATTCCCTGCCCCACACTGAGGCACGAGTTGAGAAGCTTTTGGTGTCTCCTTAGGCAAGAGACTTTATTCAAAATGTGCCTCTGTTCACCCAGCAATACTAATTGGATACCTGGTGTAGATTGTTTTGGAGGTGACCTTTAAGCGCTGTAACCGGCAGCTTGGGTTAGACCAGGGTAATAATGCAGGGAGCGCCTTGAGCATGCATTCGGTGTAGATATGTGCGCTATATGAATACCCTAATTATTGTTATTATTATCTTTAGTCTTGATTTGATTAAACAGCTCTGATACGAAGACGTGGACTCCCTCGACGAGGCTCAGTTATCTGAAAGATGTAAAAATGCAAAGCCGTCAACATATCAGAGGGTTCGTGTGTATGTGTAAGTGTTAAGGGTTTATAGTCATAAAGGGTAAGCTGACTTTCGTAATCATATGCCTTTCAAAATAATCTTAAAACGAAAGTTTACTAACCTTAAAGTATGGCTTTTATTTAAACCTTTAAGTATGACTTTAATCACAAATCATATGCCTTTCAAAAAACTTTAATAACGAAAGTTTAACAACCTTAAAGTTAGTAGTAGTAAAGTAGACTTTAATTTAAACTTGATGGATGTTTCTGACCTCGAGTAAAAACTTTCTAAGAGAAAGAATATGGGATTTATTATATGTTTCTTGAAGCATCTGTGCATGAAATGGTGATACTTTTCCTATGTTTATAATAGCGTCTAATTCGAATAGTGTTCTGTGATTATTTTTGCCCACAAATATAAATTTCAAGCTGCCGATATTCATAATGATTCGTTTTATCAATCATTCTTTTTATCTTTTACAAACTTGTTTTCAATAATATGAAAGAAAATAAATCAATATTTTAAGAAATAAAATAAATGATTAATACTGATAGTCATTTGAAAAAAACAAAAACATATTGCAATACCAGCAATTTTAATTGAATCCGATCGCGATGTTGAATGTTACAATTAACGGCGTTCTGAGGTTATGTAAATATATAAGAACTTTAATATTTAATATGCATTCATCATTTGTTTGATTGAACAAGTATATTTCACCTAAAAATGCATGCTTTTGAATAAGAACAATAATCCACAAAAGTAGGAGTGATTGCTATATTGCCAAATCTTTACTTTTTACAAATCTAATTTGTTTATTATCCCAGCAAGAAACTGTGACTCATTCCACTTACTTTGAATACTTCCTTGAAGTCAGCTTTTTTATTTTTTCATTTGTTCAAGGAAGTCTTAGGTAAGTGTTTAATGAAAACGGTGGTAATAATTCATTGACTCAAAACCTTG
Organism: Phorcus lineatus; assembly: GCA_921293015.1. NCBI lineage: Eukaryota > Metazoa > Mollusca > Gastropoda > Trochida > Trochidae > Phorcus > Phorcus lineatus. The sequence continues at coordinate 16,052,909 of OV121098.1, read as the reverse complement.
CTCAAGAAAGACAAAAATATCAACATCAATCTCCTTATTTTCAACTTCAACTTTTAGTATGGTGAAATAGTAGATGTAGTTTTGTTATTTTTATATATTACCATTTTTCTCATTTAACGTTTTCTTCAAAACTCGATATACAAATGATGTGTGTTTCATGTTTTGTTTTGCAATATATCAGCAATTAGGTCAAGCTTATATCTTTTTTGTCCTTTCATTTCAGTTCGTACAGAAGCAGAAAGAAACTGAGTTTAAAGAATATAGATAAAGCGAATATGTTGATAATGAAATGATAATATATCAAATATATGAACAGGACACACAGACAGAGAGAGAAACAGTCAGCCATAAACAGTCTGCATGGAGACCAAATCTAGCACTTTTAGATAACTTTGAAATAAATGCTCGTTGCGATAGCATCCTCCTCAAACGCATTCATTAGTACTACGCATTGTAATCCAAGAGCTAAATACTTTGACTCCCTTAGATAGACACCATAATCATTTGGCACTATGTCAGACAACACCCTGTTTAAAAAAAAGGCCTGCAACATGGTTCCATACTCTTTACTAGATCTCTGGAAACCATAATAACGGTATTTTTGTTAAATTAACATTTCACAATTGGGTGCCCACGTATACATGTATTAACCTCACAGTAAAACATTTAACTAACAGCTGATGCAATGATAAATAGAGGACATCTGTCTTTTCTCGATAATGACCAAGGTTTCCTCATCGAGTTTGGTAGTAAGGTAATCCCATTAGATGAGATTAACAAGATGTTGTTAAAAAAAGATAAACTACATACTATATCATTTATGTATACAATCTACCTACTTTACCACTATGTATCACTTGACTGACAACGGCGTTAGTGTCTATGTCGAAACGTCGCTAATACACAATAAAGAAGGTTTTTTTTATCAATAACAGAGACAATATTCTCCATGATTCCAAATTGTAAATGCCATTTATACGGCTCATGAATTACATTTGTTAATCGATCATAGTTTGAATATATTGGCAAACTTTTGGTAAAAAGTTCTATATATATAAGGTATAAAATTATTTGGTAAAGGTGGTATCTCTCTCTCTCTCTCTCTCTCTCTCTCTCTCTCTCTCTCTCTCTCTCTCTCTCTCTCTCTCTCTCTCTCTCTCTCTCTTCTCTCTCTCTCTCTCTCTCTCTCTCTCTCTCTCTCTCTCTCTCTCTCTCTCTCTCTCTCTCTCTCTCATTGAAATATATTAAGTAGAGGTTAGCATATTTTTTTAAACACATTTCATATTTGTAGTTTGTATGTTATTCGTATATTGTATGAAATTCTATACAATCTCTTGAAATGAAACACAACGACATTTTATAAATGAACATAATCATATTATGTTCAAAATGTTGGATAGTGGAAAGAAATAGAAAAACACTAAAACTAGATATTTTTTCTGCAAATGAAATAATGAGTGTACTAATATTCATCATACTGATTAAAAATACAAGTATTCACAATCTTTCTATTGGAATTTTATCTCAGCGTCATGAACTCATCAAACTGACGACCCACGAAAGTCATTCCACCATTTCTAGCTCCAGAAGGATGATAAGGTTGATCAAATCTAATTGTCAATCTACTCCTCATTATGGCTTCCATTGTAGTTCCTCACTGCTAACAAGAACCTAGTTCAGCCTTTCCTTGGCAGTTTAGAGTGTAAATCTCCTATATGCCCCAGGAGAAATCGATCATTGGCACAAATCAGGTCTGGTGCTTCTGTAAATGACATGAAATAGGCAACATTTGTCTGTACATGAGGGTTAAATATGGAACATTTACTTCAAAAGTGACGTGCAGCGAGTTGTTGAATTTGGGTAACATATACAAACGTCATCAATGGTGTCATCGTATCAAACACAAATTAATTCGAAAGCTTAATTTCAATGTTACAAATTTATTTTGAAGGATGCAATGTTTCTGCTTTGAAGAAATGTTTGTAAAATATTCGCAAAATTATTATGAAATAGGCCGCAAAATGTTTTCTCGAATTGCTTCGATCCTGTTCTTGTGATATTTGAATCACAGAGCCCGATGTCTGGCAAGGCGTGTGTGCAATTTCATTGAAATCAGTTCGAACCTCTGTTGGTTACTGATCTGTGAACTCCATATTATCAGGAACCTTCGACCTTCGACCTTCGACCACTTTTGAGCAGGACCCAGATCAGATACTCAGCCAGATATTTTTATGACATTGAACATTTATGCAGCCGATACATGTATAAACGATTCTTTAAATTCCCTATGTTGTCAAATAAAACTAAACAACTTTTGTTGCCATCGAGACACAAACACAAACATGATATTCAAACATAAATTAAGTTGACAATAACACAAAACGTTGTTTTATCGATTGTATCAAGAAACTTCTAAGTTTAACCCAGTTTAACATTACATAAACGTAAGACAAAGAATTAAAAAGGGTTTGTTCTTGGCTTTTATTTCTCTTAATTCAGGTACGTTCACTTAAGATGTAATTTCAAAGTGCAGGTTAAGTTTATTTAACATTGATAAACTGACTTGGTTACTTTTAACAAATCATCAAAGTTTGAGAACATTTGCAGTCAATTGCTTATCTATCAATTGAATGTTCTTTAAAACATCCGAACATCTTAACACTTATTTAATTGAATGATATGCTAAATAATAGTTGTCAGAACAGAACAGAACAGAATTTTATTTCTCATAATTCACAACAGTGACATAGAGACAGTTAAATATATTATATACATATATATACACATAAAAATTTACAAATTGGAGTAATATTGAGTGGCGCGTACTGTAGCAAAAGTCTGCAGTTTAAAAGCTTCGAGTAAATTGATTTCAGTGCTTGGCTAGTCAAAGCTTTTCACATACTGGGAATTATTGCTTCAGATTTTTGTTGATGGTTGCTTTTTCTCGACTCTTCACTCGAGTTTTACGATTCCAGTTTTTCCATCCCTTCATTCATTTGAAGCAAATTTACAGGATTAAAATGTGTAAATGAAAAAATGTAAACTCACAGAGCGTCGTTTATTCAGCCCGCTATGCGCATCACATCAGACGCCATGTTGTCCGACGAACAACAAAACGTGATTTACTTCCTTGTTTGATTTCCGCTGCATACACAGTTACATTATTCAATACAAACACGAAAAGTTTTCTAGAGATTTATTCAATACTGTCTTAATACCACGGTTAACATTCTAACGTGTGGCATCTTAAGTTAGGACTGTGTCACTCAGAGCAAATGGACGTGAAAACGTTACTTGTGAAATAAAAAGAACAAACCTATGGTAGGTAACTAAAACTGTTTTTGCATTTATAAAGTTATATTTGACTTAATATGTCGTTATTTGCAAGAAACAAAGGCGTAAGCATAATGATTAACTACTGCGGTTTAAAAACATTCAACCTAGCTACCGATTTCAAACTATTCACGTTTTACTTTGTTTTACGAATTTACCGTTTGTATATTTTCTGAATGAAATGGAAAAAAATAATTTTGGATTCTATTTATTATGTGTGTTTGATTCAACACAAAAATGATATACCCACGACCTGTCTCTACTAAAGGGGAAACTACATGTAGGATGTTGAAAGAAATAAAATATGTTGACTGGAAACTGGATTAATGTTTTTTTTAAATGTCACCAGATACTAGTAAAGTATCAAAAAGATATATATGCGCTAAATGAGCTATCACCTAAAACGATTATCAGACATAACTATGCCTATGTTCGTAATATTTTTCAAGATTATTAAACATATTACACAGATTTGCAAATACTATTTCGTTAGAAATATTGCGTGACTGACCACTAAAGGATCTCGAGAAATCCAATAAACATTTTAAATCCCTGGTTTTATTTTCATGTTTCTAGGAATAATGACCAATGATACTTTGAAATTTCAAATAAGTCTTATCAAAAGTGTTAGTTTGCATTCTATATTTAATATTTTTAACAAATGTTTCCTGCTACAGTATGAAGCAAATAATTTCCTTAAGATCCAATGAAATGTTTTCAATTTAATGTCTGAGTTTGCTAATAGTTCACAATGTAGAATGGCTAATCAAGCTTGTGCCCATATTCTTACTTAAAATTAAAATAATGATTTATTCCATCAATTCTAAAATCAATTTCTTTTGTTTAACCATATACTTTACTATATAGAAAAAATCGTTGATCTTTGTTTGTACGTTGACATAAATTTATTTATTTTTTAAAAATTAAAAAATTTAAAAAAATAGATAATTAGTACATTTAGCCCCAGCTATACGTAGGTTTTCCTCTCTATTCAAATAATTATAAGAAATACTTTTAAAATAAAGGATATCTATAACTGTCCACAGCAACTTGTAATGGTATTGGATTTGACAGAATTAAAAAAAATATTGATGTGCATTTTGTTGCCTTGCCGTGAATTGATTTAGCTGTAAGATACAGCGTTCAATATTGATATCGTGTCCATTCAGAATATTGGCTAATAAATGACAATGGTTTTTAAGACTTTATAAAACATTTCTGTTATTTAACACAACATACATGTATGTCAAAGAATAAGAGAAGTTTTTGTTGTTAAAGACATTATGTTTAACTATGGTAAAATCAGCTCTGAAATGAAAATAAAGTCATAACACTAAATTTCAAACTATTAAACAATAAAAGTTTTTAAGTCATTTTTATACATAATGATAAATTCCAACAACTTGTAAATGAAATTAACAAAAGGAAAGTGTTCAAATTTTTAATGCTCATATTTAGGGGTTTTTAGGTTTCTATAAGACTGAACATTCATCTCCCTTTTTTAATTATCGTTACATGTATACATGTACTTCTTGTAGGGCAACGGGTTTATATATTCCTTATTTAGAATTACACAAGATTCGAGTAATGGCAACATCTTACCAATGTACATGTAGGAAAAGTCGGAGATGTGAGCCGAGAACAAAACACGATATTTGCCTAAAAATAGTTACGACCCCTTATGTCCTCCTTACCCATCTAGGGTACTTCCGCATTCGTTTTTCTATGCAAAAATAATTATCCTTCGACAAATGTCTTGTAAATGTATCAGAATAATGATTACAAAACCTATACTTTGACTTTCAATTGATCTTTTTATGGGTTTTTCATAAAGAGCGGTTACATCACTCTGAATGCCAGTTTGTCGGACATAACAAGAGTTAACTCCCTTGACTTCAAGGGGCGTGGTTAATTCTCGTCTGGCGATAGGTTAATTGGTTCTGACGATAATGTTATGTATAAAAACAATTTATCAATCAACATTTGAAGGAATTCTGTATCGTTTAAAATCACAAATCGGAAATTAAAACGATTCCCTTAAATTATTCATTCTGACAAAAAAATCATTTGGTATAAGCTACAAATCTGACACGCTAGCTTTTAGGGAAGGTTAATATATGTAACTCCACGTATTCGAGGAACATGGCTATTATTACCTGTGATCAGCATATCATGAATATATTTGACAGAGCTCAAAGTCACCCGAACATCAAACAAATGCGCTGAAATCGTCAGTGCAAATGGCCATGATTTTGTAACACAAGAGTTGTTTACTGTTGTGATGAAATATTGCAGAATGGATTGAAAAAATTTCCAATTAAATGTGTTAACAAGATGAAAAGATTCAATGAAACATTTAACGATTTATTTGCAAATAGAACCCTTACTGTTTCTGCCCGATTTAATGGCGTCGAAAAGCTTTTGAAAGCATCTTCTTTCACAAACGATACCAGTAGAGTTAGATGTCATGTAAAAACTGGTGATTCTAGCGTCTTTGATGTAAACATAATTCATTTTCATCTGATGTCAAATTCATTAGTTACAGGGACTTGTTTGAACACACATAGCCCTGTGTTTTGCTCAGATGAATGGTCTTAGTTAGCAACTAAGAGTTAGGGGAGATCACGGCAGGGTAGCCTCTTTTTGGATGCATTCTTTGTTTCAAATTTCAGAGATATTATAATAAGGCTGACAGCGTTACCTTTGACAGGGAAATTCCTTTACCTCCGTTTGTCCACAGAACATTTGGGAAAATGATTATAGTTAGTAATCAAAGGTACATTCTAAGACGTTCTAAGCCAAATAATGTAAGAAAACGAGTCGTGTATATTTTCGAAAACGCCAAGATGACCTGTGCCGCAACGTCACGCTTTTGAAATATTCGTTTCCAGCTTCCAGCTTCTAAAAATAGAACCACTAGCTCAGTAGCTTATCAGGCTATCTATAATTTATTTTACAAATGGACACCAAATGGGGGCCACAGAGCAAAAATATCTATAACTTATAATCCCCATGAACTAATGAGTCAGTACAAAAATATTCAGCTTTTCTAAGCATTTCAGTTGTGGAAAAGAGGATGGACATATTTTGGGCGTTGTCTCTAGGGTTCTAAAAATAAATTAGAATCCTCATTAGCTGAGGAGTCTGTATACAAGGTTTCAGCTTTCTAGGCCTACTCCCCTCTTCAGAAGAAGATTGAAATAGGTTTTAGGGAGTGGTCCTTGTTGCCCTTATGATGAGACACAAGATCACCAAGTCTATCAATCAAAATCCCCATCAGCTGCTGAGGCTGAAGAAAATGTTTAAGCTTTTTTGACCTCTTGCTTCTGAAGAAGTAATGTCAACGGCGAAGCTCTATTTGTTTCGGCCTAGACTCACTCACTCGCTGCAGTAGGCTAAAACCTGAGCACAATACATGTGGACCGTGATGTCAAGGGCGAAGCGGGAATCGAAGACTAAAAAATCTATTTGTTTCGGCCGTGACTCTCTGACTCCACTCCCTCAATCACAAAAACTTAAAGTATTACTAACACTTCACTTCTTTACTTATATACATGTATATCTTATCTATAAACTTCAAATTAATTGATTATGTAGAGCTTAAATCGTGATTCATCCAAGTCAATGTCTACATAGAGATTATATATATGCATGTCCTATATTAGAGTACCCTAACACAAGTATGATTTCGTCTGAATAGCCCTTCCAACATCATGATGAACTAAATGAGGCATCAATCATGTAGAAACTAGCTGATTTGCAATCTCCAACCACCTAATGGAGAAAATAACAGAATAATAGAAATGATTATTGTAGCCAGTCGACCAACAGGTTTTCATGTATTTCTAAATGGAATCGACGAGCGTAAATGAGCTATGAAATGCTAAAAACGCATTATTGATTGACGTGTTTAGCGAAGAAATAGCTTTAGTATGACTGTAAAAGTGTTTCCTGTGAATGGATATATCTTGTGGATACAAGTCCTTCACAATCAGTGAGTTCAAATTTTGATACTCGCATCGGATAACATTAACTTTTTGAGAGAAGATTTCTTTTTATTAAAGTAACATTTTATGCTACCAATAATTAATTTTGAAATAACATATTTTGTAAAAAAAAGAAGTGAATCCTCAACATATGTGACCATGTAGTTTAGAATTTTCAGGTTTTCTTCAACTAAATCATTTTGACAGGGACATGCAATTTCATCTTTACATAATTTACATATCTCTTTTTCTGTAGGTTGCTCTTGCCTGAATCATTTAATTTTAGATTTTATGGTTTCACAAAAGTTAACGGCGATAAAAGATTCTTCTTTCCCTTTTGAAAGAACGCAAGAAGGACACATGGGTACATATACAAATAAGCATTATATGAACCTATGAAGCATTTAGATGCTGGTCAGATGAATACTCAACACTGTGTTCAAACAATTTGAGAGTGAATATATACACAAATGGAAGTGGGTTTGTACAACTGAGCAGATTTAAGGAAAGAGGAATAATGAAGTTTATGCAGTTCATAAGGTTTATGTACATGGTGATTGGTTGTTGTTGTTGTTCATTTAATGCATGAGAGGAAGCCAGATGGACAGGTCAGAGTAAGTTACTGATGAATGGTTTTAATCAAATGGTGATAGATTGATGGTAGGTAATAGCCTTGGTCTTTAATGATAGAAGGATTAAAACGATACATTTTGATAGATTCCACAATTTTTACCATTTACAACAACCTAGTGACGTCACGAACGATGGATTTATGAAATCGCAGACGACTAAATATGGACTGAAACAATCGTTGCATGGCAATAGTGTTATGTTCACATGTGCACTTATGGAACATACGTCACTGCTTATGTTTAACCACATGGGTAATAAAACAATGTTCTACTTCTTGTAGTGCAGTGGATCCTAATTTTCCTGATTACAAAAATAACTCACCAGAGGACTTGATTGACCTTTATCTGCATAATTAAATATGTGTGTCAGACACGAAGTGAGTTTCTTCCCCTGAACAAGATAGGGACAAGTCATTCGTTTGAACAAATTAAAAGTTATAAAGCGAGGCATTCGTGAAATAACCATTTTTGATAAAATTATTAAAACAAAGTGTAATGCAACCTTAAAAACCTATTATTTCTCCCCCAAATAGTGTTCGTATGCAAATAACTCAAGTACGAGTGTCAATTTTTAGTGTCAATATTCCACAGAAAGCTATACCATTGCTTAAACAATCAATTTCAATGGAAAGAAGCTCCTATTATAAGTAATCTCATGGTCAAATTATGATCTGGACATGCTTCTTAAATATTTATTTTGAGTTTATGGTTATTTTTACCATTGCATGCATATTAATATCAGTACGATAGCCATTTAATAACCAATTATTATTATTATTAACAATTTGAAGTTTTCTCTCCCCGGTTCAGTTTTGAAGATTGCAAAGACATCACAAAAATTCTATGCAAAATAACGAAGACCATTTTCTATACGGTCCTGATGTAGTCATCTTACATCATCTTAAATTAAATTAATTATTTACGATTATTCCCGGATTTTTATTGATTGAAATGCTAGCCATGCATTGTTAAAAAAATATTGGTTCTTTTCCTATTATATTTCTTCAAGGAAAATAAAAACAATAATCAATGGTGTCGCTTGTTTATGATGACACATCATGAACGTGTGATACATTTATTTGAATATATTCCCCCAAAGTAACCCTTACATTCAAACCGATGTGAGGTGAGTTGCAGTTTAACGCTGCTTTCAAGAGTGCTTGTTTCGCGGCTTCCATTATTATTGGGAGAAAGCCCGAGAAAGCGACTTTACATTGCGGTGAAACCTGTGAGCATCGGCTGGAACTAGCGAACCATGGTGGTACAGCGCTGAAATTCAGTGTAGCATTGCACCCAAACCTGACTGCCAGTAGAACAGTTCTCTACTGCAGACAAAGTTGTCGAGTCCCTGGTGGGATTCGAACCACGGACCCCTGGATCCGAAGCCGAACGCGCTAACTGCGCTAACCCTACATATTTCTTGCATCCCGTTTTTTCTCCGATCACAACTTAATAATAACAACTTCTGACGGAATCTTTCCACTATACTTTGCAAAGTGGACACCAATTACTCTCATAGGGCCTCGTGTCATTAAGTTTTGAGTTCCACTCTGGTGGAAAGGCCTTCATATTTACACAGTACAGAACTGAAAATTTATCATTGGAAAACAAAATTTAGACATAACTTTTAATGATAAATTATAAAGTGATAAAGTTCACGCTAGATTAATATTGTAATCTTAATGTAAATTAACGATCAGCTGCGTGTTTAGGTTTATTAGATACCGCCGTTTAATAAATCTACAATATTATTACACATGTTTAATGACATCGCGTGTTGATTGACGTCACATGACGTCACAATCGTTAAGCATGACGTCACAATGTTAGCGGCGCGGCAAAAATGGTAATCTCGGCAATTTTCATGCTATTTGTTTGATATAATTCAGCGAGTAATAAATGAAATACTGAACTCAGTCCCGTTTGATTATATTTTTATGAAACTCATGAATGGTATAATTAGTATCTAAATCGCTTTCGCTCTTTAAAAACCAAACCACACACTCGTTTCATAAATATGTTATTAAACGGGACGTCTTTTAGTATTCTCTATTTATTGAACTTCAAGCGGTGCATAAAAATATGTTCAACAATTAATGCATACAAGCACAGTTTATCGGAAGTTTGACCAGAAGAGTAAAAAATTCCGAAATCGTATAGGTAACGAAACTATTTTCAATGAATTGAATAAAGGATGTTTATAAGCGTGTCAAAGTCAATTAGAATACTTCTTATTTAAAAGTTCTACTTGATATTCTGATGATACAGATAAAAAAATTATCGAGTAAGTCATACCACTTAAATTGCAACGGTGTCCGACCCATGGTCAGTATGCGCTGTATATGATTTCATGACAGCAGTTTTCATATGGGCCCTTATGGAAAGTGAATAATGTAAAAGGACAATAATTATATCGTAGTAGATTTCTTTCTAGAAATTACCGAAATTTATCTCCACCAGACGTCGTTTCTGTAGGGCTGAGAAGGGGCCCAGAAACCTGAGTTCAACTAGCTAGATCTATACTCACTATCTAGCTCTGCTACGCAGGTTGACTGTGAGGTACATGTAGTTTCAACAAGAAATTTATAAAACGTCGATTATCATTATTTTCATCCCTCTAAGCCTCGCTACTGAATTGTTTCTTCTCGTGAATGAATGATGTCAAAGCTACATTCAAACTCTCATGTGAACCCGCTCGCAAGCTCACTTCGTTCACAAGAGTTTGATTGTCGCTTCGACATCATTCATATTCCATTGCAAACACACAAGCTGACAATCTAATTTAATAATCATTAATTATTCACTGCAGACACACAAATTGACATTCAATTCTTAAATGAACGATAATAAGACTCGTTTACATGTAGCATAAAAGTTTATGTACGAAAATTGCCTTGGCTACGGCCACTCGTAGTCACGTGATAGTTTAGTTGCGCGCTCAAGTGCACTGCTCGACCTACGGCAATTTACAAATCAGAAAAATTAAAATAATACTTGCCTTTATAGAATCTTATCATACGTGTAACAAACAAATATGCCCACACAGTGTAAGCCGTTTAATAATCCTTACTATATATATATATATATATATATATATATATATATACGTAAGTAATCTAACAAAAAGACTTTTTATAAATAACTGCCTAGTAAGGGTGATAACCTTTGACTTAACTATAGTTATTTAGTAACATATCAATTTTTATTTATTCTTGGGGGGTTTCATACAATTGCTCTTGAACTTTAAAACTCAGATTCGGTTTCGGAGGTTAATCTGCCTGATGTAGCGATCTTCGGCCGCAGTTTTTACCCTCGGCCTTACCGATCCTGGTCAGTCCAGTGTCTGGCCTGTCTGCTGGTAGCGTATTAACAGACTTCTGATGGTGGTTTGGCTGTTGTTGAAGGTTCTTGCCATTTGACGTTGGGAAACCCCCAGAGTGGACATACCGAACACTTGATCACGTTGCGCTTGCGCAAGTGTTGGTATACTTTTGGTGTTCTTTAAGTTACTGGAGGTCTGCTCTTTCCAACAAGGGCATTTATGCAACATTGCTGCACGTGCATCACAAAATACTTTGCACGTGTTTATGAATGCACAATGGCAGTGGCTGCTTTCCATGCGATGCATTCGTGTATAAGAAACGATATCGATGCAGTAATACTATCATTTCCTGCTTAGAATCATACCCGTACTATCTCTCTTAATGTTTTTATGAAAAAAATAAAAGTGAAACCTTTCTTTTGCTTTGGAGTATATCTGTACCAAAAAGGATCGCCTTGTACGAGTCGTACATTGATTGATTAAAATGTTAACGTGTATTAACCCCGTATACAGAATTTTGGAGTTTAATTTACGTTTAGACCACAGTCCGTTGTAGCAACATTGAATCTGCTAGACAGAAAGAAGCTTGCTATGAGCGAAACATCTCTGATTATTCACGAGCGAATACAAAAAGTTTGAAACGAGACTTAAATGTAATTAACATTTATGAAGCTGAAACGGAAAATGTACATCTGATTACATCGAAGATAACAAATGATTAAATTCAATGTTTCAACGCGAATAAGCCAAACAAATCCGTAGTAAGTAATGGTTATATGACGAGTATTGTTGGTGTAATCCACGAAATGGTTGGTTATACGACGAGCCGCGTAGCGGCGAGTCGTATAACCAACCATTTCGTGGATTACACCAACAATACGAGTCGTATAACTTACTTAAACCATGACTACGATAAAATGTCACCTTTTCAGTTCCAAAGCATGTAGAATTTGTTAAACAATTTAGTTAGTGTTCAGCACTATTTTGATATGATGCATCACAAACTAGTGAAGCGGCTTTAAAAATACCGTATTTCCTATATTTGTTGTAATACAATATCTATTGTCTATCCGAAACTAAAACACGACTTTATAATAGAGGGTTTACGGTATCATGTTTACGTCTGCGATCGAGTCCTGCTTTTCACGTGCAGAGCGGAAACCACGTGTGTTAAAGAGCTCGGTAGGACTCAGTCATTTGCGACGCGGCGTTGTGTTGACAGCTTGTGCTCTACAGACAGAATGGAGGGGAATTTCAGCGACGATGATTTAATACCGTCTAGTCAATCACAAACACAAGAAAACGACAACATTTCTTCAGAAGATGAAGACCTTCTTGTCGCGTCTTGCCAACAGGCCGAGGAAAGTGTTGAAGGGATGAGGCCATTGAGGGTTGAAAGGGAGTCCTTTGGTATGTAACTGTCTTTCATTTTGATTTAGTGTACTTTGAGGACGAGTGTTTATCGGTAGAGTCAGTGAGTTGTTGTACAAATATATTTTGCTAATTTGAGAATTGTAGGCTATCGATGTGCAATGACTGTTCATGAACAGTATTGTGTTACAATTACCAATTTGTTCTGTATAGTGTATCTACTCCGCGATTGTGATCGAAAACCGGACAATTACGTCATCAATTAGTCGAACGTGTTCTTCAATGTACAAATTGGATTTGTTAGTACCGGTATACTATTTCATAGGTTCACATTAGTCGTTAGCACCTATAGAGCTCCTGTTATCGCAGCTGCGAACATTTTAAAAGCAATTTCGTTGAAATAATCCAAATACCTTCACTCGTACCTCACTGCGGTTGTTCATGACGGTGACCTTCATGTGGCCTTGACGGTGGGTGACCTTTCACCTTGCAACACGCTACAATATAAAATCGGCCTGATAGTTTCCCAGTCATGTCGCTGATTGGCTTGATTGGACGTTCACCTGATATGACCCATATATGACGTGGTACTCAGATAAACAAAGAAAAAGCGAGCAAACCTCACATACCCCCACTGGATGTTTGTAAATCATGACCGGTAGCAATGTTGACACAGATTTTGAAAAAAATTAAAACAGATTATCTTGTCACAAATCACACCATGAACCTTTTATGAATATATTCCATGAAAATCAAAAGTCTCTAACAAAATTTGGAGATATGCAATGTTGACTTCGTAGGTGGGGGTATAACAAATGCAGCAAGGTACGAGTCAAAACGTTTAATTTGATTTGAATGAGATTGCAAAAACTTCTTATAATCTACTTTCATCAATGACAGTTTGGTAGAATAACTTACAGATGATTCTTTTTATTTGCAGAACGTTTTCCAGAACCGAAAACGGACAAGGAAATCGAGGATCTTTCGAAGAAAACTATGCCGGAGAATACGGAGAAAACAATCAAATGGGCATGTCGTGTTTTTGAAGACTGGCGTGAAAGTCGCAACTCCAGAATCAGAAATGGTGGTTGTGTTGGCCAGAAATTAAGTATAATTGACATTAAACTCGAAGACCTCCACGACGATGAGCTCAGCTTTTGTTTATGTAGGTTCCTTTGCGAGACCAGGAAAAGTGATGGAAGCGAGTACCCCCCTAAAACACTGAGGCAACTGATACTGTTAATTCAAATGCATTTGAACAATCAAGGGCGGCAAGTTAACTTCTTGTCCGATGTCATCTTTAACGAATTGAGAAATACACTCGACAACATGATGAAAGCCGGTGCAAGGTCTGGTCATGGTCTGCAGAAACGTCAAGCTGACGTCATCAGCGTTGAAGAGGAAGAGAAGCTGTGGGAACTCGGATTGCTGGGGGACAGATCTCCTCAAAGTCTTTGAATAATCAAGGAGGCCTTAAGACTTTTCGGGTGACACCCAAAAGTGTCTGTTCCTATGCTGCACCTAGGAAAGAGCGATGCATCGTGTATCTTTACAAGAAATACATGGATCTGCGCCCAAAGGAACCGACGTCGTTCTACCTCCGCCCACTGACGAAGCCGAGAGCAGACATGTGGTACTCGGTTGCCCCAATTGGTCAAAACACCTTATCGACAACTGTCAGGAGACTCTGTCAGGCTGCTGGCATGAAAGGTAACTTATTTTGAAACTGGTAAAACTAAATTGTATTGAAAAAAATTAATAAAGTTTCTTTGAGATCAATACCGTATAATGTATATTAAGTTTCCTACTCTGTGAACCAAAACGGTTATCTTTTGACACTTGTATGTATTTTCAATTCAATATTTTATTAGAAAAATCCCATTGGTAGTATATGAATAATACAAATATTACAACAAAATTAAATAGATTTTAGTGGCCACAAAAGTATACTGTTAATTTTGTTTTATGTGACGTGAACTTTCTTTGCAGGGCATTATACAAATCACTCCTTGCGGGCAACATGTGCAACTCGACTTTTTCAAAGTGGAGTTGACGAGCAACTGATCTGCAAGACGACGGGCCACCGAAGTAATGCAGTGCGGGAGTACAAGCGTGTGAATGATGACCAGGAGGAAATGATTAGCAGCATCATCCAACGTGGTGCCAAGCGAGCTGCAACTTCTACCCCAGCAGCAACATCTACCGGTCCGATAGAATTCACAGTTACCGTTAAGATCCCCAAAAGTTCTTAAGTCCTGCACAATCGTCCAGACTGTAACAATTATTACGTGAATAAATGTCTTATACCAAAACTTGTTTTCTTTGAAAGTAGTTCCGGATACCCAAGACCATCGTTTAACTAACAATTTGGTTGGTTATACCATGGGCGCCAACAAGGGAGTCATGGTTTAATTAAACCTAAACACCCGCTGTGGATGAATAACGAAATACGTTTAGGCATCAGGTGAGTCGCGAAGAAAACCAACCGTTCCTTGCATGAGCCACAATTCAAATCGCTTAGAATTAGAATTATATCCTCTGTGCGTAAAGCTAACAAACAGCAAATATCTAGAATTGAAACTAAAATAAGTGAAACGATTGGTAAAAAACTTTGGTTGAAATACGTTAAAAACTATTTACAAAATAAATCAGCAAAAACTTCGTGTAATTCAATTAACATCATGATGTATGATATAATGAACTGAATGACGTTACAGAATAATTAATACCTATCTCACTAGTCAATCGGCAATGACAACTTTCTGAGAATGCGACGTTTCGACCCAGCTTCTTGTGTCGTTGTCAAGCAATAATGATATGATAGACGAGGTTACATCTATATGTTTATTTGAATATGAAAATAAAAGCCTAAGAGATAATTACATTCTCTCAAATCTGTAATCCGACTTTCCTCTAGCGCCTCGACAAATTATCAATTAACTTACCTTTTTTGTTTCATAACTAAAGCACTAGACGATGGAAAAGAAGTAAGAGCGATATTTTGCATGTCTACAAATTATTCGAAGAATAATAAAGAAATTAAAATTATAAGGAAAGGGTAGTAATTTATTGAATTGTTTTGAAAGCAATGTAAATAATAGAATAGAGTAATTCTTAATGGCATGCGTCAAATCCCAAATTGTTTTGGTAGGCGTTCCTCAAGGTTCAGTTTTGGCACCTATATTGTTAATGATATACATAAATGATATTGTAGCTGGTATTGACAGCAACCTCAGATTATTGGCAGATGAAACGTCTCTCATTGTTAATAAAGCTGCCAGCTAGGACGAACAAATAATTTCAAAATGGGAGAAAAACAAGGGAGGCATCATTCAATCCGAAAAAAGCAATTCTCTTTATTAGAAAAGTAAATAGGGGTATCAAACCAAACCATATGGACGGAGAAACAATTTAAGAAATAGAAAACAGTAAGTACTTAGTTGTGACCCTTCAAAGCAACTGTTACTGGAATAAATTTAGTCACATAAACTCTATGGTAAAGAAAGTTAGTCTAGATCTATGGTATGAATGGAGTTGAAAATGAAGTGAAAAAAACCCCAATCCTATAAATAACATAACACGTGATGTAAATATTGTTTATTGTGTTTTTTAAGTTGTGTCCTATGGGTTTTTGTTCCGATAGGCTTTTATCTTAGAATCCTTCAATAGGATGTTTCTTGTAAAATGGAAAAAAATTAATATATCTTTCTTATCTATTTTTTAGTATTGGAGCGAGATAAGTGGATAATTAAATAATGAGGATAATCGCACTCAAGAACAGACAACTGACTAAAATAAGTCTAGACATGTTGGAGTAAAGATATGGAGCAGTTGGCGGAACAAGTCAAACTTGATTGCCAAACAAAACGATTATCATGCATTACCACTTTCTTTGAAGCTAAATTATTAATCATGTATGCGTCACTGGCTATTTACTCAAATGATTGTCTTAAAACGGCCCTAAAAAGCACTTCGGTGTGTTGGCCAATCCATTTATTAATTGTATTTTTTCATAAACAGATTTGTGTAAATATATAGAACGTCATTCTATAATGCATTTTTTCGTTTGTATTGAACGAAAAAATAAACTAGAATGACCCTCTATATGTATTACATACCCTTTTTTCGTTTAATTAACTTCAAATAAATCCGAACACGGAAGAGTGTTTACATGTCTTGACGTACAGAAATTACTCCGCCAACCCTATTACGTCATCAGATTCCTCCACCTATGACGTCACATGGCAATAGACTGCACACAAAACTGTGATGAATATTTGAGAAAAAACAGACGCAAGATATTTGTTCACATGTTTAAAATTTCTTTAATGACACGTGCATATCACTTACATGTATGTCAACATTTCGTTCGAATACAATATAAACATTCATAACTTGAAACATTCGTTGACATTCGGCAAATTCTAAAATTAGCTGACATGACACCTCTCTCGCTGAGAAAGTAGTTCCGTGATAAGTGCACTACGGAGTGCAATACGGAATTCATTGTATTTCATTACGTATTACTATCGTAAGATTACATGGGTATGTAATAAATATAACGTGAATCCGAGGAACAAATGTCTTTTTTAAATTTTTTTAAAAAATATCGAAATTCCAACTCGTTCTAGGGTTTTCCTTTTCACAAGGTCTGACAGCAGCCACACGTAGCTCACATTCATTAAGTAGTTGTCTCTGAAAATTTACATCTCAATGCTCTTCAGACAATAAACAGAAGGGCGCCAAACAGACAATGGCGTACCCCAATGACTCAAACGTAATTTTGGAAACTTATTTATAGATGACACAACCAGAAATATAACTTGGTATAGCTTAGTATGTCATTTAACTAATATACATGTTATTGGCAATGGGTCGCACACTTTCGACTTCTTCGCATTTATATGGCCGTTTTTTATTCAGTCAAAAACAAGAAAATGTCATAATTAAAAAGATAAATATGCAACTTCAGATAGGCGATTTTAACCTTACTCGGATCATATTATAATTTGGCTCTATTTATGCAACATACAAAATTAATGAAACATACTCTGTGCCAATTTAATGACTTCATTATGTATTTTGAATATCCCTCTTTTGAAGAAATGGCTATCTTGGAATATCTAGTATAGCTCTCGGTGTCTCTCAAGCACCCAAACCACCACAACACGATAAGGTATTGAGTCAAATTGTGACCCACTGAGAGAATTTTTTTAAAAATAGTCAACGATCATTTATTCATGTTAATAACCTATCCACCGAAAAAATACAAATAATCACGATATGTTACCATACATACGAAATATAATCAATTTTGTACGGATATGAAATCTCGTCTTTTTGTTATGATAAAAAGACACAAAAATATATTTGCTTAGGTGCGGTCCGTTGACCACAATTGTATATCCAGATTTTGTAGTGTGATACAAAATTAACAAGGATGAAAGATATGCACTCTTTTCCTCGCCCTCAGGGAGTATTAATATATCAACGAGTTGTCTTTTTTTATCGTTGATCTTGTGTTTGATCTTCATCCCGATGAAATGCCAATCTAAATACAACTAGTAGGATCAAAGGACTATCTGAAGCGAGTAACGTGAGCTACAGATCTGAGAGTAGTTGTTCAATGACTGAGCAACACAGTATTAAATGTGACCGAAAGGGATGGCAATTTAACCAAAATGACAATAAATTATTAAAGAACTTTATCCGACCTCAAGTAAGAATTTTGACTCACGATAGGTCACCGTGACCCCGCATGACATCTGGTATCATTCAGTCCCTTAAACGTATTAATAGAGGTTAATACTCCGCCATGACATAAGCGTGCCATGAAAAAAGCGTGCAGAGCGAGCGTCTTCATCATGTCTCATAGTTAAAACGTGTACGCTCTTGCTCAATGCAATTACCCTGGGATAAAACCCAATAAACTTACACGTTGTGACATAGGATCCACCAATTTAAACAGTTTCATCGCGATTGTTCACGAGTGTGCCAATGCATTGTGGTGAAACCTGCAGTGAGCATCAGCTGGAACTAACGAACAATGGGTGGTGTTGCACTAAAATTCAGTGAAACATTGCACCCGAACCTTACTGCGTGTAAACCCGTTCTCTACTACACAGTTGCTGACGCCCTGGCGGGATGCCACACAAAATAAAAACAAAATTTCTTGTATATATTAACAGCTTTGAAAACGTCCCATGTCAATAACAATTACAATAGATTTCGCGAATATTTCAATTCTTAATTGGTGTTTGGAATTACGTAGGTTCTCATCTATTAAAGGCTAAGTTGGCGTCAGCAGCGGATATATACATAACCCGAACGAAGTGAGCAAGGTTGGAAACGACTTTCACTCTACTCAAAACAAAATAACTCTTGTATGTCCAAATTCAGTGTTCCAAAAATTCAAACCAAACACCAGCTCATAAACAGCGTCGTGATCTTTTAATTCCAGCCTCATATGTTACATATATTTATTTAACATTTCAAGCCTTCAATAATGCCGCTTAAAGCGTTCTCCGGGTCCATTAAACAACACCCCCCCCCCCCCTCCCCCCCAACCTCTCCACCCCCTCCATGGCCACTTACATTGATAGAAGTTTATTAAGCATTTAAAAGGCCATTGGCACATGTACAAAATTTACATGACAAATTTTATCAACGTTAAGGTTTAATGCTAACAAATGAAAATAACTTATTTGAAGGCTTTGTTCTGAAGACAATTCATAATTCTTCATTTTATGTTTTAGATTCATAGTCATTCGCCGAAACGCAACATGGGCTTCAAGCAAGCACTTCCTGTTCATTTCATGTACGTGCGCCAAATGCACGGGATTTTCTTTGTCTGGTCGCCAGACATGTCTAGACAGTTTTTCATTATACGCTAGGCAGCCGAAAATTAAGGTGCCAGACGATTTGAAATTCTGTTTACTTAATTATTTAGATAGACTTTATTATTCTAAATCGAAAAAGGACAAGTCATTTATAGGCAGTTCAGATATTCTTTGTCTCATTCACAAGAGACAATCAGTATTTACGGCTCACTTGCAGCTATGTCGTATTAGTTGCATGTGCTGAGCTAAAATACTGGTTATAGTTCTTTTATAGCTAACAAATAGACTTTGCGATTTCACAGAAGGGTACAGATTATCATTAGCTCATATTAGCTTTATTCACAGAACATACAGTTTAAATCACATTTAGCTCATTTAGTTTCTTGACATATACATATAAGAGATTCACATTAAGTTCCTTGACATACGCGGGGGCGGGATAGCGCAGTGGTTAGCGCGTTCGGCTTCGGATCAGCAGGTCCGTGGTTCGAATCCCGTCAGGGACTCGGCAACTTTGTCTGCAGTAGAGAACTGTTCTACACGCAGTCAGGTTTGGGTGCAATGCTACACTGAAATTCAGCGCAGTACCACCCATATTTCGCTAGTTCCAGTCGATGCTCACAGGTTTCACCGCAATGCATAGCCCTCACAATGATGTTGCGGGCTTTCACCCTGCAATAATACTAGCAGCCGCGATATAAGTGAAATAATCTTGAAAGCATCTTGAAACATCAACTCACTCACTCATTCACATTTAGTTCATTGTCACACGCATATAAGATAATGACGTTTAGTTCCTGGTCATAGTCATTAGTCATTATTGAGTGGTTCAAACCACCACTTGCCATTCCATCATTAAGCTTCCACTGCAAAACACGCTTTAGAAAAATATGCATTGAATTAAAGTAGAGAACATCGTTACCAAAAAACTTCTATGACATACTTTGCACACAAATATGCGCGATTTTCATTTCCATTTTGCAAAAGAGCAGTTAGAGTTGCATTATTTTTACATTAAAAATTGAGTTTGTATTTTATTCTTAATTTAGTATGAAATGGACATGGAAATATAAATTGTAATTCATCTTCTAAAATATTTTTGGGGAAAGGGCAAAATCTGAGTTCTCTTCGGATATCTATTCTTCCAGTATTTTTCAATTTTCTATTCATCTATTCGTAAAAGTGTAAGAAATCTCCTTAAATCTTTATTTCGAACAGTTAACAAATGATTCAATTTAAAAAGATGTTTTCACAGATGAGTAGAAATCTAAATTTAAACGTTCATGTAACAGAGAAAGAATATTTTGAGTGTTACCCTCTGGGCGAATTGATTAACAAATATATCATTGTTGATAATATATTGAAACTCCCATGCATAACTCAAACCATATGTACAAATTATGTTTTTGATACTACTAGCCGATGATGTAGGATCATTTTCGTCATGCCTTTTTAACAAAAGTAAACATTGTTTTGTGTAAACAACACACACACTTCCAGTTTAAGGATGTTCGTTCCTCAAATTTAAAGTATTAAACTTTTTTTCTAACTTGTTTTTTTTCAAAAGTTTAGTGTATTTGCTTGAAATATCAACCCCAAAAAATGGGGGTTAATGTTGGTTTTTTTCGAGATATATTAAGACAAATATCCCTTTGTCAGTCAGAGATTTAACATGGGAGTCAATGGGGAAATGATGACCTGTTTTGAGAAATCTTAAATTCAAATTAGTTCCTGTACTGAACTTTTTTTTTATATGAAAACATGTTTGAGTTAACATAATTTTCTTTCTGAAAAAAGTAAAAAATATATATATGGTAGTGTGGTTTTTTAGCCGCTACGGCACAAAATGTATTCAAACATTTCAATTAAATTATCAACATTCAAGCTATTTTTGTAGTAAAAACATGCTTTCTCCCACTCATTATCTAAAAATATACCTGAACGCATACATACATACATACATACATATTCTTTCAACGTCTACTTTCCAAGAAAAACAGATTAAAGAACTTGCTCAAATGATAGTTACAACAAAAATTGCTGAGTCAGCAAAATTGTGAATTATTTCATAATGAAAAATACTACGTTTCTTAATTTTGATGAATATTTAATCAGAAATAATCAAAATTGAGAAATTGCCTCTTCATTTTGGTTTATTATATAAGAACATTATAATTTAAGGTTATTTGATTTTTGTCACTGTGACTGAGGAGCGAACATGCTTAAGAGTGAATAATAACATGGGACGTTAACTTTATCTTGTCCTTTATTACCAATTTCCCACAGAAATGGTTAAAGATCCATGTCCAAGAAAGTACAGTGACATTCGAAGAAAAGTCAATCTGAGAGATATTTAACTGAAATGTTCAACTTTTAAAACTCTTTTCAGAAAGCGGTTTCATTCCCAAGACATAAAACTAAATCTCACAGCCTGGTCAAGTTTGTACACTACTTTACAAAACATATTCTTAGCAAAGACATTCAAAAACAAATATACCTGCTGATACTTTCTTCTTCTCTGTTGATAATCAGGTGATTCCTTTCCAAACGTGCGTACCTACAGAATAACCCTAAAAGTATCCCTATCTATCTGTCGGACATAATTGAACTGCGCTCCCATGAGGTTTCCGTAGTTATGTTATCAAAGGCTTTTATAATGATATTTTAGGCATAGTGGTGTTTCCTCGATTGGCAAGCATGGCTACCGGGCCGTCGTGCAATTGGTTGATGGTCTGTTAACAGAATATAGCACAGTACTATAGGAATAAGTGAACCAAAAAGGTTTTCACAATTAATGGACATAATGAACCATAGTGTAGCGAAAGCACTGGATTTTGAAATCATTTTGTTGTTGATAGCTTTTGATTCATAGTACTATTAGTTACAGAAATTCTGGTTTTGAAAATGAATATTAATTTTTAAGTTATAACATAAGTTTTATAAATGAAACCCCAAACTTTGATGAAGAAGTCTACTTTAAAATTTAAAAAAACTACTTTTCTATAATTACTCTAAGAAAGTGAGTCATTTTATTACATAAAACAAACGCCCATCCTTTGTGGTAATTGATTTATACAAAACAACTTTGTTTTCAAACTTTCAAATTTAGATTGAATTAAAAAAATTTATTTCAGATATATATCTTTGGTTATTTAAGATCTGCTCTGTCATGTCATACATGGCAGACAGTCTGACTGTCCCGAAATAATTTTTATTTTAAAATAATATTAAACCTGTTACATTTTTTTTATCGTAATGTCGTTTTCTTTCTTTTTCACGGCTAAAACTTTCGATTTCGCCCTTTCATATTTTGCAATTTTGTTATTTTGTTTATTGCAATTTCGAGATTATTTTTTCTCGGATCTTCCTGTTCTTAAAATAAAACGCAAAATTAAATTATCCTCTATATGGAATAACCATTTTAGTTCGCTATCAACAATATTGGATGAGTCACTTCAATGCGATATAAAACCTTTTCAAACACAAACTTTCTGACACTGAAACTTGACTGGTGCACGTGAAGACATCTCTGAAGTGTTGAAGAAACTCTGCCCTGCTCAACATGTCTATTGTGCTTCCAAGCCTGATCCCTGGTTCCCTCCTCGATGTTTAGCACGCCAGAAGCGAAAGCTTGCATGCCCATAAGGATTCTGAACTTTCTAGCTTTCGCATAGTTATTGGAATTCCTGAGAATCTGATGTTGCGTCCATCGACTCCCTATTTACTGTCACCGACGGAAAAGATGTTTTATTTTGTTGGTCTTTTGTGATATGCAACAAAAGTGAAATTATCGTTTTGTTGGAAATTGATCGGGACAATGTACAGTTAAACTTGTGTATAAAGACCAGTTAGGGGTCGAGGAAATGGAAACTCTGTATTGATGAAATATAACGTTAATCAGTTTAGGGTGGCCGCATCGAGCAGGTTGCCGCTCTATGAAGGTGGCCGCTAATACAAGTTCGGCGGTAATTAATTTTTTGTGCGTCGTACGGTTGTTTATTACCCCGATGTGCCTGAATAGTTTGTTTATCTTTTGGATGCATGTGTAAACATTTGTATCACAGAAGCAGATGTTCGATATGTTAACTTCTTTTAGTCAGTTTCAATACGTGGCATTATTGTTTTGTAAACTTATATCACTAGAATGTATTATTGTTCTAGTGAAGATTCAAGTTTAATGTACCCACGATATGACAGAATTACGTCACCTTTTGAATGTATTTAGAATAAATTTTGACGTAGATGTTTAAACGCCGTTTTGCTTAAGTCGAATAACCAATGTTATTGTTTGAATTAAAAAGATATTTTTTGTGGAAACGAAATTCAAGACTTTCCTGTTTATTCAGTTACAGTTATCAGTACATGATTTGAAATCGACATACTATAACTTGTTCCTTAGGTTATCATTCATTGCATTTGATGACTTTGTAAAATTGGTACAGGGCCTTTATTCATGCCTTTCCCCAAAATCATAGTGAGGTACCGAATGCATGGTCTTTAAAGGCACCAATGTTTTCATTTCAAATATCGTAATGATTGTGTTTGTAAAATAAAACCTCATGAAATGAACTTTCTCTCATGTTTTTTTTGGTAAGGTGAGGTGAAGTGATGTTGAGGATTACGCCGCTTTCAAGAGTATTCCTATATAATGTGGCTGCTAGTATTTTTGCAGGGAGAATTTAAAGCTAGCAACACCATTGTGGCTATGCAAAGCGGGCATCGGCTGGAACTAGCGAACCATGGGTGGTGCTGCACTGAAAATTCTGTGTACCATTGCATCCAAACCTCACTAACTGTACAACAGTTTCTATACTGCGGACAAAGTTGCCGACGCTAGCCTCTGGCGCAATTCGACCCACGGACCTCTTGATCCGAATACCACTGCGCTATTAAGCCCTGTGTTTTCTTAGTTATCATAAAACTATATGCATGTTTTAGATTAATGACATTCATAAACTGGTCATCTCGTGATCCATTCTACATTCATACATTCCTGTACAACCTCTGTCCTCATACACGCGTTTCACGGTTTTGAAATATAGAAATCTGATTGGATGCAATCTAAGTAAGTTGCAGTCAGCGACACCGGTTCAATTACATCATTTGAAAACGCCTCAGATATTACCATATGCTTTCGGAAAGCTAATCTTTATTGGAATATGTACACTGCACTTGGAGTCTTCACTACACAGCACAATATCATTGCACACACACACATATATATATATATATATATATATATATATATATATATATATATATGCAATGATATCATTTTCATATTTTGATATATATATATATATATATATATATATATATATATATATATATATAAAGACCGTTGAAAAGATTTGTAAACAAGTCGAAATGCGACGCATCCAGTCATCATTAAAATGATATCTACAGCAAGTGTCGTCTGAAGCATTTCATTTTTTCAAATATATATATTAGGTTAAGGTTAGACACCGCGTCGAGGTAATTACGGAATATAACCCGAGATGAAATCGAGGTTTTTATTCCGTAATTCTCGATGACAAGGTGTCTAAACGACTTACACCACGTGGGTTTGTTTATTGACATGTATAATATAAATTTTCTAACAATTAGGATAAATTTAAATAGTCTTAAATTGAAACGTTCCACATAACCTCCCTAGGGTATTTCACATAACTCCCTAGGGTATTTGGACACAACCTTTCCATATGGCATCTGATCAATCTATTAGCACATCATTTTCATATTTTGCTTTAAATATTAATATAGATGTAATGATAATCCAAGAATATGAATTACAAAACATCATCTTTTCTAGTACTGAATTTTTCACAGATTTCGTTATCTCAATCGTGTTTCATCTTTTAATCGCAAAATACATGTACCACGGTTTTGTACTGGGTTCAGTTCAACATATGTTATTGCACACACAATGACTTTATTTCATATTTTAACATCTACCCCATATTTGATAACGACAATGGTATGATTAACGTTACCCACTTACTTACACCATATGATTAATATACTAAATGTTTATGGGAAAATGTAGACGAAAACACAGAACGGGTCAACAAAACGCAACGCCCATGAGTTGCACGTTTACAGAGCATGCACGTCTCGCACGGCCAGGTATTCACTGTTCTGAGCGATAGCCTTTCATTGCTGTTGTTTGCAGTGACATGGATTTTACACAATCTGACAAAGACTTAATAGAATCCTCGCAGGAATTAAGTCAAGAACAAAGTAATTCTTTATCTGATATGGAATTACTTCAAGCATCCCAGGAAATGTTGGAGGAAAGTGATACAGTATCTCAATCTGAATCTGAGGAAATCCAAAGAAACTCCAAGCATTCTAGCTGCAGTGCTCGTTATCCCCCTCTGATACTTGTTGGTGAGTACTTTGCTTAAAATGTATGCTAGTGCAGGTTTTTGAAAATGACATATCAGTCGGTTTTATTCATACATTGGTCAAAAGTACTTTAAGATATGTAAATCATACACTTTTGAATAATGCTATACATATCCTGCTTCGTTCATGAAATAATGCCAATAAATTTGACTTTATATCCTTAACAAAGTAATGAATAACTGTATCACCACTTCTATCTAATAGAGATTTGAATTTAAGTCTTTTCAGTAAATGGCGTTCTTTATCTTTAATTATAACCAGAACCAAAATAGAAAATGTTTTAAACTATCATTGTACCAAAATGTATGGCATTAACAGAAGAAAATCGATATTCCTAAATTGACTACTTAATAAGGTTATTTCATTAAGCTTTAATTATATTAATAGGTACAGTCGACAGCCCTTGGGTCACAACACCATCCAAAAGCTGATTCCAAACATGTGTGAGAAAGCTTGCGTCCCTGGGAGAAAGACTAACCATAGTCTAGGCGCTACGACTGCTACACGTCTCTATAGAGCTGGTGTGCCAGATCAACTCAATGGAGCCAACAGGTCACAGATCTGCAACGGGTATTTACCATTCATTCTTGTTGCACCTCCAACGGCTTACGTTAAAATCTAAATACCAGGTAATCGAAACATTTTTCGGATTTGTATATATTCTTTACACGTTACATAACAATCTTAACAATTTTGTCAAAACGATAATCAACGGTGTGACTACCCGGACTGATGTCCATGTTGACAAATGTAGTTTTAATCTTTAATGTGATTCAACCGTACTTTTCAGGCTTAAGAAGTTACACCCACTCAAGTGAAGAGCAGATGAAAGCCGTCAGTGAAGTTCTTGACGGCACCAATCCAAACTCCACGGCTGGAGCAACAACCAACGTCAACCTCGAGAAAATTGAAGGCATCGACTCGGATAATGACGAAGCGCGTCGCCAAGTTGTCATTAAACATTGTGTAGTGAATCTAAAAATGCAATTAAATGTTACAGAAAATGGACATGACTATCAATGTCTGTCTGAATAAAATTTTGGACTTGGTTTTTGTTGTTTTTGTGGAAGTAGTTACATGGACCGATGTACAAAGTCATCGATGTTTCTTCAGAATAATCAAATGAGGTTATTTGTGACAATGGGTAGTTATTTGAGGTTTTTTTATTGTTCATATTTTAAATAACCATTCTCACAGAGGGAATTTTAAAATATTGACTCGAGGCGAAGCCGAGAGGCAATATATGAAAATTCACGATGTATAATTTTCGAGGGAAGATACCAAGTCTAAGGCGAAGCCGAGGACCTAAGGTATCTGACCGAGAATAACCTGCAAGATGAATATCCACCTCAAATAACTACTTCATGCCATAGATAACTCCCTTGGCACTTAAAAATACCCGGGGTTGGTTATTAGGAAAAATGACTCCTCAGAACAATAGAAATAACCATCCCTAGTGGTGTGTGTGTGTGTATATATATATATATATATAAAATATATAATATACCTGTGTGAAGACAAATATTATCCATGCGTGCGGTGTGTCCATTGGATGCAATAATGCAAATTACTTCATGTTGCAATATTTTGCCTCCAGGGGAACCTCTCGGAAGCTTAAGAAGACCTCGTTTTAGAACAGATTATAGGATTTAATGACGGACCTACCTTTGTGGGGAGAAAATGTCCGTGTTGTATGTATTTCATAAATTTGAATTAAATTCATAATCATGTATCAAACGATTATTATATCAAAATACACCAATCGAAAAAGTTTCTCTTTAAAGAAAGTGCCTTGGCTCCGGTTGTCTGTCCGCCCGTCAAAATAATTACCTTGTGTCTATGTGCATTTTATGGATTTCAGTTTTGGAGTTGTTTACTTTTACCGGTTTCAATCATTTACAGATTTATACAAGGATCTTTTAACTTTTATGAATACTTTCACAGGTAACCGTTAGAGTGTGATACATTCACACTATACATGTAGGTTAACAATGTTACAATACAAATAGGCGTGTTAACAAATGACAAAAATATATGGTATTCAGTAATCCGTTCATAGTTTGTCACACGTTAAGTGACATAGGATTGTCTGTAATATGTGCGGTAGTTAGGTAGGTGACTTTTTACCTAAAGAGAGCAATTGTTGTACGCCGTTTGGGCAATACGTCAGCCACTGGCGGCGTAACCGGAAGTTGATATATTCTGTATAAGATATTGTAAGATATATTCTGTAATTAGGATACAATTGTCATCCTATAAGGCTTAGATACATGCCTCAAACCCCCCCAAAAAACATATTTTCTGACATATACTGAGCAAAACCGTAAAGAACCAGTTATTTCTATTGAGTAGTGACATTGCTTCTCAGGATTTCATTTATTATGCAATTATGGACCAATCTACATCCATTGCTTTTAATCTCAACACAGCCTACATATTTTATGTTTCTCACGGAAGTTATGAAAGCGTATCCTTTTTGAGCTCGATGTCGTTCATAAATTCCTTATCTAGTTCGGAGCCTTCTCCTGGGCTTTTACAGAAGTTGTCAGACCGTTATGATGAGCGCGATGGGCAATAGCCATATAAACATAGATCCTAATTTCACAAGCATATTTTGTCTAATGGTACCCTTAACACACAGTTATAACATAGTGTTACGATCACGTTAGTCTAAGGGAGCTCCGAGCATTTAGGCCCTAGTCAAGTAGCCGATGGTTTCTTATAATTATTTATTTATTTCATTGAACTTTATTTTTGTCCATTTTTCATACAAGAAGATAAATACCGTTCAAATTTCATTTATAAAACCAACACATACACATACAGATATCACGATAAATTCATTAAAAAGGAAAGTAAATACGCATCTAATCATGCTCTCATTCTGTTTAAGGAATGTCCCGTATCATTCACACGTCCCTTGTTAGGAATCGTCCCTCTTGAGAAACTTCATTAGAAAAAACTAACTTTGATGTCCGCATATTAACCTGGTACTTTTTTATGCGGCCATCTAGCTAATTTCTATAGGTTAACAATATTTCAAAATGAATACACTAAACAGTAGTCTTACTCTTTTTAATACATCGGAACCTTTATCTCGCAACTATTGACCTTTTTGTCGACTGGGTTGCATTATATAAATCCATTTGCCTGAACATCATTTACATATCAGAATTTTGGCGAAATAATATTTACCATTAAACGCAATTTGAATAACCAGATTTTTAATGGATTTACTGAAAAGATTTTGTTATAACTAAAATAAGACACATTCCTCTTGAAGACATAAATGTACACGTACACATGTGTCTGTACATGTAAACGTATATAACACATACATGTACAGTTCACTCAATACTTAAAATTGTCCAAAATCAAAGTTCGTAGTAGTTTTAGTTATAACCGTTGAAAAATATATAAAAAGAATCAAACACGAGACCACGCCAATTTGCTCGACACATTGAGATCATGATTTGTGCTGCACGTGAATTTATCATCCTAGCTTTGCAACGTGACATTCATGAAATCCGTGCATCACAAGATGAAATACATAACGTCGCGGAGCAACACACTGAGAGTGACACTTAAGGGTGGCTCTAACAATGATAAACTTAGTATAATATTTTGAGGATAACATCCCCACTTTGAGGGTTATGAAAAATAAATGTCAGGACAATCTATCGCTGTAGCATTTCGGAAATTAAACTGTGTAGTTGATCTTAAAACCGTAAATGAACCAGTGAACTACCACATCATGAAATATATAGAGTATACTAAACGACCTTCCATTTAATACTTTTTTTATAACAAGAGTTTATGATTAAGTATAAAAAGAGGGAAAGCGAGGTTGCTACCAAATCATTAACGAGTTAAATAAAATAGTATTAAATTGAAGGAATTTTAGTATTCTGTTTATTACTTGACCTCAGGAATAAAGCATAATTGCCGAAAGTGTACTGAATGAAACATTGTGACGGCGGTGCCCAACATTGGGACGTCACAACCACACTATATTATGACGTCATGAGTGCAACGGTATTACACTAGTTTAATATCGCCGTATAAATATAACACTGTGGTTTCTTGCACGGGCGAGTAATAAACAAACATATCTTGTATAATAGGTTAAAAGCTCTTGTAAAGACTCACAGTGAAGTTGGCTAAAATAAATTCAAATAAGCAAACCGCCTTCACAAACGGTGAAATCAAATCCCTTGATAGTGCTGTGTGCTGAAATTGTAATTACGTAAGATATGAGGTATTCATTTGTTTCAACAAGCACACTAAACACTAAAGATTATTAAAAATACATCCAGCCTTTTCATCTTCACCTCAATTAACATACGGAATCATGAAGCTATGAGGACGCATAAGCCAGAAAACAGCAACAACACATTTTTCAAAAATATATAATTGGTTGGTATTGGCAACGTCATTCCATCTATGAATTTCATCAGTAAGACTGGTGTTTATTAAGATTTCATTTTCGTAATTCAATTCAACAATTCAATTGGCGTACAAAACAAATTGACTTTTAATTTCAATCAATCCTACGATTTTCAACCGATTAAAAAAAAAGGTAAGAGACTTATTTTTAAAAAAAATGTAATTACAATTTACATTTCATTTTATTCATGAATAATATTTTTTAAAATTTCTTCGGAGACAAGGACTTAATCAATGAATGAGATTTAAAACTTAAAGCGTAATCCATATAAGAATTTATTGTTCTATTAACGTGATAAGTCTCACCGAAATAGTTTTGCTTCCCCCGAATATAAAGTTTTTCAAAGTAAAAAAGAATATCTTGCACGTCTTACAATCAAGGAGTTTAAGAATTCAATATTGATATAGTGCATAAAATTAATCTCGCCAGCCTATTGTACTTTGAAGCATGACGTTATCGTTGTACTTTGTACTCTCTTCAAATGATTGTTTTGTATCGATTTAAAGTGCGTGGCACAGGAGCAAAGTTCATTTCCTCACATATGTTCCTTAATTTCAAGCATAAAAGTAATTCTTTTTACAGCAGGGACGCAATGTTATTTCTTAAAGCAGCTGTTTTGTGTCTTGGTTTTGGTCTAGTTCATTTGAAAGATGGTGAGTATTTATTTTAACAAACATACTTTCAATATGGTTTTGATATTCTATCTTATCATTTGATTTTTGAGATTTTTCTGTTTCATGAAATATTTTTATCAGTTATTCGATTTTTTAATAACATTTATTTTGATATAACGCTTTTGGTGTTGATATATTTCTTATTTTTATATGGTAATCCAAAATATATCCTCAACTTGTACATGTGATCAATATCATAATAACTATCAGGATGATAATGACTATGTCAACTGAAAACCAAAATTAGCACTTGTTGACACAAGTTTTATTTCACCCATGCTGATTTGATTTTCACTCATTATATCCTTTGTATAAAATACCGTTGTCAATTTGAAAAGTATTTTGTTTTGGACAAAGACATTGATTTAAAAAGGAAAATGTTTTTTCTGCACTTCCTTTCCTCAAACTAATCTTTTTTGTTTTGTCACATATATATCAAAGCTATATCAAATACTTAACAATGCCCGAAACTAATCTGTATCATATTCCTTAATAAAAGAAATATACCCACAATAAAGACAACGAAACAATTTTTTGGAAATTTGACCATTCATTCGCTCTCTTTCGTTCTAACTACACAACCTTAGAATTGTTGCTTTAAGATTAATGGTGGAGAAAGTTACATAAAAAGAATGAGCGAATTTATATCATATTTTAATGAGATTGCAAAAAATCTTCTCTCTGAAAAAAAAACAAATTAGAAGGTGAAAGGATAATAACAGAGTCATCTGCCTCTCGTAATTAATCATTTTAAGGCCCTGTACACACAGTATTTTAATTTTTCTTTTGTTATGTAAGTTTTTCAGTTAGCTTTGTTATACTGATATTTATTCAGCATTTACTATATGGTTTATTTAGTTGAGGTGCAAGATTCAAAATCGTCACCTGTCGTTATTCAACCTGACTGAGCACATTATTTCACACGCTCCATTGGATAGAAGTCGAAGCTCAATTCAGTGTCAGCGTTAAGAATAGATGTTACACATAGCTTTGTAACTAACCCAACAAGCCCTTCTGTCTACTATAACTTCTCCTTAGCTCGCGATAAAGATATTTGTAAACACAATAGACACCAACAGTATATTATTTTATAAAATAACTTTATAAAAAGCACTAAGTTGTCAATGAACAATTTTTAGGTATCGTTAGAGAGTCAGCGAGGTCATTTCAGTGCAATTATTCGAAAAGACTCAATCATTTCTCCGTATGCTTTGAGAAAGATAGAATATATTTGACTGTGCATGGTTCACGCAGGAGCGGATGTAGGAGTTTTGTATGGCAGGGTGCGCGCTCTGGGGATAAATAAATAATAATAATAATGGATCATATTTATATAGCGCTTTTTTGTCTCACAACTATTGGAAATGTAATCTAGGGGAAGGCCTGCTTAAAAAAGAATGTTTTTAGGGCAGTTTTGAAAGATTCAAGAGTAGGAGTGTTTCTGAGTTCTGTGGGGAGAGCGTTCCACACTGAAGGAGCACTGTATCTGAAAGATCGCTCGCCCGCTGACTTGAGATTGCATTTTGGCACTGATAGCAATCTCTCACTTGATGATCAAGTGTACGTGGAGGCTGGGATCACAAGTACAACTATTGATATGATTACTTTCGATCAAAGAATGTGTGTCCACAGTAAATTTACAGAATTTACGTCCAGAATTTACGTCACAAGTACAGCTATTGATATGATTACTTTCGATCAAAGAATGTGTGTCCACAGTAAATTTACAGAATTTAC